>CM052539.1:59833575-59865893 GCA_028533065.1 Trachops cirrhosus | reverse complement strand
CTTCTTCTCCTTCTTCTCCTTTTCCTTCTTCTTCGACCCTTTAACATTCCATATAATACTGGTTTGGTGGTGATAAACCCCTTTAGCTTTTTTTTGTCTGGGTAGCTCTTTATCTGTCCTTTGACCTAAATCATAGCTTTGGTGGATAGAGTAATCTTGGTTGTAGGTTCTTGCTTTTCATCACTTTGAATATTTCTTGCTAATCCCTTCTAGTCTGCAAAGTTTCTTTTAGAAATCAGCTGACAGTCTTATGGGAGCTCCCTTATAGGCAACTAACTGCTCTTCTCTTGCTACTTCTAAGATTCTTTTTTTGTATTTAACCTTTGGCATTTTAATTATGATGTGTGTTGGTGTGAATCTTTTTGGGCTCATCTTGTTTGGGACTCTTTATGCTTCCTTAGCTTATATGTCTACTTCCTTCACCAGGTTAGGGAAGTTTTCTGTCATTATATTTTCAAATAGGTTTCCAAATTTTTGCTCTCTCTCTTCTTACAATATCAACATAATGCAAATGTTGGTACACTTTGAGTTGCTCCAGAGGCTCCTTACACTATCCTCTTTTTGAGGGGATTCTTTTTTCTTCTTGCTGTTCTGACTTGTTCTTTTTATGTTCCCTTATATTACAAATCACTCATTTGATTCTTGGCTTCATCCACTCTACTGTTGTTTCCCTGTATTGTTCTTTATTTCAATTCCCTGTATAAATTGTTCATTATTTCAATTCCTGTATTCTTTTTTTCTGACTGGATCTTTTTATGCTGTTGAGGTTCTCACTAAGTTCATTGAACATCTTTTTAACTAGTGTCTTGAACTCTGCATGTAGTAGATTGCTTGTTTCCATTTTCTTTATTTCCTTTTCTGGAGTTTTGTTCTGTTTTTTCATTTGGGCCATGTTTTTTGTCTTCTCATTTTGGCATCTTCTGTGTGTTTGTTTCTATGTATTAGGTAGAGCCTCTATGTCTCCCAGGCTCGGTAGAGTGGCCAAATATAGTAGGTGTCCTGTAGGTTCTAGTGGCACAAGCCTCCTCTATTACCCAAGCTGGGTATTAAAGGTGCACCCACCATTTGAAGGCGCACATACACCTCCTATTGTAGTTGAGCCTTGATTGCTGTTGATATATCCAAGGTCAGCTACCACCTGTGTTCTGTCTGGGGTCACAAAGCATACAAAGTGATCTGCAGATGGTTGTTATTTGTCCTGGGCTTGGAGGTGTCCAGGTAAGGCCAAACTGTGAATCAAGGCTGGCTGCTGCTAGTACCAGTCCTGTGGCAACTGAGAGAGAGAGTTATAGGGTTCACTGAAGTCAGATGCCTCTTGTTTGAGAGAATTTAGGAAAATCTGAAGCATAGGTCAAGACAAGCTATTTGTATGGAAAAGCCACTGGAAACAGCTCTGGTGGGCCCAAAAGTTCAGTGAACAGGGCCTCAGGGAATCACAAGAGTAGGGCAAACAGTGTGAGCCAGGTTGACAGAATCTCACATGTGGTGCCTGTCTGATGGCTCTGTGGGTCTGTGAGGGGAGGGCTCAGATAAAGAACAATGGCTTCTGCCAGCACTCTGTCTGGGAGAGAGCTTTCCTCCAGTTTTTGCCTTGATGCCAGATAATTCAGTTCCTCTTCATATGTCTCTGATGCCTTTCATTCTGCTGTCCCAGTGCTAGAGCTCAGAGGGAGTGACTTTGAGTAAATCTGTGCATAGGCCCTTTAAAAGGAACTGTCTGGGATTCCAGAACTTTCTGTTGCCACAGCCTCAATCCCTGCTGGTTTTTACAGCCAGCAGTCATGAAAACTTATCGTTCTGGCACTGGAACCCAGGGCTGGAGGGGTCTTGTGCAGGGTTGGACCCCTCACCCCTTAGATATCCCTACCAAATTTTATACACCACATGGGGTGTGAGATCAGCCCATTTCACTTCTCTGTCCCTCCTACCAGTCTCAATGTATTTTTTGTTTTATTCTGTAGTGATAGAACTTTCATTTTGCTCAATATCGGATGGCTGTGAATGATGGTTTTTCTATAGTTTAGTTGTAATTCTGATGCGGTTGTGTGAGGAGGTGAGCCACGTTTACGTATGCTGCGATCTTGACTGGAAGTCTAGCTAAACTCTCAGCAATCATCAAATGGAGGAAAGCCACCTCTAACCAGGGGCATGCACAGTGGACTTCTATATGAACACAAAATAGACCTTTATTGTGTCTATTTTGGGGTGTATTTGTTATAGCTGCTAGTGTTTTTCTAACTAATTCACTGTCCTATTCCTGTGTGTACAGATACTGACTCCATAATAATATTGCATGTCCCTCACAGGCTGACAATGTGTCTTATAAATTTTTGTTCCCACCATAATTCTTAATATAAGGCTGATCATATTCTTTTCAGTTCATAAGCATCTATGTTTATACAATTTTAGAGATCAGATAAAATGAAAGTTATTTTGAGGCAAACATTCTTCTATGAAATAACTCATGCTGGTTTTTTTTTTTTTTTTTTTTTTAACCAGAACAGTAGTTTGGATGGTAAGGTCATCTGACTTGATTGTTTGCTATTGTTGTTGTTTAAGTAACTTGTACTTTATTGAAGAATTTTCACCTCCATCTATAGCTTTAAAAAGGTTTTTCTAACAAACTCATAGATACAGAAAAAACTGATAATTGCCAGAGGGTTGGGCAGTGGGGGTATGGATGAAAAGGCTAAGGGGTTTAGAAGGTACAAACTTGTAAATAAGTCATGGTGATGTAAAGTACAACATAGGGAATATTAAAATATCAATATCAATTTTGTGGTGATCACTTTGCAAGGAATATAAATGTTAAATCTCACTATGTTATACACCTGAAACTAATACAATATTGTACGTCAACTGTACTTTAATTCAGAAGAGCTTTACATTTCAGAATAAATATTAGACATGAAACTGAAAAAAAAAAAAGGTTTTTCTAACAGATTTACCTCATATCCTTAGCATAGAAATGACTGGCCTCTCTTTTAAGCTTGTAAAGACTTTTTTGTAGTAATTACAACACTGTATTGTTTTTAGTTGCTTGTACAGGTGGAGGCAAAAGTAGGTTTACAGTTGTGAATATGCAAAACACAGTTTATTTTTATAATATGATTTATTACTGTAATTATTGCATTATTTTCCATATAAACAACTGGAAACCTACTTTTGCCCCTTCTAGTATATCTGTCTCTACCTCCACCATAAGCTCTTTGAAATCAGGCACCATGTCATATGCATCTTTTTATCTCAACAGCCTAGGAATTCACTAACAAGTCTTGGCCTCTTCTCCCAAAGTGCTCCTGTCTTTCATTTACTAGGAAGTAAGGAATAGATGTCTCAGTTCTTATCTCTATGCATTACTCTCCCTCTTCCTAAACTAAGACCATTGAAGCAAATTGGGATTTGTTATCAAGAGGAAAATGTCTGAAATGAGATCAGTATAATAAAGTAATGAAAAATGTAAAATATATAAAAATTTGCCCATATCGTAAATCTGGAAAAGTAAGACTATTGTTACTATAGCTACTACATTTTCTAGAGATGGATTCATAAATGAGAGAAGGTGAGCAAGATAATCACCCATTAAAGAAACATAGTTACTGAATGTTGACTCATAGTATTTTCCTTTATTCTCTCTTTTAGTACTTTTTACAGAGGCAGAATGGTAAAATAGAAAGAGCATGGCTAGATTGCAAGTCTTGATCTGAAGTGGACTCTATATAATTAGGTAAGTTATTTATTTAACCTTTCTAGGCACCAATTAACTTCTTATCTGTGAAATGGGGTTGTTGAATCATGCATTCTAATTTTATGGTTTCATGACTCATTTTGAATGCCGGACAACTAAAATATATGATGCTCATTTAAAAATATTTTGTCTGGTAATTATTTTATTCAAATATATTATTTTAGAAAGGTTTGTTGCATTCTAAATATGTGGAACCACTTTAATATTATGGCTGACTTTTCTTATTTTTAAATTGCTAAACTTTTAAATAATATAATTTTTTACTTATTTTGATTTGATTTTAAAACAAATAAATGTATAAAAAGAAAACATAAATTATCAATTAAATCAATCTTATAGTCTTTTCATCCAAGGAAAGAAACTACTGTTCATATTTTTTATAGATCTTTTCAGTTTTTTATTGTATATATTTTATAAAGTGGAATTGTACTGTGTGCATGCATTTTCTCTTTTTCTTTCTATTCATCTTTCTTTTTTTGGTTTTAGCATTACTTTTAGAACATTTTTCCTTGCCATTGACTTGTTATTCATTTCTATGGGAGATCCAGAATTTATTTAACTATTTCCCTGAGTATACAGTGAGTTATTTAGTTAGTTTCACATTCTTAGCTAGAAAAGAACTGCTCTATTATCATTCTCATTAAGCCTGTTTATCAGCTTTGATCATGGAATATAGTAGAATGCACTTCAAGTGGAACAGACTAGAATTCTATATTCTTCAGCTGGTGTCTGTGAACGTCAGGTTGACCATTGTCATCACCTGTTAACTTACATTTCACTCGTACCCAAGAGTTCCTAATTACTAATAAAGCAAGATAAACTGAAAAACTGGAAAAATTAAATAGCATGAATGCACCTTTTTTATGGGTCTGAAAGTATTTCTAGAAACCTTCTTAAATAAGTAATTAGAACGGTTTATGTTCCACTATTTTAAGAAATTATTAATTCTGTGACACTGAGTCGAACTTGTAAGAAACAATAAAGCCATTTATATAATTTTCCTGCGGTAGCATATAGTCAGTGTGTTTAGTCACTATTATGTTTATATGCTAAATGATGATGGACAATGATGGACAGAGTTATTTGTAACAATTTGCTTTGTGTTTATATTTCCTGCAAAAGGAGATTTGATTATTTACATTAAAAAAACTACACATTTTCAAACATTGTTTTAAAATAAATGCATCCTGAGCATTTTATAGGAAAAGGGTTGAACACTCTGGGGAACCAGTGGCATGGTATGCTGGAAGGGCACAGTGCCAGAATGTGGAAAACCTTTTTATGTGGCCTCGTAACTACTTAGCTATGTGAACATGAGTCTGTAAACCTCCTGGTGCGTCAGGTTCCATTCTGGTAAGTGAAAGGATTTGAGGGCATAACCGCTCAATTCCCTTTCAGCTCTCAAATTTTATACGTCTCTATTCTCGTTTTCTAAGATGAAGAAAAAGACAGGTTGAATCAGGAAAATATGGATTTTTATTCCAGAAATGATCCCAATTTTCTACCCCTCACTGTATCCATACCCATTGCACTGTGACTTTGAAATTCTTCACATCTTAATTAGTAGTCTATCTCCCTCACCTTGAATCTGAGCTGGGCTTATAACTTGCTTTGGCTGTTAGAGTACAGTAGCAGAGCCGTGTCCAGTTCTGAGCCAAGTCTCAGGAAGCCTGGTGAGCTTTCATTCTGCCTCACTAAACCTTGCTGCTGCCTTGAGAATGAGAGTGTTGAAGAATAAGAGATCTTGTTTCAGAAAAGTTGCATTAACTTTCTAACTGATCTCTCTTAGTATATAAGTTCCCTCATAAGCTGAGCCTAGGAGCCTGCAGAAAACAAGAGCACGTGCTAAACTGATCATAGAGAAATCTATCATTTTTTTTTGGAAGCCTGAACGAACTGTCACAAGTACATAAGATCAGCTATGTACTAGAACCCGGGTCAACAGTTTTTCTGAAGCTGCAATAATAAAAAAATCTTTAAAATCTTAGCAATCAGAAAAGAAAAGCCAGTCACTACTACATCAAGTTTTTGTTCCTCTCCTCACTGTCTAACACATGTGGATACTCAGCAACACTTGTTGTTGCTTGGCTTCCTTTTAATCCCTAGTGCTCATCTGTCTGAATTTCACAAGTGTGGTATAACTTCACATTGTTGCACTGAATTTCATACTTAGGCTTTGTAAATATTTTCACATACTGATGTGTGCAGTCAAAGCAGGAGATATTTAAACTGACACATGGTTTTTCTTCAATCAGAACTAGAAACAGTCACTTTGTTTTGTGGCTTTATGAAAAGTACACTTCTGTGTGTGAACACTAGCCTCTGTTTTCAAAGACTGGAACAGCTACAAAATAAAAGAGGGTCTGCGGTTGTTAAGACAGATGCTGGACTTACAGCAGGAGTAAATAGGATTTTGTTGGTGGCACCTAATTTTTGGTGAAGATCAAAAGGGCGAAAAGAAAAATCTTTCCACTGTTGAGAAAAGGAATCTGGGACCTTTCAAATCATCATTAAGCATTGACCAGATGCAGAATCTTGCTGGGAAAAAGTCTTCACTGGTACAGGGGCTTCCCATCTGAAATGCCATCAGGGTCACTTGGAGAGGACCCAAGCAAAGCCAATGGATTCCTCAGCCTGACCCTCAGTGGGGCCCAGTCATCTGTATGCTTTAAAAGCTGACTAGGTGATTTCAATAGCCAGGCATATCTGGGCTCATGTAGGGAAAGGTAGCTACAACCTTTTTTTTTTAGGGCAATGTTAGTTTTCCCAGTGCTAATTTTCCGAACCCTCTAAATAATTTTTTTTGAAGAAAAAAAGACATTATAGTAATATTTTTAAAAGAAGAGAAGGAAATGGAAGTCAGGCACATTTTTTCCTCACCTGAATATTGAGTTTTTTTTTTTTTTTTGTTAAGAAACTATGTAGATTTCTGCTTGTGGAATCTAAAATGTTCAAACTCACAGAAACAGAGAATAGGATGGTGGTTGCCAGGGGCTGGGGGAGGGGCCAATGTGGAGGAAATGGAGAAACATCAGAAGGCATAAGTTTTCATTTATAAGATAAATAGGTTCTGAAGAGCTAATGTGTAGCATGGTGGCTATAGTTAATAATAGTATATTATATACTTGAAATTTGCTAAGAGAGTAGATCTTAAGTGTTCTCAGTGCAAAAGGGAGGTAATTTGTGAGGGAATGGATGGTAATTAGGTCAATAGTGATACTCACTTCCCAATATCTATGTTGAATCATCACATTGTTCACCTTAAATATATGCAACTTTTATTTGTTAATCATATTTCAGTAAAGCTGGAAAAACACACAAAAAAAGTTAAGTGGGGGGGAAACTATATAGGACTCTACTTATGACAAATTATAGGTATTGACCTTTAAAACTTATATTTCTCTATTTAATCAGAGGAAAAACCATTTGCTTCAGGCCGTGATAATTCTTATTTCTTTTATTTTGCCATCTGGGCATGTCATAATAGGGTATATTGTGAAAATGCCTTTACAAAATGTTATGCTTACTATCTCAGAAGGCTTATTTGCAATGTCATGTTGCTTATTTTGTACTGAAAGTTAAAAACCCCCTTTATAGCCAGGAAATGATCAGCTGTGACAGTTGACTGCAAAAAGGGAGAATTCCTGAAAAAAGAGGGAAGATATGAATCCTTTCTGGGAAAAGTTGGTCTGAAAACAAGTTCTAAAAGCCCAATAATTTCTCTAGGGATGAAGGGTTGAATTTTGTCAAAACATTGGCTGCCTTCATTAAAAAAAAAATCAACTGCCAAAGTTTCAGCTAAAACCACTGAGAGCTGTCAAAATCAACCAGATGGCAGCCTACCTGCCTTGATGAAGCTGAAAAATTAAAACAACATGTGAGCCAGAACATGTGAAAAAGAAACAGCTCTTCAATACTCCTGTTTCCACTCGTAGCAAAGCCTAAGTTTAACGCATCATTTAATGATGTTTTGAACCAAGAATAAATGTCCACAAGATAATCCAGGGGATAAGTCAAGAATAAAAGGCAGAGATTGATCTTTCATATGAAATAAAGTTGAGTTTCAATTATTCAGCAAATGCTTCTCTACTAAGGCAGGAGTCTGCACCCTCCAGGTCACGGACTGTTACTTGTCCGGGCCTGTTAGGAACCAGGCTGCGCAGCAGGAGGCGAGCTTGCATGTAATGCGCTTGGATCATCCCGAAACCATTCCCCCGCCACTGCCGTCCGTGGAAAAACTGTCTTCCACCAAACCAGTCCCTAGTGCCAAAAAGGCTGGGGACCATTACACTAAAGTACTTTGTACCACACTGACAAGTGTGAAACACTATACATTGGGTATTATGACTGATCCAGAATAGTTTTTTTGGTGCTTTAAAATTTACTTTTATTTATTTAGAGCACAGATTTGAATACCCATTGCATGCTAGGGATACAAGAAGAGTTTCCTGCCCTCATCAACCTTTTGGTTTAGATCATGATCATCAAACTGTGGCCAAATCTGTCCCCTCACCTGTTTTGTTAATAAAGTTTTATTGGCAGAAAGTTGGGCTTATTTGTTTAAGGCTCTTTTCATGCTACAAAGGCAGAGTGAGTAGTTTCAATAGAGCCTCTATGGCTCTGAAAGCCGAAACTAGTTCCTGCATGACCTTTTACAGAAAAACTTTGCTGACCTTGGTCTAGGATAGAGAAAGTAAAGACAGAAAACATTAAACCTATATATTTAATAAAGAACACAAAATGCCACACACATAGTAGATGCTTTAAAAAATCCATCAGTTGGATAGGAAATATCTTTTACTGGCTAGCTCAAACAGTTACAACACTATGTTAACAAGTCCGGAACCATGTAGTCAGTCCTCACGTGGGACGGTTATCTTCGCTCCAGGTATTACAATCTAGGCTGTGAACACAGACCTACCTATCAATACCAGTGGACTACGCTACAGATTCATGGTGTTAGTTATTAGGGTATATGACTTTTCAATGCAAAATTTTCAACATGGCAGAACAAATAACTTAAAGCGTGTCCCTTTCTGATGCTGGCTCATAGTGTATTTGTGGTTAAACTGAGAGGTGTTGGGAGGAGTAATGGCTGATAGAAAAGATACTATAACCAAACAGGAGCACCTCTAAGAGAGTCTTTCTGCTCAGTGGAGGTGGCTGATGGCACAGCCAGATCACTATCTCTGTGGAAGAAGCTTTAGTTCAGAAAATTCAAGATTTTCATCTTGGGAAACAAAAGTCAGGGACAGGGACCTAGTGCCAACTCTTATCACTAAACTGCTAGTTTAAGGATTTCCAGTATTGCTCCTGTAACCTTGAACTACCTGGAGAAACCTGCTTCTGACTTTGGGCTGTGAAGTAGAGGAGTCACAAGGGAGGATGTGGGACATTATCATTATGTGAATTTCTGGTCTGCATGGGTTGATGAATCCCGCACCACCACCCTGCTGCCATGATTGGGCATCTGTGGAAGCCCGCCCACCCAGTACAAGTATGGAGGAAGCAACTAGCTTTTCACTGCGATGCCCAACTAGGAGAGAGAGACACTGGGGTTCTTCCAGATCTGGGAACTTAGGGCTAACAAAATTTCTATACTCCTTATATCACAGATAGAGGCTAAGCTTAATGTCTATGAAAAATACCTAAAAATTGATTTTAAAATGGCTTCAATAAATGGCCTCAATGGCAATGTTTTAGATTGAATGAGAAAATGAACATCTTTCAATTTCACTGAATCATCAACAAATGCAAGATCTCATTTTCTTCAACTAAATTAGCTTTGCTTATTCATGATGTGATTTCTGATATCAAACTTGGTGAAACATATAAATGGTCTGGTTTTTAGTCAGTAGGGGTGACCAATTCAAGCAAATGGCTTCACTTGATCCAGGGAAAATCAAGCCAATAGTCAGTAAAAAGTCTAGAGAGTGAGAGAAATAACATCCCAGAAGAATAAATTCATTTAAAATGATGGCACTTAGTGGATTAGGAAACTATCTGGCTTCAGGATTTTGACCTTTAGCCTGGGCATCATGAGCTCATTGCTGTGTCACTCCAAGTTAACTTTGTGCCATCACTTTGTCTTGAAATGTTTTTTAAAAGAATTTATTTTTTTATTTTTTTATTCTTTTTTAAAAACCAAACATCCCAATTGACTAAATGTATAGCTCTTTCTATTTTCTTCTTCTACTTAAAAAAGGACATAGGGTTGGGGAAATTCATCTTCTTTCCTAGAAAATATCTTTATAATAAAATTAACACCATTTAATAGATAGTTGTGAAGTGCAAAAACAGGCTGATGTACACAAAAATGAAAAGATTTTTCTCCCTCCTGTTTTTATAGCTTATTCTTATCGATGGTTTTTGCTAGTTCTTTTTTAGCTCTCTGTCAGATTCGGTAGAGTCAACCACTAGGGCGATTCCAACTTTCCATCCCTTGTAAAATCAGGAGGGAGGACACATTTTCTGACACTGTTTTTCTTATTCTCTAAAATCAGGACTATTATAATACCTAACTTGGTTTCTCATGAGGATTAATAACACAATGGATATAAAATGCTTAGTGGAGTGTCTAGCACATAGTACATATTAAATAAATATTAACTATTATAATGGAAACTAAAATGTGGCAAACATCTCTCTACCCAGTGATTGTGAACTGGAGGGTATGTCTCTTGCTGGAAATCTGAGTTTGTGAATTTAAATCTCAATATGGAATTCTAAGTGTTTAATTCAGAGGAATCCAGATAATTTTTCTGAATGGGAATAATTTCTGTTCTTCTGAAGTCTCGGATCCCCCAGGTATGGTAGGATGCCTTGTCCTGAGCATCAGGGGGAGCAAAAACAAAGCCAGGAGGCCTGCCTCATCTTTCCAGGAAAGAAGAGTGTGGGTTAGATGTACCAACCATTTAAGATGGCTTTTACATTACATCTGGGCCCTGGCTAAGACCAGGAGAGGACAGGGATTGCTATTGGAATGTATATGCGTCCTGTGAGTTAGAATGAGTGCATTGTAAAGGGGATATGACAGTCTGGGAAGGCAAATTATTCACTTACTGTAATTTGATTTGATGACAATGGAGTGGTTGGGTGAGTGGTACCACCAGGGAGCTTTTTAGAAAAGAATGAGGATGTGTGGTTGAGGATGTATAAATGCCCTGTGCTGTGTCTTTTATGTAGGTTATCTTATGGGAGCATCACAACAACCTTATGAGATGCCTGTTATTACTTCAGACCACAATGTATTATTGTTTCGTTCTCACAAATGGAGGCCATGAGAGGTTAAGCAATTCTTTGGAGACCACATAGCAAGTAAATGGCAGGGATGGGATTAAGGTTCAGTTCTCAGACTCTAAAGTTCATGTCCTTTTATTTTATTTTTTAATTATACAATACTGCTTTCCTTTAAAATAGGATGAGCAGACACACAGAGATAATTCATCTGCTAAATACTTGGGATTATGGGGTTGAGAAACAGCCTTGAAGAAAAGTCCAAAATCTCAGGGCCCAAGAAACTGAAAGTGGAATCTGTAATGGGGAAATCAGTCAGAGCTCATCTTGCACTCTGCCTGCCAGGATGGCACTTCAGAAATATCCTGAATCAGGCCTTTCTGTGCCTTCTGCCCAGGTCATTTAATGCAGTGCCTCTGGGGACTGGGCATGACTTTGAGAGAGACACCTTTAGCCAGGGGGCCATTTCTGAAGGGGACTCAGCTAGGAGCTGTCAGCAGGCAATGCCACTGGTGTTGGGGGAAGTGGGTTCTGGGAGGCACACCACCCACCATATCACTGTTGTCCCAGGTAATCATCCACTTGCATCCCTCACTACCCATTTCCTTCATTGCTTCCTTCTACCTCAGTCCTTCAATTTAGGGGGCAGAACATTCCTATTTACTGAGTGTTGTGTGCTTGGCACTGTGATAGGTATGTCACATATGTATTCTGTTTTTTAAGATTTTATTTTATTTATTTTTAGAGAGAGGGTAAGCGAGGGAGAAAGAGAAGGAAACATCAATGTGTGGTTGCCCCTTGCACGCCCCCTACCAGGGACCTGGCCTGCAACCCAGACATGTGCCCTGACTGGGAATTGAACCTGTGACTCTTTGGTTCACAGGCTGGAACTCAATCCACTGAGCCACACCAGCCAGGGTACATATATATTCTTATGTAACCCTCAAAACAGTTCTAAGAAGTAGGAGGAAACTGGGGTTTATAGAGTAACTTGCCTAAGGTGGCAAGAGCCAGAGCTAGGTTTCCAGCACAAAGCAGTTGACCTCCAAAGACCATGCCCCTCCTACCACATTGCTGCACCTCTTCGTCATCCCCATTATCTCTATTCTACTTGCAGTTTTCAAAATTACTATTTCTAATATCCTTTGGCAGATATTTCTACAATATGATTTACCATGTAGATTTTTGGAAATGTATTTATTTTATTAAAAAATATCTACATTATCCCTTTTAATACACTGAAGTTAATTTGAAGGGAGCTATACAACTAAAAATCTGGTAATCATCAAGGATCTACAAATATTGAAGTGCAGACAAAATAATTTCATTATGTTTATCAGAAGCTCACTAATTTAATTTTGAATCTCATCAAAATTAGAATATGATAAAAATAAATCTTTAGGTTCCAATCAGTTTCTCAGATCCCATATATTAAGTTATTAAAATTCTTTTCTCCATTTGACTTTCAGTAATGACTTGGAGAATCACCTCTTGAAAGCAATAACATATCAAAGAAGTTCATTTGACTATGGAAAGTTAGGAATTTTTTTTTAAAAAATAAGAATAGTAAAGCAATGTCAATTTAGTGACAGATGAAAGGTAATTTTTCTCTCCTTGATTTTTTTCCCCTAAGAATTTTCACAGTGTTCTTAGTCCAAAAAAGATCATAGTTATTTTTGTTTGTTTTGTTTTGTTTGTTTTGTTTTGTTCATTTCGTTTTAAGAAGTGCCAAAGGGGGAAAATGTTTCTTGGCCAAATTTCTTTTTTACAGAGCTGTTGATGCTTTAGTGAATTTTAAACCAATTTCTGTTTCCTTCCTTACTTCCACTGAAATGTTTAAAATATCTTTTAAAAATATTTGCATCAGTCCTACAGATTACCTCTAAGTATATTGCTGAGAATCAAACTTTCATACCAGTGACTTCCACTCTATTCTGTAAGGTAATGTAATATTTTAGTATTGTTGGGTCACAAAATGTCCAAGTCCCAGAAGCTACTGGTTTTCTGCACACATCTATTGAATCAATCAATCCTGCTTATTACAGAGATGTCTCTGTAGAATGTCGACAAAATCTTATTGTTTTTTTGCCTTCATGGAAGGAGGTATTTTCTATTTTGTGCATTTCCTTATAAAGAATGGATTTAAGGAACAAAATCCACCTTTCAAAGTCAGAGTCATGGCGCTCAGCAGAGAAATAAGTCCTTGGCAAAGGACCATGGCTGACATGCTGCTTTTTCTTCCGTTCTCGGACCAACAGCGGAAGGGAAGATTGGTTTCTGACCTAAAATGTGCTTTTCTTTCATGGATAGTTCACTCTTGCTCCACACATTTGGAGTATCTTGAGCAGGCTCTCCCAAGCATCCTTCTCTGTTTGAGTTCCTTAAAGGTTTAATTCTTACAGACTGGTGGCCCAGCACTATAGCAAATTAACTTTGGAAGGCTTTCTTTAGAAGGCTTTAATGCCATCTTCTTCATTCTTTTTGTTTATTTAAAACCAATAGTATTTTTTCAGTACTTTACTGGTTAAACATTTTCCATCAGTACCTCAAAAAAGACAAAGTGTTTTTGAGTTTTGACCATCCTGATTAGTAAAAACATTGAAGCACAAAATGATTTAAAGTTTGTATGCTTTAAAGATCAAGTAATTAAAAAAATACCCTTTGTTCTTAGTTTTATGTGTAGGAAAATCTTGAGGTTAATTCGCTGACCATGTGGGATAATTTGACTCTCAATCAGTAAATTTAAAAGATCTTTCATAACATAAAAAAGATCCAGCCTTGCCAAGGACAAATGACTGGCACTGAAATTCCTTTGTTAGCTTAAGTCATTGATATGTAAAACAAAAGAAAATTCTTTGGCAGAAAACAGAGGAATTTCCAGATGGTTTCTATCTATTTTCTCATTGATTGTATAATTAAAATCCCCTTTAATCATCAGAAAAATTGAGATAGAATGTTTGTAATAGAACAGTGCTGTGTTTTAAAGAAATACTTCTGTGGTAGGTTCACTAGTAATGAAGTACTGGCAGCAACTAATTTGTAAATTTGCACTGTGAAGAAAAGATATTCAGACAGCTCACTAGCCTATTTATAGCATTATGTTGCTTCTGCCAGATAAGATCAAACTATAATCCATTAAAATGAATTTGAATTAACAATGATCACGTGATTTTCCGGTGATATTTCCCTTTACCTGGAAGCAGGATTCACACTTTGATAAATGAAGAGGTGTATTAGTTCATTTGTTGAGTTAGTTACTAGTGAAAGCACTGATAAACCAGTTAGTAAGCTACTTAAAGTTCACATCATCAGCAATCATGAGATGGAATTTATTTACCTGGGGTACCCTGACCTGATCTTGTTAAGCTATGTTCTGTGAAATGATGTGCCTCTTGAGCAACTTGAATATATCGGTCACCAGATCTACATTACCATGAGTTCCTTCTACATTCCACCTTCTGATCATGAGATTGCATATTATTACTCTATTCATGTAAAGTCTATATGTATATGAATGCCTCAGGTTGATGGATGACTGTCTTTTTAGACTGAGTGGCTACTTGGACACTTGTGGTGACTTTGTATGATATTATATCTGCAAATATCTCTATCATCTTGGTTGTTAAATGGTATCTTTAATGATTTTAAAATGGAAAACAAGCAAATAAACCAAAACCAAAATTCTAGTGGTTGACTTGTATTTTTTTTTTTTTTTTACTTTGTGGTGATTTTTAAGATCTTTACATTGGTCCAAGAATTTGGACAATGTCGTTAAGGATGCTGATGAGACAGAATAGAGGAAGATAGGATCTCTTTCCCAGAAGTTCTGGGCAAAAGCCATAGGGATAAAGTAATGGTGGATCCAGTACTACAGAGAAAACATTATTGTTGTTCTAGTTGCTGGGTTCAGGGAGGATTGGGAATATTGTGGAGAGGGTTTAATTTTCTATGGCTCCTGCAAGCCTGTATAGTTCCCAATGGGGAATGATTCACAACCAAGGAGCTAAAAGCACAAGAAGGTAGGTCAGGATGCATAGCTACAAATAACTGCTTTGCTTATTATTAAGTACTGACTATAAACCATGTGCACTGTTGAGGATTTAACAGCTAGAGAGGTACCATCATTATCCTGGGTCTGTGCATGAGGATAGCTGAGGATTTGGGAAGTTAGGTAACTGAAGAATCTGTAATTTAAATTCAGCACTTTCACTGGAGAGGCAACCTCTCTAGGCTATTACATTGTTCTGCCTCAAAGTACAAACATATCCTTATTGCATAATCAAGCAAAGGTGCTCATCATCATTCTAGTTAGGATTTCAAAAGATCTGTATCTATACAAGGGAACATTCCAGCAACAAAATTTTCAGAAAAATAACTGCTGTCTGGTTCAGTCTGCAGGTTTCTTTTCTCCCTGAGCCTCGGTGGTTCAGTGGGGAGTGATGATCACAGCAGAGACTGGAAAGGGGGAGTGTGGCACTCAGGGTTTGACCTGTCATGCCTCTGCCTGCCAGTCACAAGAATTTCTCAATTCCTGCTCTTTATTTCCAAACCAAGATTTATTTTTGTGCAGATTTTGTAAGGTCTTGGTTGTTATGTGACTATTTGTTATTTTTGGTTGACAGCTTAGACCTTGGTGGTAATCTTGCAATGTGGCCTATTGTTTAGCACCTTGCTCTATTTATTTTTCCAATAATCTAAGGAGACAGGTGGTATTACTATATCTCATCAATTCTAAGCCCCACATTGTCTCCCTCTCCCATATTTTAACATTTCTAAATCTGGATGTCTTTTATAATTGATGACGCGTGTGTATCTAGTTTAATTGTATTTTTTTAGTAGCACATAAAATAATAGCACAACTTAAAAACTGATGATGTTTTGGATGCAATGAAATACAGTATCTCCATTTTACAGAGGCAACTGTGGCAGTTAAATAATTTCTTCTAAATTACCCAACTAGGAATTGATTGTGACTTGAGAAAAACCAGCTTTGCCTTTCATCCTGGGCACAGTTGTTCTGTATTTTCCAACTTCCCTGGCAGTTAAGTTTGGCATGAAAACAGCTGCAGACAATGGAATATATATGAATAGCTGGACCCATAGAAATTGTCCACGATTCTTCTCTTTTACTTTTCCTCTGTTGGCCAACTGGATACCAATGTGCAGGGCAACCCTGGGAGCCACCCGTTGAAGATGACTGAACTTCTGCCGTTTCAACTCCCAAGGGACTGTGTGGAGGAGAGCTGCCTTTCCTTCCCCACTTTCTCTAGTTTACTGATTGACTTGATGTGAGAGACTGATAAACTTATATTGTGTTAAACCGCTGAAATTTTGGGAGTAATATGTTGTAAATAGATTGTTACCTAAATTAATACACTGATAGAACAGGGATTCAAACCTTGTCATTCTAATTCCAAAACCTGTCTTCTTAATTAGCATATCTTAAAGTTAGTATTACATTGAGTAAAGACTTCCACAATGAAAGAAGTTTGGGAAATAATTGAGCAAGTTTTTTAATGTAACACTTCTCGGAGCCATGCCAGTCTGCATTGTGCATCTCTGAACAGTGTCATATGCAGTTTTGATAGCTCTTGATGACACTAATAATGACCATATGATAGACTTCTAATGACATTAAATTATGGTCTGTGTAAAAATGTGTTACTTTGTATACTTCATAGATGCTGGTAATTATATTTCAAATTATACTTATGAAAAAAATCTCTCCAATCTTCACGATTTTCTAGTGTTATACTTTCCATTCTAGTCAATACATTTTGTGTCATTCAAGAGACTTAATTGCCATATAACTTATTTTGTGGAAGTTATTAAATGATAATTTCTTGTTTTACATGCAAAAATATAGAGGTATTTATTGTGCATGGAACCAGAATGTCTCTAAATCTTTACCCAAAACTTAGCTTTAGGATTTTAAAATGTTTTATTTTGTATTTTAGATACCTTGTTATATCCATTTTCTCTTAATTAAACAAATTTAAATCACTTTTTAATTCTCAGTTTTATTTGACATACAATATTATGTTAGTTTCAGGTGTATACCGCAGTGATTAGACATTACATAACTTACTAAGTGACCATCCTAATAAATTTCATACCCATCTAACACCATATATAGTTTTATATTATTATTGACTATATTCCCTATGCTACACTTTATATCCTCATGACTATTCCCTATCAATTTGTACTTCTTTTTTTAAATTTTTTTTATTTTAGTTTATTCAGTACAGTTTCTATCCTTTATTCCCATTCCAGCCCGCCCACCCATCCCTCCCCTCCTCCCTCCCCTTTCCAACCCCCCTAGTTTTGTCCATGTGCCCTTTATATTTGTTCCTGTAAACCCTTCCCTTCTCCCCTGAAATTCCCTCAATTTGTACTTCTTAATCCCTTCGCCTTTTTTACCCATCCCCCTCAGTCCCCCTTACATCTAGCAACTGTCAAATGTTTACTATATCTATGAGTCTGTTTCTGTTCTGCTTGTTCTTTTATTTTGTTTTTTTAGATTCAATTGTTGACAAATATGCATTTACTGCCATTTTATTTTATTTTATTAAGTATTTATTTATTTTTGTTTTTAAGTAAATTTTATTGATTATACTATTACAGTTTTCCCAATTTTTTTTCCTTTATCCCCCCTCTGCCCTGCACACCCCAACCCTCTAGCATTCCCCTCTCCTTAGTTCATGTCCATGGGTTGTACATATAAGTTCTTTGGCTTCTCCATTTCCCATACTATTCTTAACCTCTCTCCATCTATTTGATGTCTACCAATTATGCTTCTTATTCCCTGTACCTTCCCCCCAGTTCTTCTCCTCCCCTTCTCCACTGAAAACCCTCCATGTGATGTCCATTACTCTGATTCTGTTCCTGTTCCAGTTTGCTTAGTTTTTGTTTTTGTTTTTTTTTAGGTTCAGTTGTTGAGAGTTGTGAGTTTTTTGTCGCTTTACTGTTTATAGTTTTTGATCTTCTATTTCTTAGATAAGTCCCTTTGGGAAGGGACTTTAGCATTTCATATAGTATGGGCTTGGTGATGATGAACTCCTTTAACTTGGCCTTATCTGGGAAGCACTTTATTTGCCCTTCCATTCTAAATGATAGCTTTGCTGGGTAGAGTAAACTTGGATGTAGGCCTTGCCTTTCATGACTTTGAATACTTCTTTCCAGGCCCTTCTTGCCTATAAGGTCTCTTTTGAGAAACCAGCTGACAGTCATATGGGAACTCCTTTGTAGGTGACCGACTCCTTTTCTTTTGCTGCTTCTAAGATTCCCTCCTTATCTTTGATCTTGGCTAATGTAATGATGATGTGCCTTGGTGTGTTTTTCCTTGGGTCCAACTTCTTTGGGACTCTCTGAGCTTCCTGGACTTCCTGAAAGTTTATTTCCTTCACCAAATTGGGGAACTTTTCCTTCATTATTTGTTCAAATAAGTTTTCAACTTCTTGCTGTTGTCCTTCTCCTTCTGGTACCCCTATAATTTGGATGTTGGAACGTTTAAAGTTGTCCCAGAGGTTCCTAAGCCTCTCCTCATTTTTTTGAATTCTTGTTTCTTCATTTGTTCTGGTTGAATGTTTATTTCTTCCTTCTTCTCGAAACACTTGATTTGACTCCCAGTTTCCTTCCCTTCACCATTGGTTCCCTGTACATTTTGCTTTATTTTACTTTAGGTAGCCTTTATTTGTTCCTTCATTTTTGACTGAGCTCAATCAGTTCTGTGAGCATCCTGATTACCAGTGTTTTGAATTCTGCATCAGATAGGTTGGCTATCTCCTCATTGCTTAGCTCTTTCTTTGAAATTTTGATCTGTTCTTTCATTTGGGCCATATTTCTTTGTCTCTGCACATCTGTTTTGTTGTAAGGCAGTGGGGCCTTAGGTGTTCACCAGGGTGGGGCAACTCACATTGCTGCATTGTGGCATTGCCTGTGGGGGAGGGGTCAGAGAGGGTACAATGCAGCTCCCTTGCTCTGCTCTAGCCCCACTTTCCAATGAACTCTTTCATGTGAGACTGGGAATTTCTCCCACGGTAGCAAGCCCTGCAGTAGTTTACAGCTAGCTTTGAGTCTTTAGTTTCTTGTTCAGCCAGCCCTGCCTCACCTTGCAGTCCACCCACCTTGCCATGTGTCCTCTCCTCCTACTGGTCTGTGTGAATATTTCTTTAATTCCTTGGTTACTGGAGTTCCATGCAGTTTGATTTTCTGGCACTTCTGGCTATTTATTGTTTTTGGATTCGTTGTTATCCTTCTTTTGGCTGTGCAAGGAAGTGAAGTGTTTCTACCTAGGCCTCATCTTAGCCAGAACTCTACTGCCATTTTATTATTCATATTTTTGATCTTTTTTCTTCTTCTCCTTAAAAAAATACTCTTTAACATTTCATGTAATACTGGTTTGACTGTGATGAACTCCTTTAGCTTTTCTTGTCTGAGAAGCTTTTTATCTGTCCCTCAATTCTAAATGGTATCTTTGCTGGGTAAAGTAAACTTGGTTGTAGGTTCTTGCTTTTTATCACTTTAATATTTCTTGGCACTGTCTTCTGGCTTGCAAAGTTTCTGTTGAGAAATCAGCTGACAGTCTTATGGGAGCTCCCTTGTAGGTACCTAACTGCTTTTCTCTTGCTACTTTTAAGATTCTCTCTTTTTCTTTAAACTTTTGTGTTTTAATTATGATGTGTGTTGGTGTGACCCCTTTGGGATCATCTTGTTTGGGACACTCTGCACTTTCTGGATTGTATGTCTATTTTCTTCACCAGATTGAGGAAAATTTCTGTCATTATTTTTTTCAAATAGGTTTTTAATTTCTTTCTCTCTTCTCCTTCAGGTACTCCTACAGTGTGAATGTTGGTGCACTTGAAGTTGTCCCAGGGGCTTATTACATTATCCTTAATATTTTGGATTTTTTTTCAGTTCTGATTGGTGGTTTTTTGCTTCTTTATATTCCACGTCTCAGATTTGATCCTCTGCTTTATTCACTTCACCATTGATTCCTTGTAAATTGTTCTTTATTTCAATTAGTGTGTCCTTCATTTCAGACTGGATCTTTTTTATGCTATTGAGGTTCTCACTAAGTTCACTGAGCATTCTTATAACCAGTGTTTTGAACTCTGTATCTAGTAGATTGCTTGTTTGGTTATTTTTCTGAAGTTTCGTTCAGTTTCTTCATCTGGGACATTTCTTCTTGTCTCTTCATTTTAGCAGGCTCCCTCTGCCTGTTTCTATGTAGTAGGTACAGCTGCTATGTCTCCCATGTTTTGGTAGAGTGACCTAATATAGTTGGTGTCCTGTAGGGTCCAGTGGCACAGCCTCCCCTATTACTCAAGCTGGGTACTCAAGGTGCACCCTCCTCTTCTGGTTGAGCCTTGATGGCTGTTGGCACATCAGTGAAAGGGATTTAGCCTCAGGCCAATCAACTGCAAGGACTTGTTGTGACCACCAACTACTGTGGAGGATCAGCTGTTCAGATGCTGACCCAATGTAGCAGGATTTACTTTGGCAGGGCTCAGGTGCCTGCTGAGTCTGCCTCTTGAGTATGATGTTTGTGGAGGTGGTTGAGTGGTTCTCCAGTGTTGTCTGAAGTTGTCCACTGGATTTGCTGACTCTGGAGCCTTCTGGGAGTTGCAGGACAAGGTCAGCCATCACTTGCATTCTGCCTGGGGCCACCCAGCATGAGCTACAAAGCAATATACAGATGGCTGCTACTTGTGCTGAACTTGGAAGTGCCTGAGTGAGGCCAAACTGTGAACCAATGCCAGCTGCCACTAGTGCCAGGCCTGGGGCCACTTATTGAGAGGCACAGGGCATGCTAAGGCTAGATGCTGCTTGTTTGAAAGATTTTAGGAAATCCAAAGCATATGCCAAGATAGGCCATGAGTATGGAAAAGCCACTGGAAACAGCTTAAGTTGGACCCACAAGTTGGGTAAAGTAGGGTCTCAGGGAATCACCAGAGTAGGGAAAACAGTAATATTCAGGGTGATGTAGAGTCAGAAATGGCACCTGTCTGCTGACTCTGTGGGGAGGGGGATCTCAGCAAGGGAACAATGGTTTCTGTCAGCACTTCTGTCTGGCAGAAATCTGCCCACCCTGCTCTTGCCTTGATGCTAGACAATTCAGTTCCTCCCTATGTGTCCCTGGTACGTGGGAGCAGCTGCCTAAGTGCTAAAGCTCAGAGGGAGTGAATACAAGTAAGTCCTTGTGCTGGCCCTTTAAAATGAACTGTCTGAGCCTCCAGAAGCCCTATGTTTCCCTCAGTCTCAATCCCTGCTGGTTTTTACAGCCAGAATTTATGTGGACTTCTTTTTCTGGCACTGGAAACCTGGGTAGGGGGGCCTGGTGTGGGCTGGGACCCCTTACTCCTCAGGAGGGATCTTTGCAGCTGAGATATCCCTCCTGATTTTTATCTTCCACACCTGGGTGTGGGACCAGCTTGTTCTGTATCTCCTCTCCTCCTATCAGTCTTGATATGGCTTCTCCTTTAATTCCCTTGTTGTAGGACTTCCATTCAGCCAGATTTCAGGTAGTTCTGAATGATGGTTGTTTCGTAGTTTAGATGTAATTTTGATGTGGTTGTGGGATGATGTGAGTACCTCTTTAAGCAATAATTTTAATTAAAACTCTTTTGAGGACAGGGTTTGTGGTTTTCTTATTTACCATTGCATTCACAGCTTCCTGGCACAATGCCTAGTGCATAGTAGGCACTCATAAAATACATGCTATTCTAGTTAAAGTGGTAGCATTGTGTAGTGGGGTGCATATTAAATTAGGTGTCCAAAAGTATCCCTAGTATTGGATCTACAAACCTTAATTCCTTCATTTATAAAGTAAGTATAGTGTTATTATTCCATTTACTTCAAAGGATTCTGTGATGATCAAGTAAAATATTAATATATATGAGTTCTTTATAAAACTAATGGAGGATATTGGTATTAGCACTGGAATGAACTGCTCAGCATTCAGTGGACTGTATTTAAAACACATATTTTCCCACAGTTGTTAGCCTTTGGTACAGACTTTATGTTGTATATAGGCAATAAAACAGAATCATGTTTCTGCCCCTTGGAACCTGAGGAAACTTGAAAGGCAGTACACGTGTTTGCTCATCTCTGCTTAGCTCACAGGGCCAGTCTGTTTTCTGGTCATACCAGATAGTCATATGGAAATGCATTCAACAAGTGTTTGAAAAAAGGATATAAAGAACTCCAGAGGACCAGGAAAAGTTAGTTAAAAACCACATAATGAATAATATTTTAGATGATCTATCTGGGAAAAACTGAATTCAAGTTTGGAAGTCTTTTTTCTTCCTTTCCGAATTTTGCCATGTCTGTTTGCCTTAGAATGAGCAACACATTGATAATCAAAAACAGATTAGTGCTGGAGTAAGTGTCCTTCATGTCAACCCCTGGTTTCCCTTTGGTTCTATATAAGAAAGTGCTCATTACTTTCATTGGCATAAGCTTCTCATTTTGAAAAGTACTTGGATGAAATGTGTCCTTGTGGTACTGAGTCTTCTCCCTGTGAGTGTACTTCATATATTGGATGTGTTGTCAAGTGTATTTGGACCCTCTTTAAGTGTTAGCAGTGAAATTATCTTAGATTGCTTTCTTTCAAACATAGATCTTTCATCACTGCTGGATCAGATGTTTTTATTGCCAAATGACAGGGCCACATGTGTGGGGTATTTTCAGGCAGCAATGTATGGGTGCTGTAGCAAGAGAAGGAAATAACGCCCTTAGGTTTTGGTAAAGGACTGAATGACTTACTCCCTTTTCCAAGAAACAATTCCAGAAACAAAATGTTTTCTCCTGAGCTTAAATGAAAAGCAGATACAACAAAGCCTTTAAACTGAGAAATAATAGATTCACTGGCATCAGGTACTGAAGGAATTGCACATTATTTAGACTTCTCAAAAAATTGGCTATGCTTGTTAGCTGGGGGTCCAAAAATTCTCTGGAAATTATTGTCTATGTTAACCATAAAACTACTAAACAGTTTATTATTGTCAAATTCACTTAAAATGGATAACCTTGATCTCTAAGTAATTCCCTTTAAGGAATTGGCTGTGGTAAGAATATATTTTAGAAGTTTATTGTTAAGCATTTCAATAAATCAATATGATTGAGGAAAATTTGATATTCCTATGGAAATTTCCATGCTTTTACTGCTCTTTCCATATTATTAAGACTAGTGATTTCTGTACTAAAGAATCTGGGACTAGCATCTTCTCAGTTTAAAGTTTATGAATTTGATGGAAAGAATGTTACTGTGGAAATTCATTTATTTTCCTTAGTCTGCATTATCTAGCTTCTTATTCTCCAAGTTTACCTTAAACTCCTGTCAACCTAAATTAGTTCTGTTATCTAATCACAGATACAGACTATATATTTACCATGAGAGGGATGGGGGCCCCAAATATTTGTTTAACCTAGTTTTCTGATACAACTTTATAAAAGTTATTGTTGAGATCATATAGAGATTCTATGATCAGCTGTATGTAAACAACCAACCCTTTTTGCCCAGAACTGAGGGGTTTCCTGGGACATTGGACAGCATTTTGCAAATTGGAACAGTTAGTCATCCCAGTGTTTTAATGTATATTAGTAACATACATTAAAATTACAGGAAAAATCCCTAACTCAACAGCACAATATTAATTATTTTATATTTATATAAATTCCCACCAGGTCTTTGTTTTATTTAGGGATTGTCATTAGATTGACCTCATTCTTTGAAATAGTATTTATTTAATTATTGATCATTTTAATAGAGATAAGAATATTTCTGACTTTTAAAAATTTTATTTATTTCACTGTCCAAAATACAGAATTTATTGAAAACTTTCTATATTCTTTCTTCATTTTAATTCAATAAGGTATAAGAAGTTACATGCCAACAACTTCATTAAAATATTTTTTAATGGTTTATTTTTCAGTTGCTTAATTTCTATGTTGAGATATTTACTTTTAGAGGTCATTAAACATATTTCCATTTCTCTCTGGATTTAAGCAGACTAATTATACAATCCTTAATGCACTATTTTTGCAGAATAAGACACTTAAGTTTTACATGTCTGAAAAATAAATCTCTTGTCAACACTCCTTTTATTTCCCAGAACTCTGGTTTGTAAAACAGACTTGATGTGTGTTGGCTTTCTCTTATAGATGACTCTGCTCCCTCTTGTGAAATGTTGTAATCCAAAGCTCCAATGAGCTTGAACCATCTCAAATATTGAATATTTTAAGATTTGTTTTAGTGAGACATAGCATATGGGGCAAAGAATGCCTACCAGATAGCTGGAGACTTTGAGCTTGAAAGAACAATCTTAGAAATAAATTTCTCTTTTTCTTAAAGTTCATTGGAAGTGCTTTCCTTCTTTCAGAGTTGAAAAGAATCAATTTGGCCTCAGAGGAGTAAAGCAGGTCATAATACTGACCATAACAAGGTTACAAAAGCACATTAAGCCACTCTGGTTATAGCTAATAGTTTCATTGCGTGGCCACACATTACTGGTCCATTTATTTCTACGGATGGAACATGGAATGAATGACAAATATGTTGAATGTCCATTTCCTTCCGAGGGAAGTGAGAGGAAATAGAAGGTGTAGCTGGTTCTCCTCTCTAGGAGCTCACAGAAATAGATGTTCTAATATTATATGGCTGGAGACACCGATAGGTGACCATAAAATGATAGAATTTATTTTCCTGATTTTCCCCTTTCTTATGTAGTTCATTGGTTATTTTGCCATCCTGTACATTATCAGGGCCTCAAATGCCCTCTGAGGTATTCTAGTGAGTAGACTCTTATCAAGAAAAGAGTCAAAAGTTGAATTGAACTGCACGTCATGTCTAGTATAAGGTGAAATCCTGCTTCCAGGGAGAACTATTACCACTTTCATTGTAGGTCCTTTCTAGAATCAATCTCTCTCTTTCTCTGTGTGTGTGTATAATTCTATTTTTAATATTTTAATGTTATTTAATGATATTTAAAATATTTTTGTATTTTTTATTTAGTGTACTTAGCATTTTTAATATTCATATTATATTTATACTTTTCCAGTAGGAGAAGATACATTTTAATTATACTACAAATAGCTTTTCATGGCATTAATTTATATCTACAGATCTATTTCTTGAGTCTGAAATAGGTAGATAGATAGGTAGATAGATAGATAATCTTCTATAAGGGAATAGCTCTGGGTTAACTTTTACCAGTACTACATGCTGCCCTACTTAAATAATTCAGTTGTCTATCCAGATTCACACCTGACAGCTGCACAAGAAATGTTATTTGTGTTTTACTTTTGAAAAGTAAATTTATGTTTTTCTCTTTGGATGGTAATAGAAAAATCAGAATATGTGGATTTTAACCCCTAGTGACAGTCCTTGAGATTTTGCTTCCAGGTCATCTTTTAAGTATATTATATTGGCTATGCTATTACAGTTGTCTCACTTTTTCCTCTCCTTCCAAAGGATTGCTTCTTCTTCCAAAGGCATATTTTGTCAGGCATACCCTCTCACAGGAAAGGGTGATAGTTCTTCCTCAGTCTTTAATGCTGAAGCAAAATTACCCATCTTGTATTTGTGGGCCCCAGAAGAAAGGATTCTGACTCTTTCTCCCTTACCTTATTGAGATAAATGAATTAGACATGAGAGGTCCCCAAGCATTCCTGTTATTCAGTATTTCTATTGGGAAAGAAAATCTGAGGAATTTGACATCCTGGTGAATAGGGAGCTAGCAAAGTGTAGGAAAGCAAAGCTGAAGGAAGTGGTACCAATAGTGTGCTTTGTGATATAATAAGTGTGCTTTGTGACGTAGTAAGTTCTGAATCCATCATGTCTTCTCAATTTTGAGGTTGCAAAAGAATTTTCTATTTTGACAAATTAAAAGTGTATATATTTTGGTTGTATAGCACAATTTTTAAGGTATCTAAGCACATATGATAATTTAATAATATATGTATACATTGTGAAATGATTGCCACAATCAAGTTAATTAATATATCCAATACTTCACATGGTTACCATTTTGTGTGTGTGTGTGTATGTGTGTGGTGAGAACACTTAAAATCTACTCTATAAGCAAATTTCAAGTATATAATACAATAACATTAATTATAGTCACATGCAGAAAGAATGGAAGAAAATGTTTTTAAAACATATGATAAAAGGTTAATATCTAAAATATGTAAGAAACTCATTTTTTCAACAGCAAAACACAAATAACTCGATCTAAAAGTGGCAAAGGACCTGAATAGACATTTTTCCAAAGAAGATATACAAATGACCAACATGTACATGAGAAGGTGCTCAACATCACGACTCATGAGATATCGCCTCACACCTGTTAGAATGGTTATCATTAAGAAGACAAGAGATAAATGTTGGCGAGGATATGGAGAAAAGGAAAGCCTTTTGCACTGTTGGTGGGAATGCAAATTGGTGCAGTCACTGTGGAGAACAGTATGGAGGTTTTTCAAAAAATTAAAAATAGAACTACCATATGATCCAATAATTGCATTTTGGGTTATATATCCAAAGGAAATAAACTTGCTATTCTTTGAATGTGCCAAGAGTCCGTGCTAAGCCTCGGAGACTTTACATTTGCTCTTCTTCTGCCAGGAATGCTTCTTCCCCAAACCTCAGCCTGGGTTTTTCACTCCCTTCATTCCAGCCTCAGCTCAAATGTCTTCTCAGAGAGGCCTTGCCTTGCAGACCACATTATCTGTTTTACTGTTTTCACTAAAACACTTCTGACATAGAGTCTGAGGTTGCACATCTGTATTCATTCTTTCTTTATCATTTGTCTCCACTACTAGAATGTAAATTCCATGTGGGCAGGAGCTTTGTCCAGCTTATAACTGCAGCCCACAGCCTTGCACACGCAGGTGCTTGATAAATGCTTGTTGGTGAATGAATGATTGAACATAAAGTAAAAAATATTATATAGCTCTTCTATATTTAGGAAATATTGTTCAAGTGAGAAGCACAAAGAATCTGCTTTTGGCTATAACATATGCCAAGCGCAGGTGAGAAATTGCAAATTGCTTATAATAGACACCTGATGGTGAGTTATATGGGAACAAAGACCCAACTGAGAAAAAAAAATGAATCTCTTCCTAAATTCCTAAGATCTAAATCAGAAGCAGATCCTGGATTTAATGCTTCCTGTGCAGACAATCAACGTCATCATCAGCACCACATGAACATATGCTGAACTGTGAAACCATACCTCTCTTCTGATGATACCTATAAGCAACAAGGAAGAAGCAGATGGTGCCTGAAAACAAAAATAAGCAGAAGAAATGACATAAATGTTAAGGGGTATAACTCTTCTTCATCCCATTTAGTTTACTTAGGAGCATATGGCACTGATCCTTCACTCCTTCTTGAAAGTACTCCTTCTTTTCTATTAAAATACATGTTTGTTTCACTGGCTGTGTGGCATAGTTGGATCATTGTCCCGTGCAACAAAAAGTTGTGGGGTCGGTCCCAGGTTGGGGAGTGTAGGGAGGCAACTGATCCGTGTTTCTCTCTCACATTGATGCCTCTCTCTCTCTCTGTGTCTCTCCTCCTTTCTCTCTCTCTAAAATCAATAAAAATATATCCTCAGGGGAAGATTAAAGATAATAATAAAATAAAATACCCGTTTGACTACTGTTCTGTTTCCTTAACCAGCCTTTCTTCCTTGGTCTTCCCCTTAAAACAATTCACTAGAATTCTACCCTCTCTCCTCTTGTCATTCAAATTATGCCCAGTGGCCTCCCCTACCTATCTTCATACTGGTGATAATTCCATAACATGAGCCTCAACATGTTAGTCTTTCTTTCAAGCGGCAGGCCTGAATTTCCAATAGTTATTAGACATCTTTGCATAGATTTTCTTTTAGGCATGTCAAGATTATTCAGTCTAAAACCAAATCCATTATATGGTTCTTCTGCTTTTCTCATTTTACTTTCTAGTCATCAAAAGAACTATCTTCTTCTTGTCCCACATCTCACTAGCTGCTTTTGTGTTATTCTCTTTACCATTTTCTCTGTCACCTTGCTGTTTAGACCTCCACCATTTCCCACCGTGACTGTTGCAGTAATGAGCATGACTTCTGATATCACCAATTCATTCCCCTTCCCTCAAACTCCTTTTTATTCTCCCAGGAGAAATTTCCAATTTCTTTATGAAGGCATAGGAATTCTCCTGAAATCTGGCCCCTGAATATCTTTCTAATCTCATTTACCTTTTCAGTCTCTGCACACACAGCCCTGTGAGACCATTGGTGTGCTGGGACACCCCTGTGCCCCTCTCCTCTGTGACTCTAATTGTGCCCTGCTCCCAGGCTCTGTGCCTTCCTCCATTCTCCATGTTCAGAAATCCCATTCAGTCTTTGAGATCCTGCATAAACATTCACCAGGCAGCCTCCCTCTTCCCTTTGAGATCTAATGCCTCTTTCTTCATTTATTAAGGTCTACCTTGTGTGAGGATATCTTTCTCCCTCACTAGATGGCAAACCTCATTCTGATCAGCTGCCTTACCTGTCCCTTTGTATAGCCTTCCTATAGTGTAGTGTCTTCACTGTAGGAGACACCCAATAAATGTTCCTTGAAACGACATATGTTGTATGTATTGGGTTCAGAGGAAAGTGCCCATTCTAAGTGACAGCTGGTAAACAATTGAAAATTCACTTTTCTCATATTTGTAGGATGCCATTTATAAGCTCTTCCTGTTTAGCAAAGTGGTTAAGACATGGGCTGTGGAATCAAGCCAATATAGGTTTGACCTCTGGCTTTGCAACACACTGGTTTTAAGCCTTGGGCAAGTTAATAGCCTTATCTAAGCCTCAATATATTTATATATAAATTAAGATAAAATATTTCTTATCTAATGTAGAGTAATTATAAAGAATGAGCCTGTAGGAAATGCTTAACACAGTACTAGAAAATAGGTTTTCAATAAAAGCTACTTACTATTCTAAGCCTCTAAGTAGTTATTCCAAGTCTCTTAGTAATCACGTCCAGTCCTAAGATATCTTCATATCAAATATCAGTTGGAGAGCAAGCATTCCATGTAACAACTCCTTTATGTCTTTGGAAAAAGAGTAGACCCATTTCATGATACAAAGTCTTTGGCTATATAATTTTTCGATGTGCCTATTGTCACTGTTGCCTTGTGTGTCACCTTTTGACCACGGCACAAACATGCTCGTTAACAGCATAAAAACAAAACAATTGTAACCTCATGTAGGTTACAAAGAAAAGACACAAAAGTCACCATTATTGTCCTCTTTACTTTCCTTTTGAACAACCATTTAAAGTAAAATTAATTTAGATTGCTGAAATATGAGCTTGGCTACAGTTTCTGGCATCTTAAAGCCAAAAGTAAAATTGCAGTTTAATTGGCTTCCCTGACTTTGGCAATGCATACTATAATAGATTTTACTTAGGAAATTTTGACATTTTCAACAGAATCACGAATTGTTTTTTTAACAGTCTTTGAAAGACTATATTTAAACTTAGAGAGTGGTAGGGAGAGAGAGAGAGAGAGAGAGAGAGAGAGAGGAAGAGAGAGGGAGGGAGAGAGAGAATATGATTCATGCGAGAAGTATATATTTTGGCTCTGGATGAGTATAACTTTTGGATAAGAAATTGGACTGAGGTCATGTTTGTGAGGCAATTTAAGCTTCATGAAAGAAAACTGATGTTACAAATGCCACATTATTATCTGTATATGTGTTTTTGTGGCATCCACCTATATGCTGTAACAGAATTTAGAAAAAGATATTTAATAGATGTTATTGAACATGAGGTGTATCAGGTTAGCACTCTGAGGAACGCTGTATCCTGGAGTCTCTAAGGAATCCACAGAGTAGCCAAGTTCTTTCCTCTGCCCAGAAATACACCTACGGTCTACGAGATTAGTTATTTGGCTTTATTTAAAGGCTTTCCACAGGTAAACTCTGTTGGTTGATCTCAATGTTAATAATCTTTGCTGGGAAAATTGCACCTATGTCCTGAAAATTTTAGATCTTTTTAAGTCATCATTGGTTTGTAGCTGCTATTTTTGTGCCTCCTGTTTCTAAACAACACTGTCTTATTTGTACATGCATTTAAAAATTACTATTAAGCAATAACAAGACTTATTGTGGTGATCATTTTGAAGTATGTACTTATATTGAATCATTATGTTGTGCACCTGAAACTAATATAATACTATGTGTCAATTATATCTCAACAAAATTAGTAATGTGTGTGCATGCAAATAGTCAAAACAGTATAGAGTTGTACATACGGGAATGAGAAGTTTTCTATTCCTCACCCTCCTCTTATCTGTCAGGAAAAACTTTGGTCTCAGGGCCCTCTCAGACCCTTAAAAGTCATTGAAGATGCCAAAGAACTTTTGACAATTTATCAATATTTATCATACTAGAAATTTAAACTGAGAAAATTATAGAATATTTATTTAAAAACATTATAATAAGCTATTGCATGCTAACATTTAAAAACACCATTTAGTGAAAAATATTGAAACAAATTTTCCATGGTTGTGAAAAGATTGATATTGTTTTGTATTTTTGTAAATATTTTCAATGTCTGGATTAATACAACATGGAAGGATTCTCATTGCTGCTTTTGTATTCAGTCTGCTGTGATATTATATTATACATGATGCAGCCTCTAGAAAACTCCACTGTATAGTAATGACAATGTGAAACTGAAAAAGGCAAATAACATCTTGATATTACTATAAAAATAGCTTTGATCTTGTGGATCCCCTAAAATAATCTGTGGACTTGCATTCATCCTGGGCCATATTTGAAGAATTGCTGCCTCAGACAGAATCATTTTGGACCATTTCAGGGCTTGTCTTTTCTCATTTTTGCTGCCATAACATTAAATATTATGCTTAACTCTTGAGTTGTTTACTTTCTAGTTAGTTTTGTATATACTCACTCCTTAAACAGCCTTTCCTTCCAGCTGTTTAGGATGAACACTTGATGTGCTTCCATGTCCTTCTTCCCCATATGTCTTTCTCCTCTTCTTTTTCCAAAATCTGCCAACTTTACATGGTCAAGTTTGGCAGCATTTGAATTTACCTTTGCAATAAAGAGGGCTTCCATGCTGTAAATGAAGACTTTCCATATCTATAAATTAGAACTCTTATTAAGTGGATTTTAGATACCCTTGATTGACTCTCTATCTTTTGTCACTTTCTCTTATTTTAAATAATTATACCTTTTTTACTTTACTTGTCAATTACCTTTTCTTCCAACTTTCTTTTTAAAATTCATTCCCTTTAATTGCTCTTATTTTTTGATTGCAGTTGACAGTCAATATTATTTTATATTTGTTTCAGCTGTACAGCATAGTGGTTAGATAATTATATAATTTATGAAATTTTCCCTTTGATAATTCTAATACCCACCTGGCACCATACATAGTTATTACAATATTATTAACTAGATTCCCTATGCTGAACTTTATATCTCTGTGACTATTTTGGAACTATCAATTTGTACTTAATTCTTTTCTTCCAACTTTCTACTGAAAATTTATTTTGGCTATCAGGTTATTATTTTGGAAGAGTTCTTTCTTTCTCATTATTCCTTCTTCAGCTTCTCCTTTATATGTTATCAAAATCTTCCTTAACATATTTGATGATATTAATTAAAAATTCTCTTGATTGAATCTGAATTATTTTTGTTTTCTCTGAGGTCAGCTTTATTTATTCAGCTTGACCCTTCTCTTGAGTATTGGTGCTCTTCCCTCAATGTCTGATGACCTTGGTTTTCTACTCATATTTGTGAATGGAGAATGAGGTAGATTCATATAGACAGATGCATGCTTTTTTGTTCACTTGACTTTAGCAGCCTGGGTCCTGAACGAGAGAGTCGACTAAGCTCTGTATAGCTGAGCTTGCTGACTGTTATGTATCACTCTAGGGTCAGGAAAGCAGAATCCTCTACTGCCAGTCTGTACAAGACTTGCAATGAAGGCCCTGCTAAGTGGCTTTAGTCGTTTACTTGGAAACCTGAATTCCTTTAAGGCAGATAGCTCAATTTCTTCACAGCATAATTTTCTGCTTAAGCTAGGATGCCCATGACCCTGCTGCATACGAAGGAGTAGGAAGTCAGCCAGTGCAGGTATTTTGCAAACAATTCTTCAACTCATCCCCCTGTTTTCTTTCTTCCTTTCTCCTTCCCTTCCCTTCCCTTCCCTTCCCTTTCCTTCCCTTCCCTTCCCTTCCCTCCCCTCCCCTCCCCTCCCCTCCCCTTCTCTTCCCTCTGTACTCTCATGCTCTATTTACTCTTACTTCTGCTCTCTATGTGCTGCCTGGTTT
>CM052539.1:59668453-59833075 GCA_028533065.1 Trachops cirrhosus | reverse complement strand
CCTCTCCTCATTTTTTTGAATTCTTATTTCTTCATTCTTTTCTCTGTGGTTGTTTCTTTTTTCCTTCTGGTCCACTCCATTGATGTGAGACCCAGCTTTCTTTCCATTACTATTGATTCCCTGTGTATTTTTCTTCATTTCACTTATTGTAGCCTTCATTTTTTCATGTAATTTATCACCAAAATCAACCAATTCTGTGAGCTTCCTGATCACCAGTGTTTTGAATTGTGCATCTGATAGATTGCCTATCTCTTGGTCGCTTAAAAGGATGAGTTCTGGAGCTTTCAATTGTTCTTCTGTTTGAGCCATCTCTCGCTCTCTCTCTTTTTTTTTTTTTTTTTGGTTGGGTCATTCCTGTTACATATGAGGGGCGGAGCCTTAGGTATTCACCAGGGCGGGGCAACCCAGTCACCAGGTTGTGACGCTGTATGTGGGGCAGGGGTCTGAGAGGAAACAATGGCACTTGCTCCACTCTCTGCTGATTTCAGTCCCTTCTTTCACTTCCCCCAAGCAAACTGGGCCTTTCTGGTGCTGATTCCCGTGTGGGTGGGCTTGTGCACCCCATGGGTCTTTCCAATGACCTCTCTTCTGAGGTTGGGAGTCTCTCCCTGTGCTTCAACCCCCACAGGTGTTTTCAGTGAGTGCTCCAAGGCTCTATTTCCCAGTGCTGGGATCCTGGGTTGCACACAGCACCTTGCTTCGCCATCACCACCTCTCTGGATCTGCTGGTTGCCACCCCTCACCCGGGGTCTGCCGGCCGCTGCTTGTGCACCCACGGTGCGCCCTCTGTGGTCTTACGCATCCCGTCCCAATGCTCTTTGTGCCTCACGACCCCTCTCCACTCAGCTGACTGACTCCGCCCCCCCACTGGTCTGGATGAATGTGTCTATTTTAACTCCTTGGGTGTCCAACTTCCATACAGTTCAATTTTCTGTCAGTTCTGGTTGTTATTTTGTTTCTAAATTGTTGTTGTCCCTATCTTGGTTGTGTGAGGAGGCACAGCATGTCTACCTATGCCTCCATCTTGGCTGAAAGTCCCCAACTTGCAAATGTTTTAATGAGAACAATTTTAAATACTCAAAAGACATTAAGTATGTTTAAAAATTTAATCGTAGCTCATACAGTTTTGAATTACTTTCCAGTTTAAAAAAATAAACAAGTTTTAGTGCTCATTTAGTACTAGATATTATGAACACTGACATTAAAAAAGCTTCACAATCAAATGAGTATTGAATTCAGCAGTAACTTCATAAATAGAATTAGAAAACTGTGTTTATGTTAACAAAATCATGAATTTTTGAACCTTTATGCAAAGAAAATTGATGTCAAAAGATATAACTGCTATAACTTTTCTTATATGCACTTATCATAGAGTGTAACAGCAGTCATAAAACATAAAATAATATGAGACCATGAAGATACTTTTAGGCTATGCCTCTGTTTCTGATAGTGGTCAAGGGATATATTAGCTGAATCCATTGTTTTCTGCAATAGCTATGGTAAATATTTATTTATTTATTCTCAGTTGAAGAAATGTTTATTGATTTTAGAGAGTGAGGAAGGAAGAGAGGGAGAGAAAGAGAGAGAGAGAGAGAGACATTGATTGGTTGCCTCCCATGTGTACCCCATCTGGGGATCAAGCCCACAATGTATGTGCCCTAACGGGGAATCGAGCTCGCAACCTTTTTGTGTATGGGATGATGCTTCAACCAACTGAGCCACCTGCCTAGGGCATAGCTATTGTAAACTTTTCAATGAAAGCTCCTGCTTCTTCTTAATTCCTCTATTCTATATACAGACACAGAGAAATGTGAAAGGGTTAATTAGCCTCATCCTGAAGACTTGTCCCTGTGTTGGCAGCAAAATAGCACCAGGTGTTAGACTGATGGAGTCAGACTGGACTTTGGTTCAGCAACCTTGGTACTTGAGTTCTGGCAAAGAAAGAACTCAGAGCCAAGACTCAAAGTATAAGAGAAAGTGTATTTAGAAAGTCACAGAGGTAGAAGTGATCTATAGAAGAAATGGGTTCAGGAAACAAGTTACAGAGGCAAAAGAAGAGTTCCTGGGGCTTAGGTGAAGAGAGGGGCAAGGAAACTGTGCCTGTGAGGAAGAGGGTGAGGAAAGGTGTGGGCTTCATACCTAGAGAAAGCCTAGCTGGGTCCTCCATTTGAAGGGCTTTTAAGAGTGGGGATTTTAGGGGAGGTTTTAGGAGAGGATCTCAGTAAAATATTCATCACCTTTTCAGGTGTGTCCTTTCAGGGTCATGGTCTTTACTATTGGCTGGTTGCAGAGCAGGAGGTCATTGATCAATGCAGCTGGCCCTGAGGTCAGCCATGGCATTGCTTATCCGGTTTTGCTGCTTTTCTGGGCCTGGAGCTTAAACATGACTGAGGCCTCAATGTTATGTCCAGTTTGCCTGAAACTCTGTCTCTGTGGTCAACAGAGGCTTTGTTCCTAAGATTATTCAATGTACGTCATAACCTCATAGTCCTGGGGTCTTAATGCTCAAGGGAGTGGTCATGAAAGGGCTTGTATGGGGTTCATATGAGGCTATTCTCCTGCCCCCTAGTTCATCCTCCAATGAGGTCTACTGCATGACTAGTTACATGCCGGGGGAGAAAGGTCAGGGGAGGGTCCAAGCCACATGACCAGTGATATGAAAGATAGAGAGAGACTCATAGATGGAGAGCAGGATGACAGCTAAAGGGTGGGAGGAAGGGTAGGAGATGGAAGGATTGAGAGAAAAGGAAAAAGGACTCATGGACATGGACAACAGTGTGGTGACTGTAGGGGCAGAGGGGAGAGTATGAGGGGAGTATAAGGGGACTAAATGGTAATGGGAAAAGATACAATTAAAAAAAGAAAAAAGAGAGAGGTCAGGGGGTCTAAACCACATGACAGTGATATGCTAGGGGAGAAAAGGTTACCTTAGGGGCAAGGTCCTTATTTTCTCACTTTTGCCTGTTGCTAGGCACCTGGGCTTTCCTCCCTGGTGACCTTCTATACCTGGTCCTTCATCTTTGCTCTGCTTTTTTGTCTAATTGCCTAACACACCTGGGAAAGGGATCAGTAAGTTGAAATTTAATACGGCTTACTGGATTTATCATAGTTCACAAACACTATTATGGCGATTTGTGTGGTTCCTTGTCTGAAAATACATGTCCTATTAGATACCCAGTGCTTAAAATTTCATCAGTAGATTTATTGTCACTTTGGGTTTTAAGTGTTTTTGGGTCATTGAGAATCTCTCTCTGTGAGGCCTAACACCCAGTACTGGGCCTGATACACAATTAGTGCCCCATATAGGTTTTTAAATGGAGCTTTATTATCTTTTTATGAGTATCAGTTGACAATAGCTGGTGAGGTTAGTTGAGGTCCTCAGTTAAGACAAGAGGAGCAAATAGTATCTCAGGGGGCAGGAGTGAGGTTGTGAGAGATAAAAGAATGCATATACAAAAACCTCTTTAGTTTATAGGTTCATTGAGGCTTTTTCTTTCCCGTAAATAATGTGTGAGAACTTACTTTCTTGTCCTTTGATTCTTCTTTCTTTAGTGCTTTTTTCCCTTTCAGACCCTCTTTCTCTTTTTCCTCATCTGTCTAGTCCCAAAATAAATGTAAAGGTATACTAGAAGTCAGCATAGTTAGAATCATAGGTATCATGAAGAATAAGTTATTTGTACAGAGAATAAATTAGAATTGTTTCAACCAGCTATGCATCAAGTGAGAGATCTTTAAAAATATATTTCTATTTATTCTTATGCCTATCTTCACTGTTTTTCAGGATGCTTAAGAACACATTTAAAAACAGTGTACATTTTACTCTGTGAACTCACACGGAGGCAGCAAACTTGCCTCACCATCTTTGTTGTCATGTTTTTAATCCCCATAGTTAGTATAAATAAATCTTTATTGAATATCAAGCGGTGGTGAAATCACTACTTAATATCTGGAATAAAAAGACAATACTGAATTTATTTCCTACAATAAGGGAGAACTATGCCAATAACACATAGTCTCCCTGAGAAGATTAGAATGCCAATCTTATGACTGGCATTTTTGAACAGCATGGAGTTCAGGGATTGGTATATTTTGAGAAGCATTAAGTGATTTGACATAATCCATTCAAGCATAATTACTCAGGTGAGATTGTTGTTGATTGGTTGGCATGCAGAGGCACGTTTCTTGGAGTAAGTCTTTTTCTTTTTGGCCAACTTTCAAAAGTGAGGGGCTGTTATTGATTGGTTGGCTTGCAAAATCATGTTAATTGATGTAAAATTGTCATTGATCAATTAAATAGATTTAAAAGTGTTTCTGATGGCTCCCTGCTGCCATGGTTAAAGAACAATCACTCTTTTCTCTAAAGTTGTGTGCACATTTTTATTTGCCCTCCCCCATTTTTGTCCTTATCCAGATAAAACTGCAGGAAGATTGCCAGGATATTCACTGTTGTTGTTTATTCTCATGAAGATGAGATATCATCTTTGATCAGCCTGTTTGCATTCTGTTCTGGTTTTTGAGTCATTTGTTCAGTCATCTGTTCCGACAGTGGCTGTGCAGAATCACTCAAGATAATGGACAACAAATATTAACTGACACAAACAAGACAAGAAGTGTTGTAAGATGGGCTTTGTAGACACTCTGGAACCATGACATATGGTTTCTCAGGTCTGGTGAAGAAAATAACAATCTCCTGAGTTTAATTTAGAAAGTCAAGATACCTTTTCATTCAGTTTACATTTAGATGGTTTTATCTTACTTGTAGCATTAAGTATAATGTGAAGTAGAAACAATGGTGTAGAATACCCCTACTTTACCAAAAGAAACAAACAAACAAACACACAAGCAAATAGATAAAATCCAAAGCTGTTGTTTCACATTAAAGAACTAAATTGCTTTATTTTGCCCTTATAGCCTGGGCTGATTTGTTATTATGTCAGTGAGGAAACAAATATTTTTGATGGCTATACTAAGCTCCTATGGATGAAGTTTTTCTCTTCAGGAGAGTTATTATTTATTTCCTCAGTCATTATTTGCTATATGTTTATTTAAAATATAATAGACACTTTCCTGGAAAGTCTGATTTAAGAACAAAAAAGGAAAAATTATGTAATTTTAACTATGATAAAGAAAATGTAGGGGGGCAGCATAAAATGGAGTGAAAATAGCCTCTTCAACAAATGGTGTTGGGAGAACTGGACAGCTACATGCAAAAAAAATGAAACTTGAGCAACAACTTACACCATACACAAAAATAAATTCAAGATAGATAAGAGATTTAAATGTAAATTGTGACACCATTAAAGTCCTAGAGGAGAACATAGGCAGGAAAATCTCAGGTATTCTATGCAGCAATATTTTCACTGATATGTCCCCTAGAGCAAGGGACATAAAAGAAAGTATAAACAAATGGGATCTCATCAAAATAAGCTTCTACATGGCTAAAGAAAACAGCATTAAAATGAGAAGAGAACCAACAATATGGGAAAACATATTTGCCAATGATACCTCACACAAGAGTATGATCTCCAAAATATATAAAGAACTCACATGACTCCACCCTAAGAAGACAAGAAAGCCAATTAAAAAATGGGCAAAGAACTTGAACAGACACTTTTCCAAGGAGGATATACAGAGTGTCCAGAGACATAGGAGAAGATGCTCAGTATTGCTAGCTATCAGAGAGATGCAAATTAAAACCGTAATGAGGTACACTTCACAGCAGTCAGAATGACCATCATAAACAGAGCAACAAACAACAAGTGTTGAAGAGGTTGTGGAGAAAAGGAAACCCTAGTGCACTGTTGGTGGGATTGCAGACTGGTGAAATCACTATGGAAAACAGTATGGAATTTCCTCAGAAAACTAAAAATGGAACTGCCTTTTGACCCAGCAATTCCACTGCTGGGATTATACCCTAAGAGCCCTGAACACCAGTCCAAAAGAACCTCTGCACCCCAATGTTCATAGCAGCACAATTTACAATAGCCAATGCTGGAAGCAACCTAGGTGCCCATCAATAAATGAATGGATCAAAAAACTATGGTACATTTACACAATGGAAGTCTATGCACCAGAAAGAAAGAAGGAGCTCATACCCTTTGTGGCAGCATGGATGGACCTGGAGAGCATTATGCTAAGTGAAATAAGTCAGGTGGTGAAAGACAAATACAATATGATCTCACCTTTAACAGGAACCTAATAAACAAAACAAACAAGCAAGCAAAATAAAACCAGACACTGAAATTGAGAACAGACTGACAGTGACCAGAGGGGAGAGGAGAGGGGAGTATAGGGGAAAAGGATGAAGGGTTTACAGGAACAATTATAAAGGACACATGGACAAATAACAAGGCAGGGTGGAAACAGGGGAGGGAGGTGGGGAGGGTTAGGGTGGCGGGGAAGGGTGGGGGGAAAAGGAGAAAAAGGTACTTGAATAGCAATAAAAAATGTTTAAAAACAAAGAAATATTTTTTCTTAAAAAAAGAATGTAACTCTAGATATTGAGATTAATAGAATTTTAAGAATATTATATAGAACTGTCTGGTTACAAATTAATAATTTATTATATAATTTATTATGTAATTTATCAAGCAAAATAAAATACCAGATTTTATTTTAGGAAAGATAGAAAACCTAAACAAACCAATTGCTGTAGAAGATATTAGAACTACTATAAAAGATTGTTATAGAACACTCAATATTTTTAAATATGTGAGACCCAGATGGTTTTACATCTGCATCCTAGATAACATTCAAAAAGATAATTTATACATAATACAATTAATTATTTCAGATCATAGAAAAGGTACACCTGTCATATGCAAAGCTAACATAACCTTAATATCAAACTCAATTCTGAAAATATGAAAGTTATAGGCTTAGACTTTTATAAGCAAATCAAATTCAGCAGTGTATTAACAGAATAATATATCAAGTAGGTTTTGCTTCAGGAATGCAAGGATGGTTTAACTATAGAAGGCCATCAGCATAATTCATTTTATCATCAAATGAAAGAAAGAAGTATCATTTATCAATAGAGTCAAAAAAAGCAAATTAAATTTTAAAATTAACTAAATTCCTAATAAAAATGCTAAAAAATAGCAATAGAGAAACTATCAAAATACAATAAAGACCACTCATCAAAAAGTTCAATAGCATGTCTTATAGTAAAAAATAAAATATTAGAGTTATTCTCATTAAGAGTAAGACTAAGCCCTAGCTGTTGTGGTTCAGTAAATTGAGTACCAGCCTGTGAACCAAAAGATCATTGGTTCAATTCCCTGTCAGGGCATAAGCCTGGGTTTTGGGCCAGGTCCCTTGTTGGAGGCATGCAAGAAGTGGCCAATCTGTTTCTTTCTCACAGTGATATTTTTCTCCCTCTCTTTCTCCCTGCCTTCCCCTCTCTCTAAAAATAAATAAATAAAATACATATTTTTTAAAGAGTAAGACTAAAACCAGGATACCCACTATTTTCTTCTTTGTTAAACATTATTTTGGAGGGTCTAGATAAAGCAATGAGACAAGAAAACAAATCAGTGGTCTCAATATTAAAAAAGACAAATATTCTTATTTTCACATAACCCAAGTAATTCTACTAAAGGAATTAATATTTGGTAGTGTGGCTGGATATAAGATTAGTGAAAAAAATTAATTGGTTCTTTATGTTAGTAGTAATCCAAATGGAAAAAATACACTTAAAAGAATGTTTCAGAATATATGTGAACAAAACTATAAAATGTTATTGAAGGTTCTAAATAAATGAAAAGAGCTGCCTGATTTGAAAGAGTTAATATTATGAAAATATTAGTAAATTAAAATAAGTATATAAAATCAATTTTTACATATTCAATCAGAATTTCCACATGTGCTTTTGAAAATAGGACAAAACAATTTTAAAGTTCACATGGAAGAAAGCATGTTGTAGAATTTCCAGCAAATCTTGAGACAATGTTAGTGATGGGGTTCTTGCAATATGAGATATCAAAACTTATCATAAAGCTACTATAAGCAAACTTGTATGGTTTGGTGTGAAAATAGATGAGTAGATTAGTAAAATCAAATAGAGTCCATGTATACAGCTTAATATATTAGGAAGATGATATCTCAATTCAGTGAGAAAAGAATAATATAGTTAATAAATGTAATTGGCAGAATTGACAGTTTAGAGCAACACAAAGTTAGATACTTATGTGATGTCATATATAAAATAAATACCAGCTATATTAAAGGTCTAGCTGTGAAAAAGCTAAAGGAAAAGTAAAACTAAAAAAGAAGAAACACAAAGACCTTAAAGAAATAGATGTTTGACTACAGAAAAAGAATTGCATTTCTCTCTTTATTGAGCTAAACACAAAAATGTCAAATGGTAAATCCAGAGAAAATTTTTTAATACTAATGAGTTATTTTTGCAAACATTAAAGTGTTGCTATGCATTGCTTAATGGAAAAATAACAGAAGAAGAAGAATAAAGTCAAATATTCAATAAATATTTGAAAATATGCTCAACCTCATTAATACTCAAGAAAGTATGCAATCAAGCAATCATAAAATATAATTCTTCACCCATCATAATGAAAAATGCTAAAGAGCTTGATAAAAATCAACAGTCACATGTATCTGGAGTGAATTCATTTAACTCTTCAGAAAAGTTACTTGATGGCAAATTCTTCTTTTGGAACTATGTGCAAGAAAAGTACTGGTACAAGTATATACGGAAGCATGTATATGAATGTTTGTAGTGGAAACACATGGGAAAAAATCTGAATGCACATCAGTTTAGAGAATAATTAAAATATTTATTTTATTAATCTACTTTGTGAAATATTATGCAGGTATCAAAATAGAATAAGGTCAATAATACATTTATAATCATATGTTATTATAACATATATTATAATACATATTATAATCATATCTATATACCTATATATCTATATCTACAGGGATGTCCAAGATACATTTTAAAGTGAAATAAAACAAGTTTCAGAGTAATGTATAAAGAATAAACTACATTTTAAAAATGAAGTAAAAAAAATCATTGTATGCTATATATCCTAATACATTATTTGATGAGTATAGAGACAGATCCAGGGGGTTAGATACCATACAGCTAATGTTAGTAAGCTCTTGAGATAGGATTGATTAGGGTTTAGAGGAGAATATTAATTTTGTGTTTTCTACCTTCCTGATTTTTACAATGAGCATATACTACTTCAAATAATCATAGGCAAATAAATCATGTAAAACATTTTGAGATAGGAAAACTTTGGAAACCTCCAAGAGGTTTTTATGCCTCTTTGGAAAGTTAGGAACTCCAGGTAAAAGAGTAAATGCAACAAATCCAGCAGGGATACAAAGACCTTTTTAGAACTAAGGGAAGGAAGAGAGGTAATAAAAATCTTATGAGATATTGGAGTTCCTGAAAAGCTCTAAAATGATTACAACTCTAAATAACTAGTGTTATTAGGGGTTAATTATTATATCCTACATCTATATATTTATGGTCTCATATCTATATATTAGCATTAAGAAAACAAGCAAGCAGCAGACAAAGAAGAACCTGGAAGACTGACTCTCCAAGATTATCTCATGGTTGGAATCAGGAATCATCAGTCTTGACTCTTGTGTCAAAAACACAGCTTCTGGTTCTCTTGGTTCCTATCTAGCTTTGCTGTCCATCTACAGGGGTGGCAGGAAAGTATTCTCTGAATCACCAGAACTTGACCAAAATAATTTTTACGAGAAGCTAACAATGAGGAAACTGTGACTCAGGAAGTTCCAACTTCCTGCCAAAGTTCAGGTGAGTCAGTGTCGATGCTGAGATGGGTCCCAGACAATCATTTTAAATAGAATTCTCCCTCTCCTTCCAAAATTTAGGTCATAAGGTTAGCCCCGAAAATATTATGCCTTTTCCTGCAGCAAACCATAAAAGATGCTGTTTGAAATAAAAATGAGCACACATGATAAGATTACAATTGTTTGATTTTTGGAAATATCTAGCTTGTCTCATTCTTCATAGTTTTGGTTTTCAATTTGCTTTCTGTAGCCAATGTATAAACTGGCTAAATTAGAAGAGATTTAAATCTCACGGATATCCTGTTCCTGTTTCTTTCTGCATTGGCATTTTATAGGGGACAGAGCCAGAGATAACAGAAATGCTATATAAATAACAATGCGGTTGCTTATCTGAATTCTGTAAACATACAGTATGGTTAATTTATTTATATTTTGTTCATGAGTTTAAAATGAACTATATATATGTGCGTATATACATATATATACATATGTATAAATAAATAAAGTTTAGCGTCCCTCAGGAAGATCCTGATGGTACTTGATTACCATTATTATATTCATGAAGTCACTACTGATTTTCCAAGAAATTATCATTTAGAAAAAGACATGTTTAAGCCTAAGGGTGTAGATCTCTTAGAGTACATTTTTCTACGTACATTCACAAAAAGGCCCTCATGTATTAGTGGCATGATACAGGCATATCAGGTCAACCACTGGAGGCTGAAAACGAGAATTAAGTTACCATTTGTATGTATTTTGAGTTTGGTTGCATGTAAAAAACATTTAGGAGCTTTTTTTTCTTTTTTTGAGAAATGGCCTTAGATTCACTGCTCTTGGAAATAATTGGAAGCAGCTTTGCATGAAAACAGTCACTGGTGTTGGGACACAGGCTGGAACTGGTTTTGTGTGTCTCATAAGCTAAGAATGGTCTTTTCATTTTTAAATGGTTGCAAATAATTTTAAACATTTTATGACATGAAAATAATAGGAAATTCACATTTCAGTGTTTACAAATCACACAAACACATTCATTTTCCCATTGTCTACGACTGCTTTCTTGCTGCAATGGCAAAGTTGAGTATGCGTAGCAGAGACTGTATGTCCCTCAAAGTCTAGAATATGTATTCTATGGTCCTTCACAGACAACGTTTGCTGACCCCTGGATTAGAAAATTCTTGAGTGTGTTTGCTGTGAGGACTTGTGTATGTTATGTTTCTTATGCAGTGGGCTGAATGACATTAATTCACTTATTCTTTCATTCAATACATCCTTCTTGAGTACTGACACTGAAGCAGCATTAGGAACAGAGAGATGTGTTAGATAAGACCTTTGCCCCAGAGGAGATTATATAAAATAATATGCGTTAGTAAGGCTGTCAAACTAAGAATATTTTCAAGGGAAGGTCTAATTAGATATAGAGAATCATAGTAATTTTTGGTCCTCCAAATTCTTCCTTGAGAAGAGCAGTAGCTCAAGGTTTGGTGCAATGCATGCAGACCAGGAACTTTTCTCTCTACCCTTCCACCAGCATCCTGACCCTTCTTTTTCCCACCCACAGTCACACGAGTTCCCTGGTCTCTGGAGGTAAGTGCTATGTTTCCCTTATGACAGTTTTTGAGGGCCAGATTAGCAGCCACCATCGCTGAGCACTTTCTATGTGACAAGTACTGGGCTAGGGCTTTCCCTGATGTCATTTCACACCTCACACTCTGCAAGGATGATCATCCCCATTTTTGTAAATAAGAAAACAGAATTTTAGAAAAGTCAATAAAACTGCTAGTAAGTGGCAGAGGCACGATTTCAAACAATAAGGATCCCTGTTTCCAAAGCCAATCCTTTCTGTGCCAACTTACTAAGTTTGTCTTGTTTTTAAGACTCAGGTTCTTTCTCCATACTGCTGTCTTTCAGTTACTCTTGAAATATTAATTGTTAGGTAAGTCTCTTAGGCTGTGGTTATGATGGCAAATAAATATTTTTCAGGAAATATGCTGTTTCCATGTTTGTGGGTGGCAGTGTCTTTACACAAGAACTAGTTCCACTCTGAATTCTACTTTTGTCTCCTACCTTTGTTTCTAAAACATATTATAGTGTTTATTAGAATGAGAGGGATTTTCCAGGCAGTCAGTGACTCAGTCTAGCTTAGAGCTGCAGAATAGGTTGTGTGTAGTGACAAGCCAAGATTTGGTGGCAGAGGAAACATGAGTTCAAATGTCAACTCTGCCACTTTAAAAAAAAGATTTTATTTATTTTTTAACAGGAAGGAGAAAAACATTGACGTGTGAGAGAAACAAGATTGGCTGCTTCTTATCCATACCTTGACTGGGGACCTGGCCTACAACCCAGACATGTGCCCTGACCTGGAATTGAACCAGTGACCTTTTGTTTTGTGAGATAACACCCAACCCACTGAGCCACACCAGTCAAGGCTCCATCACTTTCTTGACGTGAACCCTTGCCAACATCACTTAATTCTCTGAACTTCATTTTTCTATTTTGTAAAATCCTTCATGGTGGAATTTGAGACAGGTATCTCTCTATTCCTCACATACCGATGGCCATCTTTAGAATTAGTTTCCCATCCAATCCTATCAATAGTGATCTATCTGGCTGGTAGGGTCATAGAATCTCAGAGATGGAAGGAGCAGTATAACACATAATCTCTGAAGGCAGACTGAGGTCATTACTGGCAGAAGGATTTGAGGCAAATGAACTTCATTTCCTTGAGTCTCAATTTCCTTATGTGTAAAATGAGGGAACTATAGTGTCACCCATAGTAATCACAATATCGAGTGCTCACTGTGTGCCAGGCACTGTTCTCAGCACTTTATATGAACTGAACTATTTAATCTCATAACAACCCTATGAGGTTGTTACTGATATGGCCCATTTTGTAGAAAAGGACATTGAGGCATGGAAAAGTCCAGTAAGTGGAGAAACCAGGATTTGGCCCTTAGCAGTGTGTTTCTTGAGCCCAAGTTCTTAATAAATGTGCCATAGCTTCTACAGAACTGTGTTGAGTTTTAGTTAAGAAAAAAGATAGAAAGTCCTTAACACAGAGTGGTTTTTTAGTAAACGTTGGTTACTTTCCTTGGAAGAGTATTTTAAAAAGGGTGACCCACATTCACACACATTGAAATATCTAGGGGGTGGGATGTAGATGTATCAGAAATGCTTATTTTTGAACTCAGACCTGGACCTATTGACTCAGTTCTGAGAATTCTACTCATTTAAATAAGCTTCCTGGCTGCTGTTTGGTACATTAAAGTTTGAGAGACTCTACCTGAGACTCAGTCCAGCACGGCTTGTTAACAATGCAGAAATCACTTCATGGTATTGCTCCAGTCACTCCTAGGGAGGTTTGGGTGATGGTGAGCTTTCTGTCTTACAAGGCAGCCCATCCTGTTTTTCAAAGAACTTGGGTTATTAGAAACATCTTCCGTGTGACTGAATGAGAGAAAATCTTCTCCACCTTATTTTCTCTCTGTATGACTGATTCGGTCTTCTGAGCCACACAGGTCCTTAGTGTAGGAAAGTGTGGAACCTGGAGAGGAGATATGTATGCGAGCCTGGCAGGTGGAACAGTCTCCAGGTAACAGTCACTTAGGGAGGAGGTTCTCAAGGTGTTGTCTCTCTCAGCACAGTGAGAGGGAGCCTGTGAATAGATCATGCACAGACATATAGGTAGGGAGGTAGGCAAGTGATAACATCATCAGGAACTTGAGTGAAGCATGCAGAACAAACAAGGACTCAGGTGCAGAAAGGGGGAGTGATTGTCTGCTCACAGGGATAAGAATCCATAAAGTCATATGGAGTAACCAACAATTTCACTTGACACTGAGACAACTGCGTACTAAATCAGGGTGCCTTAAGTTTTCCCTCAACAGGAACAGAGGTCATGTTTCTGCACAGTGAACATTTGCAATATTTAATGAGTGAACTAAGATGGTGGCAGGTTGGCCTTAGCCATGGAGATCGTAAGGCAGGAAACAGGGCACATTTTTCTTACCTGGCCATTAAAATCTTCAAGGAAAGCCTTTCCATCTCTAGCTTAAAAATCTTTGATTTTTCCCCCCATGTCCAGAATAGGAAGGTTTCTGGAGACCTTTTCCAGTGAGAACATCTTGAGATATGTGAACTTGTCCATACCCCTTTGAAAATGTGGCACTGAGGGCTGAACGCAGGCGCTGAGGTGTCTGTGTGAGTTTAGCAGGCCCTCCACCTTCCTTGTTCTGCCACCACTAGTGGCCACACCGAACTATTTCCTAATTCACCTGGCTATATATCGTAAATAACTCACTTCTGGTAAGGCAGCCTAAGATCACACTCGCTCTTCTAGCAGCCAGATCATGCACTTGGCTCGTATTAAAATTCCTGTCAATAAAATCACTGAAGTTCTTTGTCACATAAAACACTACTAAGCTAAACCAAATTTGGCTTGTATTTGTGCAATTGAGGGTTTGAACCCGAGAGCAGGATTCTATATTTATCTATGCTAAATTGCACCTTGTTAGCTTTGGCCCAATTATCACGCCTGTGGAGAAATTTTTTAATTCTGTGTCTGTCATTCAACATACTTTGCTAACCCTTCTATCCTTGTGCCATTTAAAAATATTACCAAGACTTCTATACCCTCATCCAAGCCACAAATAAAAATATTTAACAGTAATAGGCTTGTTGCATTTCCCAGATCTCCAAGATGACACTACATCTTTTGTCAATATGCTCTTAGTCACCTACTGTGTGCCAAATGCCATGCTGTCTCCTGAGGATAACAATAGAACACGGCCTAGTCCACACTCTCAAGAGATTCACAACCTAAAGAAGCAGACTGGCACCTTAGCAGACAAATGCACTATGATGCGGTAAGGGATGTAACGGAGGGGTAAATAGTAAAAATTCATTTAGGGTTAAATAGACCTACACAGTTTTGAAACACATGCCTTGTATAGTTCCAATATTACGAACCCTTTTAATTACTCTTAAGCAATACTTGAAAAATTACCATTACTGTGTTTTTACCGACCATTCAGTTGGAGGACCAGACATGTTATGGCACTGTTGTTATCTCTCCTCTTTATCTTCTCTGGGTGCTCTTCCCAGCTAGATGAGAACAACCACTTACTTCCCTCCTGTGCAGAATACGTTTGACCCTTTTCCTATTATATAACTTATCTCTGGCCCCCCCACCCCTACTCCCAATTCCGCCCCATCCCCATGACTAAGGAGACTTCACTTTGTCACAAATGGCAATAATGAACTGTTTCCATTTCAAATTACAGCTGTGTTTGTGTGTGCATTCTTTAAATGCTAACAACTCCAGGGTCCCCCCCATCTGGCACTCTCTTGTTTAGCCTCAGTTGGGCTACAATGATAAAGCTAGTTTAGTTCTCACTGGGTCTCCCACACAAAGCAAAATAGTTGGAGGAGCAGTTAGCTTGCTGCTCCCCAGCCACTCAACATCATTCAGGCCAAAAACCTTGCTCAAGATCCCATGGAAAATATTAGTTATTTTATATCTACAAGTCAGCTCTGAATTAGTTTAGGAACAGATTTTTTTTCTTTACCATAAAATGAGCTAGAGAGATTTGGAGAACCACTCAGATGGAAATCAGGCTCATTTAGGATATGCAACTTGGGCCATTTCTAGTCATTCCATGTGTTCAAAAAGAGGCCAGGCTTCTCAGGATTGAGCACTGGTATCAAGCACAATGGCTGATTAAGTAGAATTTAGTCTCATTCAGCAGTTCATTAAAAAAGTCTTGTTCTTTCTCTTTTTGGGAATTAATTGCCTTTAAATTGTTTCCTCTGGTTTCCATTTTCTTTCTATTTTTAGTAGGGTGCACTATGGATTAGGCGTTGGCTTCTGGAGTCAGATGGACCTAGGCTTGTATCCCATTTCTGGTAGCTGTGTGACCTAGGTGGGTCCCTGTGCCTCAGTGTTCTTGACTATAAAAGGGTGACAGTCGACAGTTTATACCTCATTGGGCTGTTGAAAGGAGCAAACAGTACACAGATACCGTGTGATCTCACTTATATGCAAACAAAATAAACAAATGAACCAAATAGAAACAGAAGCATGGACCCATGGGACAGATTCACAACTTTCAGAAGGGAGGGGCTTGGGAAGCTAGATGAAAGAAGGTGCCGGGATCAAGCAAAAACAAAAGCAAAACCATATACATGTGTCATATATATACAGGGTCCAGCACAAATGACGTTCCTTTTTTATCACAAAATCTTTTATTACAAAATCATAAGCATGTAATTCTGTAACATGACAATACCACACTCAAGCACACCATATGACATTTTAGGTGAAATGTTCCAAATTAAAACTATAAATTATTACACCCATATTATTACCCTACCAACCACACTCAAGCAGGACTTAACTTCTGCTGGACTTTGTGTGTGTGTATGTGTGTGTATATATATATATTTATACATATATTTATATATGTGTATTTATATATACACATCTATAAATACAACACATATTTATACATAAATATGATGCATAATTATATATAAATATGATGCATATTTATATATAAATATGATACATCATATTTATATATAACATATAATATATATATGACACATAGACACAGAGAGCAGTGTGGTGGTAGTCAGAGGAAGAGGGTGTGGGCACAGGTGGAAGGGAGTAAAGGGCAGATAAGTGGAGAGGGAAAGGGACTTTGCTTGGGGTGATGGGCGCACGATGCAGTGTGCAGATGATGTTTTGTTGAGTTGAACACTTGACACCTGTGTGATTTTGTGAATCAATGTCACCCCAATAAATTCAATAAAGAATAAAATAAAATAACAAAATATATCTTTTAAAAATAAACAGTACAAAAATGCTTAGGATAGCAGACTGTATAAATAAACAGCTCCATAAATGGGAATTATTTTATTATTTATGTTAAGATAATTCTTTGAGGATCTAGATGATGAAGCTGACAAAAAAGGTGAAACATTGGATTTCCGTAATAGTAGTACAATAGCTTTAGAGTACTTCTAACAATGTCTCAGGGATGCTGTTTTCTGAATGATCCATACGTCTGACCCCATAACATTCTTCCTCTGTGCATGCGTGTAGGGGAGGTGGTGTGGTGCTGGCGAACTGTAGAATATTTAGCAGCAACCTGGTCTCCACCCATTAGACGCCAGTTGCATGTCGTCTTCCCCAGTTTTGACAACCAAAACTGTTTTCAGACATTACCAAATGTCCCTTGATCGAGGACCACTGTACTAGGCAAAGTGATTATAAGTACTTTCTTCATTCCTAGAGTCGCATAGTTCCCCTTGTCCTTCCCCAGGGCTGTGAAATTGAGGTTAAAGGAATCCTCTTGGCTTTGGTGAGCTGGATCCCTAGAACATTTAAGTAGGCATGTTCTTTAGAAATGAAATGAATGTTTTCATATGGCTGACAGTGTACCCATCTGAGACAAATCCACTCCAGCGGGCTGCCTGGTGTACCTCTGAAGTGAAGAATAATGGTGTGTTATATTTGCACATTATTTCACTTGCTACTTTTGATCCACTGCTGAATTCTGCAGGAGGAGAGAAGGAATTTTCATTAACAAAAAATGCCATTTTCAATAAATATTCTTAGGACTAATAAAGTCAAAACATGGAACTAGGGAAAATGAATGGCACAGAATATTATTCACATAAAATAAATGTGCTAATTGGCAAGAATGACTCAAAAGGACCTCTCTGTGTTCCAGATACTTTGAACTTTGCCCATTTTTTACTTGGCAGTGGAAGTAAAAATGGATTCTTTGAGCCTCTTGATGACATTTTGTTGGATTATAAGACATATTGCATTTGTTTTTAAAAATTTTTTATTAAATTTAGTGGGGTGACATTGGTTAATAAAATTATACAGGTTTCAGGTGTACAATTCTACAATACATCGTCTGTATATAGTGTGTTCACCACCCCAAGGCAAGTCTCCTTCTGTCACCATTTATCTCCCTTTACCCTCTTCTATCTCCCCACACCCTCTTTCCCTCTGGTAATCACCATACTGTCGTCTGTGTCTATGAGTTTTTTTTTCCTTTTTTGCTAACTTCTTCATCTTTTTTATCCAGCCCTCAAATCCCCAACCCCTCTGACAGCTGTCAGTCTGTTCTCTATATCTAAGTCTGTTTCTATCTTGTTTGCTAGTTTATTTTGTTCATTAGATTCCACAGGTAACTGAAGTCATAATACTTGTCTTTCTCTGACTGACTTATTTCATTTAGTATATTACTCTCCAGGTACATTCATCCTGTCACAAAAGGTAAGATTTCCTTCTATTTTAAGACTGAGTAGTATTCCTATGCAGTAGAAAGGAAGAAGGAGCTCCTACCCTTTGCAACAGCATTGATAAAATTGGAGGGTATTATGCTAAGTGAAGTAAGTCGGGCAGTGAAAGACAAATACCAAATGATCTCACCCATAAGTGGGAAATAATAAACAAAACAAAGAAGCAAGAAAAATACAACCAGAGAAATTGATATAAAGAACAAACTGACAGTAACCAGAGGGGAGGGAGGAGTGGGGTAATGGGGGAAAAAAGAGGAAGGGTCATCAAGGAACATGTATAAAAGACACATGGACAAAGCCAAAGGAGGTTAAGATCGAGGGTGAGGGGTGGGGATGGGTGGGGCATGGAGCAATGGTGAGGGGAAAATGGAGACAACTGTACTTGAAGAACAGTAAAAAATTAAAATAAAAAGACTGAGTAGTATTTCATTGTGTAAATGTACCACAGCTTTTTTATCCATTCATCTACTAATGGGCACTTGGGCTGCTTCCAAATCTTAGCTATTGTAAATAATGTTGCAGTCAATATAGGGGTGCATACATTCTTTCGAATTAGTGTTCAGGTTTCTTGGATATATTTCTAGTAGTGGAATTGCTGGGTCATCAGGCAGTTCTATTTTTAATTTTTTGAGGAAGCTGCATACTGTTTTCCACAGTGGCTGCACCAGTCTGCATTACCATAAACAATACATGATGGTTCCTTTTTCTGCACATCATTGTGAGCACTTGTTGTTTGTTCATTTATTTATCATAGCCATTCTGACAGGTGTGAGCTGATACCTCATTTTGGTTTTAATTAGCATTTCTCTGAAGATTAGTGATGTTGAGGATATTTTCGTATGTCTATTGTCCATCTCTATGTCTCCTTTGGAGAAATGTCTATTCAAATCCTTTGCCCATTTTTTAATTGGATTGTTTGTTTTTTGATGTTTAGTTGTATAAGTTCTTTATCAATTTTGAATATTAACCCCTTATCAGATGTATCATTGGTGAATATGTTTTCCAGTTCAGTGGGTTGTCGCTTCATTTTGTTAATGATTTCCTTTGCTGTGCAAAAACTTTTTGGTTTGATATAGTCCCATAATTTTTTTGTTTTTGTTCCCCTTGCCCAAGGACATATATCAGAAAAAATATTGCTATCAGAAATGTCTGAGATCTTACTGCCTATGTTTTCCTCTAGAATTTTTATGGTTTTGAGTTTTACATTTAAGTCTTTAATACATTTTGAGTTTATTCTTTTGTATTGTGTAAGAGGGTGATCTAATTTCATATTTTTGCATATATTCATTTTTTCAACACCATTTATTGAATAGGCTATTTTTACCCCATTGTATGTTCTTGCCTCCTCTATCAAATATTAATTGACCATAAAGGTATGGATTTATTTCTGGGTTCTCTATTCTGCTCTGTTGATCTCTGTCTGGTTTTACACCACTACCATGCTGTTTGGATTACTATGGTCTTCTAGTATAGTTTGATATCAGGTAACATCTCTCCCACTTTGTTCTTATTTCTCATGATTGCTGTGGCTATTCAGGATCTTTGTGGTTCCATATAAATTTTTGAAATATTTGTTATAGTTCTGTGAAATATGTCATTGATATCTTGATAGGAATTGCACTGAATCTCTAGATTACTTTTGGTAGTATGGACATTTTAATGATGTTATTTCTTCCAATCCTTGAACACAGTATACTTATATGCTTCCACTTATTTGCATCATCTTCAATTTCTTTCTTTAGCATATAATTTTCTGAGTACAGGTCTTTTATATCCTTAGTTAAATTTATTCCTAGGTATTTTTTTATTTGATGCAATTGTAAATGATATTGTTTTCTTGGATTTCCTTTCTGATAGTTCATTTTTGGTGTGTAGAAATGCAATTGATTTATGGATATTTGTTTTGTGTCCTGCTACTTTACTGGATTCAGTTACCGGTTCTAGTAGTTTTTCGGTGAACTATTTAGGGTTCTCTATATACAGTATCAATATCATGTCATCTGCAAGTAATGACAGCTTTCCTGCTTTCTTTCCAGTTTGGGTGCCTTTTATTTATTCTTGTCTCTCCCTGGCATCTCTCCCTGGCAGACAGAATCCCTGCCAATTTTCACAGCCAGATATTATGTGACCACCTTTTCCTAGCTCTGGTGCTCCAAGTGGGAGATCCTGGCTTGAGGTTGAGACCCCACTTCTCTGAGAGGGTATCTTTATAGCTGAGATATACCTTTGGAATCTTAGTTGTCACCCGTGGGAGTGGGGCCAGCCCTTTTCTCATTCCTGCCTTTAGTACCAGTCTCAATGTGACTTCTTCTGTAAATCCTTGGTTGTAAGACTTCTCTTCAGCTAGCCTTCAGTGGTTATTAAGGCTGATTGCTCTATATATTAGTTGTCATCCCAGTTTGGTTTTGGGAGGAGGTGAGTGTAGCTTCCACCTACTCCACCACCCTCTTGGATCCAAGACCTATTGCATTTAGATTTGTGATCTACAAGAATTCCATCTGCACCATTCACTGGAGACAGTGATACTGATGATGATTCCAAGTGGTCTATTCTTATTATTTATTTACCTGCTTAATAAAAGAAATTTAAACTGAAAGAACAATGTAACTTGATTTGGGGAATTCAGTTAGTCATTGTAGTTCTTAAAGTGGTTTGTATGGTACAAAACTGGTCCTTATTTTGTATAGAGGCAGTTAATTGTTAATTGTAAAGAAATTACAACCAAAGGACCCTCTCACCAGATGAGTGCTAGCAATAAATACCATAATAACATTGCCCATTATTTTAAATCAATTACTTTTTGCCTTTACACAAACCCAGATTAATAACCTCAATTAACTTAATGAGTTGATCTTGTATGATTTTCTAGATGAACTGATTGTTTGAGGACAGCCCTCATCAGCATGTTACATAACTTGGGGGACCAGTTATGTAGCTTCATTTAGCAGCTATTGTCATGGCCACTTAAGTGTCAAGGCTCTTGATATCTATCTGTCACCATAACCTTACATTTAAAAGTACTACTAATAGTTGCCCTCTTAGCGCAGCAGGCGATGTGACAGTCTCATAAAAACATGACTACTTTCTTTGGCAGCCATCCTAACCTAATTAGGAACTAACACAGACTTGTACATTTTTTGTAAACATATCAGCTGACAATGGGATCTGGCCAGGGTTAGGGCATGATTTGAACTTGATTGAAGGATTTATCTATTTCTTCCTTCCAATGATGCACATAGGGGTCTGGATTGTATTCAGCAGAGCTACTCTCCCTTTTATTTTCCAATTTAAACATTTTAAATTGATTTACTCTCTTGCTCTCCATCCTACCTGGGGTTGTTTTCTCCCTGCTACTACTTTGTTTGGTCCCTCCCCCATTTTTATTGTTATAAATTTATAATTTCAGCATTTACAGCCTTACAGTCTTTCAACAGTAAGAAACAAGATTTTTTAGAAAGTGTTTATTTCAAAATTTTTTAGCCATACAGAAAAGTTGCAAAATAAGGCAGAGCATTCACATGTTAACCATTTACATAGTATAATTATCAAATTAACATATGTACAATACTATTTTACAGGTACAACCTTTTACATATGTCACCAGTGTTCCCCTAATGTTCGTTTTCAGTTCCAAGATTCAGTGCAGGATCCTTCCTTGCATTTAGCTGTTGAGTTTCTTTGGTACCCTCCAGTCTGTGACAGTTCCCTCATCTGTCCAGAAGGCACATCAGATCCTCATTGGATAAAATGTATAGTATGGTTTTTGCGCTTCTGTTTCACATACCTATCAAGTGAAAGCATCTCATCCGAGAGGTTTCACTGAACACCCTAGAAAGTTGTTACAGGTGCTTGGCTGGCTGGTACTCCCTGTGGAAACCAGGTTCTGCTGCCTCCGCAGGGTTGTCCTCCAGGGTAGCTCTGAGTGGTGGCTACTGAGGAACAAGATTTAAGGTTGACAAGAGATGATCTTTAATTTTTCAGTGAATAGTGTGTTACAAGTGTGATTTTTTTAAAACTTCTTTTGAGAGAGGAGCTGCTTCATTTCCTGCATGGCTCTAGTGGTAGCCCGCCATCAGATGAACACACATATGATACCAGTCTTGGTGAACTGTGGTGAAAGGGGTACTTACAAGTGGTCAGAGGCATGCAGTTCTACCTCAGAGATGAATTGTGGTGGACCCTTTTAGATTTTGCAGATCATCAGTGATAAGGATGTAATCACCACTTAGAGCTGTAAAAAATAGTAATACTATTAATAGCTGATTATTGGTGTCTACTATGTGTCAGGTTCTGTGTGAAGTACTTGACCTATTCTTCACATAATTTTTACAACAGCCCTGTGAAGATGGAAATCATTTTCATCACCATTTTGAGGTTGAACTGAATCTCGAGGAAGTCAAGGAGCTTTCCTACAATTACACAGCTAGTAAGTCGGATTCCAAAACCTGTATTATCAGCCACCACATTTGACTGTATTCCCACTAACTTAAATGTAATTATTTTATATTCTCTAGAGAAAACATATGAAAAATTGTACTGGATAAGATAGAGGTGAACAAAAACTGTTCCTGGTAGCTGTCTACCTAAGCTAGGAAGAATCTTGGTGGGTATTGCTATCTTATGTGCCTCATCTTACTCTCTAGGTATATGAACAGGTTCTAGCTCATGATGAGGGGCTAATATAACTTTGATTTGTAAACCTTGTTTTGTTCTACCAACTTTGAAAACAGAAAATTCTGTTCAGCCCAGAAATGAGCAAAACATGCAAATAACACCTTTCCCTGTGGCCCTCAATCTTGGAGCGAGTTTTCAGCTAATGGGGAATGATAAGTAATGGAGCAAGAATAAGAACACAGTTATTGAATTCAAGTGGTGAACTAGATGGTGTTTCTGTTGGCCAGAAGATCCTCCAGGGTTGGCTTTTAAGGTTAAAATGTTTTACAGCTGAATAGTTGTTTGGAGACTTGATGTGAAAGCAATAAATGTAGAAAGTAAAACCAGAGTTTTGTTTTTGTTGTGATATTTACCGGGTGAGACCATTCTAGGAATGGTAACCAGGGGTCTAATCCTGGGTGCTGCCCATGGGGCTTGGGAATGCCTTTGGGCACAAGGAACAAAGGAAGCAGTAGGAGAGTCAGAAAAAGATAAAGAGAACAGAACAGGAAAGGGGAGAAGGGAAAGAGAAAGGGGGACCTGGAAGTGGGCAAGATTGATGGGATGAAAAGAGACCAATAGAAGAAAGTTGTCTTCATGATGGGAATAACTAATTTGTTTCAAGCACATGCCAATGTGAAGTTTGATTTCTCTAAACACTGGTATGGTAGAACTTATTTGATCCTTGAACAATATCAATGGTGGAATAATGAGTCCCTTGAGGAAAAATTCTTTTTCTGTATGACTTTCTCTTTCATTAAACAAAAAGGTAGCATATGTTACAGAGTTGTCTGCTATTTGCTTTTTCACAGTTTATTATATATATTTTAAAGATCTTCTACATCAGAACACTGAAGTCCTCCTAAGTCTTTTTATAAGTGACCAACTATTCTTTTGGTGATGTAGGCTGGTGTATGTAATTGGTCCCCTGTGTTATGTTTAGTCTTTATCTATTTCAGATAATGCTGCAATTACCAATATTGTACATGCTATGTTGTACACAACTATATTTATCTACTGGACAAATTTTCAGACTCAGGATTACCAAATTGACAAGCGAATGACAAACTGACTTCCATTGAGTCCTACCACTTTTGGGCTTCCAACAACAGTGTATATCTAATCTTTATCTCCCTGCATTAATACTTGTGACAATTAATATTTAATGAGTGCTTACTATTTGCCTTATTTTAAGAACTTTGAATGCATTATTTATTTACTCTACCCTATGAGCTAGGTATTAGTATCTCTACTACACACATAAGAAAATGAGACACCAAAAGAAGTAACTTGAACACTATCACAGTTATTTCAAGTGGCAGGGCCAGATTCAAACTCTGGTGGCCTAATTTCAGAACTCGTTCTTACTGTCACATCTGCTACTCCACCAAAAGTGGGCAAGTGACCAATGGCATCTGAATTCTAAATCCAACAATCCTCAGTTCTCATTCTCATCTTTTTCAACCTTGTGGTTTCATTCAGTGCAAGTGATGACATTCTTTGAAGAGCTACTCCTAAATTACCCTTCATTATGGCTATTTTAGGTCTTTAATACCAGTAAGAGACAAAAGAAAACATGTGTCATTTCCAAAATTATTTAGGGAGAAAAATGCCATGTAGTATATCAGTTTAGACTTGGTGAAAAAGCCCCTGAATAAAAGATTAATGTGTCAACAAGGTCTTAAAATGTCCTGTTATTTAATAATAATGCCAGAAATTTGTAAAGGTCTCTACTAAAGCTAAGGATTTAAAAATTTGGAAATATATTATTTTTATGATTTATTTAATTGGAGGAAATTTTCTATCACATTCTTAAATATTTATACTTTGTTGTTCATATAATTACTTAAGCAGTATTTATTTGTAAGCATAAAATTTTGACATTACACATCAACTTTTTGACCTGGCCTTAAAAAATTAAAGGTAATCAATAAGATAATCAGTTACACTGTCTTGAATCTTGACTTAATCTTAGTAGATAAAAGGGAATATGTGAATAAATATGGACTATATTAATTTTTTAAATTCCATGATTAGGTGTGAGGGAGAGGAAAGGATAAAATCTAGTTATCAAGGAAATAATATATTATCTAATAGTTAAAAATTGACCATAGTTTCAAACTCCTGTTTGAATTCATCTTGAAAGTGTACAATACCCATTAGTTAGTTGCTGAAAGTGTCTGATCTTTCAGATCTGCCCCTTCCCCTCCACTCCTTTCCACTTTGGGGGCTGGAAGCCTACAAACTACTTCTTTGGATTCCTGTGGTGTCCGCCCTGCCTGGTTTCAGGAGCCATAACCCCCCCATGGCTAAGGCTGAGTGAGAAACCTCCCAGAACTGGGAGGCCTAAGGAGACAAAAACTTATTTCCCTGAACATGGGCACTGCCTGCTCTGCTATTCCCTTCAGCTTGGTGGGATAGTCAATGACAGGCAACCATTCTCTGGAAAGAATGGACCTAAGACAGACACGATCACGTGGGAATAAGCCATCAGGGAAGAGACTCAAGGGGCTGTAGAAGTGAGGGAGTGATCGACATCACCCCTGCCCCCTCGGCTTTGACAATAGCCTGAGCCCTTGTTCTGGATGTGAGAAATCCGAGTCTCCTGGCTGCCTTTGTCTCCTCCACCCTACTCAGGGCCTGCGGAAATAGCAGGGGCGGTGAGGCTCAGACTAGAGTCAGCAGACACCTGGGGTAAATTGGACCTGGGGCATAAGATATGTAAAATCCTGTGGACCTGCTTGCTAGGATGCTCTTGGATGTGTAGGCTCTGGCAGGAAACTAGACTAATCATGTACCTGTTAGGTGATACTAGCCCCAAAACCCAGCGTGAGACTTTTGAACCCTATGTAAATTATCTACCTGTTTTGATCTTTTCTGCTAGACAATGAATCCACATTCTGTATCTGTTCACCTACCCAATACTACCTAATAAAAAGCCTATTGAGGCAGCGGCTCGGGGCGCTCTCCTTGGAGAGAGTGGCCAGGCCACTCGGAGGCACCTTCCCCTTGAGAGGGTAGCCATGCCGTCCCTATTCCTCCACAGGACTCGGTAGTCCGTGTGTATGTTTCTCTCGTCCCTCGAGAGCCATCTACAATGTCTGCGGTCACCGCAGGCCGGTGGACTGCAACAGATTGCCTTGTCAGTTTTCTTTCAGTTAAATTCTACTCATGGGAGACATTGGCAGGTGATTGTGAATTGGGAGGAGGGCATTTTTTAATTTCTCCTGACTTCTGGCAGGTGTCTCTGGCAGTGTGAGATAATATATATGCATTTATGTATATACACACACACACACACACACATACACGCACACACCTGCCCCTGGTTCCTGGCACAGAACTGCTAAAGCCCTTGTAAATCCTTCAGTGACGAGAGCACCAGGAGCATCTCTTATTCTAATGAGGCAACTCTGGGTGGGCTCCTGGATGGGGGTTTGTCACCAGAAAGACCAGGCCATATTATAATTTACATATTAAAATTGGGATTTTAAGCTCCAAACCCCTTTTCTAGAAAGAGGAGAGGAAATAGAATGAATACTTGATTATGCTTATGTGAAGAAGCTTCCAGAAAATCCTAATAGTAAGGGATTTGGAGAACTTTCGGGTTGACAAACAGATGCATCCTGAAAGGGTGACACATACCAGCTCCGCAGGCACAGAAGCTCTTCTGCTCTCGACCCTCCCAGTCCTCACCCTATGTAGCTCTTTAGCTGGCTGTTCGTCTGTATCTTTTAGGAAACTGGCAAACATAAGTGTTTCCCTGAGTTTGTGAGCCACTCTAGCATATTAATCAAACTGGAGGAGGGGGTTTGGGGAACCGCACATGTACAGCTGATAGGTGAGAAGCACAGGTGACAACCTGAGTTTGTGACTGGCATCTGAAGTGGTGGCAACAATCTTTGGGACTGAGCCCTTAACCTGTGGCATCTGATGCTACCTTCAGGTAGATAGTGTTAGAATGTAGTCATTTGTAGGACACCCAGCCAGTGTCATGGAGAATTGCTTGGTGGGAGAACCCCCTCCCCCACACCACATTTGGTGATCAGAAGTGTCAGCAGTGCAGTGTTCTGTATGAAAACAGAAGAGACTCACAGGAGAGAAAGACTGGGTTTTCCTCCTTCAGGCTGTAGAGGCCACTGAACTCTGGATTCTTGTGCAGCCAACGTGGCAGTGGCAGTGGGTGTTTCAGCAGGCCCTGGCACAAGAGGCGCACAGCAGCATGGGAAATAGGGGTTCTCAGCAGCTTCTGAAGCCCGCACTGTGAGTTCTGGGTGAAATCACTTCCCCTTCACTCCTCTGACCCTAGGCATAACAGTGACTCCCTGTTAACTGTTATGACTTGCAGTTACTGATCTTTGGGTGAGCTTATCTCTTCTGGCTCTTGCAGCTCTTCTAAAGTCTTTGTAACTGGTTTCCTGTATTAACTTCTCTCTGTTTGAAGTGCCCAGAGTGGTTTCTGTTATGCTGACTGTACACTGACAGATACTGTTTATGGAAGTTTATCTCTGGTCTATAAACTAGAGCTTATTTTCATTAAGATGGTAGTACCCAGGCAAGATGCTGTCACACTGAATGGCAATGCAGATAGGTAGGGTATAAATGACAAGCCAAAGCAAGTGACTCTAAACTAAGGTAAAAAGAATCACAGTCGTCTCAAGCTGTTCCTGTATACATGCCAGCACCCCATGTCTGTCAGTATATTCTCGGATTGAACCTCCAGCCACTGGTAAAGTCTCTGATACCGGACAAAAATGGATTTCTTTCTCTCCTTATCTGCAGACCATTGACAGCCTTACTGATTTCCACCTTTCATGGCCACATGCCTTATTATAGGAATTCATCAAAATTAGTGTATAAAAGAATTGCCAACCACTCTTAAATATTTATGTGTATATAAGAAGTCATTGAGAAACTTTTAAGGCAGACACTTATCTCACTCTTCATTTTTGTTTTATTTTATGAAATAAGTGGTCCATTCCTGGTGTACAGACGATTATGGGTCCACTATGAGATGAGACACCCATGTCAGAGTACAAGTCAAATACATCATTGAGCAAATAGATTATCGGTTTTTATTTAACCATTCATCAGTTACAATTACATTGGTATATAATACATTATAATATTATAATATACATAATAATATTATAGATATAAAATTTATATATTTAATATACATTATAAACAGTTCATCATTTATTTTCATTATTATTTTTTGTTATAAGATTTTCTTGAAGGAAGCAGTATACTGACTTATTTTGAAGAGCCTGTCTCACAAAGATGTTAACAATTGACTCCAATTTAGTACTCTCTTCTCTATAATTCCATATATATATTCCATATATAATTCCATACTGTAATATAGAATTTAAAACAACATTATATGTAATATGATAATATAAATAAGAATTAGTTAATTGTGTTCTGTCTTTCTCATTGATGGCAACATCTTTGAAGACAGTCCGTGGCCTAATGATAATAACAGTACATTCTTAAAAAGTCATTTACTTTTAGGTACTTTGTTAGCATATTATAAGTATGTGTTCAGTAAATGAATATATGATATATAAAGATCTATTCAATTCTTATTGTTTTTGAGAGAATGGAATTCAAGTTGAAATATCTAAAGGTAAGAGAATCAAACTCATGACTTATACAAAGGACAACTCAAGGAGCACTTATTTTTAAAATGGATTGTTTATAACAGATAATATGGGAAACAAAGGCTAATTTCAGCTTAATTCTTACTGTTCAGAGGCACAAAGGGATGAAGTACAGAGCAGTCACTGGAACTAGAAGGAAACAAGAGGATGAGAGAACTGTGTTAGGCTGTGTTGAGCAGAACAATGGACTGTCGGGAAGAGTGAGCCAGTTCATGGTAACAGAGCAGAAGGGAGACAGAATAACTATTCTGACCTCACTTTTCCTCTTCTGTCTGATATCCTGGGAGCTCACCTTTGGCTGAACCCAACCTGAACCAGAGGGTGTGGAAATCCTGTTGATGCAGCTGATGCAGGTGAGATTCCCAAGGTACAGAGCAGAAGGCGAAAAGTATGGCAAGCGAAATGAAGGATGCATTATACACAACTGCAGCTTTCTTTTCAAGAGGTTTTTCTTTTGGCCCATTGATGGAAAGGACCTCTAAAAGGCATACATGAAAAGAGAGAGATGAAATACTTATTTGTGTGGAAGTCTCTTGTATATAGCATTGCCATTTACTCTGAGGCCATTTAATAATTTCTTCATTTTAAGAAACATTTCAGACACATATAAGAAGGTTTAGACAGAGAGAATAGTCATGTGCCTATACCCAGCCTAATAAATAGAACTATGAAAAACAGATTGAATCCCTGTGGGTGCTCTCCCCTTCACACTCCCTTCCTCCTCCACAGAGGTAGCCAGCATCTGGAATGTGGTGATTATCATACTCATTCGTGTCTTTGAAATGTTATTGTATATTTTTAAAAGATTTTATTTATTTATTTTTAGAGAGAGGAGAAGGAAGGAAGAAAGAGAGGGAAGAAACATTGATGTGAGAGAGAAACATCAATAGGTTGCCTCTCGTATGCGCCCCAACCAGGGACTGAACGAGAAACCCAGGCATGTGCCCTGACCAGGAATCAAACCAGTAACCTTCCACTTTGCAGTCATGGCTGTTATTGTATATCTTTATCCACCCAAACAGTATAAATAGCTATTGTTGATATAAAGTTTGGTTCTGCACTCGTGAAAAAGTTTTAGAGATCTGCTGTTCAACAGCACCTATCAATAACAATACCGTGTTGTGCACTTAAACCTTTGTTAAGAAGGTAGATCTCATGTTAAGTGTACTTACCACAAAAAGAAGGAAGGAAGGAAGGAAGGAAGGAAGGAAGGAAGGAAGGAAGGAAGGAAGGAAGGAAGGAAGGAAAGAGAAAAGGAGGGAAGGGAGGAAGGGAGAGGGAAAGAGAACAAGAGAGACAGAAGGAAACTTGGAAGTGATTGACATGTCTTCACCGATTGTGGTGACGGTTTTAAAGGTTCATGCATATGTCAAAACTCATCAAAATGTGTACATTAAATATGTGCAGCTTTTGTATGTCAATTATACATAAATAAAGCTGTTAGAAACAATATAAATGATCTCACACTGCATGCATCATTTTGCAACTTGATATTTTTTATTCAACATTTTTATTTGCTGGGATCAACTCAGGTTGATACATTTAGTGCTATGTCATTTTTATTTGCTTTCCTTGCTCTATAGTATTCTATGACACTGTTTTCAACTTTAGAATTTTATGATTATTTTAGAAATCGGGATCTTCTCTGTAGCCATGCTGTTCTTTATACCAGTTCATTTTATATCAGGTTGCATTCTGCAGTAGTAGAGATTAGAGAATTCCAATTCTTTTCCTTTCTGTTTTTAATTGCCTCAGAACAGAAGACTTAGGTAGGTTTTATTTAATGCTGTTATTATCCTCACTTTCAACTTCAAATGCATTAACCTATGCAAAGAGCTTGGAGGGGAACCTAGTGCTGACTAAGTGCTAGAGAAGCATCATCTAAGGGGTGTGGGGCATTAAGATGAGCAGCCAGACTGCTTTTGAATCTCAACTGTGCTGCTTAATATCTGTGTGACTTTGGGCAAGTTACTCAGCTTTTCTGTGCCTCAGTTCTCTCATCTGGAAAATGGGAGAAGGGGTAAAATTGTACCTACCTCATAGGGTGGTTTTGAAAATTGAACGAGTAAATGAGAATATGTGAAGAACATAAAACAGTAGCAAGGTGTTCAGGCTCCTTGTGCCCTTGCCCCGGGCCTTGTGCTCTCTAGACTGTGCACTGTCTGCAGGCAGGGAACTTGGCTCCACCAGCTGTTGCTGAGCTACCCATCAGGTGGTGAGTCAATCCTTTCAATGGCGGTTCCTGAGTGAGCCTGAATCCTCTGTCCTGAGGGTGAGCACGCCTACCGGGCACCCTCATGGGCACCATGATTCTATTTCCAATCTAAGTGAGGCCATTTGCATCCATTCACCTTCCTTCATGTGTGTTAGCACATAGAGACTTGCAAATCGATGTTGTTGTTTTCTTTTTGCATAAGTACGCATTTTAGTTGAAAAAGCTGCTAGGAGCTGAATTAGTGACATGACTTAAACTTTTGAAGTTTTGCTCCTTTTCTTTCAGCTTAATGCTTCTTACGCATGCTATTCATATTTCCTCTTACTGGGGGGCTGGGTGTGGCCTCTCCACCTGATGCTCTCTGTTCTTGTGTTGCTATTCCACGAACCCTTGTTTCAGTGAGAATCCCTAATCAGCTGCCCACTGCCCCCACTGCTTGTTTACTGCTCACCTTCAGATGCTCTGCTCCCCTCCCCACAGGCTCAGACCCAGGTGGGGACCCAGGTCAGACACAGTCCCTGGAAACCAACTCCTCAGCAAGGCTTTGTCTCCACCAGGGCAGTTTTTCTTTCCATCTTCTTTTAGTCTGATCGCTTTTAAGGAACCCCAGTTTCATATAATGAGCCCATATCTAAACCCCAATTGCTGGCCAGGTTTAAGTTATTTCCTATAGTGCTCCTGGTCCCACACAGATTGAGGTCCCTAGGGGCACCTTGTGGCACAATAGTAATGCATCTGACTCCAGATCAGAATGTTTAGCGTTCAGTCTAGGGTCCCTGGACATTCCATGTCAGGAAGTAGTCTGGATGGCTCAGAGCAGGCAGGAGACCTCCTGGGGGTGGGGTGTCTGACTCTTCAAGTCATCCTGAAGGACCACACTTTACACCCAAATTAATGACAAACTGCTTGATTTTCCACAGGGGTATGGTGGTCACTTTGGAAGCAGAAAGCCCAGAACCTATAAAGCTTAACAAATGACAGTTAGCCCTGGCCAGTGTGGCTCAGTTGGTTGGAGCGTTGTCCCATGCACTGGAAGCTTGCAGGTTTGTTTCCTGGTCAGGACACGTACCTGGGTTTCAGGTTTGATCCCCAGTTGGGGTGAGTACGAAGACAACAAGTTGATATTTCTCTCTCACATCAATGTTTCTCACTCTGTCTGTCTGTCTGTCTCTGTCTCTTATCCTTCCTGTCTCTCCAAATAAGCAATAAAAAATGTCCTCAGGTGAGGATTTAAAAAATGACAATTATTCGAGTATTCAAATGAAAGGATTCTTGTGAAACCAATGAATGAAAAATGTCTGTGATAACAAATTTTTAAATCATGATTGTATACAAGTCTGGGACTGTGTTCTGTATCTACGGTATGAAGGGAGTACTGGAGTTATATTTATGACTTCCAGATATCTAAAAAGACCCATGTGGCATTGCTCCATTCAAAATGTTACACATTAACCAAGCATTCTTTTGTACTACAAATGCCACTGAGACTGGTAGTGACTGTTGTCACACACTGTTTTAAATATGAACTTGGATCCGTTGATGAGCACAAGGCACCTCTTTGCTCTCATGGAGCTTAAGTTCTAGTAGTTTTAGGATTGATGAGACTACATGCTAGGCGATTTGAGAGTCATGCCACTACACACCCAGAGCAGGTTGAACTCCCTGGTGTGGAAGCATATATTAAGAAAGGCAACCCTCTATTTGAGGACAGGAGCAGAAAAAAATGTTCAGAATTTAGTGGGGAAGTCAGATGTGGGTAGAGCTAAGGTACAATAGGAAAATGCTGTGAAAGCACACAAGCCGAAGTATAGCTCAGAACAATGGACACTATGAGATTTCACAAGAGGGTAAACTTAGGTTTTATTAACAAGCTAAGTAAGTTTTAGCCCACGGCTGGCAAGATGAACAAATTCCAGGGCTGAGAACCAAGGAGAGAGAAATCCTGAGGTAATTATGGGATAGTTCTGGACATTGGAAACATAGGAGAAGAGTCTCAGACAACAGGTCTGGGAGGACCTTTCTCCCTGAGTGTCAGAAATAAAGGCAGGTTATCTAGGAGTCGTACTCTGGGGGCAGGAAGCAGGCATTTCCAAAATAATAAAGGAGCCAGAGCCCAGGGTTATAGTTTAAGGAACTGCATTCTGGTTGGGCTTTGCATCATTGCAAAACAGGAAGAATGAGTTGTTAACATAATTCAAATTCCTACTAAAAGTAAGCATTATTGATAACAGAAACCCCTTGCAATTCCAATTTATTATAGGAACATTATCCAGTAATTGGTAGGATTTAAAGAGATAATATATGGTTCCTTTTCCAATTCCCACTCAAGGAAGACTTTAGTCCAGTTGGAGGGCATCAGAGTAGGCAGGAAAACTTTACTTAACTCCAGAATACTCTTGATTTAGTTGTAACAATAACATTGTCTGTCATATATGAAGATGAAACTATTGAACTGCCATTAGGAGAGACTATCTTTTGAGGGTTCTCCTAACCATCTCCTTAAAGGTAAGGTAATTGAATTGATGCTTTGCTCTCATCTGATCTCTCAATAGCTAACACACTGGCTACCAAATATAAGGCAGTGTTAGGTACTAGGAACATAAAAAGGCTTAAGATGTGCTATATGGGCCAAACCATCATAGAACTCAGAACCTTGAATGAAGGACATAAGATAAGAAAAAGTAACACTAGGTAGGATAGAGTTAAGACCTTGGATCAGAGACCCACCATTGTACCAATACACAAACCTGCAACTTTGACAGAAGAGGAATGTGTCATCAACCAGGACTAGACATGTCTCCAAATGACACTCAGGACAGTCTAATTTCCAAAAGTCAATGTATAACTTTGATGAATTATGGAAGATTTTTTTCAGAGTTTTAGTTTCACTGTAGTGTTTTCACCTCAGCCATTTTATTGAGCATTTATCTGTCCTGCTTAGCTGGATACTCCTTTTATGCATATTTTACAATTTGGATGCCTAGTTGTTTGTCAAGTGCTCAGTGCTTTATTTGTGAGTGGGTGGTCTCTTTCTTAAATCCAGTTCGTAGCCTTCTCTATTTTGGTGGGTTTGTGTCCTACCCCTGACACTGTCCTCCCGTGGTTGCAACAAATGTTCCAGAACCTTAGGATATGGAGCTGACATTTTCTTATAAATGGTCATTTGGTGGGTTAGCCATGTGGTGAAATGGCTTTGAATAAATTTATTTCTAGCAAATTAACCCAAAGCAGCTCTAATGAATCTACAGCATCCCAAATTATTTTGTAACTTTGTCTCTTTAAATGAAGTCTTCATATCCCTAAAGTACAAAATTAGAAACCACCTAACTTATTTTTTAGTAACATTTAACAACTTATCTTTTTCCTCCTAGTATTGATGAAAAACAGTAGTAAAAATAATTCTTAATATATTTTTGAAAGCTTACTTTATAATTTCTTAAGGAAGAGTCCTGGCTCTGGATGGTCTACACAAGCACTGACATGGTGTCTGGGGCTTAGGCTCTAGTCTTTACAGTTAAGGAAACTTCTTGACTCCTTGATACTCAAATGTTTATTTCTACAAAACAGAGGTAGGATACCAGCCTCTACCTTCCCTGTAAATAACAGTAAAGGGGTTTGAGGTGATAACGTGGTAACTACTGTGATCATTTCGGAAATGATCTGCTCAGGAAATGGTGTGATGTACTATGGGAAGCAAAAACAAATGGCTTAGACACAGTTTTTACCATGAAGGGGCAATCATGTTAGCCCAATGAGTAACGCAAAAACATGAAACTATGGGGGTGGGAGAGGCAGGAAATACAATAAATGCTGCAAGATAACAGAAATAAGATGCATTGCTGATTCGAAGGAGACAGACTGACAGTGGAGATGTGTCTGAAAGATGAACGGTTTGAGCGAATGGAAATAGCAAGGACATTGTGAGGAGAACTGCTTGAGCAAGGGCTTGGGGGGTGGGGACCAGAGCACCCACGTGTGCACTGTGTGTTTAGGGGAGACGTGGAAAATGATAGTGGACTCATTCATTTGGGGTCATGTTCCATAGGGATTTGTGCTGTATTTGGTGGGCAGTTATAGCTGATGGTGTAGGGCAGAGATATAAGATAAAATATGAGAACACAGTTAATGTGGTAGTGGCATTTGGGATAATTTGGAGAGAAAGAGTGTGAGATTGAGTTAACAGCTTAAAATCAAAAGAGTCAAGTATTGACAAGCAGAAAGCAGCTAACAGAACCTAGAAGCTCTTGTGCTGGTCAGAAGTCTAGTGACTGGAGTCACAGACAAGTAGAGGGGCGGGGCCAAGAGCAGACTCTCCCACATGTGATACAGGTCCCCTGTGAATTGGCTCTTGCTGTCTTCCTAGCGTCATCTCCCACTGCTTCCCCAGACTTGCCTCTACAGCTGTGTGGGAACATGCACATCTCCTCAACCATTTCATAAAAATCCCAGTAAACTCCCCCCACCCCACCTCCCATCTTTGCTTTCCTTTTGCCTAGAGCACTCTGTCCCCTTTCTCTTCTGCCCAGTTGTGTCCAGTGGCCCTCCTCTTTCCACTCTCACCTTCCTTTGCCTTCTTCTTGCTCTGATTTAGGGGTTTGCATTTACAATTCCATGCCATCTTGTAGATTTTATACTCTAGGTCAGAGATTTTCAACCTTTTTCATCTCATGGCACACTAATTCCTAAAATTTTGCAGCACACCAGAAAATATATTTTTTGCCAATCTGATAAAAAACAGGTGTAATTTTGATTCATTTACACCAAATGACTATTGTTGTGTTGGCTGTGGTCATTTTTTAATTTGACCATCTAAGGGTAAAGAGGTGAGTGGTCATGCCCCTGACTAAATAGCCAGGTATTGCATGTTTTAAACTTTCTTGCAGCACATCGGTGTGCCTGCCATGGCACACCCACTGAAAATTGCTGCTCTAGGTCATTACCACCTATTTTCATGTTTTTCTTTGTTTCTCCAGTTTATGAGCTGTGAGCAGCTGGACCAGTTGATTGAGCAGCTAGCACAGTGAATGGCATGAAGAGGGGTCAATAAATGGTATATGGATGGATAACGACCAATTCAGTAAGCTTCTGATGAGCCAAAGCAAGCATCTGTGTGCACGTGCAGGCGTGTACACACACACGTCTACAATATTGTTACAGCAAATACACAGCAGTGCATTCTGTATTTTAGATGGACATGCTGGATGTGGAACCTTCCCAAAGTCATGGGAGGAAGGTTTCACATCCAGTAAAACAATCCGGGAGAGGGAGGATTAGTGCTTAAAAAAAAAAAAAAGAAAAGAACAAAGGAAAGAATAAGGTTAGTGATGGGCAAAGGGGACTACTTAAGGTTTATCTGTAATAGGCATGTGAGGGTTTAATCTTCGTTGGGTCCCTCCTTTCCCTCCTGGGACCTAAGTAGAGAAAGGGATGCTGACATGGGAGAGGGGAAACCTCTTTGAAGCCGTGAAACACAGACATCACAGAATTGTTTCAGCAACTTTTTATTGTCAGAAAATGTTTCAAAAGCTAAATCAGCATGAACTGCCTAGGGATTATGTTATGGGAATTTTGATTATCAAATAACAAAGAATTACTCCAAGTGGCATGCTTGTAGCCATTTCTTGCTAGAGATGAAAGAAGATGATGTAAGCTTTAAGAGTAAAGTAATGTGTGATATATTTTGGAAGAAATAACTGGAAAAAAATAAGAAGAACTTCTGGCTTGATGTTCCAGGAATACAGCTAAGTGGGCCAAGATTTTATTAAAAGAAAAAAATTCTTTTGCATATTGCAAAACTAAGAAGACAATGTTGTGTGGGTAGAGAGGCACTGTGATGTTTTAAGCTGTTTGAATAAAATATAATATGGCAATGGGAATATGAATAAGAGGCATAGAAGTGGGGGCTGGAAAAAAAACAGATGAAGAAAATTCTTCTCTGGGAGCAGAGAGCAGATAATATTGATAAATGAAACCACTGCGAACCAGTTTTATAAGTGAATTTGTGAATATTGAGGAATTGGTTGACTTGTGCTCACATGGTAAGAATATTGCAAAAATTGTATTTAATGCAGGGATAAAAATCTTAACCTTGAGGAAAAACATATTTATTGTAGGCTTTTAACATATTTAAATTGAAGACAGAAGATGGAAAAACCAGAGTTAACCAAATTTGATCCTGCCTGTATTTCGTAGAAATGGGTAAAAGATCTCTGAAAGAGAAAAATATTTTTTATTAATTGAAAAGAACAATTATTTAGAGGGATCACAAAACACAAATGGAAAAAATTCCCAGTATGATACATCAACCTGATTCTTATTTTGTTACCACTAACCTGCTGGAAGTTACTATTTGCCTTAATGTAATTTTTAACTGTTAGAAGGACCAAAAAGACATTGCTATAACTCAGTCCTGCTGGTAACATTATGTTGGGACATAGATTCCAAGAACTGTATTATAATATAACAAGGGCAGGATTTCGTGAGAGGAATCTAAGATATAAAAAGAAGGGAGAAATAATGAAAATGGATCCCTTAACCGTGTTCAGAAGAGGACCATGGAAGTCCAAGGGGTGCTCCGGGAAAGCACTCTGGCTGAGGCATGGATGGTCAGAGAAGGGCTGTAGAAAACTCCAGACAGAATGACGGATCAAGTCCTATTTGATACTCAGTATGTGTAGGTCCAGTGGGCAGTGGAAAGTTTAAGCACCTTTATCATTTCAATAGAAGATCCCCATGATCAGGGACCTACCATCTAACTTCTTTTGCTTTAGGTGGGTCCTTTTGACCCAGAAATATTATGTGAGGTCCGAAGTCAGTCGGTTACCCACTCTGTAAGCACTTGGATCACAGTGCTGGCTGAGGTTCTGCAGGAGTGGAAGACAAACCCATATTGGGAATGTGTTGGCTATAGTCAAGATAAATCACTGTGTTTTCCAGGGTGAAAGGAATCTAATGTAATCCACTTGGCACCAAGTTGGTCTGGAGAGGTGGTGCCATGTTGGGGGCTACCCGTCAGTCTCTGCTGCTGGCAGGTTTGGACTCATGGCAAAAGCAATATTTAAATAAGCGCCACATCTTTTCAGTGAGAGAAGAATCCCCTAATCAGGGGTGTCCAACCTGCAGCCCACGGATTGCATGTGGTTCAAGATGGCTATGAATGTGGCCCAACACAAAATCATAAATTTACTTACAACATTATGAGATATTTTTGTGATTATGTGTTACAATGTATTTAATGTGTGGCCCATGCCAACTCTTCTTCCAGTGTGATCCAGAGACGCCAAAAGGTTGGACACCCCTGTAAGTTACTTAAGTTTCTGTAATGGGGTCTCTATTATCAGCAGCCAAATACATAATTTCTGACACAGAAAACTTGGTATCTTATATCAGGCCGCTCAAACTGTATTGTATAAACTACTGTTGGCTCACAGACTTTGCTACCAGTTGCAAGAAAATCAGAAACTAGCACCAGAAAATATGGACCAATTTCTTCATGAAATCTTCTGTTTAGTTCCATTGATTGATTGATTGATTGATTGCAAGATGTTCTCAGTGAAGGACGCAATGTGTTGACTCACATTCTTGTGGAAGCTCTTTATCTCATAATGAACCAGCAGACAACAGCTTGCACCTCGACACCTTAGGTAGCACACCCATCCCCCAAAGTGTGCTTTTGTGAAAGAGGTACTGAAAGACAAGCGAAAAATTCCTTCATTTAACTGTTGATTCCATTTTGAAATTTAGACCTGTGATTACCGACTGTGGCTGTTGAGAAGTCTTCTTCTAAGTAAACCCTTATCTGCTTTCCTGTCCCCATCTAGCGAGCAGGATAGTAAAAAATGACTACACGTGGTTTGGTTTCACAGCCTTTTGTAATCACACAGCGCCTGACCTTTTGTTTACTTCAAAGCCAAATAAAAACCTTTCATCATGTGTTCCTTAGTACAACAATTTGTCTGACATCAGACTTTGCTGTATCTCAAAGCAACTGTTTCACACATAGATTCTGTTTCAGTTTCTGAGTGGAGATTGAAGTAGGCAGAGGTGGGCAAACCTCTAAGGATAGTCTTCATTAGTGCTAAAATTAGCTCTCCAACCCAAAACAACCACAGCTCTTTCCCTGGCTAGAAAATCATGGAATTTACACCAATGACTACTCACTGCTCTAGTTCTTATAACTCTTAAAAATCCTAGCGAAGGTTAAAAAAGAACCGCTCTACTCCAAGACCATATTATTCTTGGAAAGCACTTTTTCTACAGATATGCACAGGCTTTCCTTACCAGGTCAATTCAATTGGCATAAATTCCGCTAGTTGTTCTAGGGCAGAGGCTATTTCTCCTTGCCAAGTGATGGGATGGTATAATTCTCATTACCCTTTTAGTCTAAGGTGGTCAGGCTTACAGGTATGGCAAGGATAATGCTTTCTTAACTACAGAACTTGATGTCTTTAGTCTGACTTTCAAGGAAATTTACTTGTTGAAGAAATTCTATGGCTGGTCAAGTAGAAGACTTTTCTAGCTAAACCATCTGCAAGCAAATGGAGCACACTCAAATAAAGAGGAACAACAGCTACAATTTCCACTTTTGAACAAAAACTGTCTATTGGGCATCTTAATTTCCTGTGGGGTTGGAAAGGGAAGAAATAAGGGACAAATATCCTGAACAGTGACTGCACCTGAAAGAAACCAGAAAAGAGAGAGGGTCCAGGTGGGAGAGAGGGGCTGGAGAGGTCAGAACTGGGGGGCACAGACAGCACAGTGGGACTCAGACGTGCCCAGGTTCCTTCCTTTCCAGGTCAGTCCTTGTGGGGGTGGGGAGATGGTGGTTGGTGAGTTAGGCTCTCTCCTGTTTTGTCCTTCTCATTTTTCTTATTCTAAAAATTTAATGTGATGGCATTCAATTCAATTTATAGGGGAAGAAATCAGGTTACTTCTTTATGTCTTAATTAGCTTATGGGCATATCTGATATTAATAATATTTCACAGCTGGAGTGGCATGGGCATTGACCAATCAGACAAAAACTCCACAGTCAATCAGAATGATCATGAGCAGAATGATCATGAGCGGTATCAATCAGAATGATACAGGATCCGACAAAAGTAACGCCTGCTTGAGTGTGGTTGGTAGGTTGATAATATGAGTGTAATAATTTATAGTTTTGATTTGAACACTTCACCTAAAATTTCATATGGTGGGCTTGAATATGATATTGTTATGTTGCAGACTTACATGCTTATGATTTTGTAATAAAAGATTTTATAATAAGAAGGGGTGTTATTTGTGCTACACCCCATAGAGTGGTCATATAATTAATTGTTCAAATCCAGACACTTTTGAGAATGAAATGCATAATTAATCATTAGGCCAGAAGGAGAGGCACAAACTGGGACCATCCCAAGCAAACTGGGATGTGTGGTCCCTCTAGCCATGAGCAAACAGTAAGATTACATTGGTGTGAACTGGTTAAATAAAATTAAAAGTTTGGCTTGGGGTCTTTTTCAAATTTATAACATTTTATATATCTAGTGAGCATATTTTCTTTTAAGAGTATTTGATAAATTTATCCAAAACTGGCTTCTAGAGCATGTTCTGGGAGAATACAGCCCTACCATAGGGAGCAGCCTGCAGACACACCTGTGTGGAGAGTCACCACAGGGTTCAGGCTCTGCTCCACTCTAGGCAGATGCACAGGGAATAGACGCAGGTAGAGAAATAAACATAGATAAATACAGATATTCAAAACTATCATAACAGTTCTTGAGTGTTTACTATGAGCCAGGCTTTTTCAACTTCACTGATGATGTTATTAAGGTACCAAGTGGGTAAAAGAGGTGGTCACTGGGCATGTACCACTTAGCTGGTATGTGATGATGTTGGACCATTTTCTCTTTAATACTATGTGCTAGCACCCCCTAATACCAAATACCTACCTTATTGCTGACATTTTGATATCTTGCTTAGAGTCTTATAGAGCAGGGGACAAATAAATCGGCCAATTATAATTCCATATAAAACTTGCTGAGACACATGTAGAGTTAACTATATCATGCAGGTGAGAGAACTCTTCCTGGAGGAGAATGGCTCCAGGTGAGTCTTTAAAGATGAACAGGAAATAACCAGGTATAGGCACCTGGTATGAAACTTTTCATACCATGTTTGGGAATTATAAGTGTTTTGGGACAACTGTAGGTGAGGGGATGGTCTTTGTGCTGAGCTAATTAAGGTGACAGGATTCAGTACAACTTTGGGAGTCATAGTAACAATGTCATTTATTTGTATTTTTAAAGATATTTCTGGTAGAAGTATGGTGGAAAGATTAATGAAGGGCCCGTTTGGTGGCCCAGAAATCAATTAGGAATTACAGAAATTTAGATGAGAAGTTGTCTGGAAAACCTACCACCACCCTCTTCCTCACTTTCAAAGCACTAAGAGTCATAAGCAAAGAGTGAAAAGAGAACAACAAGATTTGCACCCCAAGGGACTAGGTTAGTACCATAAGCGGAGGACAGAGAGCTTCGAAACTTCAAAAGAGAGAGGAGATCTAGCAAATGGAACAGGAGGGAAAGGAGTGGGAGGGGGTGATGAGAAGGAAGAGAGAGGGAGGGAAGGGAGAAGTCCCCTTCTATTGCTTACTTCCCATCTTTGCTCTATATTTTTATTGGTTTCTTTTGCCCAACTGCCTGCCCCTGCAGCTACCCTCAGTATTGTTTCCTTTGCTTCCTTCTCCCTTTCACATGGCAATTTAATTGGTAAATATAATTACCTCAGTATATCTGTATTAAAAAGGGAAGCATGCTGCAGTAAAAGTCAGATCAAACCAGAGATATCTTCACTGAGCTGTTGATAACTTCTTATTGCCTCAACTTTTTAGCTTTCTGTCCTTGATATTCTGTTTGTCCTTGAGGAAGGTGGTATGTGCAATTAAAGACTCACATCATTTTTGGGGGGTGAATGTTCAATGACTATTCATTTAAATGTGTTAATTTATTACTCATTTAATGTCATGTGTATGAAGCAATTCACACTGAACCAGGCTGAAACAGTTCTCCCTTCACTGTGGTTCTTAAATAATAATCCTTTTTACTTCATCATTAGCACACTTTCTTTGACTCTCATTGCTTAAGATTTGGTCTTTCTATCACATTCCTACCTTTGCTCCCCACTTAATTGACAAAGACACCAGCCCTCAGTGTCCGCGGCATTATGGATGAGACACGAGACAAATTCACATGGACTACCGAGTCCTGTGGAGGGAAAGGGATGGCACAGCTACTCTCTCAAGGGGAGAGTGCCCTGATCCTTGCCTTGACAGGTCTTTATTGGCTTTCAATTTGCACAGGGATACAGGTAAAGTTCGTTAATCATTGTCAGGCAGTAAGGATCAAACAATAGATAGCACACAAAGAACTACTAGGGCTTGTTCTGAGTCAGGGTCTATTAGCTAAAGGGCTATAAAACTTTGGGAAGCAAACTCATTTCCTGCTCGGACCCTTATCATTTAATTGAGAGCATTCTTAGCAAAGCAGGTTTCACAGGATTTTACACATTCTTTCTCAGGCCCGATCACCCAGGGAACTTGCCCTTTCCAGCACAGGCCTGCACTGCCCTCTGTCATTGTTTCAGGCTTAAGTCAGGCAGGGGAAGTAAGGCAGCCAAGAGGTTAGGAGACTTCTCACCGACCGAATGAGGACTCAGGCCTTGTCAAAGCTGAGGGGTGAGGGTCCATTACCCCCTTTCTCTATAGTCCCCCAAGTCCTTCCCTGGGGACTCCATGTGATTGTGCTTGTCTTAGGTCATTCCCCACTTGGGGAATCTTACCCATCATTGGCTAACTGATCAAGCATTGGGGGCCAGGCAGGGTGAAGTAAAAGAAGCAGAAGCAGCGTCCCTGCCAGGGAGATAAGCTTTGTCTCCTTAGTGACTTACGGTCTGAAGGTTGCTCACTCAGCCTTAGCCATTGGGTGGGGGGGGGGGTACAGCTTCTGAAACCAGTCAGGGCAGTTCCCAACACCTCCCCCTTTTCTGTTTTTGAATTCAATCACAGTTGTTAAGCCTGTTAAACCTACTATTTGCTATTCTTGAATGTGATCTTAAGAAACTAGCATTATATATATAATATATAATTTATATAAATTACATATTTATACAATTATATATAATTATATATAATATAATTATATAATTTATATATTTATATATTATATAATATAGTATAATATATAATATATACATTATATATAATTTATGATATATATGTATCATAAAGCAGAAATAAAGATTAAGACAAAGGGGCACCCAAAGGCTGCTAGGACCCAAACTTTTAAATTCAGTCCATCGAAAAAAATGTTGCAAATGCAAGGGAATGATAAGAGTGACAGGTCTGGTTACACTTCAGTGCTTGGGGGAATTAGCACAGACTTCAGGAAGTTACTTTAAAGATATGCAGCATGGACTTGCAGCCTGAACTCAGGGTGAGAGAATTTTAGCAAGAGCAAGTCATAAAGCAGCCTAGGTATAATGCAGGCCTGATTTCTCATGGGAGAACTTCTTCTGGGTGTGGTCCTGTGTGCCACCACGCCCCCAGCTGGATTTCCATGTGGGTGCTGGGCCACATTTCCACCTCTCGCGAAGTGGTTTCCTATAGTGAATGTCACGAACGCTGCCAACTGTACACTAGTCAAGCTGTTCTCCTCAACAGAGGACGGAAAAAAGTCCAATTTTTAGAAAGACAATAAGCAACTGAAAAAGTTCACCATATGTTAATGCATGTTTATGTGCACAGATCCTCAAAACAATGCTTAACTCTGTCATCAGGGAGACAAACAGAATCAGGTTTTTATAGCTAGAGAACTTTTTTTTACTGTTTTCTTTATTTGGTAGATAAAAAAGCTGAAGGAAAGGAAATGTAAATGAATTACTATGGGTCTAACAAAGTTACCCTCTCATGGATTATAAAGAGTGAAACTTTTATATTATCAATCTTACATTTGATATATTGGATATTATGAATGGTATATTAGAAGGAAGCTTTCCATTAAAAATATATAACTTGCAAATGTTTGTTACCTGAAATGTGAACTTTAGATAACACTTGCATTAGCTTGTTTAGGGCTGTCATAACAGTATAGATGGGGCGGTTTCAACAGCGGTAATTTATTCTCTCACAGTTCCAGAAGCTAGAAGTCTGAGATCCAGCTATTGGCAGGGATGGTGTCTTCTGAGGTCTGTTCTCGGTTTGTAATAGGCTGTGCTCTTCCTTTGTCTTCACATGGTCTTCCCATCGTGTGTATCTGTGTCCTAATCTCTTCTTATAAAGACACAAGTTATGTTGGATTAGGACCCACTCTAACGACCCCATTTAATCTTTGTTGCCACTTTAATGACCCTGTCTCCAAATTCAGTCACATTCTCAGCTACGGGGGCTAGGATTTCCACACATGAATTTGAGAGGGGACCCAGTTCAACCCACAACAATACTTATGCCAGAAATGTTTTCATGTGGAAAGACATTTATAAAAGTATTAGGTAAATCTATAAGAAAATAGAATTTATACATAAAATAGAATTTAAAATAACTTACACTAAATTTTTTAGGAATGCACTTGCAATAATGAAGCAGAACTAGAGAGAATGTTGAGAGAATGTTAAAAGAGGAAACAATCAATTATGATGGACATAAACAGAAAAAAGAGGATGCAGAATAAAGAAGAACAGAAAATAAAAAAAAAGGTAAGATGGCAGAAAGTGACCAGGAAATAGAACAGCTTTGTTTATACATTTGTGTCTGTGTTTTTCTAACAGTGCTGTTGGAACTGTTTCATGTGGTTCAATTTATTCTATTAATAAAATCTGATGATTTAAGACATTAGAAATAGGAAATGGAAAAGCATTATGTTCTCCCAGCCAAGCCAAACTCACCCCTGACTCTTTGTTTTCTGAGGTGGGCCCCTGCAGACATTCCTTTTGCCAAATGTTAATACCACAGAAGCCTCAGGGTAAAAGGGCTCTGACAATTTTAAATTGAAGAAAGTTCAAATTTGAAAATTAAATATCTTTTTGAATTATCATATGCATGTACACTACTTATATGTCCAACATTTTCTCTTACTATATGTTTAGAATAACATTCATTGGATCAAAAAAAAAAAATCCAGGCAGTGAAAGACAAATAGCATATGATCTCACCTTTAACAGGAACCTAAACAACAAAACGAATAAACAAGCAAAATATAACCAAAGACACTGAAATAGAGAACAGGCTGACAGTGACCAGAGGAGAGAGAGGAGGGAATTTCAGGGGAAAAGGGGAAGGGTTTACAGGAACAAGTATAAAAGACACATGGACAAAAACTAGGGCGGGTGGAAATGGGAGGGAAGTGGGCAGGGTTGGGGGTGTGGGCTGGGATGGGAGTAAAAGACAGAAAACTGTACTTGAACAACAATTAAAAATAAAAAAATAAAAAAATGTCTCATTTAAGTGTTAGGTAGATTGATTAAAGTAAAAGTTCTAGGAAAAAATCAGAAAATAAGTACATCCCTTCATCTAAGTTTTGGACTCAAAGATCCCACCTTAAAGTAGAAATAATGTGTGAGGTACGTTTTTATACTTGACACACACTTTTAGCATCAGATTTTTTGCAAGAAGAAACTACTAAACAATAGAAATATTCCTAAAGCAGCTTATGCCAGTGCCATATAATTAATCCATGAGCAATTTAGTTCCATCCAGGCATTTAGAAGGTAAAGTTGTTCATTTCCATATATTTATAATTTTCAGCCAGAAATATTTAACCATATAACTTTACAGCATACAGAAAAAATACATGTAAAAGTGAAAAATGTGTTTTGCAATGAATCTGCCACAGTATGATATGAATGTGCAATGAAATGGGCCACGCAGGGTGGAGGAGAGACTGGCTGCTGGGTGGGTGCCAGGGATATCCTTTGACGCTTCGCATTTGTTCCTGATCAAGCAGCCAGGGTTCTGGCAAATCCAGGCCAGGAAGGTAGAAAACAGAGCAGATATTATTTTCAAGTATGTGGTTCAGAGGGAATGGGGCATAGAACACACACTTGATCTGCTGTTAAATATTTCATTTCAAAGCTGAACACTAGACCGCAGTATAAAATTAGGTTACTTAAAAATAATGTTTTCCTATTTGCTTGTTCCGAACCTCACGGTGACATTTTATGGTGGTGTGGCATAGGAGTACTAAATTGAAAGACAAAACACTGACCAGGTGTGGCGAGGTAGGTGGCCATGGGCCAGTCTCTCAGATTCTCTCAGTTCCCATCTTACAAACGAAACGATGGGTGTGGCCGAGTATAGATTGTGTGGCGTGGTCTTGGAGTAAACCTGGCTTGCAGATGTATTTTTGGCCTTCGCAATATTATAAGATGTATTAACTAGTAATAATATCTAGAAAAGCAGGAGGTCCACAAAAATATAGATTTCTGGCTTCTCTTGAAAAATTGAAATGTCTGGTAACTCTGGCCCCACAGGGTTGCAGCTCAGCAACATATCGGTAGGGACTGGAGCAGCCTCCTTCTGATTTAATTAGTGTTCTCTGTAGGCTATCATGCTGCCAGCCATGGGACCCTCTGAAATTGCTCCATTTATTTACTTCACTTGTTTAGACATTTTGGTTTTCCATCCCTTGTCCAGGGCAGTGGTCTCTACATGTGTCCAACAGGGCCCTAGTCATTAGGGGAACCTCACGAGGAACGAACAGGCTGGGTGCGTGGTCAACCTCTCACCATACCCTGCTTTCAATCAAAGAGTTTAATTTTTATTTGTTTTATATATTGGGATATAAAATGACTCTGGGGCGCAGACTTTTAGTTAATCTTCTAAAATCTCTTCCGTCCTTCTATAGTAAGTAAATTTTAGCTGGGCACATAAATGTTTAAAACAAACACTATGATTCCTAGCCTACTTCTCATCTAGGTGTGACCTTGTGACTTATTTCTGGACAATGGGAATAAGAGATGGGATGTGCGCAGTATTCAGGTTGTGCCTGAAAAAGGAACTCGGCAATGAGCAGCTAATGATGGCAGGGCAGCGTGATAGAAGGGCCTGGGGTCCCCAGGCAACCTCACAGGCCAGCATCCCTACCAGCAGTGTTTGCTGAGTTCTGCAGTGTTATAGAATTAACTTTCATCTTGCTTCAGCCAATGTTAATTTGGGGCTCCATTACACACATCTGCAATTGTATCTGAATTAAAACAACCTCTTAGGTTCTTTCAAGGCCCAAGATTCTTCGATTATTTTACCCCTGGTTGATTTTGAATTTGAATATTTTGAGTAATTGACAGAAAAAAGGACAAATTATTGTTTTAAACTTTTTGAATTACTTCCTTCAATGTCTTTTCTTTTTCTGAGTGAAATTAAAATTTATTTTCTGTCACACACATGGTCATATTTTTATGGAATCATTATGCAAAAATGCCAGTGACCTAATGTATATTGAACAGGGAGTGTATATTCTGTCTCTCTCTAAATGACCAAGTGTTTAGGACATCATTTGCAGTTCCATTTCACCCAGAGAATGAATTTGCCTCTAGGGAGTGGAGTCAAATGTGAAAAATAAATGATGTGAGTTTTCTCTGTTTAACTACATAGATGGCTGGAGTAGAAAAAAGATAAAGTTACTGAGCTGCCCAAGAGAGATCTTTGAGGTGGGCTGTTTCAGGCTCAATTTAAAATCTGGCGATGATGGTCCCTGAAACTTGGACTGCTATCATTGTTGTTACAAATAAACAGAGGATTTCATTTTTCAAAATCTGAAGAAATAGAAAATTTCTATGGCAATAAATTGTATTTTGTCTTATTTTTAAATATTGTACCTAAGTAGAGAATACTAATATAACTTGCAATTTTAAATATATGTACCTTTCTACCAAAATTTATGGATTGGTCAAAGTAAGAAAAAAAAAATTCAAGACAAACCAACTTTGGATGTCTCAAGACAAGGCAACTTTGGAATCCAAAGGTGCCTTGGACTACAGGGAAGAGGGGAGGGAATTTCAGGGGAACTTCAAGGGAGAATGGGAAGGGTTTACAGGAACAAATATAAAGGACATATGGAAAAACACTAGGGGGTTTGGAAATGGGAGGGAGGAGGGGAAGGATGGGTGGGTTGGCTGGAATGGGAGTAAAGGATAGAAACTGTACTTGAATAATGATTAAAAAATAAATTTAAAAAAAGGTGCCTTGGAAATGATGTTTTTAGTGAATTTAACATTCAACCCTCCCCACTCAACAACCTGTTATATAATATTCACAAGATCCTGGGGAACTTTCAAATACTAAAATTTGGAACTAAGAGAAACTACCATAGAGATGGTAAGGTTAGAGATGGTTACGATGATACTCATATGTTGGGGCAAACATGTGCTTGATCTTTGGAAAATAAAATTCTTTCTTCATGATGGTTGTGGAATGTATTTGAAGTGGTATAAATATCTCACAACAATAAGCTGCTCCTTGAGCATCAACAAATCTTTTAGACTAGTAGATCATTCTAAAGAAAGTTATAGCTCTTTTGCTTGAATGACCTAATACAGCTTTCAAATATCCCCAATTTGCTCACTTCAAAATTTGACTTAATAAAGTGCAAGAAACCATTCTCACAATAGTTGGGTAGAGCAAAACATTCATTTTATTTTATTCTTTTAAAAGATTTTATTTATTTATTTTTAGAGGAAGGAGAAGGGAGGGAGAGAGAGAAGGAGAGAAACATCAGTATGTGGTTGCCTCTTGTGTACCTACAACCAGGGACTTGGCCTGCAACCCAGCCATGTGCCCTGGTTGGGAATCAAATTGGTGACCCTTTGGTTCATAGGCCAGCACTCAATCTACTGAGCCACACCAGCCATAGCCCAAAAAATTCATTTTAAAGGTGAGTTATCAAAGATCACATTATTGCACATATAAAAATTTAAAAAACCTGTTTTCTATGTAAGTCAGATCAGAATATTTGAAGATAGGGTTTATTTTCAAGTTATCAAATAACATCTGTGTGACCAATGGCCAGAAGGACATTATAGGTTCCTCTTCTTTGGTTGAATTTCAGAATTGAGCATGTAATCTCAAGATTTGTTGATATTTCTCCCTAATTTGCTGAGTCAGAAAATGAAATAATTGATGCAAAATTAGTGTCTCTCAGGAAAGTTTACGAATAGATTGCTGAATAGGTTTATAGACTTATGAATAGATTGTCCTTTGATTTCATTCTGAATAAGTGTATTTAACTGTGAAAACTCAGTTCTTACATCATGTAACAGTGACCTAGAGAGGCATCTGGCCTTGGATGTTTACATGTTATCTATGCTAACATCCTAAAATTTCTATTTTATTTCTACATATGTGAATATGAAAGGAAAGAAGCCCACTTATAATAAAACAATGGTGATTTGGATTCTGGTTTGTTACTTATTTTTAACTTTGTAAGTTTTTTAGCTTCTCCATGCCTAAGTTTCCCCACCAAAACAATGGAGGTATATGCCTTCCTCATTATTGCCCGGGCTGTTGTCATGAAGAATGCACAGTCATCTTACATCAAAAATTCCATTGGATAACTGGGTGGCTACTTTGAGTAAACATGGAAATGGATGCTCTATTATAAAATAAAATGCTGTATTCTGAATATAATTAAATATTACTGCTTGTTGCAGCCCTGAAAAAGATCTGAGAGCTCCCATTGCAAAGGGCATAATTAACTGATGGTTCCCCCTGCTGCTGCTTTCTGAATCCACCCCTCTACTCACATGGAAGCCAGAGTCACCATGGGCTGCTTCAAGTCCGTCTGACTAGATATGGTAGAAATACTAAGTCTGGGCCATTCCTGAGAAAGGGCTCCTTAGGTGGATGAGGTGTCTCAAGGACATCCCCGCAACCTCGCTGAACTTCCTTAGAATTGCACTGCAGTCTAAAACACTTCTTACCCTGCCTTCCATCCTTCCCTCTTTCCTTCACTGGGGTCAGACCTACATCATGACAGCTTTCTGAGCTTCCTCTGGCTCCCTCCTCATTTTCCCTCTCAGGTATTTCCTTCAGTAAATCTCTTGCATAACTAATCCCATCTTGATTCTGCTTGCTTTTACACAATCCCTTTTAAAAGAAGGATCCCTTTGAGCATTGCATTGTGAAATTTTTCTATGGTTTTGTAATTTCCTATCAATCTGTGTTATCCATTTACATGAAGCTAAACAGTGATTTATTTTATTCCATACAACAATACAGACGTTTCCAACTATTAAATTTCTTCTTTGTGAATTATAGCAATGGTTTGTAAGAAACACATTTGATGCTTTTTATGACACTATTTCAAAAGAACTTGAATAACTATCCTCTTAAGAATTATAAGGATAGCATGCAAACAAAGGAAACTTACATACAAGGCATGGTTTTGAATCACAGTGACCACTTCTTTCTCTCATTTCTCCCAAAACACCTATCAAAATAGCGACAGCAAAGCCAATGGAAAGTATTTTTATTTCTTCATAACAAAGACATAATTATTAGACCAGCTCACACAAAGTGGAAATTTAAGAATAATTCAGGCATAACTTCTGTTTTCACTGAATTAACTGAATAATTGTGACAAACAAAAATAATTTCAGCCTTTTTTAAATTCATGGTTTTTATATCCATAATTCTGCTGTACTTAAAATTTAATATTTTTTCATTTATATCATAAGCATGCTCCTTAATCATTCTCATAAAAATTAAATAATGATGTACCTAGAGGATACATCATGTCTTACATGGTCTATTCTATTGAATATATGGATTGCTTCAAATTTTTGACTGTTGAAAAAAATGCTGCTTTATACAGTTTTATAATTTTTTATATTTAGAAGTTTTTGGTTAGGATAAATTCCTATAAGGTACATACATTAAAATTACATATTAACTAATTTGTTTCAAAAATATTTATGTCAGTTTATAGTTTCCATAGAAATTATGAGATTATTCCTTTCACCACACCCTTGCTCAACTGCTAGCATTGCCTCCTCTTAGAAGACAAACTCTCCAATCATTTTACAAGAAAAGAGGATATTTTACTGAAGTGTGGCTAACTAGTTACCCATATGTTTATTATAGAGTCCCATTTACACTCTGGCAAACTATTTTTCCTTTCCTTTACACATTTGTATTTTGAGTGATTTCTTATTTGTATGAACTTTTGGCTAATAAAGAAATTGTACTTGATCTACGGTATTACAATCAGTTATGTTCCCCTATTTGTTGAATAACCCTTTTTTTTCTTTGTGTTTTACCTCATTCATTCACTTGGCTGGCATCCAGTGAGCACTTACATTTGTCAGTCTCAGTGCTGGGAGATAAGGATACACTTTTGAATAAAGACCAATTTCTGTTCAATTGTAGCTTGTACAGTGTATCAATAGAAACAGAAAATTAAACAAGCAGTTATCAAAAATGTATGATATGTTCTAGATTAGGACCTAGGAACAGGAAGCTATTGGTATGCTTTACAGACCATCTAACTCAATTTAGAGGGATCAAGGACATGCAGCTGGATGACAAGGTGGGAATGGAGAATGGAGCCAGCACAGGAGACTGAAGAGGGCAGAGGAGACAAGGCTGGATGAATTTAAGTCATGTTAAAGAGTTTGGCTTTTAACACAAGGATTATGGGAGGTAATTTAATGGTTGTTTAGTGGGAGAGGAGCATGCTGAGACTTACCATTCTGGCTGCTGTGTGGAGAATGGCCCACAGGAGAGCAAGCCTGCAGACAGGACTGATGGCATAACCAGGTGAGCGTCAATGATGGCCGAGATGGTCAGTGTGTCCGTGGGCACATTCCAGAAATAGTCAGGGTATGAAATCTGCAGGACCTGGTGTGGGATGTGGGCAGCAAAGCAAGATGCCGGATTTCCAGTCTGCTGACTTGCTTAACTGGAGCTGGGAGCCATTTTCTTAAGGAACAAGTTGGCAGGAAGGTGTTGGTTATAGGTTTTTTAAAAGCTGTGTTTGCATATAACATTCTTGGCAATTTGTTATTAGGTAAGGTTAATTAATTCCTGGTCATATTTATTTTAAGTAAATAATTTTTAATTTCTTTTTGCTTTAGTTAAATGGAGAGTTGTGATTTACTTGAGGAGAGAATTTGCAGTCATTCTAAATAACAAGTAGTACCTCATCCCTTGGGATTCCCTAAACTGATGGGAAGCTCTTGGGTCTAATTACTGAATTGTAACCACCCTAAAGTGATGTTCAAGAGCTAGTGGATAATAAAGACAAAGATATGTTAAAAGAATAAGCAATTACTTTTTATCCACAAGAAATACATATTACTAAATAATGTAGAGATGATTTAAAATGTTCCCAATTTGAAATGTCTTTAGTATTTTATATACACAGAGACTCCAAGCAGGTAAATGGGTTTACAGTCTATATCCATCTTTAGAACTGGGTGAAAGGTGACATATGGATGCATAAGATGTTAGCCTCTTTCCTGGAGGGGAGAAAATTTCTTTCCTTGGAGGAGCTGTTTCCTTCCAAGTCCTGGAGAGGGGAAAGTAAGTGCATAAAACAAAAAGCCTGGGTAATTCTCAAAAGTATGGTTAACAAAATAAGATATAAATGATCTTGGCAAAAGGTCCTGGGACCCAAAACTTTTATTATAGTCAAACACGAGTGTCTTTTGGGCTCACCTATAAGTACGAAAAAATGTGTTTGCTAAACAGTAGTTGGGACATTTCTTGCACTTTATAACTTTCTTAATTGACCATTTGGAAGCTGAATAAATTCCTGTCTGGATTCTCGTCTTCTCAGGTATGCTGGAGTCTTTCAGAAGCATGTGTGCTTCTGAAACTGGGCATGATAACTTTAAACCCTGACGGTGTTAAAATAGTTCTCTTTCCCTCTCTCTCTCTAATTGTGTAGTCTTCGTAAAATACTACTATAGCTTAATTTCGTGTCCACAAACTGCCACACCAAATAACAACCTATTATTACCTTGGTTTGATATTCAGTCTGTGTTTTTATAAAAGCAAACTAATGGCTTTGAAAAGGGCATAGAGAATGCCAGTGGGTGTGGGTGAGTGTTCAGGTCCTTATTGCCTACTGTAGCCCACAATGACACATTTCTCAAAAATATTATTTGGTCTGTCCTGTCAAAACTGGAGGAGACTCCCACAGGAAGCATTTGTTTTCCATCACATGGACGGCCCAAAAGGCTGGCTAGCAAAAGTAATTATGTGACTTGTAGTTCCAGTTTGAAGGCTGCTCAAACCAGAAATCCTGTCTCTAGGATAAAGAATTTAGAGTTATATTTATTAAAATTGATTCTCTCTCCATATATAATATACACACATATATTTATATGCATCTATGTATATTTGTATATACATATAAATATGTATATATACTTATATACATATATACATTATATATATGTACATATAAAATCAATGAATTCTATGAACTCTAAGACTCCTTGAACCTCTAGGAGCTCCTAGGAACCTCTAAGGTTCCTAGTTTGCTTTCTCTTGAACTCTGCAACACAGCAGCACCGGGTTGTCCCAGTTTCAACAGTTCAGCTCAACTCAACAGGCAGTAGGCAATCAGCCATGGGCACGGCCTTCTGCAGGGTACAGTGAGGTCTTCTAACATGGTTCAAAATGGGGTTCTGATTTTTAAAAGAGCGAAGTTTATCCCTAGTTTTTCCTTCGTGATAGGCAGTTGCGAATAGTACCACCCCTTCCTGAGCCAATGATTCGTTCAGTATGTTTCAGGGATTGGGGTAGAGTGGTGTGGTAGAGAGAAGCCTTGTTTCATGTACAGCTGCCTCCCATTGAATTAACTTTCAATTTAGCCATGCAACTGATTCTAATCTTCTTGGAATTTTGCAATTTCATATTACTTCAGGGCTTAAACTGAAAACAGCACATTATTTTGGTTACCTTTTGGAAAGTGGTGGAAAATTCATGAGAGAGCCCAATCCCACCAATTTTGTAATTAGAATCCTGATAATTGTCATTGATGGTTTGCTGTTTCTAAGCTTTAGTATGTGCAACCAAACAATTATCTTCCCAACATTCATGTATATAATTTCATAGTATTATGAACTATAAATATGGAAAGGGAACTTTTTGCATTTAAGGCATTTTACATGTGTAATGGGCATGTTGTTGAGAAATAGAAACTCAAAATGATTGATTTGTACATAATAGTTTAACAACCAAAGATAGGCAAGACAAAATTCATTTTTTTTTCTTTTTAAATGAATACTAACCAAAATTCTGTATCCCAAAAGAAAGGATCTCTGGGGTATATAAAGATGAACAAAATGTTTCTTTTCCTAATTTTTGGATTAACAAAATTTTGAAACTTGTGAAATTCATCCTCACCTTGCTTTTTATACTTCTCTCCTGCCATCTAGTCTCAACCCTAATACTTCTGTGCTACCCTCGGTGCTCTGTTGCAACATGCTGTTAATACATAGATTTCCCCTCCCCCATGGTTCCATATGCCTTGGTTACCTGCCTCCCCTAACTCAGTCAAAACTCCCAATCCTGAGTGCAGTTCACCTTAGCCCTCTTAAATAGGTAAGTCATAGGATCAAGCAAATCATACAGGTATGCATGGCAAATAGCCACATAACCTTCAAAATGGTACTTACATATTAAAAAGAAGCTATTTCTCTAACCTAAATGAATCTAGGATTAATGTCATTCTGATGAGGGGAACAGGTCATCTCTCCTGAACAGGTTTTATTTTCCAGTTGTTTTTTTCCACCACTTTTGTTCTATAAAGTATTTAAGAGCCACAGATTTTTCCCATAATGGCTCTCAAAGCAATAGAGATGGGTGATTGTGGTTCAGAAGGTGCAATACTGTAGGGGTGGGATATTCATTTCTATGTGGGGGTGGAGTATATGGTACATGTTTGTAGGTATAAAAACTGATTATAACATAGTAAAGAGGAAAACTGGTTACTAAATCAAAAATACGCTCACAGATTTTAAGTTGAATTGATTTTTACACAAGTTGCTTACACACTATAGCATACATATAAGATAATAAATCATGATACATTTGATTGGAACTCAGACATAAAAACTGTCTCTTTGAAACTGTATAGCAACTTACCCATTATGTTTCAAAGGGGGCACAGATGCTATAAGCCTTTCTTTCCTCTACTCTTTATCTATCATTCTGCTGCAAACTGAATCACATATTTAATAACCTTTTATTATTTTGAATGACCTAAATATAATGTCACGTCATATCACAAGATCCACAAGTCAGTAAATATTAACTTAGGTTCAAATTAATAGTTTCACGGCAATGGAACATACTGACCCTGACACTGCTTTAGTGTAGAAGAATTCGCCTTGTGCACGGTAGCAGTACAGCCAACTCAACATTGTGTATAAAAACTAGACTCCAAGGAACAGAATGGAAATTGAGAGATGTGATGGATAGTTATAGAAGCATTGGCTAGAAGTCACATTTCTTTCTATAAAACTTGCCACAATATATAGGTTTTTCTTGGCTTGGAGAAGAAGACTTTGAATGCAGTAGCTCCTAGTGCTTTTCTATAATAATAATGGGAAAATAATATGGTTCAATTTCATTTTAAAAGCATTCTGGGAGTGTTTAAGATTGCTAACAATTTTTATCCTAACAGAACACATGAAATATATATTTTAAAAAACTAGAATAAAACTAATATGTAGAGTTCTGTATATACTAGTCTTAATCATAGGTAATGTAGTAAGTTAAATGTCTTCCATCACAAATATTTTTCTTCTGGCTTCCTGAGGGCTTGAAAATCCACTATTAAAGATTCATAGTTTTGGCTCAAGCTTTTGTTTATTCCTGCTGTGTTCTTTCAAAGACTAAATGCATCTAAAAGGAATTTGTGAACAGTCATGGCTTAAGGAGCACATCTAAATTCATTTATGCATTAAGTCAGCAAAAAACTGTTGAATGCCTCCTGTGTGTCCAGTGTACCACTAACACTGAGGATAGACAAATGAGTAGTTTAAGGTTCCTGCCCTCAAGGTGCATACAGTTTTTTAATCCTTAGCTTTAGCTGCACTAAGATCATGCATTTCTAGTGTCAGTGGTATGAACTTTCTTTGATGCTCTATTAGCCTCTTTAGCTCAATGTATCTATGATGAAACATATCATTTTTTTCTCACAAATTGGCCACAATTTCTACCTTTCTCAATTCCATCAATGGTACCACCATTTTCACAGGCAATGGAACTTTTCCTGATAACTCAATGCTAATCTTTTCCTTCTAAAAACTCCACTGCGTTAAAGTTAAAAACCACACAGATTAACACTCAGCTGTTCTTTGATTATTCAATGTGTGATCAATTTGCTTCCCAGCTAGGTTATAAAATGCTTACGGGAAAAGATCACTTTTGGCCTCTTACATCCTCTAGACCAGAAGTTCTTCAAATGTGGACCCCTTAGTGAACTGCCCAGATGAATCTGATTAAGCTAAAAGTTTGAGAATCATTGCACTAGATCATTGTGTCTCAAATTTTAATGTGTTCGCAAATCACTTGGGGATTATGTTAAATGTGCATTCAATTTAGTTGGTCTGAGATTCTGTATTTTTAACAAGCTTGCAGACAATGCTGATATGTTGAGAGATTGCCTGAAGATCAAAGTAATAAAGTTTATAGTCCCAAGAACAGAGTTAGGTCTATGGAAGATGTTCAACAACTATTTAGTGATTTCAGTCAAGATCACCTTAGTGTGAATTACTTTATATAATTGATTGAATAAGTGTGTCCACAGCTAGAGAAAACAACATTAAGAAGAACAGGAAAGCAAAGGAAGATAGAATTTATCTATGAAACAATTTTAACCAAAGATTTACCTGAACTCCTAACTTGGCCCATTTGTAAAGTCTTATTTTCTTTTCAATTTCTGTTATATCTTTTTTTTGCATATATCCTTGTACCCATAAATAAATAGGCCAGTCTCAGTTTTTAAATTAGATTTCTAGGATTCATCACAATTCTAGTCACTTAACTAGATATAAGCTTGTTAAAATGAGTTCCCTTAAACAGTCCCTTTCTTGCAGCATTTGAGATCTTGCTTCTGGGCAACTGTAGTCAGTTTGGTTCATATAAATGCGTTCATACAAATTCTCTACAGGTTTGCCAGTGCTTTTCATCCAAACCTGGAGATTTCCCCACTTTTCTCTCTCCAGCCCTCTTAAACTACCATCAACAGAGTTCATGTAGCTTTCTCATTACATTTCTCCTTTGATCCCAAGTGTATAAAATAAACTAGAAAACTGCCATTTTCTGAAGTATTCTCAATCCATTGAGATCTTCATTCTGGGCATATCCTCAAAAGTTGACTCAAATAAATTCTTATAAAACTTTTTTCTATATTAAAAAAGAAGACTCTTTTGTGTACAGAAAAGAGTTTATTTTTATGTGTAAATTTTAAATAATAGCACTAAAATGGTAAAACCACTATAGTTTATGCTCTTGAAGCAATTAAAAAAGTCCTGAATATGGCATTTAGTGAAATGTAGTAGTTAAATGGCAAATGAAAGAGAGGAAAATATGTGTTCTGAAAGAAACAACTGGTGCATAGAGGTATGTTCAGGAATACAAGAATAAAATAATGAACATTAGTGTTCTGGCCCCATTGAGTTTTGTGTTAAACTATGACAATAGTATCCTGTTTTTCTGCTATTTCACACAAAATACTGTCATGCCTGGTACATGGTGCACTCACCAAGCAGTCAAAAGCAATTAAATGAATGGTTTGAGCAAATCAATTTTTATACTTTCCATGCAAATTGAAAAACAAGTTCAAATAAACTTCAAAAAAGACAAATTTAATAATGAATGGGTTTCCTATTTCATGAGACTCTTAAGTACAGACAAGAAACACCTACAGCATGTTACTCTGTATCTGTCTCAAAGTTGTAATACAGTTACTTAAATGAGCTACTTTTGCCAAGGTCCATAAATGTTCTGACCTTCTTTGAAATTATGGCAAAAACAATGCTTTTATTACATTTTTTTAATCAAGAAGAGGAGAAAAGGACAAAAGTAACATGACTTCCCTTCAGTGACTCAGATTTGTGGAAGCTTCTCCAATAATTTCACCTCCAACTGTGGTGGAACTGTTCACAAGGGCACGGATGGACATTCAGTTCAGGAACCAGTTGTATGATTCAGAGAAAAAAATAAGTGGACTAATTTATACTCCAGATCAAACCAGAATTGAATGCTCTCCGAGGTTTTAAAGCATCTGGAAAATCTTTTGAATGCTGTCCCTTCTTTTGGTACTATCTTTTCACTTATTTTTATCCAAGATCCAAGATCGCGCAGGGTGGGGGGCAGTGGTTCTGAAATGTCATGAGAAAGTTATATTCAGCTGAAGTTTATGTAAGAAGAACCAACACTTTTTCCTACTTGACTTCCATTCCAATGTCGCATACTTAAGAGCTGATCGTCTAAGAGTGCCAGCATTCCCCTGAACCAAAATAAGCAAACATCCAAGTACTTTGAATTCTCTTCCTCAAAATTATGCCTCATTATCCTGGGATATTGACAGAATAAAAGAACACTGCTGAATTCTAAAAGGTTTTCACATTTATCTGCATGTGCTGTAATATGAAGGAATTTATCCACTGGATTTACCTTTTTTTGTTTGAATCCTACCCTGCAGAATTCTTAACAACTCTGCATTATCTGTCAAAAGAAGAGGCAATCACAAGAAATGTTCATCTTATTTTTTCCAGAGTCCCCCGAATCCACAGCTTCTCCAGCAGCTCAACAAGGCTTACTCAGGAGAGTTCTGCTACAAGGCATTGCCTCCAATGACATGGTCACTTTGTTGGAAATCACTTTGAATGAAGCACTGAGTTCCCTGTGAAAACAAGTTTTACTGCTATTGTATGTAAGAGACCCCACGTGACTTGAGACTGGAGAACTTTCCATAGTACCTTCCACAAATCCCTATATCCTCTCCTTTACCCTACAGCTATTCCTTCCCATCCCCTCTTGCATATGACTTTAGCCCCTAACTCTTCTTCACTTCTCTCAATAAAATCTAGACTGACCAAATAATGCTTCTTATTCAGCAAGAACAATCCCTCTATTTCCATTTCTGAAACTAGCTGGACTTCAGCCAACCCTCATCCTGCTAAGTCTAGCTGAACCTCAGCCAACTCCCTCCTGCTAAAACCATGCAAAATTTTCCGCTGTCCTCTCCAAGTTAGAATGCTCCTTTAGAGCCTTACTTCAGAGCTTTATGTTAATGGATCTCTAGTTGATTTTCTTCCAAAGTTTCTGCTGAAACTCAAGGCAGGATTGGCTCCTATGTTGCCCAGTCCAGGACACTCTGAAGTGGAATGAGCCCTTCTATGGACCAGAGACCAGTCCATAGCTTCTAGCTGTGAAGCACTGCCTATGTATTAATTTTCCTCTTTAATGTTCTTGGTATACATCTCTCAGTTTGATTGATGCTACAGATCAAGGTTCTCATGATCATGGTGGGACCATAGTGACAAAGAGATTTTGTTAGTTTGTTCAGGCCTTTTGAACATAGGGTTAACTTTATAAAGCCAACAGCACTGAACATTGGGAGCTCTGGAGGGTTTCAGAACTTCAGTGGCCACACTGGAGAACTCGGGATATGAATAAGACAACCCATTTGTATGGCACCTTAGCATAAAAGGCTTCAAAGATTCCAAATACTCAATGGTTGAGAAGTTTTTAAGTGATATGAAGAGGCCTCTTAAAGATAAAAATTCTAAAAGACAACAAAAATATAAAATTACTTAAGGACTCTGTGGGAAAAGCTAATAAAAATACGGAAGATCTAAAAATCCAGACTTAAATTCTCTTTCCCCTTCTGCCCGATCTTTGTATTGGCTTCCCTCCTGGCCCCCCGTATCTCAACCCTCTTTCCCTGCTGAGCCCCTCCTCCTCCTTTTGCACCTTCTGTCAACCCCCTTCCCTGTCCTCCATTGCCTCATCCTAAGTACAGCCCACTCCTTGGAGAATATATCTTTGTGATATCTTTTAATGTAGATGGAAATGATCTTACAGCTTTAATTTAAACCTTTGTCAATGATATTTCCATAATGAGATCTAGGACTTTCTGATCTCTCCTTAAAAAAAAAAAGCTAGAAGTTAACTGAAGAATTTAAACATTGTTTTAGGAATTTATAGTCTGGAAATCCCTAATCTCTATCAATTAGCTCATCTCTCTGTGGGAATTAGAGTACAGAACTTACTTTGGAAAGCAGGATGAATGGACTACTAAAATGACATAAACATGGGACAAAATTTAATTGTGGGTGTATATAAAAAGTCTTACAATAAGGCAAGATCTATTAGTAGCTATTCCTGAGTTTTTGTCTGTCTGAAATGATTGGTCAAAATTGAGTTATGTAAGAAGGAAGAAAAATAAATCCATTCTTGATCTCAGAGACAGTGTACCTACCACCTTCCACAATACTCTTTTCCCAATAGGAGGGAAGATATAAAAGTTACACAATTGTCTTCTTTGTTGATGACCTTAAACCTAAGGTGAAAGATTTAGTTATATTTAGTTAGGAAGTAGAAGATGGAAGACTGCTTCTCTCTGAATTACAAGAGTTTGATGAGCACTTTGAAGGTACTTTGGCTCAGACAAAAATACAAATTAAGTTAATAGTTATTCACATTAAGCAGTTAGATAAACCCAAGAACAAAACATCTCTATGGCTAGTCTACACAAAGACACTTGTCGGTGTTATAAGGAGAAGGGACACTGGAAAAAAACTTGTTGTGAAATAACTTGAAAGACAGTATCTAAAGTGAGAAAGGACCAACTTTGTGTGATAGAATTTCTCCCCTTAGAGTAAGTAGATTCTCCAGTTTTTTCATAATTGCCCTTAAAACAAAAGGGAGAATACAGAGTTAATATTATGAACATAATTTTCATGCAACTGCAAAACACCTAGGATGTTCCTTTTTAGTTGATACCAGACCTACACACTACCATAAACCCCTTTCCATCATTTCTTCCTTGGAGTAACCAAAACATTTCAATGATAAGAATCTCAGACACTCACTAGTCCACATAATTTTCTGCATAGTGACCCTATCATGGTGAATCTGTTGGGGATGAGATCTATTGGCAAATGAAGTGCTACTCTTAAATGTGGGCCAGGTAACCTCTTTTTGGAAGTCCATGGAAGAGAATAATTATTTGATGATGGTGCAGATGGATTTCCCGGTACCTGAGACAGATCAAAATTCTTCTGTAACAAACAAAAAAAATTGCCCTTCAAAAGCTTCTATGTTTGGATTCTCCAATTATCATAGCACCTTTCTTTCTATTTGTATATGAAATATCTAAAGACAAGCTTTGAGGGTTCTTAACTAGACTGCTCCATGGGCTTCAGACACTCATCACTTACAATAGCCTCTCATTTTACTCTACAGCAAAAGCCTCTGCGGGCAGTGGCAACAGCAGTAAAGTCAACTGAGGCTACTACTTACTTAGGATCTCCACTTAATCTTACTATCCCTTATATTATTCAGACTTCACTCTTACCTAAAACACTCCATGTTTTGCTGCTGCTGGACTGACCTTTTGTGAAATCCTTCTCACTCACACATGTTTCTTTTCATTGCTGTAGCCCCTAAAGCCCTACCCGCAACACCCCAGCTGCCTCCTCCAACTTTCTTCCATTCCCAGAGGAGGAGAAACTCATAACTGTCACACACTGATTCAGGAGTTTTCCTTGCCTCACTCTCATCTCCTTGAAACTCTTTTAGACAGCCCAGATTTAGAACTGCTTATAAATGTAGCCTATTTGAGAACCAAAGAAAAAGGCTATTAAGCTCAGTATGTGATCACAACTCACTTATACTTACCTAAATGTTATCCTCTCCTAGAGGCTAAATCTGTACAAGTGGCTGAAATTGTAGCACATACTACAGCCTGCTGGTTAAGGAGAGAGAAGAGAGTGAATATCTACACAGATAGCAAATATGCTTCTGGAGTAGTTCATAATTTAAGTACGCTTTGGAAGCAATTCAGCTTCTTAGCCACATTTGGTATTGCAATTATCCATGGCAGTCATATAAAACTCCTACTAGATACCTTGTTTCTTCCAAAAGAATTGGCTATATTAAAGTTGAACCTCACAGTAAAAAGCAGACTCAAGAAGCAAAGGGTAATACTTTAGCAGATTACTATACAAATGAACTGCTTTAACACCTCTAGGCTGTCCAACAAGTCCAAGAGTGAAAGCCAAAACTAACTCCTAAGTATTGGCGTCAGGTCTTGAGTTAACTTCAGCGTCAAACATTTGAATCTGAAGATCAAATGCTTGGAAAAGATCACATGGTTTTCTCCTCTCAGATAACCATGGTGGCACCAAGATGGTCTCTTGGTCTGCCCCAAGTTGCTGAAATGGACCTTCTCAAAAAAATATTACATGCTGTGATGCTCTATGCAAAGGAAAGTTTAAAAACCATCATAATCGAGCATTGGCAGAATACTTCAGTAAGATTTCAGAGGATATCTCTGCTGTATCACACATTTGTCAAACCCAGCCTCAGCCTCTTGGGAAAATTATAAAGCTAGGGCATGGACACAAGCCAAAACATCTTTTGGACATCTATCTACAAACGGATTTCATTCAGATATTCACCTCTGTGATTATGTCCTTCCTACTGTGTCTCTGTTTCCTTTCTTCTAGTAACCTTTTTTTTTTTTTGCCAGAAAATTACTGCTTTGACAATAGCAAAGAAACATTTATACTTTGTGTTTTCTACTTGTCAATACCCACCTATTCATCTAGTGGTAGAGGTGCCAACTGAGACTTGTAAGACTAGCTGTGTGAGGAACTCTAGTTGCCAGGGCCAAAGGCTTTGCCCTTAGTTCTCACAGCCACTGGGGCCAGTCTAATAGGAACTCATAGACTATCCTCATATGGAGTGGTGACTGGCTGGCATCTAGGGTCTCACTCCCTACCCTAACTACTTGTTTACAGTCCCAAATGGCAAAATACATATCAGATTAAAGCAGTATGTTGAAGTGTATAATCACCAGGTCCAAGCAGCTTTTCCTAGTGATAAACCACAGGAACTGCTGCATGACCTTGAGCCTTGAGTCTTGGATTATGGAAAATGACAATAACATAAGATTGTCCTCAGACTTCATTGGAAAGGACCAATTATGTAGGTAATAAGGATTTTCATACCCTTTTGGTGTGTGTGTGGTGGCATCAGTAGGGGGTCTGTCTGCCTCTGCAGGTGACATATGCCTGCCATTCAAAACACCTAGGCACCAAAACCACTGCTCTACTACCTTACTTCAGATCCACCTTAGGGCAAAAGAAGGAAAACCTGAAGCTGAATGAAATTGTTTTCCTTCCTATGGTGAATGGGTATCTCAAAACTAGAAAATAAAGTGAATCACAGTAGATAAGTTCTGTTTCTTTTCCACCTTGCATTACAGACTGAGAACTATGTCTGCTCTATCAAGTTACCCTACGATTTAGTCACTGAGCAGGACACCATCTTGCCCAGCTTATCCCCTTTAAAATTCTGCCCCAGCTTAGGAAAAGCAGAACAAGGGCCTCAAAAGAGGGCGGACCTGATAGTGCCTGGCGTTTGAGAACTTAGATTCGGAAACCTGCTGCTTCACTTCCACTTCCTTCTCTCAGCCTCCAAACTGGCGACCACTGCTTGTTTGCCTTTTACATCTTTACCAGTAGGCATGCCCATTCATGCCTCCTTGTCCACCAGCAGTTTCCTTTTTCCTCCTTAAAGTCTTATTTTTTGTAAGTTCAAATTATAAATTTCAAAACAAAAATTTAACTCATAGGTACAGTGAACAAATTGGCAGTGGCCAGAGGCAGGCAGGGCAGGGGTGGTAGTGGTGGTGTGGGTCAAATGGGTGAAGGTGGTCAAAAGGTACCAACTTCCAGTCACAACATAAATAAGTCCTAGGGATGCAATGTACAGCATGATGACTGATTAATAATACTGTATTGTAAAATTGAAGGTTGCTGAGAGAGTAGAACTTAAACATTCTCATCACAAGAAAAACAATTTTGTAACTATATGTGGTGATGGGTGTTAACTGGACTTATGGTTAGATCATTTAACCATATATTAACAGATTATATCATGTGTACACTGAAACTATATTATTAATGCCATGTATCAATCATATCTCTATCAAAAGTTATAAAAGTATTCTGACATATGTATGACCCATGTGGACAGCCCCTTTCTGGGTATCACTTAGCCCAGGAGATTCCAAAGCTTCTTGGAAACAAATGAGAATTATTAGAGGAACTTGAAAAAATTACAGATGTCAAGAACCTATCCCAGACATACAAGGGGAGAGTTTTCTGGCCAGGAAGAGATAGGAATGGGAAGACGCATGTTAGGAAACTATATGTTTGAAAGACTTCTCCAGCTGATTCCCATGATGAACCATGTATAGAATACATTGAACAGATTAATTTTCTGACTTTGAATTATTTTGACCCTTAGGATATTCTAACCCAGGGATGTTGGGCCCCCAAGAATATTCCACCATTTGTTATTCACTTTGCCATCACCATGAGTGGTTAGCACAGAGTACACCAATTGGTTGGGAATATGTTAAAGGATTAGGGCATCAGTACAGACAAATCCCAGACAGCAGAGCAACTGTGGCATAGCTGAGGGAAACTGCTCTTGTTTTCTTGTGAATTAGCAAAAAAAAAGAAAAATATCCAAACTATCAGTCCTTCATCAAATTCATGATACATGTTATTGGTAGGAGTGGTCAGCACAAAACAAGATGACAACAGTTGAAACAACACATTGTAAAATCTATGAACGATGAAAATTGGACTGAAGGATCATGTCTTGACACTCACACTGAAACATGTGAATATTGAATGGGGAAAAATTAGACTTGGCAGAAGTAATCAACACTTAAATAACTCTGCTAACAGCTAAGTGGGCACATATTAAACTTTATTGCCTAAAAATTAACAGAAGAATTCAATTATTTGACTAAATTTAAGTATGAATAATTTGACCTGAGATCATTGGACTTGGTACAAATATTGGCTATAAAAGAAAACTTGCAGTTGCAGAAATTATAATCAGTAAAATTTTGATATGAACAACAAGGAAAAAAACCACATTAATAACATTTTCATTGAAACCTTATGTGGAATATAGTTGACTTCAATGAAAATAATTTCAGTAAATTAAAAATCAAAATGGAAAAAATTAGAAATGTCTTAATATGTTGGTATAAAATTTTATCAGGAATTAAAGCAGCTTAATAGAAATTAGCTGTAAACATACTTTTTAAGTGAGTATTTATTCATGTAAGCATAACTTTGATGTAAAGTTTTCTACTCCTAAACACGGGGGTCAAAAAATTCTCAGGTCAGAAAGTGTACAGGGTCAAAATGGACGGGTCAAAACAAAAGGCTCCAAACTTCTTGCACCCATTTATGTACTGTGGAGTGTCAAGAAAGAAGCGATCAGGAAAAGTCTGCAACAGGAAGTGAACCTGAGGAGAGTGAACATCCATGAAGAACTACAGCCTCAGGCTCCTGGGCATTTAGGGAGCTGTTAACGAGAGTGTGTACCTGGGGAAAAGAGCCCAGAAGACAAACTTCATCCTTTAACATGTTTCCTAAGCCTCTCTCTCTCTTATCTAGTTTCTTACAAATAGTTAGCATTAAAGTCAGCAGAAATAGCGATGCTTCAAAATGCAAGTTCCACTGTCATAAAACAGGTAAATAATAAGTGTTGGGGAGGATGTAATAAATTGGGACCCTCATACACACAGGTTAGCACAGTTCACAGCCGTTCCATTCTTAGGTATATGCCCAAGAAAAAGAAAACTGTATGTTCACACAAAAACTTACTCACAAATGTTTATAGCAGCATTATTCATAAAAGCTAAAAATGGAAACGAAAGTCTCCATCACCTGATGAATGCATAAACTAAATGTGGCCTATGTGATATTGTTGGGCAATAAAAGTAAAGTATAAGCACATGCTACAATGTGGATAAACCTCAGTAACATGCACAGTGAAAGAAGCCAGTCACAAAAGACCACATATTGTGTGACTCCATTTATATTAAATGTCCAGAATAGACAAGTCTATAGAGACAGAAAGTACATTAGTGGTTGCTTAAGGCTAGAAGGGGCTGGGAGGAAATGAGGAGTAAATGATAATGGGTACAAGATTTCTTTTGTGGGTAAAAATGTTCTAAAACTGATCATGGTGATAATTGCATAACTCTGTATTCATTAAATCAATGAATTGTGTGGGATGTAAATTATATCTCAATAAAGAAACCTCATTAAAATTGTAAATCTATGTGAATGAAATCACATTCTAAAGCTTTGGGAAGTCAGTTCATCTCTTGGGGTATCAGTCTCCTTCTCTGTATAATGGGAATGATATTAATACCTGATAAGGATGATGAAAGAATTAATGAAGCAATGTATGTGAGAATGCCCATACACATATGTCATGAATAATAGAGATGGCTAACTGTCTGAAATGATCTATGCTTTTCCTTTCACAGTAGTGAATTGGTACAGGGACAGTTCCCCAGGCAGGGACTGCGATTTCCATAGCTCTTTCCATTCACTTATACCATGATCTTATTCTGACCCAAGGTATGTGAACAGAAATGGTGTCTGATCTGGGTGGTTAGGCATCCGTTATATCTATTTCACCCTCTCTTCCCTCTTCCACCTGGATGCTGAGCAATTTGTAGGGAGGTTGAGCCATAAGATGGGAGATGCCGGGGTCCTGAAATCCCTCCATGGGGAAGACCCACCTGCCAGTTGTATGCATCACACTAGGCTGATAGTCTCAGTGAGAAAGAAAATTCTGTTTGGTTGAAATGTTTTTGGTAGAGCAGATAGTATGACCTTCACTAATATATTTATATTTTATATAAATATAAGGAGGTACAATAAATTTCTGATAAAAAATAGAACATTTGTCATTCATTAGTACCTTTGGAGTTTCAAAATGGAAGCCAGTTAGGCACTCCGAAAGAGGGCAAATATGGAAATCTGAAAACTGTAAGTCATGACTCCATCCCACTCAAAATTTTATTAAGTGTTTATTGTAGCATTCATTGCTCAAACTTACTTAAGGCTTTTATGCAGTTCATTGAATCCCAAGGCCCTGGAGCAAATACCACATCAATGCTGAGTCCTCTGCACTATTTGTCAGCCCTAATCTCTACAGTGAGCCTACATTCTCAAGGAGGGAGTCAGACAACAATCCAAACAAATAAGTAAATTGTATGATATATCGGATAGTGATAATTGCCACGAAAATGAATAAAGTAAGAAAGGAGTGTGGGAGCTCAGGAATGGTATTCAGTTTTTAAAATGCTAGTCAAGGAATGTGTTACAGAGAAAGTAGCATTGGAGCAAAGATTTCAACAGAGAGGGAGCAAGCTATGAGTTCAGAGGGAACAGTTACAGAAGCCCTGAGAAAGGAATATGCCAGAGTATTCAAGGAGAACAATGTGATTGGGGCAGAGTAGGCCAGGGGAAGAGTGACTGGGAAGAGGTCAGAGAGGTAAGGGGGTGGGACTAGAGTTTATGGAGGCCTAGGGGCTGGACAAAGAACATAATGGGGGATCCAAAAGAGTTCAAGACCAGAGATAATTGGTTGCGCTTTTTGACTTCAGCAGTGAATGAGAGCATAATGCTCAAAAGATGAAGTTCCACCTTCCTAGATATCAGGTCAGGAATTGGACAGCAATACCATAGCAGGAACCATTAAGAACTCAGATGGTGAATGGGATCTGAGGTTCCCTGTCCTCCCTACCCTCTTGCCAGCACTAACTCATATCAGTGCCTCTGGAAGCAAAGGAGAGGGAGGACATTTCAAAGACTGAGTGTTTGTTTACCAAACAGATTGTTTAATCTGGAAGAGACTGAGTTCATAAGGATAAGAAAATAACCAAGCAGGACATTTGGTCCTGTCTAAAACATCCAGAGATATTTGGTCTAACCAAAAATTTCTTCTGTAAATTTGATCTTTATAATAATTTTTTTTTTACTATTTAGTCCCCTAAACTCCCCTCCCCCCAGCAATCACAGCACTGTTGTCCATGACCATGAGCTCTTTTTCCTTTTTGCTCAATCTCTCCACCCCTTAACCTCCCCCTCCCAGCTGTCACCCTGCTCTCCATCTATGAGTCGGTCTCTGTTTTGCTTGTTAGTTCAGTTTATTAGATTCCACATATGAGTGAAATGATATGGTATTTGTCTTTCTCTGACTGGCTTATTTCACTTAGCATAACGTTCCCCAGGTCCTTCCATACTGTTGCAAAGGGTAAAGCTTTCTTCTTTTTTATGGCCAAGTAGTATTCCATTGTGTAAATATCCCATAGTTGTTTTATCCATTTGTTCACTGATGGACGATTCGGCTGCTTCCGTATCTTGGCAATTGTAATTAATGCTGCAATGAATATAGGGGTGCTTATGTTCTTTTGAATTAATGTTTCAGGAATCTTAGGGTATATTCCCAGCAGTGGAATTGCTGGACCAAAAGGCAGATCCATTTTAAATTTTTTTGAGGTATCTCCATACTGTTTTCCACAGTGGCTGCACCAGTCTGCATTCCCACCAACAGTACAAAAGTGTTCCCCTTTGTCCACATCCTCACTAGCACTTGTTGTTTGTAGATTCATTGATTACAGCTGCTCTGAAAGATATGTGATGTTATCTCCTTGTGGTTTTAATTTGCATTTATCTGATAATTACTGATGTTGAGCATCCTTTTATATGTCTTTGGCCATCCATTTGTTCTTTTTTGGAGAAGTGTCTATTCAGGTCCTTTGCCCATTTTTTTAATTAGGTCAATTGTGGTTTTTTCAGTTTTGAGTTTTGTAAGTTCTTTATTAATTTTGGATATTAACCCCTTATTATATGTATTGGTGAATGTGTTCTCCCACATTGGGTTGTCTTTATTTTGTTGGTTTGTTTTGCTATTTGAAAGCTTTTTATTTTGATTTAGTCTGATTTGTTTATTTTTTCTTTCATTTCCCTTGCCTAGGGAGATATATCCAATAAAATATTGCTACTACCAATGTCCAAGATTTTGCTGCCTCTGTTCTCTTCTAGGATTTTCATGGTTTCAGGTCTAACATTTAAGTCTTAGATCCATTTTGAATTTATTCTTGTATGTGGTGTAAGAAGGTGGTCTAGTTTCATTATTATGAACATATGTGTCCAATTTTCCCAACACCATTTATTGAATAAATTGTCTTTAGCCCATTGTATGTGCTTGCTGCCTCTGTCAAATGTTAATTGACTATAGGGTGTGGATTTATTTCTGGGCTGTCTATTATATTCCATTGGTCTATATATCTGTTTTTATGCCAGTACCATGCTCTTTTGATTACTATGGCCTTAGAGTATGGTTTCATATTCAGTAGTGTGATTCCTCCAACTTTGCTCTTCTTTCTCAGGATCACTGTTGCTATGCAGGGCCTTTTGTAGTTCCACATACATTTTTGAAATATTTGTTCTAGTTCTGTGAAATACATCATTGGAATCTTGATAGGAATTGCATTTAATCTATAGATTGCTTTGAGTAGTATGGACATTTTAATGATGTTAATTCTTCCTATCCATGAACACAATATGTGCTTCCACTTATTTGTATCTTCTTCTATTTCTTTCTTCAGTGTCTTCTAATTTTCTGAATACAGGTCTTTTACATTCTTGGTTAGGTTTATTCCTAGGTATTTTATTCCATTTGAAACAGTTGTGAATGGGATTGTTTTCTTAATTTCACTTTCTGTTAATTTGTTATTGTCATAAAAATGCAAATAATTTCTGGACATTAATTTTGTATCTGGCTACTTTGCTGAATTCATTTATCAGTTCTCATAGTTTTTTTTTGTGGAATCTTTGGGGCTCTCTATGTACAGTATCATGTCATGTGCAAATAAAGACAGTTTTATTTCTTCCTTTCCAGTTTGGATGCCTTTTATTTCTCCTTGTCTGATTGCTGTGGCTAAGACTTCCAGCACTATGTTGAATAAAAGTGGTGAAAGTGGACATCCCTGTCATGTTCCTGATCTTAAAGAGAACACTTGTAGTTTTTGCCCCTTGAGTATGATGCTCGCACTGGGTTCGTCCTATATGGCCTTTATTATGTTTAGGTATGTTCCCTCTATTCCCACTTTGCTGAACGTTTTTATCATAAATGGGTGCTGGATTTTATCAAATGCTTTTCTGCATCTATTGATATGATCATGTGGTTTTTATCTTTCATTTTGTTTATGTGGTTAGTTACACTTATTGATTTATGAATGTTGTACCACCTTTGCATTCCTGGAGTAAATCCCATTTGATTATGGTGAATGATCTTTTTTTTTTTAAATTTTAAATTTTTTTATTTTAGATTATTCAGTACAGTTTCTATCTTTTATTTCCATTCCATCCCACCCACCCATCTCTCCCCAACTCCCTTCCATTTCCAAGCCCCGTAGTTTTGTCCATGTGTCCTTTATATTTGTTCCTGTAAACCCTTCCCTTCTCCCCTGAAATTTTTGATGCATTGCTGTATTCGGTTTGCTAATATTTTCTTGAGAATTAGTGTCTGTCTTCATTAGGGATGTTGGCCAATAATTTTCTTTCTTGTCGGTGTGTTTATCTAGTTTTGGAATTTGGAAAATGCTGGCCTCATAAAATGAGTTTGGGGGCCTTCCCTCATCTTGAATTTTATGAAATAGTTTGAGAAGGAGAGGTATTAGTGCTTGTTGAAATGTTTGGTAAAATTCACCTGTGAATCAGTTCAAGACTTTAGTTTGTTGGGAGTTTTTTGATTATTGTTTCAATTTCACTAGGTTTTATCCCTATATTCAGATTCTATGATTCTTCCTGATTTAGTTTTGGAAGATTGTATGTTTCCAGGAATCTATCTATTTTCATCCAGGTTGTCCAGTTAGTTGGCATATAGTTGTTCATAATATTTTCTTTCAATCCTTTGTATTTCTTTGGTGTTAGTTGTTATTTCTCCTCTTTCATTATAATTTTATTTATTTGAGTCCTTCCTCTTTTTTTCTTGATGAGTGTGGTGAAAAGTTTGTTGATCATGTTTATCTTTTCAAAGAACCAGCCCTTGGATTCACTGATCTTTTGTATCATTTTCTCTTAGACTCTATTTCATTTATTTATGATCTGATCTTAATTATTTCCTTCCTTCTACTCATTTTGGGCTTTGTTTGCTGTTTTTTTTTCCTAGTTCCCATAAGTGTGAAGCTAGATTGTTTATTTGAGCTTTTTCTTTTCTCTCTCTCTTTTTTTTTTCAGATAGGCCTCTAATGCTATGAATTTCCCTCTTAGAATTGCTTTCCATGTCCTACAGATTTTGGAATATTGTTGCCTCATTTTCATTTGTTTCAAGGTGTCTTTTGATTTCTTTCTTGATCTCATTCTTGACCCTTTCATTATTTAATAACATGTTATTTAACTTCCATGTCTTGTGTGTTTTTCAGTGTTCTTCTCGTAATTGATTTCTAGTTTCATAGCATTGTGGTCAGAGAAGATTCTTGATGTGATATCAATCATCTTAAATCTATTGGGACTTGTTTTGTGTCCTAACATGTGGTCTATCCTAGAAAACATTCCATGTGAACTTTAAAAGTATGCATATTCTGCTGCTATGGGGTAAAATGCTGTGAAGATAGCTATTAAATACATTTGATCCAGGGTGTCATTTAGGTTCACTGTCTCCTTGTTGATTATTATTTTTCTTAAAGATGTTATTTATTTATTTAGAGAGCGGGGAGGGAGGGAAAGAGGGAGAGAAACATCAATGTGTGGTTGCCTCTCATGTGGTCTCTGCTGGGGACCTGGCCCACAATTCAGGCATGTGCCCTGACTGGGAATCAAACTGGCAGCCCTTTGGTTCACAGCCCTTGCTCAATCCACTGAGCTACACCAGCCAAGGCACCTTGTTGATTATTTGTCTAGATCTATCCTTTGAAATCAATGGGGTGTTAAAATCCTCTACTATGACTCTATTTCTGTTAATCTCTCTTTTATGTCCATCAAAATTTGCTTCACATATTTAGGTCATCCTCTGGTGGCTGTGTAAATGTTTACTAGGGTTCTATCATGATGTTGGAATGTTCCCTTTATCATTATGTAGGGTGCTTCTTTGTCTGTTAATATAGACTTGGTTTTAAACTCTGTTTTTGTCAGATATAAGTACTACTACCTCAGCTTTTTTTTCCTTTCCATTTTCATGAAATATCTCTTCCATCCCTTTACTTTTAGCCGGTGTGTATCTTTTGATCTGAGATGGGTCTTTTGGAGGCAGCATATATGTGAGTGTTGTTTTCTTTTCCATTCAGCTACCCTATGTCATTTGATTACAGCATTTAAATCATTTGCATTTAAGGTGATGATTGATAGATACATATTTAGTGCCATTTTGATGGACTATTTCCCTTCTCTTTTTATTATTCTTAAAGCAAGCTCTTTAACATTTGTTGCAGTACTGGTTTGGTGTTTACAAACTCCTTTAGCTTTTTCTTGTCTGGGAAGCTTCTTATTTCTTCTTTGATTTTAAATGATAACCTTCCTGGGTAAAGTAGCTTTGGTTGTAAGTCCTTGCTTTTCATCACTTTGAATATTTCATGCCATCAGTTCTGGCCTGAAATGTTTCTGTTGAGAAATCAAATGATAGTCTGATTGGTGCCCCCTTGTATGTAACTATCTGCTTTTCTCTTGTGGCTTTTAGGGTTCTCTCCTTGTCTTTGAGCCTTGTTATTTTAATTATGATGTGTCTCAGTGTAGGGCTCTATGGGTCAAACTTGTTTTGGACTCTTTGAGCTTCCTGGACTTGTGTGTCTTTTTTCTTCACCAGATTAGGGAAGTTTTCAGTCATTATTTCTGCAAATAGATTCTTGAGTACTTGCTTGCTCTCTTTTCCTTCTGGTATTACTATGATACAGATGTTGTTACCTTTTTTTGTTGTCCAAAATGTTTCTTAAGCTCTCTTCTTCTTTTAAAATTCTTTTTCTTTTTGCTGTTCTGCTTGGGTGTTTTTTCTACCTTATCTTCCATTTCACTGATTCAGTCCTCTGCTTTATTTAACCTACTGTTTATTCCTTCCTGTATATTATTTATTTCATACATTGCATTCTTTATTTCTGCCTGGTCCTTTTTTATAATTTCTATGTATATTTTTTTTGCTGTTATGTATCCTTATAATCATTACTCTAAACTTCTATCTGATAAATGCTTGCTTCCTTTTCATCTAGTCCTTCTGGAGAAGTGCTTCTTTGTATTTTCCACCTTAGATGTTAAACTGATCAATGATATAGCCTTAAATTGTAATCAGCAGCCTGGCTTAAGCATCACACGGTGGGGCAGAGTAATTCCTGTGGACAGGGCTATTGCTTCCCCTCAGGCTGATGCTGCTTGGAGAGGAGTGTTCTGACTGAGAAAGATGGCTTCTGTAGCATGGGGAATGACTTAGTACAGGTGTTCTTTAGGTTCTCTCCCCAGAGTTACCAACCCCAAAGTCTCCTCAAGTGTCTCTAGTTCACGCTGCCCTCCCTTTACCAGAGCCCAGAGTAAGTGGCTGCAGATGAAATCTTGTGTGTTGGCCCTTTAAGAGGCTCTCTGTGTCCCCAGCTGTCTCTCCCTGGCAGAAACCCTGCTGCTTTTCACAGCTAAATGTTACCTGGTTTCCTTTTTAGCTCTGGTGCTATAGGCTGGGGAGCCCAGCTTAGGGTTTAGACTCCACACTTCTCAAGGAGAATCCCCCAGTCATTGAAATATCCCTCCAGAACTTTAGCTGCTGCCCACGGGAGCACAGCCAGTCCTCTCATACCTCCTCCAAACTCCCTACCAGTCTTGTTGTGGTGAGATGGTTTCTTCTGTCTGTCCATGGTTATAAGGCTTCTCCCCAGCTAGTGTTCATTTGGTTTTTCAGGATGATTTCTCTACAATATAGTTGTAATTCCAGATTGGTCCTGGAAGGAGGTTAGTGTAGCTTTCACTTACTCCTCTGCCATATTGGATCTCCAAAATGTGCTTGATATTGGTCCTTGATGCTTAGTTTTGTCTGAAATATCCACAGAGACATTTAGTCTATGTTCACCCTATACCTAACCTCACGTGCTATATTACTGAGGCAACAAGGATTATCATTAGCAATATAGCCACAACACAATTATTGGACCAATAAAACATGAGAGTATTTTTTATTGTATTCAATCTGTAAACCAAAAGTATAAATAAACATTATACGTTACTTGAACCCAGTGATGTTTTCTAAGGATTGACGTTTTGGACAGGACTATTTTTCAAGGATCTTTTGGTGTGGGTCAAATGTCTTTGTGGACATTTTTATCTATGAAAATTGCCAGGATAGAATCACTTATGTCAAGGAGCTAAAAATGAAGTCTGCTGGTAACAAAAGGTTGTTTTATTCTCAGTCTATCTATGAACTTTCAAACCAGCTATGAATATTACTTTTTGAACCAATACATCCTGAATATTACTTCCTTTTCATCATGGCATCCAGACCATCTGTGCTCTTCATCTTGAAAGGAGCCAATCAGGTTCACCAGCCAGTATCCTTCATTTGCATAGAAGGTCTAACTGAAGTTTGAACTCCTGGACTTATGTGCTTGCTGTAGAAACAAATCTTGGAGTCTCACAACCAGGATGTGACCAATCCTTTTTGAATCACTCGTCACCTCAACTTAGATAGCCAATAGGAAAAATTGACTTTGTTACAACTTTGTAAGTTTTGCTTTTAGAAACCTGACTTTTTTTGTTCTCTTTGAAGTGCAATTTGGATTGTTATCTGACTCCGTATCTCCTGAATTGGAGACTTTTAAGACCCCAAATGAACTTTTAATTTGTTTCACAGTCTCAGATATTTATTGGTCAATGATATGTGGTGTTAGATATGTGGGATCTTCCTTGCCTCTTCCCATGCCATCTGGATTGAAGTGAGGTAACTGAAAGAGTCCATTGTACTCAGTCATCTCTTCAGTGGTCCTGGTTTGGCATCATAAGTCTTCTTTGGACTTAAACCTTCCAACCTCAGTTGAGGTTCAGGATTATTTGGGTATCCTCTTTTGCCAGCAATCCTCTTTTGTCTATACAATGTAAAATACCCATCTGATTTTGTCTTTGGGATTCAATGTGTTTGTCTGGTGCATAATTACTCATCTATCCCTTTGTCAGAATACACTTTCTGTAAAATGGGAAGGTCATGTTCTTAGGAAATGATTGCTGAGCACCCACTTTCTAGAATTCCAGCTGTGTTAATGTTTGAAAATTGTGGGCCTTTGTCCTGCAATTTCCTTTCTCAATGGGCCACGATTACCAGGGATGATTCACAGCTAAATTAGCCATTTTGAAGAACTGCTGATCTTTGTTAACTTGCTTTTCACAAATCTAAATAACGCAGCTATAAAATAAAACTAAACTGAATAGTATATCTACTTTAAGTTGTACTTTGAAGCTTCTAAATGTATTCAGGACTGTAAATTAGCCAAGAATGAACAATTGAAAGAAGTAAAAATGGCTTTTTAGGTCTCTACTTTTCCTCCCCACCTTTGTTTTTAAAATTTTTAAAAATATATTTTATTGATTATACTATTAGAGTTGTCCCATTTTTTCTCCTCTTTATTCCCCTCCACCCTGTACCCATCCTCCCACCATCATTCCCCCACCTTAGTTTATGTCCATGGGTCATACATATAAGATCTTTGGCTTTTCCATTTCCCATATTATTCTTAACCTCCCCCTGTCTATTTTGTACCTACCATTTATGCTTTTTATTCCCTGTACCTTTCCCCCCATTCTCCTCCTTCCCCTCCCTGCTGATAACCCTCCATGTGATCTCCATTTCTATGATTCTCTTCCTGTTCTAGTTGTTTGCTTTTTTTTTTTTTTTAGGTTCGGTCATTAATAGCTGTGAGTTTGTTGTCATTTCACTGTTCATGTTTTTGATCTTCTTTTTCTTAGATAAAATCCCTTTAACATTTCATATAATAAGGGATTAGTGATGATGAACTCCTTTAACTTGACTTTGTCTGGGAAGCACTTTATCTGCCCTTCCATTCTAAATGATAGCTTTGCTGGGTAGAGTAATCTCAGATGTAGGTCCTTGCCTTTCATGACTTGGAATACTTCTTTTCAGCCCCTTCTTCCTGCAAGGTTTCTTTTGAGAAATCAACTGATAGCCTTATGGGCACTCCTTTGTAGGTAACTGTCTCCTTTTCTCTTGCTGCTTTTAATATTCTCTCCTCTTTAATCTTGGGTAATGTAATTATGATGTGCCTTGGTGTGTGCTGCCTTGGTTCCAACTTCTTTGGGACTCTCTGAGTTTCCTGGACTTCTTGGAAGTCTATTTCTTTGCGAGATTAGGGAAGTTTTCCTTCCTTATTTTTCAAGTAAGTTTTCAATTTGTTGCTCTTCCTCTTCTCCTTCTGGCACCCCAATGATTCGATTGTTGGACATTTAAGATGTCCTGGAGGTTCCTAAATCTCTCCTCATTTTTTTGAATTCTTGTTTCTTCATTCTGTTCTGGTTGAAGGTTTATTTCTTCCTTCTTCTCCAACTGTTGATTTGAGTCCCAGTTCCCTTCCTGTCACTTGGTTCCCTGTGTATTTTCCTATATTTCACTTTTCATAGCCATCATTTTTTCCTCTATTTTGTGACCACACTCAACCATTTCTGTGAGCATCCTGATTACCAGTGTTTTGAACTGTGCATCTGATAGATTGATTATCTCTACATCACTTGTATTATTTCTGGAGCTTTGATCTGTTCTTTCATTTGGGCCATATTTTTTTGTCTTGTCATGCCTGTCATGTAGTAAAGGGTGGAGCCTTAGGTATACACCAGGGCAGGGCAGGTATACACTTTGCTGTGTTGTGGTGCTGTATGTGGGCAAGGAATGTGAGAGAGAACAATGCTGTTTGCTCAGCCCTTGGCCGCTTTCATCACTTCCTCCATTGCCCACATGCAAATTGGGCCCCTATGGTGCTGATTTCAGGGTGGGTGGCTTTGTGTGTACATTCTAGGACCCTGTGGGTCTCTCCAATGAACTCTCCTGTGAGGCTGGGAGTTTATTCCACAGCTACAACCCCCACAGGTTTTTTCAGTCAGACATATTGAGGCTTTATTTCCCCACACCAGGATCCTGGGTTGTCTGATCTGTCTTGCTCCCCAGTTGTTCCTCTCAGTTTATCTGCATGCAAATGTGGGACCACACAGTCCACCAGCCATTGCTTCACCTGGTCTGCCAGTCGTTGCCTTGCCTGCCCCAGTCATCCAGCCCCACCTTGCCAGGAGTCCTCCCCACCCTGGCTGCCCATCTCTACCCCTCCTTTCGATCTGGATAAATATTGCTTCTTTAAGTCCTTGGTTGTCAAATTTCCACACAGTTCAATTTTCTGTCAGTTCTGGTTGTTTTTGTTTTTAAATTTGTTGTTGTCCTTCTTTTGGTTGTGTGAGGAGGCTGGAAGTCCTGTTCCTTTCCCATCTTTGTCTCCAGAGGTGAAGCAGCTTTCTTCTCTAAAATCTGCCCCCTTTTTAATCAGGCCTTCTGAAGCCACTCTTCTTACATTCTGAGCCTTCTGGCATGAATGTTTGCCCTTGCTTTCTATTCCTAATTGTTCTGTTCTATTTCTGTTTGCTGAACCTTCTCTGTAAGTCATCCATCCTGTTCAAAAGGGGGAAAGCATGTGACTCCCAGCATTTTGGAACAGCTTTTGGAACCAGTGACCTTCAGAGTTAAGCCATTTTAAGGAATCCAAAGGCGAGATAGGTTCCTCCTGGTTTATGAAACAAGTCTTGGGCCTTTCTGGAAAAATGGGTGAACTTTTGGGTAATTGGAGCTTTTGAATAATTTGGAATTGAAATGGTCATTCTGGGGAACTTCTGTTTGAGACCTCTCAGGGAAAATAGAATGCATCCTTTTATAAAAAAAATATTTTTATTTATTTATTTTTAGAGAAAGGGGAAGGAAGGGTAAAAGAGAGGGAGAAAAACATCAATGTGTGGTTGCCTCTCACACACCCGCTACTAGGGACCTGGCCTGCAACCCAGGCATGTGCCCTGAGTAGGAATAGAAGCAGTGACATTTTGGTTCACAGTTTGGCACTCAATCTACTGAGCCACACCAGCTGGGGCTGGAATTCATTCTTTGATTGATATTCAGAAATGTCTAAAATAAAAATTGACTTTAAAATGGGTTTAAAATGACCCTTACAGCATGCAACAAACTTTGACCACCTGAGCAAATAACCTTAACTTTGTCCAACTGCTAGTAACATAATTTGAGTTTTGTATTATTGTGCCTGGGACACGAAAGCTAACAACAGTTATAAAATATAAGTTATGAGATCTCTGTCTGTGTCCTGTCTGTGTAGGTCCAGGTATATATGTTATGGGTAAGACATTTTGATCTCTGGATGATATTACCAAATTTAACTGGTAAGTTCAAGATTGAATTGTAAGGGAGCCCTGCTCAATTGACTTAGAAACAAAGTGCTTGTAAGAATTGAAGAAATATGGCAGAAAGTAACCCCAATGCTTTCCAAGTGCATGTGATCTAGGATTAATTTTTAGTAAATTAAAGCTAGTGTACAGTTATTAGCTTAATTGAAACAGACAGGTCTTTAGCATTTTGCTGTAAAATAATGCAAACCTACCACTCTCATTCTACCTGGGCTTACTAATCAAATAAGCTTGTATTATCTCTGATATAAAATTTGTCAGCAAGAAAAATAAGAAGATGGCTAATCACTTTAAAGTATGGTGAAATCTTCAAGAGTATTCTAAATGTGATTGTAAAAACAAATGGTTTAACTAGAGGTAAATCGGATAAGAGTTTCTAGGTGAACTTTTCAGTAAAAAGTTTTTAAAATCTTTTGGTTATTCAGATCCTTAAAGTCTGCTAATTTCAGTTAAATGATGAATTAAATCTTTAAAGAAGAGCCGAGAGGAGAAAACGACATGTGCTTGTACACACTGCTCTGCTAGCTTTGAGGTCAACAGACAAGGTGGGAAACCAGAGTGATAAGTTGGAGACCTCGGTGTGTGATTTTGCAAGGCTAGGAGAGCACAACATGCCTCAGATTAAGATGAAAACATTTCTGACAAAACCTGGTTAGGATACTAAGAGGTGAGATCTCTTGGAAAGTGATGAAAATAAAGAGGAAGATAATATAATGATTGGAAATGATTGTATATAAAAAGTAAGATGTGTATGTTTGGTAAAAAAAAAAGTATGAGAAGTGGAAATGCATTTTTACTAAACGAAAAGAAAGTAATTTTGTCCTAAAGTAAAATGATTGCTCCAGAGCAAGAAAGAAAAAAGATAGGACCAAAAGCTGAAGTATTTGTGGAAGTTGTGGAAGGTTTGTGGAAGTTGCAGAAGGTTTATGGAAAAGGAATCTCGAAATAGAAATTTTATGTATGGTCAAACGAAGCAATTTTAGAATGGATTTATTTAAATTAACTTTTAATATAAAAATGTTTTAATACACTGTTAGAATTTGGTTTTCTCTCTCTGTTAAAAGGACAAAGTTTTCCTGTATTATTAGGATGCTTCTTAATAAAATTATAAAGGGAAGACAAAGACTTTATATTTTATTAAGATAATTTCCTGAGCTCTCATCGTAGGTCTTTGATTGCTTAGGTAAACCAAATCTCCTTAATAATAAAAGGGATAAATTTTGCTTCCAACCATTTAATTTTATGTATTTTCCTGTGATAATGAAATGGAATGGTAATTATTATTCCATAGTGACTTATGCTCTCTATTTGACCCAGTGTTTTAAAACATTTTATATGTTTGACAATTTAAAAATTTAAGTAGATCTTGATCTTAACCTGAAAATAACTTCGGGTTTTTAAAAAATAAGGAATCTCTCTTTACAAAAGGGGGGAATTAAACTAAATAGACCTATCTGATATGCCAGAAGCTCTCATTGATATGCTAGAATTAAGATTTGAAAAGTGGATTTTAATCTAGTTGTCTCTTCTCAAGGATAAATATGTTCTAGTGATTATTTGTATGAGTTTTCATTGGGCAGAAGCATTTCTGTATTGAAGAATTCACTAAAATCCTTCAAGAAAGGATTTTCCAATGTGGGGAATACCCACAGAGCTTCAGAGTAATTGGTGAATTCACTTTTCAGGACAAATTCTGCACCAAGTATGTGAAATTTGCTCAATATTACAACATTTCCAATCTGCTTATTATCTCTATTCTCCTGGCTTTGTATTACAGAAGTGAGTATGATCATCAAAACTCAATTGACAAAATTAATCAAATCTTTTAATCTGCCTTGGCCTAAAGCCCTTCCCTTAGTGTTATTTGACCAAAGATTTTCTCCCTTTGGTAAACATGTATTGTCTCCTGTTGGAATTACCACTCAGAGATCTATGAAGCTAGGCCAAAGATTGTGTGAACCTGCCTTGCTAAAAGACCTTGTGACCTAAAATAAGAAACTTGTGAAAGACTTCAAGAATAATACAGGCTTGTAGAAAAGTCTTTTCATAGTGCACTCCCAGGACACAAAGATGTTGATCATTACAGCCTATAACCTGGAGGTACGGTCAATTGAAAAAGACATTTCCATAAGGGTTCCCTCCAGCTTTGCTGGAAGAGACCATACTAGATGTTATTTTTTTCTTTTAAATATTTTATTGTTTATGTTATGGGGACAGTTGTCCCAATTTCTCCCCTTTTCCTCCTTCCACTCAGTTCACCCTCCACCCCCGCAACCAATCCCCACACCATTGTTCATGTTCATAGGTCATTCATATATGTTCCCTGACTAATCCCTTTCTTTTCTTTCAACCAGTCCCTGCCTCCCCCCTTATAGCTCAGTCTATTCCATGATTCTATGCCTCTGGTACTATTTTGCTCATTGGTTTATTTTGTTCATTAGATTCCTTTTTTATTGTTTATTCTATTACAGTTGTCCCAACTTCCTTTTTTCCCTTTTGCCCCCCTCCACACAACCCACCCCTCTTGCCCACAGTCAATCCACTCTCCATTGTCCATGTCCATGAGTCATTCATACATGTTCTTTGACTAGTCCCATCCCCTCCCTTCTACCATTCTCCACTCACTCTTCCCCTCCTACAGCTACCAGTCTGTTCCATGTTTCCATATTTCTGGTTCTATTTTTCTTGAAAGTTTATTTTGTTTATTAGATTTCCATACTAAGTGACATCATATGGTATTTGTCTTTTGCTGAATGGCTTATTTCAGGTAGCATAATAGTCTCCAGTTCTCTCCATGCTGTCGCATAAGGTAGGAGTTCCTTCTTTCTTTTTTCTGTGTATAATTCCACTGTGTAAATGTACCACAGGTTTTTAATCCACTGATCTACTGATGGGCACTTGGGCTGTTTCTAACACTTAGCTATTGTAAAAGTGCTACTATGAACATTGGGGTGCATAAGTTCTTTTGAATTAGTGTTTCAGGAATCTTAGGGTATGTTCCCAGCAGTCGAACTGCTGGGTCAAAAGGCTGTTCTATTTTTAATTTTTTGAGGAAATTCCATACTGTTTTCCACAGTGGCTGCACCAGTCTGCATTCCTACCAACAGTGCAATAGGGTTCCCTTTCCTCCACATCCTTGCCAGCACTTGTTGTTTGTTGATTTATCAATGATAGCCATTCTGACAGGTGTGAGGTGGTATCTTATTGTGGTTGTAATTGCATTTCTATAATAGCTAGTGATATTGAATATTGTTTCATATGCCTATGGGCCATCTGTCTGTCTTCCTTGGAGAAGTGATTATTCAGGTCCTTTGCCCAATCCAAAGAATCAATGAATCCAGGAGCTGGTTCTTTGAAAAATAAACAAAATTGACAAATCTTTAAACAGAATCATCATGAAAAAAAGGGAGAGGACCCAAATAAATAAAATTAGAAATGAAAGAGGAGAAGTAACAACCAATACCATAGAAATAAAAAAGATTGTAAGAAATTACTATGAACAGCAATATGCCAAGAAGCTGGACAACCTAAGATAAATAGTCAAATTTATAGAAACATACAATCTCCCAAAACTGAATCAAAAAGAAGGAGAAAGCCTGAACAGACTAATAACAATCAGCAAAATTGAAGCAGTAATAAAAAAATTCATGGCACACAAAAGCCCTGGACCAGATGGCTTCACAGGCAAATTTTACCAATCATTCAAAGAAGAACTAATACCTCTTCTTCTCAAACTATTCAAAAAAAAATTCAAGAAGAAGGAAGACTCCCAAATTCTTTTTATGAGTCCAGTATCATCCTAATTCCAAAGTCAGGTAAAGACACAACAAAGTAGGAGAATTACAGTCCAATATTTCTGATGAACATAGGTGTTAAAATCCTCAACAAAATTTGGCAATCTGGATTCAGCAATACACCATGATCAAGTAGGATTTATCCCAGGGATGCAAGGATGGTATAACATTTACAGATCAATAAACATAATAAGTCACATAAACAAAATGAAAGACAAAAATCACATGATTATACCAATAGATGCTGAAAAAGCATTTAACAAAATCCAGTACCCATTTATGATAAAAACACTCAGCAAAGTGGGAATAGAGGGAGCATATTTCAACATAACAAAGGTATATATGAGAAACCTACTGCCAATGTCATACTTTTGGGCAAAATCTAAAAGCATTTAGATCAGGAACAAGGACAAGGGTTCCCACTTTCACCACTGTTACTCAACACAGTACTTGAAGTTCTAGCCACAGTGATTAGACAAGAAAAAGAAATGCCTTAAAAAAGTAGTGGCTTTGTCTCCAGTGGGCTTTCTCTCTCCCCTGGCAGGCTTTCACTTCTGGATGCTACATGGGATGCTGATCCTGGCATCTGCGCTCTGTGTTTGGAAGCCCTGAGTGGGGTACAGGCTTCACTCCTCTCAGAGGGTGGCTCCCATGGCTGTGCTGTGAGCTGGGCTTCCTGCCTGTGGGAGTGGGCCAGCCCCTTTCATTTCCCTACCCTTCCTACAAGTCTCCAGGTGGTTTCTGCCTGTCCTTGGCCAAAAGTCTCCTTTTACAGGTAGTGTTTGGTTGTTTATTTCAGGTAGTTGTTCCCTTCTTTTTTAAATTTCTAGTTGGGTTCTGAAAGGTGGTGCAAGACAGACACTCCTACTCCACCACCATCTTACCCTCCCTACTAGGTGTAGTTAACTAATCCTTGCACTGCAAACTTAAAAAGTATTGACTCATAGATTCATGTTTCTCATTTAAAATGGCCATCCGATCTACATGCCACTCCCCTGATTGGACATCCCAGTCTGCAGAAGACCTCAGATAGAAGTTATTCAGAGCTGACATCTTCTCAGATGAGTAGCAGATGACATCTGAAGCACAGGGCTTTTCCCAAGACATGGAACCAGACCAGTAAAGCCCATTCCTACTATACACAATCCTCACATTTATTTCATAGTTGCTACAATAATTATATTCCTAGGTACATTAATGATCTCAATACTCTTGTTACCAGCACATCACTCTCCCTGTGTTTTGGATTGTATATTTTGATCATCCCTTATCATTAGCTTCTGACTATGCAGTACTTCCTGGTTTTTGTTGTTTTAGCCCTTGGGAAACCTTGGCATAAAAATGTAATGATACAGTACTCTCTAACCTTAGCCCCTGCATGGAATCTGAATGCTGGATTTGTCACTTTATACCTGTCTCTATATTCGGTAAAACTGATGATCCCATAGTTATTCCTATTAGCAATTTCTCCACTGTCCCTGACTTCACTGTTGATTTTATGAAGCCCCCTCTTTAAATCCACTATGGCGGGAAGTAACCTTATTCACACACTCCCACCTCTCTGCCACTGAAATGGACACTTCAATAGTTTCACAAACCACCTAATGGGGAAATAGTTTTTCAGAAAAAATTGTAGCTTCACATTTTCCTTGTATAGAAGCTATTTTGGGCCTATATGCATTTTCTTTTGTTTCTGGCCAGTCAATGAAGCCAAATATGTGTGTCCTGGTACAATACAATACTGCTAGTTTTCATGAAAAGTACATTATATTCTTTTTATCTTTTCTCTTATGCTAGGAAAATTTTTAACCTCTATATTGATATCTGATCAGTTATTCAAGTGGAAAGGACCTGAGTCTCAACTGAGGTGATTTAGAGCAATGTGGTAAAGTAAAAATTTATGACTAAGAAACAAATAAGAGGTCCAAGTAGTTTGTTCTCCCATACACAGTGATGGGGACAAGCGTTTGTTCTTTGGTGACAACATCAGAGATACACTCTGGTGACTGCTTTTTGAGTGATGGGTGGGAAAGGTTTCAACATGACCATATTCACCTTTAATTCAGTTCTTTCCCTATCGCTGATTATTTCCTTGAGCATATATCTTTTCCCAGCACTTTAGTAGGTAGGTATGATAGGGGATACATGAGAATGAATGAGACCTGATCCTATCCACTACAAAATTTTACTTTAATAGAGAAAATCAACTGTCACCTGACAATTAGGGAATAGCCCAAATTTATTGACAGCTAGTCTCGTTAATTATTGACCCAAGAATATACAGGGCCTGGCATAAATAATGCCTCTTTTTTATTACAAAATCTTTTGTTACAAAATCATAAGCATGTAATTCAGTAACATAACAATATTACACTGAAGCACACCATATGATATTTTAGGTGAGATGTTCAAATTAAAACTATAAATTATTACACCCATGTTATTACCCTACCAACCACACTCAAGCAGGCATTAATTCTGCTGGACACTGTGTTTCAACCAGAGACATGGCTTTTTGGCAGACAAGCTTATTGTACAATACCAGCATTATTCTAGAACCCAGAAATTCAATTCATTTTATCCTTTAGAGCACCTGCCTTAGCCTCGATACTGTAATCACACTACGTCAGATTCATGAGAATGGGAGAAAGTGGTAGAGAAATTAAGTTGTTCTCTTTTCACCTCTGAAAGGATGATGATGCATTAAAAAGGGAGGGGTATTTAAAGTATCTTTTCTATTGGGATAACATTTAGGCAAAACCATGTAACAAAGACATGAATTTAGAAATTCAGGGATATTCAGTCTACCCTTATAAATTTGAGCTGCTTACTTACTTGTGTAATTTGCTGCACATTAGTACCATGTTCATAAGAAATTTGTCATATTAACCATTACGGACTTCACAAACAGCTAGTTGCATGGTAAACATTATTATACCTCTTTGTAAATCTGAGTATGACTCTAGCACTTCTGTGGATGTAAGTGGCACTTTTTTTTCTAATTCCAAATGAGTTTTTTATGCAGCAAATAAATCCAGTTTTATAATGTATAAATGCCATCAGTTGAAAGCATGTAAAATGCATGTAAGAATATGGTATTTACTTATAGCTCCTGATTTCCATCAGTCCCATTCCTCTTAACTCTTCTCAGATGTATCTAAATATTGATCATTCCAAGCTGAAGGCAGATAGAATTTTGAGACTTATATGGGAAGGCAACCACTTCCTTAGAATTATAGGGTCATGGGCTGGCCTTGGCACTGCCCAATTAGATATGTTACAAAATCTAATAAGAACCATTAACAAAATAACCTACTTAGCCACTAGGGATTTTTAATTTTTAACCTTTTCATCTCATGGCACACATACACTTACTACTAAAGTTCTTTGGCACATCAAAAATCTATTTTTTGCTGATCTGACACAAAAATATGTATAATTTTGATTAATTCACACTGGATGGCTATTGTTGTATTGACTGTTGTCATTTTTTAAAAAACTTTGACAATCTAAGGAAAAAGATGCCAGTACTCCTGACTAAATAGTCAGGTATTGTATGTTTTAAAAATTTTCTGGCACACTGGTTGAAAATTGCTGCACTAGAGCCGTCAGTGCTCAACAAGGATCTTTAGATTCCCTAGTTAAGTAGTTCTCTACACAGGATTGCTTTAGATTATTTGCTTACAGCCCAAGGATGAGTTTGTGCCATAGCTAATACCTCTTGCCATCCCTGATAAATACCACTTTCCAGGTAGAATTAGAAACAACCAAACTTTTTAAACTCTCAAAGTCCTTTAAGGGACATTCCAGTTTATCTGCAAGTGCCAATGAATGGTAAGGATTTACATTTTCCAATATTTTTAGCTGGCTCCAAACTGGGACCAGGGTTATTTTAAAGTTTGGATTGTAAATTGTTTTAATTATTATTGTTCTAATGTATTTGATGCACTCCATTGTCAAACTGTTGATGTTTCATATAACCAAGTGTCTTAAAAGGTCTATAAAAATCAGAAAGTGATTGCATGAAGATCTGAGGTGATCAACCAAGGCTTCCCTTCCAGAGGACCACTACCCATAACCAAAATCCTGATGAAAGACAGTGCTGGGTAAGGACTATGCCTAAGACATATCCAATACTTCTCATAACCTCCCTTTTGCTCAAAGATGGTAATTAGCCTTATGACTATGACTTTTGTTCAGATAACACCTCTTTCCCCTATTCCCATGTGAGACATGACACACCAGAAATGAGCCTTCCTGATAACTAGAGCCCAAATATTCTGGGTAACTCTATACCCAAATGGTTGATCATCAATGCTTTCTATGGAAAGATCTCAGCGAAAACAGGGAGCTGTGAATGGAAATTACCACAATAGAAACACTTACATTATAGGAACTAAAATGGAGCTGGGAGATCATGAAGAGGTTTCTTAATGCTTATTCTACCAGGAACTTTTGAACCAGCTGTTGAGACACATCTTGAGCATTACTTCTTCCCCATCATGGCAATCAGACTGCCTGTATTCTTCATCTTTAAAGGGCCAGTCAGGTTCACTAGCCAGTGGCCTTCATTTGCATAGAAGACCTAAATAAAGATTGAACTCCAGGATGTCTGTGCTTGCTGTGGAGACACATTCTGGAGCTTCCTTACTTCAGAGTCTCACAAACAAGACCTGACCAATAGGAAGTTCTCTTTATTGCAAAATGTGTGGGGTTTGCCTTTATAAACCCTATCTTTCTTTGTTCTCTCTGAAGGGCAGTTTGGGTTGTTACCTGACTCTGTGTCTCCTGGATTTGAATTCTTTAATATCCCAAATAAACTGTTGATTTGTTTTACAGCCTCAGATATTTATTGGTCAACATCTTGGACCAGACTAAAAGTTCACTAATCAAACATACAGGCCCTGTTATTTTCTTTGCACATCTTAGCTCTACAGAATTAGTTTTAGAGTATTTCACAGGTTCCTTAGACTCTGTTTCCTTTTCTTTAATCTTTCTCCTTTCTATTCCTTATACTTGACAATTTCCACTGTTATATCTTCAAGTTTACTGATATTTTCTTCTGCCTTCACATCTGACTTTGAAACTCTATGGTGATTTTTTTCAGCTCCAGAATTTCTTTTGGGATTTTAAAAGATCTCCTTATTGATATTTCCATTTTGTTCACACATAATTTTCTTGAGTTTCTTCACATCTTCCTATAGTTCTCTGAGCATCTTTAAGATAATTTTAAAGTATTTGTCTAGATCTGCCATTAGGTCTTTTCAGGGACAGTTTTTGTTGATATTTTTTTAATGGGTCACACTTTTTTTCTTTATATGCCATGTGCTTTTTTGTTGCACACTGGATATTTGAATTTAATAGTGTGATAACCATGGAAGTCATATTCTTTTTCCAAAGTTTTGCTGTTTTTTGTTGTTTTTATTTTTTGGTGGTTGTAGGTTGTCTTTAGGCCAAGGGTCAGCCTAATGTGTAAATTTAAGGACTTCTCTGGTTTTTTTCTGAGCCTTTCCCTGGGTATGCATGGTCACTTTCTAATTCTTCTAATTTATACAGATTTTTTGGTTAATGTAAGAACATCCAAAATTGTAGATAATTTTTATAAGAATTTATTGGAGCCAAATTGATGACATACACTCAAGAGCAAGATCTCAAATGCTCCAGAGAATAAGTTTTGTGGCTTCTTTTATGAATTTTAAATTAGTGAGGGAACAAAGAAAGATTATATGGAGGTGAGAGAAAGCAAGGTGGGGGTTAAATTACAGGACAGTTAACAAGATCATGTGCTCTCTTGAGCCTTGTTTCAAGGGTGAGTTAACTAAAGGCACAGAAACACAGAAACAATGTACAGGCTTGCTTAAGGCAAAGATAAACCTTTTACTAAAAAGTTATATGTCTGGGAACTGACTACTCACCGTGACCTGCCCAGTTAGGAATTTATGATGAGATCTCCCTGTGAGGTTACTTTTCATGGAACCACTCCCCACCTTTTTCACATTTTGAAAATCTCTCTAATACTCTAATATCTGGTTTCTAAAATGGGAAATGTAAAAAATGAAGGTGGAGGAACATTCTGGCCCTTTTAATCTCTTGGAGCTCACTTCTGTTGGGAGTAGAGGGACTTGCAAAACTAGGCAGAGGTTAGGTAACAATGGCTCCCTGTATTTTTGTCTGCACCTCTGTGATCAGAAGTATAGTTAATGAGCAGAAAGCAGATTTTCAATGTTTAGAAGACAGGGCACTTTTTGCCTACTCTGGTCCCTGCAAGCTGTATACAAGCTGCTCAAGGAATACGTATGTATATAGTTGCCTATCATGGAGCTGGGGATGGAGGATGGGGAGCTGCTACAGTTCTAAGAGCTGAAATTGACTGAAATTAACTGCAATTTACTATCCAAATCTCTTTCCATGGAAGTTGCAGACCTTCAACAAACTCCCAGGTTCCAAAAATAGTTACATCACAGAGATTTTGCCAGTGTACTTGTCCTCTGTGTGGGGAGGACATTCAAACATTTTGGGTGTTTCATATTCTGTCATTGTCCACAAATCCTCTATCATGTGTTGAATTATATATATTGAATCTTATGTGTTGTATTAGTCAGGGTTCTCCCAAGAAGCAGGCCAATAGGATATGTAATAAAGAGACAGAGACTTAATATAAGGAACTGGCTCATGTGATTATGAAGGCTGGCAAGGTTCAAGAACTGCAGGGTGAGTCAGCAAAGCTGGAGACCCAGTAGAGCCAAAAGGTGGTGTAGTTCCAGACTGAAGGCTAGTAGGGTCAAGATTTCAGAAGAGCCAATGTTTCAGTTTGAATTCAAAGGCAGGAAAAGACCAATGAGCCAATCCAAAGACCATGAGGCATAAAGAATTCTCTCTTACTCAGGGAAGAGTCAGACTTTTTGTTCTATCCAGGCCTTCAACTGATTAGATGAGACCCACCTCTTTTTATAGAGCAATCTGCTTTCTTCTGTCTACCAATTTAAATGTTAATCTCACACTAAAGCAATCAAGCACCAATTAATGTTTCAGCAAATATCTGGGCATCCCATTACCCTGTCAAGCTGACACATGAATTTAATCATCTTGCTTCTCCTATAGAAATTACATCTGGAAATAACAGGATGTTATAGTCCCTTTAGGGATAAAAACCTAGTGACAGCATCTTCTCAGTGCATTACTCAAACATATGTTGAATAGGCCGAATACGCTATGACCCCAGATCTGGACCAAAAAAGAACTTTATGATTTTGGTAATGATGATGATGAAGTGCAAGTCACTCAAATACTTGACAGTTATATTTATGGAGCAAGACATTTCCTTTAATGCAGTTTTATAGGCAAGAGGGAAAAATCTGCAAACATATTTTGGATAACATACAAAATTGTCAGGTTCTTGAGTTATGCCACGTTCAGCATGCAGGAGTACCTTATGTTAACATGGAACATTCACACTTTATACGAGCAGGGATTGGGAAGTTTTGAAATATCTGGACAACAGACTTTTTATAAAGATATTCATATTGGATTCATGAGTATATCACAGTTTCCCTAGGGGACAGTTTCATAGACCAGGCTGCTTCAGAGGCGGTCTTTAACACAGTGAAAAGTCTTTAAGCTTTGGAATCTCCTGTTGCAGGAGTGTGAGACAGTAAAACCAACAGCAACCAACATCTCACATTCTTACCACTTTATTTAAAGCTGAAGCACTTTTTTCAGTGAAAGACCAGAGAAGAAAGCCTGGATCTGTGAGGGAAGATATAAGTAGAAACATTAATCAAATTCACTTTGTGTAAAGTTTCTTACCTAGAGCACAAACCATCTGGAAGTTTTATCACAGGACATTCTGGTTGGTAAATTTAAGGGCCAGGGGCTTGTGACATTAGTCTTCAACAATTTATCTCTCTCCCTTTCTGCCTAATACAAGTCATGGAATCATATCTTATAGTTAGAAGCATATTTAGAGATTGGCTAGTTTCTCCTTTCTAATTAAGAATTGAGGGGCTTGTTAGGTCGGGCTGAGCCACGTGTCTCACCAAGATAGAGCTGTTTTCAGAATGCTGTGAGTGCACATTCTGGAGGATGTTTCTAATTAATCTCAGTCACACATATGTCATCAGTAGAAATGGTTTCATTCTTTCTTCTACAAGAGCAGTTTAAAAATGTAGATGATTCACTTGTTTCATTTATCTCTTAACAAATATTTATTGGTGGTTAGGCACTGTAGCAGGTATTGTAAACAGAAGATGATCAAAACCAGGCAAGGAGCTAGTCTTTATAGTGTATAGTTTAGTGATCTTATTAGTAATTTTTACAATAATTTAATTATTATTTAGATATTTTACATTATATAATTTATCAGCATAAATAGAAAATAACAAATGAAATTAAAAATTTCCCCTCTGCTATCTTATTTGACTTCTATTTAAAAATTCCTTTCAGAGTTGGGAAGATGGTGGTGAAGTAGGTGGGAGTTGAACCCACTTGCTCATGCACCCAACTGGGACACCTAGCTGATCTTCTGAAGAACAGAGAGAACAGCCAATGGAATCCCAACTTATATGAAGTTTGGAAGCCAAAGACTGCAGACACATTGAAGAACAGACAGTAAGGAGATTTTGTAGGGAAGGTAAGGTCCTGGGACCTACTCAGAGACCATGGCTGCTGCGATCCCTGGCCTGGCGCCTGTCTCTGGGGACAGTGGCTGCCACAGGAGCTTTAGAGGAGAGCTAGGTCAGCGATTTTAACTTTGCAGCTCCCTCCACTCCCTGATCAGGGAAGCCAGTCCCGTACCAGGAGAGATCTAGATGCTTAAAGTTATGGGGGGAGGGGATAAAGACGCAGTGGGAGATGCGCAGAGGCAGTGCTCCCCCACTAAGACTGTGGTCATTGGCTGGGACAGTACCAGAGAAATTGGGGAGCTAGGTGACACCTGGAGATGGGGGAAGAGTTGGGCCGCAATGGACCTTACCCAGGTAGTCTCGGGACTGGTCAGAGAGTTGGGCTGTGTGAAAAGCCAGGTGCTTGTTAAGAATGGCTAGCTCAAACAAGGGGAATTTGCTTAAAAAAAAAAAAGGCTCTCAGCTACTGTTTAAGGAACTCTTGCGTACTATGGCCAGGTCAGTGAAGAGGGCAGAGGAGGGATACAATTTGTTCCAAATCAGGGCACCTCACAGACTGATCAAAGTGGGGCAGCAGGGGCTCAGAGGGGTAGCAGTCCCCAGAGAGACTTAATTTAATAGGGAAGTAAACTACCCTGAAGGTACTTTGTGAGTGCATAGCACCAGAACAGCAAAGATGGAGGAGGAGTGTGAGTTGCTCCCACCTGGTGCACCTCATGAACTAATAAAAGGGTGGCACAACTTGGTAGATTAAAGGTGCCAGCCTGGTGCATATGGGCAGTGGGGGCCTCACAGTGCTCTGAGGGTTTGGGCTGGAGGCTGGATACCTGTGAGTACTGGAGCCAACACCAAGCCCCCAACCCAGAACTACAGGACAGGAAAAACAATGGAGCCCAGCCCCACTCAGCCTGCAACATCCAGGAAGACCAGTAGATCCGGGTTGGTGGGTTTAAAGTCAGCAGGATGTGTTTTTTTTCTTTTCTTTTTTTTTCCAAGTATAAGACAATAAGACCTGGAGTTGTGAAAGGATCAAAGATAGATCCAGAGAGAGACCAACAACTGAGACAAAATTCACATCGCTATCCTACAGAACCTGCATTTTATTTTTACTTTTATTTTTGTTATTATCATTATATTATTATTTTATTTCTCTTTCTTTTGTATCTTTTGTTTTCTTTGTTTGATTTATTGTTTGACTGGTTTTCTTTGTTATCCCTTTCATATTGCATTTCAATTTCTCTTTCTTCACCTCACTCGTATTTCTATAACACACTACTCTTGGTCTTTTACTTTTCATTCTTTATATGCAGATCATATATTTATTTTCATATTATTTTTGTTCCCATTCCCACATAGCACCCTTCCCTGGTCTTGGTCCATTTTAATGTCTCCCTGAGCTTTATTACTATTGGGGTTAACTTCATTCTCTCACACTCACCTTGCTATCCCTTACTCTCACTGTATCTTACCATCTAACCTAGCATAAGTGCTCTGCTTTCTGGAGTTAGTTCACATTCTTTTTCCCCTCGAATAAGAGTCTTATCTCTTTTTCACCTTTAAAAAAAGTGGGTAGTTGGATGAAATATCACAGTTATTGCTGTACTTCTCCAAAGGATCTCCTATCTGTTCTCTACTTATTGGTACTTAAAATCCCACAGAATACTCTCCCACTGTCACAGTCCACTCTGCCTTCACCATGCCCCAGATCACATACAAGATGAGGTGGGAGTTGTGAACACCTGTAAACCCACTGGAGGAGAGAACCCACCAGCAAAGGAGTCACCAATAGGTAAAAGCCAAATACAACAAGAGAGCCCACTCAAACAGAAAAAAGGGCAACCCTAGAGCAGGGTGTCAAACTCATTTTCACTGGGGGCCACATCAGTCTCACAGTCACATCAGCCACACAGCCTTACAGCCTTCAATGGGCCGAATGTAATTTTAAGACTGTATAAATGTAACTACTCCTTAACTAGGGGCAAGGAGCTTGGTGCTGCTGCTGGGTGGAAATAAGGTGCTGGGCCAGATAAAACAAGGTGGAGGGCCAGATTTGGCTCACAGGCCTTGTGTTTGCCACTTGTGCCCTAGAGCATACAGGCAAGGAGATCAAAGACACCACCACACTGAGTCCCACAGAACTCCTACCATAGAAGTTCACCCTACAAAGACAGCTAGCAAAGCAGAGCATTGGGAATTGCAGAAACAAACAAAAAGAGTCACCAAAAATGGGGAGACAAATAAAGAACCTGAATCAAAAGGAATGGAAGACTCCGCACTAAAAGAACTAAATGAAATGGAGGTAAGCAAACTCTCAGATATAGAATTCAAAAGAATGCTTATAAGGATGCTCAAGGAACTTACAGACATCTACAAGGAACTGAGTGAGAACTACAACAGTATAAAGAAAGAAATAGAAACTGTAAACAAGAACTAGGAAGAAATGAACAATAAAATTTCTGAAATGAAAAACACACTAGAAGGAATTGCAAACAGGCTGGATGAAGGAGAGGACTGAAGTAGTGAGCTGGAAGACAAAGTAGAAATAAATACCCAGGTTAAGCAGATGCATGAAAAAAGACTCAAAAAATAAAAAGATAGCTTAAGGGAACTGCAAGACAACATGAAATGCAACAACTTCAAATCATAGGAATACCAGAAAGAGAAGAAAAGGAACAAGGCATAGAAATCCTGTTTGAAAAAATAATGACAGAACACTTTCTGAACTTGGAAAGGGGAAAAAAACACACAAGTTCAGGACGCACAGAGGATCCCAATCAAGATGAACCCAAAGAGGCCTACTGCAAGACACATCATAATTAAAATGCCAAGTTTTAAAGACAAAGAGTCTTAAAAGCAGCAGGAGAGAAACAAGAAGTAACATACAAAGGAATTCTGATAAGGCTAGCAGGTGATTTCTCAATAGAAATGCTGAAAGCCAGGAGAGAATGGCAGGAAATATTTCAAGCAATGAAAAGCAAAGGCCTGCAACCAAGGCTTCTCCACCTAGATAGGCTCTCAATTAAAATGAAAGGCAAAATAAGGAGTTGCCCAGACAAAAGAAGGCTGCAAGAATACACCTCCACGAAACCAGCACTGCAATATATGCTGCAGAGACTGCTCTAAGAAGAGGAAGGAAAAGAGTGAGAGAGAGGAACACAGGTGCAAAGAAGGAAAAATGAATAAGTACCTATCAATAATAACCTTATATGTTAATGGATTAAATGCTCCAATCAAAAGACATAAGGTAGCTGAATGGGTAAGAAAATATGGCCTGCACATATGCTGCCTACAAGAGACACACCTCAGAAAAAAAGACCTACAAGACTGAAAGTGAAGTGTTGGGAAAAAATATTCCAAGCAAATGGACAGGAAAAAAAAAAGCTGGGATGACAATACTCATATCAGACAAAATAGACTTCAAAACATAGGCCATAAAAAGAGACACTGAAGGACGCTTCATAATACTCAAGGGAAGAATCCATCAAGAAGACATAAACATTGTAAACATATATGCACCCAACATAGGAGCACCCAAACATATAAGGAAAATCTTGGAGGACTTCAAGAGAGATATGGACTGCAACACACTTATACTAGGGGATTTTAACAACCCACTGTCAAAAATGGATAGATCTGCCAAACAAAATATCAACAAAGATATTGTGACATTGAACAATGCCCTAGATCAAATGGACTTAACTGATATATATAGAGAGCCTTTCATCCCAAAGAAGCAAAATACACATTCTTTTCAAATGCACATGAAACATTTTCAAAGATAGACCACATGATAGGGCACAAAACAAGCCTCAAAAAATTCAAGAAAATTGAAATCATATTAAGCATTTTCTCGGACCACAAGGGACCGAAATTAGAAACAAACCTCAAGGAAAAAACTCAAAAACACTCAAATTTGTGCAGATTGAATAACATGCTATTAAACAATGAATGGGTTAATAATTAGATCAAGGAAGAAATAAAAAAAGTTTCTTGAAACTGATGAAAATGAACACACAAAAGTCCAAAACTTATGGGACTCAGCAAAGACAGTCCAGTGAGGAAAGTTCATAGCAATACAGGTCTACCTAAAAAAGAGAAACATTTCAAATAAACAACTTAACCCTATGTCTACAAGAACTGGAGGAACAACAACAAACAGAGCCCATAGTGAGTAGAAGGAAGGAAATAACCAAGATCAGAGCAGAATTAAATGACATAGAGACTAAAAGAATAATCCAAAGGATCAATAAATCCAGGAGCTAGTGCTTTGAAAGGATAAACAAAATCAAAGTCTTTAAGCAGACTCATCAAGAAAAAGAGAGAGAGGGCCCAAATAAACAAAATCAAAAATGAAAGATGAAAGATTACAGTTGATACCACAGAAATACAAAGGACTGTAAGAAATTACTATGAAGAACTATATGCCAAGAAATTTAAAAGCTTGGGTGAAATGGACAAATTTCTGGAAAAATATAATCTTCCAAAACTGAATGAAGAAGAAGCAGAAAGCCTGAACAGAATGATAACAGCTAATGATATTGAAGCAATAATCAAAAAACTCCTGGCACACAAAGCCCTGGACCAGATGCTTTTACAGGAGAATTTTACAAACATTTAAGAAAGAGCTAACTCCTATCCTTCTGAGACTATTCCAAAAAATCCAAGAAGAGGGAAGACTCCCAAATTATTTTTATGAAGCCAGCATCATCCTAATTTCAAAACTAGATAAAAAGGCACAACAAAGAAAGAAAACTATAAGCCAACATCACTAATGAACATAGACACTAAAATCCTCAACAAAATATTGGCAAACTGCATCTAGCAATACATTAAAAAGATCATACACCATGATCAAGTGGGGTTCATTGCAGGGATGCAAGGATGGTACAATATTCTCCTGTAATACATCACATATACAGAAGAAAAGGCAAAAATCACATGATCATTTCAATAGATGCAGGAAAAGAATTTGATAAAGTAAAGCACCCATTTATGATAAAAAACACTCAGCAATGTGAGGTACAGGGAGCATTCCTCAACATGATAAAGGCCATATACAAGAGACCTACAGCCAACATCATACTCAATGGGCAAAACTAAAAGTTTTCCCACTAAGATTGTGAACAAGACAGGGATGCCCACTTTCACCATTTCTATTCAACATAATGTTGGAAGTCCTAGCCACAGTGATCAGACAAGAAAAAGAAATAAAAGGCATCAAAATTGGAAAAGAGGAAGTAAAAGTGTCATTGTTTGCAGATGATATGATAGTGTACATAGAAAACCCTATAGACTCCACCAAAAAACTACTTGACCTAATACATGAATTTGGCAAAACAGGAGGATTCAAAGTCAGTATTCAAAAATAAAATGCATTTTTATACACCAACAATGAAATATCAGAATCAGAAATCAGGAAAAAAATCACATTTTCTGTAGCAACAAGAAAAATAAAGTACCTAGGAATAAACCTTACCAAGGAGGTAAAAGACCTGTACTCAGAAAACTACACAACACTGAAGAAAGAAATTAAGGAAGACACAAACAAATGGAAGCATGTACCATGCTCATGGATTGGAAGAATTAACATCATCAAAATGTCCATACTACCCAAAGCAGTTTATAGGTTCAACACAATCCCTATTAAAATACCAATGACATATTTCACAGATATAGAACAAACACTTCAAAAGTCCATATGGAACCATAAATGTCTGTGAAGAGCTGCAGCAATTTTGAGAAAGAAGAACAAAGTAGGAGGGATCACAATACCTGATATAAAACAAGGTATTACAAGGTCTCTGTAATCAGAACAGTATGGTACTGGGATAAGAACAGACACATAGACAAATGGAACAGAATAGAGAGCCCAGAAATAAACCAAGTCTCTATGGTCAATTAATATTCAACAAAGGGGCAGAAGCATAAAATGGAGTAAAAGTAGCCTCTTCAACAACGGTGTTGGGAAAGCTGGACAACTACATGTAAAAAAATGAAACTCGATCACCAACTTATACCATAAACAAAAATAAATTCAAGATGGATAAAAGACTTAAATATAAGTTGTGGCACCATAAAAGTCCTAGAGGAGAACATAGGCAGGAAAATCTCAGGTATTCTACGCAGCAGCATTTTCACTGATATGTCCCCTAGAGCAAGGGACATAAAGAAAAGAATAAACAAATGGTTTCTCCTCAAAATAACAAGCTCCTACATGGCTTGTTAGAAAACAGCATTAAAATGAAAAGGGAACCAACCTTATGGGAAAACATGAACTAATGGTAACTTGAACAAGGGTTTAATCTCCGAAATACACAAAGAACTCTGACAACTCCACACCAGGAAGACGAACAACCCATTTAAAAAATGGGCAAAGGACCTGAACAGACACTTCTCCGAGGAGGACATACAGGGCCCAGAGACATATGAAAGGATACTGAGCCATCAGAGAGATGCAAATTAAAACCACAATGAGATAACACTTCACATCACTCTTAATGACCATTGTAAACAAATCAACAAACAACAAGTGCTGGTGAGGATGTGGAGAAAAGGGAACCCTAATGCACTATTCGTGGGAATGCAGACAGGTGCAGTCACTGTGGAAAACAGTATGGAATTTCCTCAGAAAACTAAAAATGGAACTGCCTTTTGACCCAGTAACACCACTGCTGGGATTATACCCTAAGAATCTTAAAACACTAATTCAAAAGAACCTATGCACCCCAATGTTCATAGAAGCACAATTTACAATAGCCAAGTGCTGGAAGCAACTTAAGCGCTCACCAGTAAATGAGTGAATCAAAAAACTATGGTGTTTATACAATGGAATACTATGCAGCAGAAAGAAAGAAGGAGCTCCTATCCTTCGTGACAGCATAGATGGAACTGGAGACTATTATGTAAGTGAAATAAGCCAGGCAGTAGGAAAAATACCATATGATCTCACCTATAAGTGGAACCTAATCAACAAAACAAACCAGCAAGCAAAATATAACCAGAAACATTGCATTAAAGAACAAAGAGTAACCAGAAAGGAGTGAGGAGAGGCATAATGGGGAAAATAGGGGAAGGGCCATCAAGGAACATGTGTCAAGGACACATGGACAAAGCCAAAGCGTGTAGGTTTGAAGGTGGGAAGCAGGGATAGGTGGGGTGAGGGGCCATGGTGGGGTGAAAATGGAGACAACTGTACTTGAACAAATATAAAAAAATAAATAAAAATTCTTTTATATCATTGTCCTCTATCATTTTTACCTTAGTTTTAATCACACATTTTATCAAAAATGAAAAAATAAGGGAAATATTTCTATGTAGACAATTGAGAGAATTATATATAAAGGAAAAAAGAAACATTCAAACCATTGGAGGATTTTTAAATGTTTTTTTACAAGTTTAAATTATATTTGTCATCATATTTTTATGTTAGCATACTGAATTCTAAAGTGGGATCATCATCAAAATGACCATAATCTCTTGTAATATAGAAAGAATTATTTTTGATTAATCTTGTGAGAGATCCATCATTGGTCAATATTTCTTCCCTTGCCACCACTGGTCACTTCCTTCTTTTAAAAATATGTATAGACTTACTGGAAGGAAGGTCTGTGCCATTTTACCTCTATTGGTTTGAGTTTCCTAAGGGTTACATATGGGGGTTGGGGTTGGGGGTGGGGTTGATATTCCTGCTGGGAGTCCTCATGTGGCTGTCATGGAAATGTCTATGAAGAAGGACAAGTAGGATCTAATGAAGAGCAGGACACAGTAAAGCGGTTAGCTCAAGTCTTGCATGCTTCTTCTGGATTCCAATTACTCTGGGCAGTCTAGTGGAGTCTGAATTACCAGCAGCTGCTCACTTGCTCACTTTCTTGTCTGCTACAGCAGCCAACAGCTGTTCTCTTTTTCTTACTCCATATCCAGATGCAAACAGCTGTTCTCTCTTTCTTTACAATTGTCAGCAGTGGCTCATTTTGCCTCAAGCACATGGACACCTGCAGGAAAAGGAATTTTATTTTTCAGTTGTGGGGAAATACTGGACAGATTCAAGAAGGCTGAATGGATGAGGGAGAAGAGGGAGTAAGAGGTGGTTAGATATAGGAGGAGCCTGGGTTGCCAAGCCGAAGGTGAACAGGATACTTCTAGTAGTTTTTCATACGCTGCATAAGTCTGTGACAACAGCTACTCATACCTCTTCCTTCCTGTGACATTCACCTTGGAAAGCAGGGCATCATCACTCACGTATCCATCCCAGAGATCTGAAAGCCGAGGAAGAAATTATGATAGTGCTTTAAGGGCTTGGTCTTTATTTGTTTTTTTAAGAAAAAATTATCGACATTTACTATCTGTCAAACACAGTTCTAGATACAGAGTAGGTGCTAAATAAGTGAGTACACATTTAAGAACATATATATTGGTAAGTATAATTATGTGTACTTAAGTATATACTTATCAGTCTACCTTATTAGTCTGGTTTCTGTTAATATCAAAAGCCAACATTTTAAATTAATTTTCTCTGTTGAATTTAGCATCCTCTTCTATCCCCCCATCCTTGGGATTGGGGAATTTGGGATTATCAGCTTCACCGAGAAACATTTCTGGTTCTCATAGCTCTCTCTCTTTTGGTAGGGGCTTGGGTGAGGAAGATTAGAACTGAGGAGGAAGGGAATTCACACCTATTGACTGTTTATAGTATCCTTGGTACTGTTGATACGTTATCTTATTTCATCTCTATCAGAAACTGAGGAACTTGGCCTTGCGATTCCCATCCAGCTATAGGGAAACTGAAGTGGGAAGTGAAGCTCCTCACTTACCTAAGACCACACAGCAGGAAACGACAGCCCGCACGCAGGGAGCACAGACTCTCACTCCACAGCGCAAGCTCCTCCCAGTAGCACCGCTGGCTTACTTACAGGCTTTTCCCTCCTGCTATTCAAATACTATTAATGTTGCTATTAATGAATACTAATAGTGATAACTGGGTTTAATACTCTGATTGTGGAATTAGCATATAATTATTCCAAAGTCTTCATCTTCAAATAGAAATTGGTCCAAACTTCACCATTTTAAGCTGCAGGGTACTGTCATAAAAGGGTGAAATAAAAGATGAAATACTGAGGGCTCATAGATAAAGTTGTTACCACAACAATAATCTGTACACACCCCAGCTATTCTCTGTTAATAATGGGTTTCAAAAGAACATTTAACCAAAGCATGGGGAGACTGGATACCCTCATTTCACACCCTAATTCCATCCTTAGTATCCAAACAATGTTAGTGATTATTCTTTGGGATATTGAGTGAGAAAGAACTGGCTGAGGCTCTAAGGAGACTTCCTATGGTTTAGGGCACCATTAAAAAAGAGCTCCTTATTCTTGCAAAAATTCCCCGAATTTTCAGGGCCGGGTTTCTGTGGCTGGCCAGGAGTCAGCCTCAGTTAGTATCCTGCCAAATTGAGCATCAACAGCTCATTTAGCTTGGAAGAAAATGAAATGAGAAACAACTGACGTTTGTATACTTGAAATTATGAGCAGTTTCTCTAACAAAGAGACCAGACACTTTCGGCTTGTTTTACAGTAAACATACACATTGTACAATCTGGTTGGTTAGCAGCTGGCTGTGCATATGTAGAGCATATGTGAACACATATGGATGCATAAAACTCACATATGTTCACTTAAAAGGACACTGTCAAGTCATTTTATGACTTTTTTTTGTTCTCTAGGCTCTATTGTTTATAAAATGTCCTTAGAAGCTTAAAAATACAGTTTCTTTCCCTACTGATTTTTGTTCTTTTTTTAACAAGTATTTTGAATGACACTCAAATAAAAAGGACTGGTTCTATTTAATACCAAATCCTACTTAAATGTATACAGTAATAGATATATCATGCATTTTGAAACAAAGCACTAGGAGGGAGACAATTCCTTGTGAAGAGAAAAATAATCATCTTCTAAACTTAGAGTAGATATTCCAGAATTGCACAGTACTCACAAGATTATTATCTGGTATTTCAGTGTTCTTACTAAGTGTTAAATATCACACATGGATATTGGTGGCTATGATAAATCCTATTTTTCTGTTTTCTAATATATTTTAGCAACAGTCTTCTAGCTAAGCAAAAATCTTCTAAAATACCCTTGCTTTGGGAAAAAGCTGTGAAAAATCAAATCAACAAGCACCCGCCAGCCCACCCCTCCCAAAAAGAAACCATGGAAAGGTGCTCAAAATCACAACTAGTTGGGGAAAAGTATACAAATATATATTGCTAGTGGATGTGTGAGGAAATGGGCACTTTCATTGATTGCTAGTGAAAATGGGGATCTTAAAGAGCTCTTTGGAAGTAAATCTGGAAGTAAGTATTTCTTAAAATTAGAAACATATACTTACCCTTCAATCCAGCATTTTCCTCTTGGGAATCTAAGCCATAGAAACAGAAGTGCTGGTATAAAGGACGTAGACACGGGATTTCTATAGCAACATTAAATATTGGGAAAAACTAAAAAACTGAAACCAAATGAATACACTTTAATAAGGGACTGCTGTTAAACTAATTAAGGTGTGTACATACCATGGAATATTATGTAGCCTCTCAGAAGAATAAACTGGAGCAATACTGGTTGCTCAGAATGATAGTGTTAGGGGAGAAAAGCAAGATGTATAGAAGAGTAATTATATGAGCCCATTTTTATATATCATTGATCAGAAACTTATACATATGTTTATTTCTCTATAATTTGTATACATACATATTTGTATAAGGTTGTAGGGTGATGGAAACAAATTTAGATGGATACGCACCAGGTTGTTAAGATGGATTATCTGGAAGGGGGTGGGAGGAATGGTGGTGGGCATGAGCAAGATAAACAAAAATGAAAAAGACTAACATAAGAAAAAATTGATATGAAAGATACGGCCACATTTATGCAAAATTATGTGTATATGCAGGGAATTTTGGAAATAAGCGATATCAAAATAAAACATTTTCATCTTCTAGTTTTTAGGATCTCCATAGATGGAGATAAAGGAGGAGGATGTGAAAGTTCTGGAAGAACTTAGATAATCATGGGAAAAAAATTGAATGAAGGTTGGCTGATGACCTTTGAGCCTAAGGTTTCCAGGGTAAGATCTAGAAGAGCAGGTTGCATTCAATCATTTTAGGGTACTGGTGCCACCAAGTGGTGCCTGGAGCAATTGTTGGTGGCATTTTCTTCCCATGTCCATTTCTCCTTGGGATGAAGTACACACCCATGATTTTAGCACTCTCATGGACAGGAAGTATGAAAATGGATAAGGAGCAACAGCTTTTGGGCTACAATCTGAGCTCCTTTTGGTTTCTCCTATTGGCAGTTTCTCTGCTATGCCTGACTTTCACCTGTCAAAGTTTCTTGAGGTAATATCTACCTACTCAGACTAATTTTACAACTTGTCTGACTTTAACTGCTCCATCTTTTACACAGGTTTCCTTTTTTTATTGTCACCATCCTGGCTTGGCCTCTTGTTATTTCTTTCCTAGGGCCATAAGAATGTTTTCATGGACTTCCCATCTCTCTGCTCCAATCCAGCCAAAACCCACTTTTATATTAAGCTTCCTGAAGTTCTGGCCACTTAACAATATTACTCAGCAGCCTTCCATTGTTTCTCTTTGCCCACCAGTGAACTCTGATCTCAAAGCACAAGCTTTTATTAGGGTGAACATACTTGTCGATTTTCCTTAATGATCCCAGATTATTTCTGCTGTCCCATTGTAATTATTGTGACTTAATTCACTCTCAGAAATGCTCTGATTTGGATAATATGTTATATGGACACCCTAGCTGTTAACCAGTTGGTTCTCCTGCCTCCAATACAAACAAGAAATAAGCTAACAGAAGAATGTATGAAGTTCCTGGGGTATGGGAAACTGGGTAGAGAGTGTACCTTTTTCTTTAAGTATTCAAAAACCAAATATAAGTTAGTTGGGATTTATTACCTTATTTAACATTTATTTCTTTTGCCATTTAAATGATAAGTAGAGCTTTTGTTCAAACTCTAGTGAGAAATTATAGCTTCGTAGTTTTTGTGTACCTTTTTGTTTTTTACAGAAGAGATTAGTCTTATTTGCTATTTGATGGATATCACATTCATAATTCATTACGCAGTGCAAAGAATATTCAACTGAGGAATAACACAGAAATTCTATAAATTTTGAAGAGGTATAAATATTTAAACTGAGTTCCTTCAGCAGAAGAGGTCATATATTATTTATTCAGCAGTTCAGGTAGTGCCCGTGCATAAAGACCACGCAGTACAATTTAGAGCAGTCTCTTCCAGGTCGTAGTGCTGCGTTCTGTTTATGAATTTTATGTTTCTGCTTGCCACATTTTAGTTGTAGTAACAGGTTGAATAAACACTGTTTACAGAAATGCTTTGTCCTTAGCTTTTCATTAGTAGGAATGCACAGTGAATTTTTCTTGTAGTGGAACAGAATGTGAGCTCAGTAACCCATTTTCTCTTACCCAGTTCTTTTTGTAACCAGTTAAATACGTTTTCAAGACAACAAGTTTGTGTTCTTGAAAAGGACTTTGTGTGTGAGAACTACGCTATAGACTTGGAGCTATACCCTCATTAACTCCAGGTGCTCACCAAGTGGCTAATTAGTCATTTAACACCTGCATGCTTCAGATCATCATGTGCACTTTTCCTTACAGTCTAGATCTGAGTCGTTCTAAAGTCCAGGAAGTTGGAGATCAATTTAAGCTACTCTTTAACTAGTGCAAAGTTATTCATTCACTGTCAGGCATTTAGCTCCAAACCGCCTGTGCGGTGCCAAGTGAACAATGAAGGACTTCTCAGAGGCATGTTTTCCAGCGGACACATATCCATCCACACCCTCACATGCACACGTGTGCACAGACACATGGACACAGAGCAACAGTAGCTTGTGATGTTAAAGGACAATGAGTAAACTGCTCTCTTCATCTCCTTTTTAGATGTAACTCACTTTATGATACTTTCTTTCTGACTACACCAACATCAGCAGAAGCAGAAACAGGCTTTGGACATGATGGCACATCTACAGATATTCGGCACTCTCTATCAGTTTTCATTTACATATTTCTCCAACTGGAGAAACGGATTTGTATAACTTAAATACAAGGGCAAGATGTCTATGCTTCATGTTTGTAAATATGCCTCAGATTGTGAGTTCTTTCAGGTCAGATACTGTACGTTACTTCTCTATATCTGACAGCCTGGATTCAAATCCCAGCCCTGTCACTGACTAGCTTTGCGACCTGGAACAAAAAATATAACCTCTCTGTGCCTTATGTTATATACGTGCATAGTGGGTCTCATGTTATGTCTCCTGGGATTTACTTTTATTTTTGACAGCTTTATTGAAATACAAAATTTACCCATTTAAAGTGTACATGCCAGTGTTTTCTAGTATAAAGTTGTGCAACTGTCCCCACAAACCAATTTTAGAACATTTTTATCATCCCCAAAAGAGACCCCACTCACATCAGGAATCACACCCCAATTCAGCCCACAGGTTTATATGAAGATTACATGAATTAATATGTGAAAAGCACTCAGAATATTGTCTGGTACCTGGTAAGTGCCATATAAGTAATTGCTACTATTATCATTCCTGTTATTATTATCACTATCATTACAATTACCTTTTTACTCTCAGTACAGTGCCTGATATTTACTAGGTACTTGCTGAATAAATCAAAGAGTGAAAGATAGTGGAAGACACCGTTATTTCTTCGACATTCTAACTAATGGGGAGAGAAATGCCCTGTATTACGTAGTATGCAGACATAATCCAAGGCACCGCAGAATCTTTGCTACAGCACAATATTTTAGGGAAGGAAGGTATTTTAATATGAGTTTTTATGATGGCTTTATGTGATGGTATTGTACCATGACCAAGAAAACAGTTAGTCCCAAGTCCTGAGTGCTGACAAGCAGACTTATGACCTAGGAAAAGCCGCAGACTCCAAGCCTGTGTAGTTACCTGTAACATGAAATTGGATTCACCATGTGATTTCTAAATTTACTTTTCTTTCTAACATCCTGTGATATTGCCCACCAATATATGTCATGAGAATTGTATATCATTTATCTATTGTAACCTAGACACAAAACCATAAAACAGATTTTTATGACTATATTTGCTACAGTTCCCAGAGTGTTTTGTGTTCCCAGAGAGAACATAAGCATGGGTCATCTCCATCCTCTGGCTTCCCTCCGCATATAGGATAAAGTCCAAACTCCTTGGCAGAGCATGCAGGACTCTTGTGGGTCTCTTTGCCTGTGGAATATTCATCCCCAGTTCCACTGGGAGCCATACAGCTGATGTTATTTTGGTGAATTACCCAGATCACAATGCCTGCAGGCTAGCAGGACTGTTATGCAAGAAGCCCTCTGCTCCCCTGGCCACAATAGGCCAGTTCTCTCCTGGAAATGTTCAATTTTGAGTAGAGAGAAGGAAGGATTGAAAGTGGTGGTGGTGATTTGTTTCAGCCACATAACACTATTTCATTGCTGACTCATATTGTAGATTAAGGCACTCTAAAAACATTGTCCATTTCCTGTTACCTGGGTTCTTTTAGCTGTCCTGGAGCCTTTCAGGACATAAAGCTTATTCAATGTTCTCTTTGCTTCTGAGTGTTACCCACATTCTTTCAATAAATTGTCTTCTCCTTTTTGTTCTTGTCTTTGGCTTAAGCTGGCAGGACTTTGTTTCTCCTGACTGAACAATACTGCTGACCAAACAAAACGGACTCAGATTCTTTCACGATCTAACCTAAGTCCAATTTGCCAGATCTCACCTTCTGACTTAGGTTATATGTGTGTATATGTGTAGCTTAATAATAGTAATAATCCTATGTAAGTCTGTAAGTATTGGCCATTATGATTAACATTAACATTCCAGACATTAATGGTATATATAGAAAAAATAGTGAAGGCAAAAGATTGAGAAGGTATAGAGGAGTCAACTAATTGTACAAAGAAATCAACATTTATTCACTTAAGAAATCATCATTGAGTACTATATTGTGCAAGGTACTGTTCTTAGTCACCCTTCTTTTTGGTGAGGGGAGACACATAAGCTATACCTTCAAAGATATTTGCTTGCTTTTAAAAATTTAAATAAATCTCTGCCATAAAGTTATGCTATGACCATTTACCTCTTTCTCCTAAAATCTAAAGGAAGAGAAAATTATTTACTTCTTTCTCCTAAAATCTGAAGGGAGAGAAGAACAGTTTGTCCATTAGAATCTTTTTCTTAGTTATAGTCCCCTTAGGGATTCATTCCTTCGATTAGTTCTGTAGGAGTCCTTTCACCTCACAATCTTCAGTTTAGCTTCTGAGTGGAGGTTGTACCGTCCTTGCTATGTCATATGAGATGAAGCCCATTAAAGGAATCCTTGCACTTGGAAGCTGCGCTTAAATGTACCTTCCATGAAAGTATGAAGGATCTGCCTTTTAAGTTAGGGCTGGCTCTCTCAATAACCTCCACACATAATCCTAAGAGCCTAAGTATTAGGTACTACTATTCTGATTTAAATGATAGAAGAATGAGGTATAGTAAGGATTAAAAAAACGTATAAAGTCATATACTTAGTAGATTACAAGATTCAAATCTAGACAGAGTCACTCCTAGGTCCTCAGTTACAAAAAAAAAAAATCCCTAATTTTTTTTAGAGATTGCTTATTGGAAGCGGAAAAGTAAATCTAGGTTTTCCAGTGACTTCAGAGAGGGAATTATTTTATAACCTCAGTTTACCAGGAAGCCGATGACTGTGAGCTCAGTTCTGACTTTGTAGGGGTTTCAAATAGAGACTAGCATAACTGGTCTTTTAAGGGAGACTGACATTAATTCAAAGCCCGCTTTGTGTCAGCTGCTGCTCTGAACCCTCTTATAGATAGTGTGTCATGGAATGCTCACAAGTCTGTGGGTAAGAATTCCTGTCCATGTTTTACAGATGCAGACACCGAGGCATGGGGAGTAGACATCACTTGCCTGAGGTCACACTGTTGTTAGGTGGCTGAGCTGGAACTCAAATCTAGGCCCATCTGACTCTAAACTTTATCTCACTCCTGGTGTTATCCCTATAATTTGGGCATTTATAATTTTGATCTGTCTTTCCAACATGGTTAAAGGCAATATGGTAATTGATGTGTATTTTAAGGAGCTGAATGTTCCATGGAGAATTTCTTGAGCTTTGTTCTTACCACAAAATATTAGTGAAGCAAATGGTAGGAGTTCTTGCCAAACTCAAATTGGGATTATACCCCTTATGTATTTTTTTGCACATGGTTGATTAGCCATTAGAACCATCACATTAGCATTGAATAACCAATGTATTCTGGTTACAAATGTAGGAAAAATATAAGAAAAAGAATCTGCTAGCCAATCAGCTCGGTATATCATTATATCAAGGATTTTATTATGGGTTATTTTGAAAGAAAATGATACTTCCGAAATTCTGAACTAACTTTGGCTTTCTTACTAGAGTACAATTGACCTCAGTTTAATGTTAGCTATTATTAACACAGGAAGAATGCCTCAGTCTTATTTCTGTGTTTGTAAGCATAGTGCAGGTAAATGTTCCAGTTGCCAAGAACTTTGAAGTGAGCCAGAAGTCCAATGAACACTATGGAATGAATGGCAAGTATCCACTTAGCCTGAACTATGAAACTGGCAAAGTTTGGGTGCTTCCTTCTTTTTCTTGACCTTCTTTTTCTGCCCTTGAATGTCTGATCATCCCTAGCCCCTACCTGCTATTTCTGCTTACTCCAAGCCCTGAGTAAAATAATCTTATCTCATTAATGCTGGTGACTTGAAGTTATCTTTTTTGAGAAGTTAGAAATAAGACAGAATCTACATGGTAGAATTTTACTATCCACAATGGGTAAGCAGCCTCTGAGGCCCACCAGACCAGTTCAGGAGCAGGCTTGATGCTCAGACAGGCTCTGAGAGGAGAAATCGGTGCTCTATTCTTCGGCAGTAACATGGCATTGCTTTGATTGCACCAGGATGCCTTCCTTTATCTTTCTTCTGGTCTCAGGGTGGTTCTGCACCGAAAGCAGATTCAGAGACCAGAGCACCTGCCACCTGGCATAGGACTTGTTGCACCATCCTGCTTGTCTTTCTCTTAGTGCCACATGTGAAATTTGTTTTGTTCTCTCTCCATCCCTGTGTACTCACTTTGGGCAATGTCTCTGATCCATGGACAAAATCACTGCACATTGAAAAGGGTTATCAATGCCAAGAACAATTAATAATCTCACAATAAACCCAAACAGACATCTCGTCAGAGCCCAGATGAAACACCTATATAATTTCATAACGTTTTCACTTAGAAACTGGGATGTGTGACCCAAAGTCCTCGGGTCAAATTCTGGCCAATGCCTGCTTTTGTACACCCAAGAGCTAAGAATGGTTTTTAAATTTTTAAATAGTTGAAAAAATCAAAAGAAGAATAATATTTTGTAATATGTGAAAATTATGTGAAATTCAAACATCAACAACCATGAATAAAGTTTCATTGGAACACAGCCATGCTCATTCACTTACAAATTGCCTAGGGCTGCTTTTGTACAATAACAGTGAAGCTGAGTAGCAAGACCTGCAAAACCTGAAACATTTTTCCTGCTCTTTACAGGAAAAGTTTGCAGAATCCTGGTGTAGTCACTCATCTGGCATTGACTAGGAGAGCTGCCTGGAAATCATTGTGAAGCAGATCTATGCTGTTTGCCCTTGTAGGCATTTGTTTTCCCAGGAAGTTCTGTCAGCTTGATTAATTGCATCAGTGGATATTAATACTGGGCAATCAAGCTAATATTTGCCTGGGCTGCTGAGCTGTCTAGCTTGCCTAGTAATGGTTGTGCCCTGCACAGAAGTAATGCAATAGAAATAGAAGGAGATAGAACTCCAAGTTAATATTATTAGTTTTACAATATAATATAATTTTTCTGCCCTGTATACATTTCAGTAACTGAGTTTAAAAACCATTATGGGTACAGAACAGAACAAGACACACAAACGTATTTCCTATCATTTGGAAAATGTGAACAAATGAAGGCACACAGAAATTAAACAAACTTCCTAGCATCACATAACTACTGCATGGGAAAACCGGGCACCCCAACACCTCGCTGCATCGTGCTGCTTCTTGTTAATGAAACTGCCATGTGTGCAGCACTGTAAAGAATACTCATAGATTTCAGACGGGCACTCTTTTTTTTTTAAACTCATTTCCCTGGAAAAGAAATGTAAGGGCATTTAGCTAATTAAGTTAGGTCTCATCTCAGTTTCATCATTAGTAGGTAGTGAAATTAACAGGATCTTGGGGGAATTTTTCCCCCCAACCCTTCCACTTGAATGGATGGGATTGTTAGTAGATGAGGCTTGAAATTCATATTCAATGTATCTATGGCCCCTAGATTTTTAGTCCTAATCAGCAGATCACAGATGCATACTCTGATTTTCTTGCAGAGACTCTCTTACAGTGTAGGATGTGCTTAGGTAGTGATATACCTGTGATCAAGGCCATCACATATATATATTTTGCTACCAGTGGTTTGTCAGTGTGAGTTAATGGCTTTTGAACTAGACTTTTTCCACCCCCAGGTGATGAGTTTTTAGTCTTCTGAATATGTCGCCCCAAACAGCGAAGCATGTGTTTGCAAAGTTGCATCCTGGGCAACTCCAAAGGAACTGTACTGCTTGAGAGAACAACACAAAACTTATGACTTTACCTAGTATTTCTTTATATATGGAAATCCACAGGAAAAAAAAGAGGACTAGATGTGTGAAATTAAAGAGAATTAAGGGATTAAAGTTATACATCCAAAATGTGTGTAAATTTAGTAGTGTCAGCGTTTCTTTTAATTGATTTCTAGGGTTCAGTGTTGACAGTTTCACTACATTGATGGTGATTCTATGTGCAAAGTATGAATGAACATCTGATTAGTTTATTGAAGCAGTGTTTTCATCTTAATAGCTAAAATGTTTTCTTTAATTTATTCTTTGACCTTTGCCCATATGTCTTGAATCTTACAGAAAATAATTTGTTGAATTGCAACCAGTTTGAAACATAGTGTAGTGAAGTTAGCTAATTCACAGAATGGCCAGGTGGGGAGAGGGGTATGCTTTACCCCTTCCGTCCAGGCGAGTATTTACTCACTGGCCAAACGACATTATGATAGAGACCATGTGTAAGATATCACTATATTTCACTTACTGAAGCCAGCAGGGCAAATGATCCTTCCTGCCTCTGCCCTGACTTCTGTCTCAGGGTAACTGATTTATGCTAATGATAATACAACTATTATGTTGATTAGTCATGCCAAAAAAATGACCAGGACAAACCTTATAAAAATCTTTCTCCTCCCTCCTTCTCTTCTTTCCTTTCTCTTCTCCTTTTAAACTGTTAATATCATGTTTGTTCATCCTGTAAAGAGTACACTAATGTTGTTCATTTACTCTTATGCTCACCTGGGAAAAACAACGATTAACTTTGAACACAGAGACAGGTGGCTGAGCAGACATTTTGCAAATCTGATTAATCAAGTCTAGACTGGAAACGGAACAAAAAGGAATACTCAATAGTATTAACATAATGGGACAGACCTGCATTGCAGCTGTTCTCACTAAGCTCATTGAAGATATTTTAAATGAAACTGTTTGCTTTGATGAAACTGTAACACATGATGTAGCATGAAATGGGAGAAGAGTGCCAGTCTCCAAAAGTCACACAAGTGATGAGAGTTTTTAATTTGTATGCTTCCCTTGGGTGTGATGGTCTCATATTTGGAATGTTGTGCATAGATATGAATGTGGAACTGTTTTGTATTTTGGTCTTTTGTGGGTTTAGGTGGCATATGTGTGCAAACACATTGTTTTTTCATTTCTAGCAAGGCAAGCTTCCGTGGAAAGAAAGAGTCTGCTAAAGGAGGCAGAGCTCTCTGAAGATGGCACATGGAGCATGAACATACACACTCTGTTTTTGATGTTCTTAATGTGTCTGGATTTGCCATGTACAGCAAGAGAGCCCAGAAAGAAAACAGTTTTATATGATTTTGAAAAGAAGTGCATTATCGTTTTCTAACTCCCAAGGTCATGGCTTATTATTAAAATGGCCCTGTGCTATGCCATTCTTTCTGTCTGCTTCAACGGAAATAGACAAGGGCCTTGTCAATATAAGATGTGAAAGGACCGTGTCAGCAAAGAATAAGATGTGAAGAAAGCAAAAACCATGACTAAACATTTTAGGTAATGAAAATTTATCATGAACTTTTCTTAGGAGAAGGGTTGCCCAAGGACATTTTTCATGTTGATTTTACTTCAAAAACATCTCAATGTCAGGATAATCTTGTGAAGCAAATTTTCCTCAGGAAACAGGATATTTTCTCCTGGTTCATAGAGAGAAAAGATTGTCCTTTGAATATTGCAAGGCAGGGGAACTCATGATTAACATGACTGCTTTAGCTGGAAAGGAGTGAGTTGTTCAGTGAAGTGCCTTTGTCATTTGAGGACCAGGCCCATCTGTCTGCAGCACCCACGTGGGATTGTTAAATCTTGTGTTGTAAAACATAAGTCCTACGAAGGAACAATTGTTGCATGATCTTCTGTTTATGTGCAATGCACATTTTTGGTCTGTTCATGTACTATAAAAAATAATGAGCTGGGTTTAACCTACAAATTCTCAGTTTTAAGTCACATGGGAGTTAGGATGTACTTTGTGTCTTTCTATAATATAAATCTATTATTATATAAATATATATTATATAATATGCATCTCCCTAAATGGGTACTATCAAAGGGCTTTTATAATTAATAAAAATATTTACATATCACCATCATTTCCGACCATGTAAAACAGAGAAACAGATGGGAGTACAGTTCTATACAGTGTTATTCTCAGCTGCAGTACTCAAAGCTTGGCTCTATTGCTGCACTTTCTTCGTAACTCAGGCCCAGCAGTCTCAAGCTGTTTAAAGCTGAGTAAGTCACTTAGCCACTCTGGACTTCCATTTGCTTTTCCATAAAACAGGGAGAATAATATATGATGCATCAGGTTACTGTCAGGTTTGATAAATTATTATATATGTAGTTTCTGGCATATGAATACAAACATGCACACACACATGATGATCTCCAAACCTTAAAGAATTGGACAAGGAGGTTTGTAACAGGAGGGTGTATTTATGTACTCTTATAGCACTATTAAAGACTTGCATCAAATGGGCTGTGGGGTGAAGAGAAGAAGGAGTCCGTGCCCTCTTCCCCAGGGGACCCTTGTCCAGGTATGAGCCTCATCCTTTTGTCCCTGGACCATAGAAACCAGATAGGCAGTACTACCTACTCCTAGGACTGGAGTAGAAAGACTTGGGTTTCAATCCTACCTCAGTCACTTCAAACCCTTTAAAGTGGGGCTAATATCATACTTATGTTGCAGGGTGGCTGTTAGGAGAATAACAGAAGTCAATGAATGTAAAATGCATACATGAATATAAAGAGTTTAGCACAGCATCTGACATACTGCAAATTCTCTGCTAATGTTAGTTATTTTGTATTTGAAATACAAACAAGAATGACATAATGAAAGGCACATTAATGTGGAAAACTGAAACTGAAAATTGAAAACTGGTCCTGGCTGAGTAGCTCAGTTGGTTACAGTGTTGTCTGATACACTAAGGCTGTGGGTTCATTCCCCAGTCAGGGCATACAAAACAATCAACTGATGAATACATAAAGAAGTAGAACAACAAATCATTATTCTCTCTCTCTCTCTCTGTGTCTCTCTCTCTCTCTTTCTCCAAAATTCAATCAATTGAAAAAAAAAGAAAATTGAAAAGTGTTGAAGAGTGTGGAGGCAATTCATTTTATAATTGCTCCAGGGCTGTGATTTGTTATTTGGAAGATGCGACCTGATGGGACATCATTGGTGGCATCCCAGGTGAACATAGCCCAAGAAATGCATAGGAAATGTGATTTGATGAACCTGTTGTTGAGCTGCGGTTCTGAAGTTAAGTGTAGGTTCTCCAGGAGCTGAGCTGGCAGCAACCACAAGATACTGCTGTTTCCTTAGTCTTCTTGCGAGATGCAAATAGGAAAAGAATCTCTTTTAATTATAAAAGAATATCAAGGCCTTCTTTGCTATGCTATCAACATAGTTTTTCCTGAAGGGATATTTTCAGTAAGCAGATGCCTATCAGTGAGTAGAAGTGAGTGAGTGTTTATGCGTGTGCACAAGCCCACATTTGCTGTTGCAGGAGAGACTTGAAAAGGAATGGGGAAATAATGTAAGGACCAGTGAGTACACTGACCCCACAAAATTTAAAAACAAAAATAGAGACTGGTTATAGAACTGGAAAGAGTACCTCATATTTCCAGTGGAGATTCACACTCCATAATGCACTGGGTTTTGATAATTCAACATTAGAGTGGTGCGTAGTCCCTTTTCCTCCCTGCCAAGATCCCTTCATTCTTGTCTGCATCCCCATGCGCTGTCCCTTCCTTTTCTCAAGTTTTAGAAGAGGTGCCCTTGACTTTGCAAAGAGGTGTGCTCTGCAGGTCAGTCTTCCCACCCTCATCAAGGCCAGGACCTACTACTTTTATTGTTTCCTCTTTCATCTCCATATTCAGCCGCTCTTGATTTTCTAACCTTGACATTATAAATTATACACATGCTTAAGCATCTCATAAATATTTTTTAAAACTCCCTGCTCCTTTTGTTTAACTGACCTACCCTTTCTCCCCCACCAAATCTACCCCCAAATCATGTGCTTATCTCTATGCCTTCAATTCCCATTCACTTTTTAAAAATGTAGTTTACATTTTTACCAAAATGTAAATTTAATAAAATTTCTGTTTAAAGAGTCAAATAGTTCTCTAAGGTTTTGCCTCTCTTTCAGTCCAGAGACAATACACTTTTATTTCTTTTATCTTTGTATTCTTCATATTTCTATATAACATAACATACTACTTCTTGATGTTTCCACTGTAGGCAATATCTACTGACCACATCTATGAAAGATGAGGATTTCTCTTTTCCTACCACCATTCTTCATACCTATAGTTCCAAGAACTCCTTTCTAGTTATATATTAATTTTGTTGTCGCAGGACTGTGATTTTTAATCATCATTCACAGGTGAATCACATGACTATATTTTCTTTCCCATACACCTTTTTATTTTCCTTGGAATGAGCAATTTTTCTTCCCTCGTTTACTTAGTTTTTTCAATGTACTTATTAACTCCTCATCAGTTGTCTAAATCTCGTGTTCAAACACATCGGGGATTCTATCAATTTCAGCTATCACAGACTTCTTTCCTGGAGCCTCTGACTTGCTCCGGTTTGGGCTGGTTGTTATCCACACCTGGCACACAGCTGTCCTCCTGGAATCTCTCTTCATCACTCAGGATTTCCTCTGCCTCACCCTTGAGGTGGATTCCCTGTTTCCACACTCTCATTTGGTAGAATACTCTCAGTAATTTCCGGAGGAAGAGTGCATGGGGGATGTGTATAAATATTTTGGGTTCTTGAATGTCTAAAAATGTGTGCAGTCTATCATCAGACTTAATTGGTAGTGTAGCTGTATTTTGAGTCTAGAATTCAGAGTCAGAAATTACTTGCCCTTTGAATTTTACAGCCATTCTGCCATTGTTTCTGTGTTGTTTAAAAAAATCCAAAGCCATTCTAATTCCTAATCTTTTGTAGGTGACTTAATTTTGCTTATGTTTCACTTTATTTTTCTCTCTAGTCACTTTTGAGAAACATGTCTTGTCCAGTGTTCTGAAATTTCTTAGGATATGACTTAATATGGATGTGTTTTAATCTGTTATATTTGGGGGGCACTCCATGGATGCTTTAAAATTTTTTTATTGATTATGTTATTAAAGTTGTCCCAATTTTTTCCCCTTTGTCCCCTTCTACCCAGTAGTCCCTGCTCACTCTGGCAATTCCCTCTCCTATGTTCATGTCCATGGCTCATGCACATAAGTTCTTTGGCTTCTCCATTTCCTATGTTTGCTCTTAATATCCCCCTACCTATTCTGTAACTACCAGTTTGTGCTTCTTAATCCCTTCACCTTTTCCCACATTCCCTCAGACCCCCGTCCTCACTGGCCACAATCCCAGTGATCTCCATATCTATGATTCTGTTTCTGTTTTGCTTCTTTGCTTTGTTTTTTTCAGATGTAATTGTTGATAGTTATGTATTTATTACCATTTTAATATTCATAGTTTTTATCTTCCTTTTCTTAAATAAGTTCATTTAACATTTCATATAATTACGGTTTGGTGATGATGAACTCCTTAATTTTACCTTGTCTGGGAAGCAATTTATCTGCTCTTCCATTCTAATGATAGCTTTGCTCAATAGGATAATTTGGGTTGTAGATCCTTGCTTTTCATCACTTTGAATACTTCTTGCTAGTCCCTTATAGTCTGCAAAGTTTCTGTTGAGAAATCAGCTGACTGTCTTATGGGAACCCCTTTGTAGGTATTTATCTGCCTTTCTCATGCTGCTTTTAAGATTCTCTATCTATAACCTTTGGCATTTTAATTATGATGTGTCTTGGTGTCATTCTGTTTGTGTCTATCTTGTTTGGGACTGACTATGTGTACTTTCTGGACTTGTATGTCTATTTCCTTCACTGAATTAGGGAAGTTTTCTTTTATTGTTTTTTCAAATCAGTTTCTGATTTCTTGCTCTTTCTCTTCTGCTTCTGGCACCCGTATGATGTGAATGTTGGAATGCTTGAAGTTGTCCCGAGGCTCCTTACACTATACTTGGCTTTTTGGATTCTTTTTTTTTCTTGTTATACTGATTGGATGTCTTTTTCATCTTTATGTTCCAAAACTTTGATGTGACTCTTGACTTCATCCCCTCCTCTGTTGATTCCCTGTAATTTGTTCTTTATTTCAATTAGTGTCTCCTTCATTTCTGATTGGATCATTTTTATCTTGTTGAAGTGCCCACTGAGTTCCTTGAGCATCCTTATAACCAGTGTTTTGAACTCTGTCTCTGATAAATTGCTTATCTCTACTTTGTTTAGTTCTTTTTCTGGAGTTTTGTTCTGTTCTTTCATTTGGGCCATATTTCTTTGTCTTCTCATTTTGGCAGTCTCCCTGTGTTTGTTTCTATATATTAGGGGGAGCTGCTGTGTCTCACAGGGTTGTGTAGCCTAATGTAGTAGGTGTCCTTTAGGGTCCAGTGGTACAGCCTCCTCTGTGTCTGAAGCTGGGTACCTGACGTGTGCCCTCCATGGGGACTGAGTACTCCCACCTCTTGTAGTTGAGACTTAATTGCTATCAGCAGGTCAATAGGAGGGATTTACCCAGTCCACAGCACTGGTAGGACTGGCTGTGACCCAGGACCTGCAACCATCTACCTCTATGGTTTGTAGAGGTGGTTGGGTGGTGGTGCTCTAACATGGTCTGTGACTGTCTACAGGGTGCACAAGCTCTGGAGTTTTCCAGGTGGTGCCAAGGTTAGTCTCCACCTGTGTTCTTGTGGGGTTCCTTGGTGTAAGTTGTAAAGTGATATGCAGATAGCTGCTGGTAATCCCGGGCCTAGGGCCACTCAATGAGAGGTATGGGGGCTGGGCTCAACTGATGCTTTCTGAGCATATTTATTTAGACAGATCTGAAGCCTGTGCCTCGCTCAGCCATTCATATGGAAAAGCCACTATTACCATCTTGGGTGGGCCTGTAAGTTGGATGGGGCAGACCCTTGGGTATACATCAGGGCAAGGCTTACCCTGAGCCAGGTTGATGGAGACTAGGATATGGTGCTGCCATACTGTGGCTCTGTGTGGGGGAGGGCTCAGAAAAGGAACAATGCCATTGTTGGCAGTTTGGTCTAGGAGGAAGCTTTCCCCAACTCTCACCCTGATACCAGACACTTCAGTTTCTCCCCATATGCCACTGGTGTCCTTCAAGGTGCTGCCCCAGTGCTTGAGCCCATCAGGACTGAGTCTGAATAAGTCTGAGGAGACACCTGAGAATCCCACAGTTTCTTCTGCTGATCTGAACCCCACTGGCTTTTTCAGCTAGAAGTTACGGGAACTTATCTTCCTGGCACTGGAACCCTGGGCTGAGTGGTCTTGTGTGAGGCTGAGATCCCTCACTCCTGAGATATCCCTCCATTTTATATCCACCACACGTGTTTGAGATCAGCCCTTTACATGTCTCTGCCGCTCTGTCCCTCCTCCCCGTCTGGATGAATGTGGTTTCTTTACTTCCTTAGTTGTTGGACTTCCATTTGGCTCAGTTTTCTGATGGTTCTGAGTGATATTTGTTCTGTAGTTTACCTGAGATTTTCTGTTGTGCAAGGAGGTGAGCCACCTTTACCTATACTCCCATCTTGACCAGAAGTCTGGATGCTTTCAGTGTAAGAAATATTGAATTTGTCATTTGGTGATTTCCTTTCCTTTATTTTCTCTGTTCATTTTTCTGAAACTTCTATTATTTGAATATCGGACTTCTTTGAACAATTCTCCAATTTTCTTTTCCCTATTACCTATTTCTTTATTTTTGATGTACATTATAGGTTTCCTGAATATCTTCTAATCCTTTTTCTAAGTTTTTCATTTCTGCAAACATTTTCATTTTTATAAGAGCTCTTTCTTATTCTTTAATTGTTCCCTTTATTTTTATATTCTGTTCATATTTCATGAGTAATACACTTTCTCTCTCTGACTATATAGATGGTAGTTTTTTGAAGTTTTTACCTCTGTGCAATGTTGATTATTTGCTGCTTTTTTTTGTTCTCTGTCTTTCATGTTAGAGGTTTTCTCTAGTTGTCTGAGGTTCCTTGACTGCTCATGTTTAAGGCAGCAGTATTAAAGAGCTGATGGAACGTTCTGAAAGAGTTGGGTGCATTCTGCATTGTGGACAGTAGGCTTGATGGTGGAGAGCAGGTTGGGCTATTTCTCTAGGGAATTCTTGATGTCAGTATTTTTAGGCTGATGTCAGTATTTTTTCTTTAGGCTGGCCAGAGTTTCTGGGGAAGACTCCTACTCTCCGGCCTAGAAGGTATAACCCTGACTGCCAGTTTTCTAGAGGCAGAGTTAGGGGAGAGGACTGAAAGTTTCAGTATTTGGTATGAAATATTCCTTCATCTTCTTGAATTCAGCATGGCACACCTCCAGTGACTATGTTGGTATCTTCTAGGGCAAACATTTTTTTCACTCTTAAGACTATAAATTTCTAGTCTTCCATAACATGGTGATCCCTATCTGCTGGAGATCAGAGGTCATCTTGGAGTCTGACCTTTTTTTTGGAGTATATTTTAAAGATTATAGTGTTACAGTTGTCCCATTTTCCCCCCTTTACTCCCTTCTGTCCTGTACACCCCTTCTCAACCACATCCCCTACCCCCTTAGTTCATGCCCATGGGTCATATATATAAGTTCTTTGGCTTCTCCATTTCCCATATTATTCTTAACCTCCACCTGTCTATTTTGTACCTACCATTTATGCTTCTTATTCCCTATACCTTACCTCATTCTCCTCCCTTCCCCTCCCCACCAATAACCCTCCATATGATCTCTATTTCTCTGATTCTGTTCCTGTTCTGGTTGTTTGCTTAGCTTGTTTTCTTTTTTTTTTTTTTAGGTTCAGTTGTTGAGAGTTGTGACTTTGTTGTCATTTTACTGTTTATAGTTTTTGGTTTTCTTGTTTTCCTTAGATGAGTCCCTTTAACATTTCATATAATAAGGGCTTGGTGATAATGAACTCCTTTAACTTGACCTTGTCTGAGAAGCACTTTATCTGCCCTTCTATTCTAAATGATAGTTTTGCTGGATAGAGTACTCTCGGATGTAGGTCCTTGCCTTTCATGACTTGGAATACTTCTTTTCAGCCCCTTCTTGCCTGTAAGGTTTCTTTTGAAAAATCATCTGACAGTCTTATGGGCACTCCTTTGTAGGTAACTCTCTCCTTTTCTCTTGCTGCTTTTAATATTCTCTCCTTCTCTTTAATCTCGGGTAATGTAATTATGATGTGCCTTGGTGTGTGCTGCCTTGGGTCCAACTTCTTTCCGACTCTCTGAGCTTCTTGGACTTCCTGGATGTCTATTTCCTTTGCCAGATTGGGGAAGTTTTCTTTCATTATTTTTTCAAATAAGTTTTCAATTTCTTGCTCTTCCTCTTCTCCTTCTGGCACTCTTATAATTCGGATTTTGGAACATTTAAAGTTGTCCTGAAGGTTCCTAAGCCTTTCCTCATTTTTTTGAATTCTTGTTTCTTCATTCTGTTCTGGTTGAATGTTTATTTTTTCCTTTTGTTCCAAACTGTTGATTTGAGTTTCCATTTCCTTCCCTTCACTGTTGATTCCCTGTGTATTTTCCTTTAATTCACTTTTTATAGCCTCACTCTTTTCTCTATTTTGTGACAATATTCAACCAATTCTGTGAGTGTCCTGATTACCAGTGTTCTGAACTGCGCATCTGATAGGTTCACCATCTCTTCATCACTTAGTTGTATTTTTTCTGGAGCTTTGATCTGTTCTTTCATTTAGGCCATTTTTTTTTGTCTTGGCTTGCCTATAGTAGTAAGGGGCAGAGCCTTAGTTACTCACCAGAATAGCACAACCCAGGTCGCTGCGTTGTGGTGCTATATGTGGGAAAGGGGTCTGAGAGGGAACCGTGCTACTTGATCTGTTCTCACTGGCTTTCAGTCACTTCCTCTGCTACCCATAAGCAAATTGGTCCCTTCTGGTGTTGATTCCCAGGTGGGTGGGTTCGTGTATCCCTCTATGGGTGTCTCCAACAAACTCTCCTGTGAGGCTGGGAGTTTCTCCCACTGCCAGAACCCCTACAGGTTTTTTCAGTCAAAGGTTTTGAGGCTTTATTTCCCTGTGCTGGAACCCTGGGTTGCACAGTCTGTCTCGCTCCCCAGTTGCTCCTCCTGGTTTTTCCACATGCAAGTGTGAGACCGCCTGGTCTGCCAGCTGCCACCTTGCCCAGTCCCTGAGCTGCTGCCTTGCCCACTTGGTCCTCCAGCTGCTGCCTTTCTGCAAGTTCTCTCCACCCTGGATGTCTGTCTCTGCTCCTCCTACTGGTCTGGATGACTGTTTCTTATTTAACTCCTTGGTTGTCAGACTTTCATACAGTTCAATTTTATGGTAGTTCTGGTTATTTTTTGTTTTTAAATTTGTTGTTGTCCTTATTTTGGTTGTGCAAGGAGGCAAAGTGTATCTACCTATGCCTCCATTTGGCCAGAAGTTGGAGTCTGACTTTTTTTACATAAATGCTCCAATAATCCTTCTCTTTGTAACCCTGCCTTCACTCAAACTTCCAGCTACATTAGAATCTGATGCCATCAGTTCCAGAATATTTGAGTGGGGATGTGGGATATGAATTGGTTGGCTTCTTAGCTTTCTTCACTGTTGGTTTAGGGTTCCTTTTTCTTGACTTTGTTAAATCATCTTCCACTCTTCCACCAGTTTTCTCACTTCCAAAAATTTTTGTTATCTCCTTGCCTGTTTGGTTCATTTTTCAGGTTTTAATGACTTTAAAAATCTCTTCAGTGTTGTCTTGGTGGATTCACAAGAGAGCAGGGGTAAATGAATGTTTCCAGTCTACTACCTTTATCCAGATATTCCTTCTCAGTTTCCAAGTGATGCTTCCAACCACACTACCACATCACTGAAACTGCTCCAGCAAGGGAACTGATGAGTCTGGACTCAGCAGAACTTGTCTTATCTGGGGCATTTGAAATTAACCATTTCTATCATCCTTAAAACCATTCCCCTCTCTAGGATTTGCAACTTAATCCCTACTTTTCTTCCTTCCCAGGCCCTTCATGGGCTTCTCTTTTTTGGTCCACACTTTTATTGTTGTTGTACCCTAACTTTCTTTCTTTTGTCTTTACCATTTTGACTTTTCTGCCTACCCAGGGTCACTGCATTCTGTTTCATGGTTTTCACTACCTCCTTGCTACGAGAGATTCATGATTTCTATCATTGTTTTCTACTGAGCTCAAGTTCTTGGTATCCAACTTTCTTCTAGACCTTTTTACTTCAACTTCAACATGCCCACAACTAAGCTCATCTTTCCTCCAAATCTGTTTCTTCTTATCTTTTCTCTACCTCAGTGAATGATATCATATTTCCCAGTAACTTAATATAGGAACTTTTTTACAACTCACATTAAAATAAGTGATATTGACATCACTGGGCTCTGACAACCCTATATCTGAGTTCTGTCTACTTCCCTCATATTGTGTATGTGTACGCAAGCATGTACTCATGCCCTATTCCTATAATTTTTTAATGATTACCCCAGTCTTTAATCCATCCTCCATATTGCCATCAGAAAAATAACAGTGGAGTTCTTTCTAAAAAGCAAAATATATCATGACTTCCCAAGCTTTAAACTCTGTCAGTTTATCTGTTTACCAAAGTTAAACATTTTCATTTGGACTAAGAGGTTCTCCATAATCTGGCCTTTGCCTAGCAATACGGGTCTTGGAGTGTTAGCTCACATGGCTCTCCTTCTTTCTGGAAAGCTCCTGTCCCAACCTGTAGATGCACCTCAGTCATCTTTCAAAACTCAGCTCAGTTGTTTCCTTTTTCCAGTTTCCCATGCACACCCCTCACCCAAGGGAGAATTAAATGTCCTGTTCTTTGTGAAATGCACAGTACAGAGATTGGAGTGTGGGCTCTGGAGTTATACTTAGGTCTATACTCTGGCTCTACCCTTACGACCCATGAGATCTTAGTTACATTTCTTCAATTCCTCTGTGCCTCAGTTTCCTCATCAGTAAAACAGGTTTAGAAATTATATGAATTTTAAAGGAAACAATCATGTAAAAGCAGAATGTAAAAACATTTAGAATAATTCCAGGCACAGAAGCACTTTCTGAAGGTTACTCATTATTTCTGTCCCCACTGTGTTCTAAATAAACCTTTATTATAATTCCTCTAGCACTTTTTGTCCTCATTTTCTTGCACATAAGTCTCTCTTTGTGATATTTTAAGCTTTTTGATGACAGGGACAATGCATGATTCACCTCTGGGTCTGCAGAGAATAGCATACTGTCTGGCATGCCAGAATATTTCAATATACATTTGTGGTGAAATGAATGTGAGAATAAGAGTGGAAAGCACATGTGCCATTTGTACTGTAGGGAAAAATTAGCGCTTCAGTGGAAAATTCTGCTTTGGTTAAAATATTTCTTTCTGGGTTACCCAATTCTATTTTATGGAGGTGCTAGGCCTTTTAATGCCCTTGATCTATTCTACAATTCTGTAAATTGTAGATAATTGATAGCAGTAAATAATTATTTTTGTCTGGGGAGTGCAAATAAATTCAGCATTGTAGAGATTCTATGATTCCTTTCCCTCACTACAGGGGGAGCTAACATTGCCCATATTTGCACATTAATTTTAAAATTCTTGACCTACAAATTGTCTTTGGAGTCTTCTTTAACGTTCTTGTACCTCCTTATATAGTCCTTTATTAGTGATGAATTAAATGAGATCTTTAACACATGTTCATTCAATATGTGTGAGCATAATGACTTTACTTTTTTAAATAATTCTTTGAGTGTCCCAAATTCGTCTAATGATGATCTTGTATATTTTTAAATATTTTATGAGATGATCTAAATAAGACACTCTTTAGAGATGAAACCATCCTTCCTGTGGGATATCAAGATTATCATCCAAGATCATTAAAACACGTTAGTCATTTGGGGCCAAGTTTAAAGTCTTTTGTCTAATGGGAGGCCTGACTTCAGGATCTCTGTGCGAAAACTTGCCCAACTTTTCTAACAACTCATCTCCTCCCATGAGGCAGAGAACAAAGACAATTTTTTTAAAAGTATGTAGAGAATCATATGGGGCCCTTATGGGACTCGGGGCATATGGAATCAGAGATGTGAGAATAGTCTTGAGGATTATAGAAAGGAAGGTTTGGCAGAATAATAAAGGAAGGAAAATTGCACCTTGAACACCCTTTCAATCTTTATCAAATTATAACTATTACAAAGATCATTTAACCATAAAAGAGTCTACCTTAATTGTATCCACTAACTTCTGGACAATAACAAAATATAAATTACGTAAAGCTACTAAAGGAAAGCAGGTCAGTTTAGGACTAGCCAAACAGAAAACTCTAATTTGGACTAACTGAAGAAAAGATTCAGTCTGAGTTAGTGGCATAATTTATGTAAGGCAAACTTTGACAAGAAATGAAAGTTTATGAAGGTCAAGTGTTACAGAGTAAGATCTTAATTTGCCTTGTTTTAATGAGAAAATCCAAGTAATTTGTAATCAACACATTAATTGTATGCAAATGTATGTGGTTAAATCTGTTCAGAAACAACAATTTTCCTTAATTAAATTAAGCTTTCTGCCTCCTTACATTTTGATTACATTATTCATTTGCTTCACAGAACAAATGTAAAATCTTTAATTATCAGCATATGAATTAGTGAGATTTTGTTACAATACAGAAATCCAGATGAAAGACTAATCAAGGAAAGAAGAAAAAAAGGATGCTGAATTTCTCATGAGATATTCTGTGTTTTATAAGTTTCTATTTCCCTCTTGTGTAAAGCTATGACTATTGATGCATATTATTTGAATGTCTGTTAGGTTTAAAAAGCTGCTCAGTGACCAGTAGGGTTACTATAGGTTGGCTACCAAGTGCATAAGCCATATGCAACATGCCATAGCAATAACAAGACCGATCACTTATGGAAAATTTACAAAGGGCCAGTCCTGTGCCAAGCACTTTATATGTAAACTTTCACAAGAACATTCTTCTTGTGAATGAAATAAAACATCTTTTCTCTTCCCCACACTCTTTTATGGCTGGCTCTTTATGTTTTCTATCAACTGAAACATGTCTCGAGAGGTACCTTCAAAGTAGGTTCTCACTATTCCCGACATTCTTGACACCTTGTCCTTTTCTTACATGGCACTCAGCGTAATTTGTGAGTGCAAACTGATTTGTTGCTTTATTTGCTTTGTGTTTATATCCTGCTAGACTGTAAACTCTACTAGAACGCTGACCATACTTGATCTTTGGACTATCATAGATACCCAATATCTAGCACCTTATAGGCACTTAAAAATATTTGTTGAATGGACAAAAGAGCAAAGTTCTCTAAGCTGGTAAAAAGCAGTCTTACTTTCAGGTTTAGGACTTCATGAAGACAAAATCCCATGCTTTTGCCAAGAGCATTCAACTGGCACTGCCTTCTCTTTGGAGTGCTCATTATCTCTCTCTTTTTGCCCTTTTACCTCACAGTCTCTCTGGTGGAACTTTCTTGTCTTCCCTGCAGGCTGAGCTGCTTTCTATGGTACTGTTTCTGGAAAAAAGTTGTGAAACTTTCATTCTTGAAAACATTGTACTATTCTGATGTCAGTGGATGCTGTTTTCAGCCTGCCGTCTGTTAGCTTAATTGGAACCTGCCATCCTCTTGGGAGGGCTGGGTTGTGCAAAGTGACTTCATGATGGGCAATGCTAACATGAAAGCACTCAAAGCATGTCAAATGGTTAGGAAAGTTGGAGAAGGATTTTAGTTAAGAGATAAAAGGGATAAAAAGAAAGATGCTGACAAGTTAGAATGTAGTTTTTGGTTTTGCTACTTTCACATTAGGTTAAAATATTGCAGCAGGTTTAATAAGAGGAAGCACTGGGTTTTGTGCCAAAACAACTAGAATGTCTAAAAAGAAATCTCTAATTATGGTGATGATGAGAAAAAGTTGGTGAGTTGGGGAGCAGTTGTTTCATTGATAAAAAAAAGATTGTTTTTCAAAATCATACCCTCTCTTCTCTCAAGAAATTCCTTACAAAAAATTATCAAAACATTTATTTATTCTTCCATTCAGTCAATATTTGCTAGACAGTTTATGGTATGAGAGACATAAAGTTGAAGAAATATAGGCCTTGGTTATTTGCATGTCAGTAGAAAGAAAATACAAATAGAACCACAACGGAAAGTGCCTAAATTGAGTTATGGAATAAAAAGAACTATAAGACATGAGGAAAAGAAAGAAATCTATTTTAAAAATATCTCATGTGTTGGCAAGAATGTGGAGAAACGAGAACCCTTGTGCACTGTTGGTGGGAATGCAGATTGGTACAGCCGCTTTGAAAGCAGTATGGAGTTTCCTCATAAAATTAAAAATGGAACTGCCTTATGACCCAGCAGTTCTACTTCTGAGAATATATCCAAAGAAACCCAAACACTAAAGAATATGCACCTCTATGTTCATTGCAGTGTCAGTTATAATCGCCAAAATTTGGAAACAGCCCAACTACCCATCAGTAGATGAGTTAAAAAAGATGAGTAGATAAAAAAGCTGTGGTACATTTACACAATGGAATACTACTTGACTATAAAAAAGAAAGAAGGAAATCTTACCTTTTGCAAGAGCATAGGTGGACCTGGAAGTATTGTGCTAAGTGAAATAAGCCAATCTGAGAAAGACAAGTACCTTATGATTTCACTTATATGTGGAATTTAATGAACAAAATAAACTAACTACAAAATAGTAATAGATTCATAGCCACAGAAAACAGACTGACAGCTGTTAGAGGGGTGGGGGTTGGGGGCTGGGTAAAAAAGGTAAAGTGATTAAGCAAAAAAAAAAAAAACCCTCACAGACACAGACAACAGTATGGTGATTGCCAGAGGGAAAGTGGGGGGCAAGGTATCCCTGTTCTAGAATGGATGCTCATAGAACTTTGTTTTCTTACATATATCCTGCCTGCATCATATCCTAAGATAATTATGCTCATTTTCCCTATCCTGAAAAATTTCCTAAGGGTCTAATTGGGCCCTGGTCACCAACTTCCTTTCTATATCTTTAGGCCCTGTCTCTTCTCGGACAGCACAGGACTCATACCTTTCTGTTTCCCCTCGGATAGGAACCAAAGCAGGTCTAAAACATCATCACCAGCCTAGTGCTGAAAACTGTTCAGTTATGTCTCCTCAGATTTGAATTGAAACTCTAGATTTTAAAAAATTTAACTTTCTGCATCATTTAAAGATGAAAAAGAAATAAAAAGATACACCATAGGAAGTCTTGCCCGCACCCTGTCCCCTTCCATTCCTTAACCATAAATTATAATTATGTATATATTTTTGTAAGCTGCTTGAGATTCTTTCTGAAACATGATACAGCTATTAAAATTTTCACCACAGGTTTTCCTCTTTTTCCCATCTAACACTTTAATATTTGAATGGATTTATTAATGTAGTTGATGTGTAATATTTTTTATTAATATCTGTTGTATAAGGTACAATTCCTAGTTACTGAAGCATTTGACAGAGATTTACCTAAGAGCCTATAGGAAGTTATTATCCAAGAAACCCTTGAGAATTCTAATATCATAATTTTGTGAATGAAAATTTAGACTCTCCTGCAATTTGGTCTCTGACCCTGCTGTAGTGATGAGGCCATTTTGCAGTATAAACGCTGACTCTGTTTACTGGACGAACTACATTCCCTGCATTGCCCGTTTCACATCAAAACTCATCTTACCAGTTTATTTTGCAGACTCTAAGAGAAACTGAGGCATTGGCCCCTGACTTGTTCACCCTCTTACCCCACTGACCATGTTGTGACTTCAACTGTTTGCCATATTCCCTGACTCTGTCTGTTGACCACGGGTCACCTGAAACTACCCATTGGTCTTATCTCACGATCCCACTTGCTGACCACTGATTCAGAAGACCGCTGAAAGTCCAGTTGCCCCCACCAATCAGAAAATGAATGATGTAAGTTTATGCTCTTGTTTCCCTTGCAACTCATCCCTTTGACTCTTACTTTTAAAACACTTGCCTTATTCTTCCCATTTAGAGCGTGTTCTGGGTTCATGCTGAAGGCTATGTTCTCTGTATTGCAAATCAGATCAGAATCAAATTGTCTTTGATTCCTCACAAGAGTCCTGTGGTACTTTCATTTACACCCTACATTTCTATTTTTTCCATTTTAAATTACAACTTTCTAAGCTGTAATCTGTATTTATAAGCATAAATACATAAAAACCTATAGGTTTTCATTGAATCAATTAAAAGTTTAATTCTAGATGATACAACCTCATAATCTTAACTGGACAAATGGTAAAAAATCCTCCCATTTACTTAATATGGGATCAAATTTTCAGATCTCCCTGAAATTTCCAGTAGGACTCTATGAGCCTGTTATCCCAGCTTCTGTATAGTGAGTGCTTCCCTTTCTAGTAACACCTTAATAAGGGGTGTCAAACTCATTTTCACTGGGGGCCACATCAGCCTTACGGTTGCCTTCAAAAGGCCAAATGTAATTTTAGGGCTGTATAAATGTAACTACTCCTTAACTAGGGACAAGGAACTTGGCACTGCCACCAGGTAGAAACAAGGTGCTAGACTGGAAAAAACAAGGTGGAGGGCCGGATTCAGCCCTCGGGCCTTGGGTTTGCCACCTGGACCTTAAATAATTGGCTTAAGTAAATGATTTCACTTCCACATCTCTCATTTCTTCTTCAACCCTTTCCATTTGGACTCTGTCCTCACCATGCAATTAAGACTGGTTTCTTTTTGACAGCAGTAATCTCCATACTGCCCAAACCAGTGGTGACCGAGAGTTCTCATCTTACTAAACCTCTCAGCACCACTTAGTTGCTGCCCTGCTTTCTCCTTAAGACACTTTTTTCCCTCTCAATTCCTGGACACTACTAGTCTTGTATACTTTCTCTATTTTTAAACCTTAAATATTGATATAGTGCAGGAATTGGGCCAGGGTTCTAAGATTAACTGTCCATGCCTTTTCTTTAGGTATTCTTGTCTAGTACTTTGGCTTTAAACATCTTCTATGTAGCAAGGATACCCATGTTTATATCTCCATTTCTGACTTTTCCACTGAATTCCAGATTCATATGTTCAACTGTCCTAGCATCTCTTCTTGGGTGTCTATTAGGTAATCACAAATCTAAGATGTTCAAACAGAACTTCTGCCCCAGTTTCCTCCATCTTGGTAGATTCACTGTCTATCATGTTTTTTCATGCTGCAATCTGGTGGCCTCCATGTTCCTCTATTTCTCTCACCCTCAATGTTGATTTTCCCTCTAATGCTATCTTAAATTCATTCACTTCTCTTCTACATATCACTTTAGACCACCTACTATCATATTCTGCCTAAATCACTGCATCATGTTACTTCAACTGCTTAAAACCTGCTGTATTAATTTGTTAGGGCCATCATATGAAAGTACAGACTATGTGACTTAAACAACAGAAATTAGTCTTACCGTTCTAAGATCAAGTTGTCAGCAGGCCTCTAACTTTGGCTTGTAAGTGGCTGTCTTCTTTCTATGCCTTCATATGGTCTTTCCCCTGTTTACCTATGTCCTAATTTCTTCTTCTTATAAAGACAGTAATCTTACTGGATTAGGGTTCACATTAATGACCCCATTTTACCTCTTTAAAGACCACATGTCCAATTATGAACAATTTTATGTATTTATCTATTATTTTATTATGCTAAGAACAGTTAACATGAGCTTTATTCTCTTAACAAATTTTAAATATATATAATATATATTATTAATATTGAATATAGGTACAATGTTGTAAAGCAGATCTCTAGAGCTTATTTATCTTATAACAGATAAGATACTTTGCACCTGTAACAGAAACTTTGCACCTGTTGATAAATAATTCCTTATTTCCACCTTTCTCAGACTCTGGCAACCACCATTCTGGGCTATCTTATTTCACTTAGCATAACAGTCTCAAACTTTATCCATGCTGCCACATATTACACAATGTTATTTAACAATGAATATAGTATTTCATTTTATATTTATACCAAGTTTTCTTCATTTATTCATCTGCTGATCAAAATTTAGATTGTTTCCACACACTAGCTATTGTGAATAGTGTTTTGATGGACATGGGGATGTAGGTATCTCAGTGAGATCCTAATTTCAATTGTTGGAGGTATATATACCCAGAGGTAGGACTGCTGGATCATATGGTAGTTCTACTTTTAATTTTTTGAGGAACCCTAATACTGTTTTTCATAGTGGCTGCACTGTTCTGCATTTCTGCTAACAATGTATAAGGGTTCTAATTTCTCCACATTCTCGCCAACACTTTTTTTAAAAAATAATAACCATCCTGATGAGTATAAGGTGATATCTCATTATGGTTTTGATTTAATTTGCATTCCCCTTATGATTAGTGACAATAAACATTTTTTTCATATATCTTTCGGTCATTTGCATGTTTTCTTCAGAAAAATATCTGTTTAAGTTCTTAGCTCATTTTTTAGTTGAGTTATTGTTTTTTGTTGAGTTCTATGAATTACTTACATGTTTTAGATATTAATTCCTTATCAGCTACATGGTTTACAAACATTTACTATCATTCTGTAGATTAACTTTTCACTCTTGATTGTTTTCTTTGCTGTACAGGAGGATTTTAATTTGATGTACTCTCACCTGTTTCTTATTGTTTTTGTTGACTGCACTTTTGGGGTAACATCCATGAAATAATTGCCAAGACCAACATCATAAAGATTTTCCTTTATCCATGCTTTATCCATGGGGGTTTTCTTCTAGGGGGTTTATAGTTTCAAGTGTTACATTTAAATTTTTAATCGATTTTGAGTTGCTTTTTGTGTATAGTGTAAGAGAAGGGTCCAGTTTCATTCTTTTACATGTGGATATCCAGTTTTCCAAACACCATTTGTTGAAGAAACAATACTTTCCCTATTCTGTATTCTTTCTAGCCATGTTGAAGATCAACTGAACATGTATGAATAAATTTATTTCTGGGCTCTCTATTCTGTTTCATTAGTCTATATATCTGTCTTTATGCCAGTGCCACACTGTTTTGATTACTGTAGCTTCATAGTATTTTTTTGTTTTTTTAAAATATATTTTATTGATTATGCTATTACAGTTGTCCCATTTTCCCCACTTCACTCCCCTCCACCCTGCACACCCTTTCCCACCCACATTCCCCCCTTTATTTTATGTCCATGTGTCATACTTGTAAGTTGTTGGCTTCTACATTTCCCATACTATTCTTGCCCTCCCCCTGTCTATTTTCTACCTACCATCTATGCTACTTATTCTCTGTACCTTTTCCCCCTCTCTGCTCTTCCCACTCCCCTGTTGATAAACCTCCATGTGATCTCCATTTCTGTGGTCCTGTTCCTGTTCTAGTTGTTTGCTTAGTTTGTTTTTGTTTTTGTTTCAGGTGTGGTTGTTAATAATTGTGAGTTTGCTGTAATTTTACTGTGCATGTTTTTTATCTTCTTTTTCTTAGATAAGTCCCTTTAACATTTCACATAATAAGGAATGAAATACTTTAACTTGACCTTATCTGAGAAGCACTTTATCTGCCTTTCCATTCTAAATGAAAGCTTTCCTGGATAGAGCAATCTGGGATGTAGGTCCTTGCCTTTTATGACTTGGAATACTTCTTTCCAGCCTCTTCTCACCTGTAAGGTCTCTTTTGAGAAATCAGCTAAAAGTCTTATGGGCACTCCATTGTAGGTAACTCTCTTATTTTGTCTTGCTGTTTTTAAGATTCTCTCCTTATCTTTAATCTTGGGTAATGTGACTATGATGTACCTTGGTGTGTTCCTCCTTGGGTCTAACTTCTTTGGGACTCTCTGAGCTTCCTGGACTTCCTGGAAGTCTATTTCCTTTTCCAGAATGGGGAAGTTCTCCTTTATTATTTTTTCAAATAAGTTTTCAATTTGTTGCTCTTCCTCTTCTCCTTCTGGTACCCCCTATAATTCGGATGTTGGAACATTTAAAGATGCCCTGGAGGTTCCTAAGCCTCTCCTCATTTTTTTTGAATTCTTGTTCATTCTTCTCTGATTGGATATTTCTTTTCTTGCTTCTGGTCCACTCCATCGATTTGAGTCCCAGTTTCCTCCCCATCACTACTGGTTCCCTGTACATTTTCCTTTATTTCCCTTAGCATACTCTTCATTTTTTCATCTAATTTGTGACCAAATTCAACCAATTCTGTGAGCTTCCTGATTACCATTGTTTTGAACTGTGCATCTGATAGGTTGGCTATGTCTTCATCACTTAGTTGTATTTTTTCTGGAGCTTTGATCTGTTCTTTCATTTGGGCCATTTTTTTTGTCTTGATATACCTGTTACATAGTGAGGGGTGGGGCCTTAGGTGTTCACCTGGGCAGGGCAACCTAGTCACTGTGTTGTGACGCTGTATGTGGGGGCAGGGTCCGAGAGGGAACAACGGCACTAGTTCCTCTCTCTGCTGGATTTCAGTCACTTCCCCCACATCCCCCAGTCAAACTGGGCCCTTCTGGTGCTGATTCCCATGTGGATGGGTTTATGTACATCCTGGGACCCTGTGGGTCCCTGTAATGAACTCTCCTGTGAGGCTGGGGGTTTCTCCCAACACCTCAACCACCACAGGTGTTTTCAATTGGTGTTTTGAGGCTTTATTTTCCTGCACTGGGACCCTGGGTTGTGTGGTCTGTCTCACTCCCCAGTTTTGCCTGGTTTATGTGTGCACGAATGTGGGACTGCCCGGCCAGCCAGCCAACTTGCACACCACACCCCTTCACAATCGGCTGCCTCCCTGGGTCCGCCCACTGCTGCTTTGTGCACCTGGGGTCCGCCTACTGGGGCTTTGGGTGCCTGGGGTCCACCAGCTGCCCTGCTGTGAGCCCTCTCTGTCCCGACTCTCTGACTCTGCCCCTCCTACCAGTCTGGACGAATGCATCTACTTTCACCCCTTGGTTGTCAGACTTCCATACAGTTCAATTTTCTGTCAGTACTGGTTGTTTTTTGTTTTTAAATTGTTGTTGTCCTTATTTTGGTTGTGTGAGGAGGCACAGCCTGTCTACCTATGCCTCCATCTTGGCCGGAAGTCCTTCATAATATATTTTGAAATCAGAAAGTATGATGCTTCTAGGTTTGTTTTTCTTTCTCAGGACTGGTTTGGCTGTTCATGGTCTCATGTGGTTCCATATGAATTGGAATATTGGTTTTCTATTCTATAAAAATCTTTGGAATTTTTACAGGGATTGCAATGAATGTGTAAATCATTTTGGTTAATATGAACATTTGAACAAGGTTAAGTTTTCCAGTTCATAAATATGAGAAGTTTTTCCACTTTTTGGTGTCTTGTTAAATTTATTTCATCAACTTTTTGTAGTTTTCAATATGTACATTTTTCACTTCCTTAGTTAACTTTACTCCTAAGCATTGCTTTGTTTGTTTGTTTTTAGATAGTTCATTATCAGTGTATAGAAATGCAACTAATTTTTGTATATTGATTTTTTTGTCTGCATTTTTACTGAATTTGTGTATCAGTAGTAGCTTTTTTTTTTTAATTGAGTCTTTGGGGTTTTCTGCATATAAGATCATGTTGTTTGCAAATAGGGATCATTTTACTTCTTCCTTTTGAATACAAATATCCTTTTTTTTCTTACCTAATTGCGCTGGCTAGAACTTTCAGTACTATGCTAAATACAAATGGTGAGAGTGGGTATTCTTGCCTTCTTTCTAATATTAGAAAAAGAAATTGTCAAATTTTACCATCGAGTATAATGTTAGCTGCGGGTTTTTCTTATATGGCTTTATATTTTGAGCTATTTTTTGTCTGTTACCAGTTTGGTGAGAGCTTTTTTTTTTTTCATGAAGACTGTTGAATTTCATCAAGTGCTTTTTCTGCATCTATTTGGATGATCATACAGTTTTTATCCTTCATTCTGTTTATATAGTATATCATGTTTATTGACTTGATTTGTATATGTTGAACAATCTTTGCACCACAGGGATAAATGCTACTTGGTTGTAGTATATGTCACTTTTAATGTGCTGTTGGATTCAATTTACTGGTATATTATTGAGGATTTTGCATGTGTGTTCATCATGCATATTGCCTTATAGTTTTCTTGTGGTGTCTTTGTCTAGCTTTGTCATCAGGGCCAGTCTGTGTAAGAGGGTCAGCTCCTTCCTGTTTGGTGCTGATGGCAGCTCTGTGTGCTAGCTGAGGCTGGGTGAGGCCCTGATTCCCCCTTGCTACATGATTTTTGATGTCCCTGCTTTGCTGGCCTCACTGGAATAGGGTTCTCGGAACCAGGGTATTTTGTCTCACTGAGAGAGAAGTTCAAAATGGGCCCTTTAGGCATTTCTCTTTCTGTCTTTCTCCTGTGGATATGCATTCTGCAGGGGATTATTGACCCTCTCCTGCTTTTGATCCTAAAGGAGGTGGGGTCTGGGTGCTCCTTCCCTTCCCAGAGGTTTGGTCTTCCCTGGGGAAGATCAATAGCCAGCTCTGTCTAGCTATAAATAATCTTAGGTGCTCAACTCCCACCCATCCAGTTCCAAGCCTGCTGCCCTTGTAGAAGACTCTCCAAACTCTCCGCTCTTCACAACCTCCATACTACCAGCTGTGCTGGGCTGGGGCCAAGCAATCCCCTTGGTGTGCACCTTTCTGCTTTCTCTGCCCAGCTGCACTCAGTGCGAGCAAACTGCACCCTCAAGCCTTCCCCCATGCTGGCAGGGCAGCTGCCAGGCATGCCTCAGCTCTCCTTTAAAAAGTCTTTCCAAGCATTCCCACTGCAGCACTGGGTCACTGTCCAGCTTTCCTCAACACACCACCTCTCCAAAAAGCCAAAAGTGTCTCACAGTCATGGTACAGATAGAATCCCTCTCTCTCTGGCACTCTCCCAGCTGGCGTTTGCTGCTGCAGCTATGGGTATGCTGCTCACTGTGTGTGTGTGTGTGTGTGTGTGTGTGTGTGTGTGTGTGTGTGTAGCCTGGATCTCCCCAATTTTATGTATCCAAGTCATGCCCTGGCCTGGGTCTGGGGGTTCTCTGCTCTGGGAGGGGAGGGAGCCACAGAGCTGTGATCTCTGTCCAGAGCAAGAGCAAGTAGACTCAGCTTCCACCTAGCTGGCTGCCATATTCTCTCTCCTAGTTTTTAAATTTTTTCTATTGTTTTTCTATTTGAAAGTTCATTTATCTTTGTTTTTTGTTATTTCCTTCTATGTTCTAACTTTGGGCCTCTTTTGTTTTTCTTTTTCTAAATCCCTGATATGTAATGTCAGGTTGTTTCTCTGAGACCTTTTTTCTTGCTTTTTTTCTTTCCTTTCTGTATTTTCTTAATGTACATAGTTACTACTACAAACTTAAACTCTTAGTATTGCTTTTGCTGCAGTCCATAAATTTTGATATGTTGTATTTTCAATTTTATTTATCTTAAGTATTTTATGGTATTCCTTTGTACTTATTCTTTGATTTAGGGGTGTGTTGTTTAATGTCTATATTTTTATGAAGTTTCCAGTGTTCTCTTTGCTGTTGATTTTTAGCTTCATTTATTTGTGGTCAAAGATACTTGATATACTTTCAATCTTATTAAATTTGTTGAGAAAAATCCACATGCCCTCCAGAAGAATGTGCACTTGCTCTGTTCTGAGTGAAATTTTCTGTATGTCTTTTAAGTCTATTTGGTCTATAGTGTTGTTAAGGGCCTCTGTTTCCTTATTGATCTTTGGTCTGAATGTTCTACTATGTATTGAAATCTGTTACTGTTATTGTGTTGCTGTGTATTTCTTCCTTTAGTTTTATAAATGTCTGCTTTGCATATATAGGTGCTCTAATGCTCTGTGTATAAATGTTTATCATTGTTATATCTTGCTGGTACCTTGATCCTTTTATCATTATGTAACATTCTTTGTCTCTGGTGACATTTTTTGACTTAAAGTCTGTTTTGCCTGATTAAGTGTACCATTCCTGTTCTCTTTTGGTTACCATCTGCTTTGAGTATCTTTCTTCATCCTTTCAGTGTCAGCCTATGTGTGTGCCTTAAATGTAAAGTGAGTTTCTGGCAGGAAGCATACACTGGGGTCATGTTGTTTCAGCCACCTTATGCCTTTTAATTATAGAATTCAATACATTTACATTTAAAGTAATTATTGATAGGGAAGGATTTACTATAAACATTTTGTTAGTTGTTTTCTGTTAGTCTTGTAGGTCTTTTGTCTATCTTTTCCTCTCTTGCTATTTTTGACTAGGTGTTTCATCACCAAAAATAATTTATTTGGGAAAAAGGAAGGGTTGCAACCCAATGTATACAGACATGGTGAACTACATGCACACTCTGCCTGGTATGCCAAGATGAGAGAGGTATTTGTCCAAAAGAAAAGGAAGTTGAGAGAAGGGGAAGTTAGAACCATAGAGCTTTATTATAAGCATAGAGTTTTCCTGTCAAGTTCTCATGTGCTCTTGACATTGTGTATGAGACTTCCATAAGCCTTCGCACCTTCTGCACACACTCTGTACTAATTGTGTTTTTTTAACATTCCAGTTAGTCTTTATCACTGTCTGTGTATTCGTTGATTTTATTGTATTGTTATATATTGATTTCTTTCTGTTTTTCTTTTGAGTAAGTTCTACAGGCCTATTTTTGTTGTTACTTGGGACATATATCTTATGGTTGTTACAGATTAATTAAGGTTCATAAAAAGTTAAGTTTAGTTGCTGACAAAAACTCTACATTTTAACTTTTCTGCTCCACGCTTTATGTTATTGCCACAATTTACAAATGATAATAGTATATGTCTTTAAACATGTTTTAATTATACTTAATTTTTTTATTTTCCTTTATTTTTTCATCACCATTTATCCCCTCTATAACCTTTTCCACCTCTACACACACCCCTCCCCCTGAAAATCTTTTGGCTTTTATATTTGAATTTAAAGTAAACTCACTATCATTACAGAATACAGTATTTGTATTATCAACCTGTTTACCTTTACCAATGAACTTCAGGTTTTCTTATGTTAGCATATTGCTGTTTAATGTCTGTTTGTTTTAAATCAAGAACTTCCTTTTCCATTTCTTTTCATGTGGGTCCAGTGGTCATGAACTCTTACAGCTTTTGTTTATCTGGAAAGTCTTTATCTTTCCTTCATTTTTGAAGAACAGTTTTTCTAGATATAGTATTCTTAATTGGCCTTTTTTTTTTCTTTCAGCACTTTGAATTTATCAAGCCACTCTCTTCTGGACTGTAATATTTCTGCTGAAGAAATCTGCTGATAGTCTTATGAAAATTGTACATAATCAGTTGCTTTTTTCTTGCCACTTTCATAATTTTCTCTTTGACTTTTTACAATTTGATTATAATGTGTCTTATGTGAATTTGAGGGGCTCATCTTATTTGGTGACTTTTGGACTTCTTGGATTTGGCCATTTCCTTCTTCACATCTGTGAAGTTTTTAGCCATTATTTCTTTGAATATGCTTTCTGATTCTTTCTCTCTCTTCTATTTGATTTTTATAATGTGTATGGTATTTCCTAAGTACCTTAAGTTTTCTTCACTTTTTCTCCTCTGACTAAATTATTTCCAATGACTTGTCTGTGAATTTTGCTGATCCTTTCTTGTGCTTGATCTAAACTGTTGTTGAACCCCTCTAGTAAATTTCTTAGCCCTGTTATTACATTCTTTAGGTCTGTATTTCTGTTTGGTATTTTAAAAACATTTTATATCTTTTTGTTGAAATTCATACTTTGTTCATACATTGTTCTCTTAATCTCAGTGAGCATCTATATAACAGCCATTTTAAATTCTCTATCAGGTAAATTATATAACTCCATTTCATGAGGTTTGTTTATGGAGATTTATTTTGTCCTTTGTGTGGAGCATCTTTGCCTGATTCTTCATTTTCTTTAACTCTTTGTGTTAGTATCTGTGCATTAGAGAAAGCAGAAGCTTCTCCTTGTCTTCATAGTTTACCCCCAGTCAGCCTGGTGAGAGATTCTGGTGGCCTCTGTTAATTCTTTTCCTCCCCAAGGTAAAGCTGACAGCAGAAGTTGTTAACTTATTCTGTGGTGAGCCAGGAAGGTGAGATGTGACATCTGCCAGTCATCTCTGTTCTCCCCCAAACTGCTAGACTGTGGTTGGTGGACCTGTCTGTGCTCCAGGACTGTCAGGGCAGAGGTCAGTCTAATGGGGAGGGCCTCAGAGAAGTTGGTGTGCTCTGCACATGGCTCTACTCTTTCCCTCCCCAGGAAAGTCGAAGGCTGAATTTTTCATTTGCTCATTTTATGCTGAGCAGCAGGTGGGGCTATGGTGTCTGTAAGTCCAACCTGTTATCGTCTTTTCTCTTAGGCTGCTAGGATGTGGTGACCCATCTAAGTTCCCAGACTGGCAGGACTTAGATCAATCCCCTAGGGAGGCCCCTCAGAGCAGCTGGAGCACTGAATAGGCGAATGAACCCCTTTCCTCCCCTGGGAGAGCTGGGTGCCAGGAGATCTCTTTCTGACCACATGGTATTGCATCAGTGGAAGGGACTACAGGAGAGGCTGTCCTGAATTTCCTTACTAGCTTCAATAAATATGTTTTTATGGTCACTTAGTTTCTAGATTTCTCATAAAGGAAACTGTTCATGAATTGTTTAATTGGTGTGTTTATGGTCAGAAGGGATGGTCTGGGGTCTCCTACTCCAGCATCTTGCTGATGTCACATTGTGAGGTATTGAAGGTTAGGATTTCAACATATGGGGGGCACAATTCACCCTATAACATCTGCCTATACCTCCAATAATATTTAAATATTCTCCATTCTCATTTCTTTGTCTTACAACTCTCTACAGGATCTGACTTGAAGAACATTTTCTGATCTTAGCTCAATCTAGGCTCCCCATAACTCTTTACAGTATATTAACATCAGACTTTTCCCTTAAACATGCCAAGTTTGTTCTCACCTTAGGGGTACTGTACTATCTGTTACTTTTGTATGAAATTCTTTTACTCTAGATCTTACCATGGTTTTTGCCTTCTTATCATGCAGGACTTATGGTATTTACTTTTTCAGTATATTAATGTTTAACAATAATGGTGGATATCACTTGAGATCTTACTTTGTACAAGGCACTATGCTAAATACGTACATGCCCTACTTGACAGAAACAGCATACACAGTGATTGAAGATATGTGTAGTCTGGAGCTAGACTGCCTGAGTTTGCATCTAGGCTTAACACATACTTTGGGATCTTTGGAAAGTTATTTAACTTCTCTATGCCTCAATTTTCCTCCATCAGCAGCCATTTATTTTTATTCCAAACAATCTCAAAACTACAGAAAAGTTACAGGAAAGGTGTCAATAATCTTTATTTATCCTTGTTTGGAGACCCCATTCATGTTCATTAATTTGTCCATTACCATCTTTTATATAAAGGATCTGATGTACGATCATGCATTTCAACAAGTTGCTGTGTCTCTCTCTAGCAATTTGAGCATGGAATAATTCCTTGTCTTTTCTTAACACTCATAACCTAATGTTTTAAATGATTTAGACCAGTTATTTTGTAGTATGCCCTTCATTTATGTTTGCTAAATGTTTGCTCATGATTTGACCCAAGTTTAGACTCAGTTTAAGTATTACCTTCTCAGAGTTTCATTTAATATGAAACAGTTCCCTCAGTTACTTGGTAGACAGTATTCTGCCATTTTTCTTTCTATTTGTTTTTTTGCATATTTGTTTGTGTATTTGTTTGTTTGCTGTCTCAAGTTGGTGGACTGCAAGGTCCATAAAAACAGCCTGGACTTTATTTTTCTTTTGCAGAGCTGTGTTCTAGCACATACGGTGATTATAATTTGCTAGTCACTAGGAGAGACAGTAGCAATATAGTGGTGAACGTTCACAAACATGCTCTTTGTTATTATTTTAAAATGCATTAGATGGTGTATTCAGAAAACTTGCTATTTAGTCATTCATTCAAAAAACAGTTATTGAACACCTACCATATTCTGAGCTCCAGGGATGTGGCAATAAACAACACAGAAAATGTTCCTGATCTCCAGAAGTTTGTATTCTAGAAAGGGAGCAGATAATAAAACAAATAAATCAATAAGTAATATAGAGAGTGGAGAAGATGAACCATTTATCTAGCTCTAAGATGAAGAGGGTTCCAGAGAGAGAAGAGGAAATGAGAAGGCTGTGAGTTGGGAACACATTTGGCAACTCCAAGGACCAACAGGGGGTCCACTGTGGCTGGAGCCGCTCAAGTGAGGGACTAAGTGGCAGGAAATGAGGTCAGTGAGGCAGCCAAGGGCCCATCTTGTGTGGCTTTGGATTTCATTCTAATTGTGATGGGAACCCATTAGAGGGTACAAAGCCTGGGAGTGACATAATCTTTTACTGCACAGAGAATTGCTTTGTAAACTGTTTCCTTCTGAGAAATCTCCTCAGGGGATTGTCTAAGAATCAGTGAGTCTTGAGAAACTTGACATTTCTGGCTATTTCTTATACATCAAGTTCTGTACTGGTAGCTGGAAATCCTGGAATGTGTTCCCAGATTTGCACATTCCTTTTTGAGGGGCCTCAGCTAGGCCAGTTTTTCTGGCTTCACAATATCTCTTCATACTCATGTATTTAAGGAAGTATGAAGAGTGAAGAGGAAAAAGAGCAGAACACTTACGGGAATTCTCTGGCTCTCTGAAACCTCAAGTATGAATATGGTATAAATAAATTATCATGCAGAAAGAGTTTGGGTCCTTTCCATAATAAAAAAAGATCAGTTCTCCTTCAGAATATTTTCTGAAGGTTTAATGCTTAGTGTAGGCAGGCGTAGAGGTCAGCATGACTCCGTAAAGCAAAACAACCCTTCAGCTTTGTTTTACCCACTGGCACTTTAATGACCCTAGAAGTAGCTTATTTAAAATTTTTTGACTTTTTCACACTGTTGGCCTGTGGAGGAAGCATTTTCTGCATCAATCAGGGTGTTAATAAGTAAGAGAATTACTGGAAAGTTCAGGGCAGAAGAGAATTCTAGGAGAAATGGTGTATTCCATGCCCAGTTTTTGAAAAGAGCCCATGTGGGTATTGTATTTTTAAAGACATGTACTTTTATTTGATATGGACTGAAACTGGGGTGAACTGTTCCTATAGGAGGACAGTGAAGAAAATGTAGTTAGGCCCTCTTGTTTCCAGAACTGTGCTGTTAAGCCACAGGTTTTCTGGAATATTTCAGTTTCTTTTGCCTTCTAACATGAAGAGAGGATTAGGCCTTCCAAGTGCTCAAGGAAACCTAGATAGTACTCTCTGTGGTTTAAAATAATTCAAACCAGAGTCTGACTTCTTTTTTCTTTTCCCTGAGCTTATTTAAGATACATTTTGTTGCTTCTTATAAAGGTGTGAAATGGAAGTTTGATATTTCCTGATCAATGACCTTTTACAGTGACTTCCTGTTACTTTTTTACCCCTGGGAATCAGAATAGCCATGTGATACATTCCCACTGTGTGAGGATGAATAAACCTTTCTGATTTAGAATTAGTCACATGTGAGGTCCTAATTAACATGAGTTAAATGTCTCTGTTTATTTCTGACGGGTCATGGGAGAAGCCTGCGTTAAATTCGTTGTAACATTTTGTTGACTCCTTCAGTTTGAGAGACTGGTGTCTGATAAAGTATTAACCACACCCTATTCTGTTTTTTCCTTCCTTTTTTTCTTTTTAAAAAATTCTGTGTTGGTGGCCTCCAGTCACTTCCGTGCCTCTTAATCACTGTTACCTCAGAGCCTAACCATGCCTGGCAGCTAATGTGTACCTTGTGAACTGGCGAACAAAGGACTGATTCAGAGAGAACTCACAGAAAAGCAGGTTGACATTTAAACTTTAAACTTAAAAAGCAAACAACCAGGCAAACATTTGGCACAAAAATGTGGTATCCAATGATCCTGGGCTGGTGATTACAAAGCTCTGTTTTGTCTTCTTTATTCTCGTGTTAAGTATTCTATTCTGTTTGTGAGTACACATCCCAGTTTATAGAGAAGGAAAATAAGTTTGACTTCTGAGAATCAGCTAGTAAAATCTATGGGAATGGACCAAGAGAGCTGTCCTGTTTAAGTGAAGAATTTCAGAAATAACTGAAATGCAAATAAAAATGCGATCTTGGAAGTAGGAGTGAATTGGAATTACGGACTGGTGAATGGATGCCTAGTCGATTTTCATGTCCCCTTATCTGGGGACAGGCTGTGATCACAGAGGGGACATGGACTGAATAGAGTTCAGAGAAGGTAACCAGTAGGACAAATTATTTGGTGGTGTGTCAGTGACATGCCACCACTGAGAGTGGTTTCTGGATCCCTGAGGTAGTTCTAGACTCAACAGCATCTCAAATCTTGGCATTGCATTCACTGACTCCTTTACTGAATTTAGCCCCAAAGACACCATCTGTGTATGCTCTGGCTTCTGCACTGCTTTCTTACATGGAAAGGATTTTCTGATCAGCCACTCTCTTATGCTGGATGGTTGGATGGGTGCATTTCTCATGATAAACTAAGGAACTGACATTCTGGCTTCTGTAAGGTCACTTAAGGTGAATCAGTCCTAAGAAGCAGATCGCTTCTGGAAGGGCTGATAAAGCTGTGTTTCAGGGCTTGCCAAGCCAAGGTCCCAACCCTGGACCACACCCAGAAGCTGGCCTCTTTCTCATTTTGCTGTAACTGCTACAAACATAAAAGGACTATGAATACTGCAGTGAAGCCTAGTAAGAATTCAAAGGCATGTTTTATCCATCATGGTTAGAAACTGCATTTTTAAATCATTGTACCATTTTGCCTCAATCTTTCCTTATAAACTCTTAACAGTAGATTTTGGTGATCTAAAGTCTACTTTCTTTCTCATACACATTTTCATATTTTTCCTTATGCGGCCTATATTGTTAACTTTATGTCTAGCTGCAAATGATGAACATTTTAAAATCAACACAATCTATAAAAGAGGAAGAGTATTGGAAATCCATTCTTTATGGACACTGTATTGCTACTTCATGACAATTCCAAGCCACACTTTATTTCTGAGCTACTTAATACTACAAGTAGATATTGCCATTTCAAAATAATATCCTGCAAAGGAAAGAGAGTGATCATCCTCATACCAGATGCTTCCCATCCCAGTGGGAATATGCAAAAGTTTTTGTGAGCCAGGCTCCATAAGCACACAGGGTGTGCTTATGACATAGACTGTGTGTTCAAATGAAAGCATAAGAAGAGTGTTGGTCTCAGGAATGCTGGAATTGCACCAGTGGTCAAGGACAAGGCTCTGCCCCTGTAAAAATGGTCAAAAAACCCATCAGTGAGCAACCTCAATTTTGCAAAAATAAGAAAATGGCTTTTCAAAATGAGAAATACTAAAGAGTAGCAGAACTTTCTCTTCACTTGTTGTTTAGAATGCATGACCTCATGACCTAAATACAGTCATAAGGAGGAGAAACTTCAGCATCATTTTTCTTGCTACTGCTACCATCCTTTGGGAAAATGACTGGAATATTCACAGCACCTTAAAAAATCCTGTTTTGGTGGCAGTAATAATGGGAGAATATATAAAATAAAAGAGAATATAATCTTTTCTCTAAAACACATGATTTATTTTTTCAGTACCTACTCCACTGAAAAATATAGTAACTAGATTTTGGAGGCAAAATCTTCCTTGTTATATTTTTGTTTCCAAAATTTAGTTACCCAATATATTTGTGTGTGTGTATGTGAATACACATACACACACACATATATATATATTAAAATCCTCCATGAGACAAAAATTTTTATCTTGTTTTAAAACTGCTGTACCTCTAGCACCCAGTATAAGGCCTTAAATATAGTAGGCATTCAGTACATTCTTGGATGCACTATTGGGTGTGCCATGAAGAAGGAAATATGATATCAAGATGAAAATATGAACCACCAGCTATGCCTGTTTTCTGCCATAGGTAGGCCTGATTTGCTTGATGACCTAGAGAAAATGCCAGGCTTTACATAGGGTATCTGATGATTTATTTATGCCCTTTCCTCTTCTCTGAGCTCAGTAGGACTGTCTCTTGGAGAGTCTTCATGATTAATTAGATTTGAACCCTCATCCTGCTTGACCCTGTGCATTCACTATGAGTGATAATAATTGACATGATGGAAATATTAGGAAAATTTTATCTAAATTTATTGAAACTTCCCTTTTGCTTTTTCCTTCAGTTGTTATTTTTTGTGATACCCCACTCTCTATTGCCTCTCCTTCCTGGTCTGGTCTTTCCCTGGGCTAAGATTTATTACCAACCTCTCCAACCTCTCCATACTCCCAACCTCTGCTGTTAAATATCTGTTCTAAGACAATTTCTCAAGATAAGTTAATAACAGACTCATAATGTTAGTACATAATTCAATAAGTAGTTGATGCAAGTGGACAGAATGCTGATCTGATCATCATGAGACCTCATTTCTAGAAAGAGCTCTGACAATAACCAGTTTTGTAACCTTGGGCTACTCAGCCTCTCTGAGCTTCTTTTCTCAAGTATAAAATGTGAGGGTTCATCTAGGTCAGTGTTTCTATAGGTAAATGCTAGAACAGTGGTTCAAGGGTAAATCTTCCAAAAATATGTTCTGAGGTCACATTCTTTTTTGAATTGCTATGTACTTTGACACCTTCTTAAATATTAGCAAGTTTTTACAAGTCCTGAATTAAGAAACTTTTTGTCTTTACCTGATAATTTACTTTCTTTTAAGGTGGGGGTAACATGTTGGTAGTTTCCCTAGATCTCTGTGAAGGAATCCCTAGTTGAACTTTCTGAGAAACTTGGCTGCAGTTGCACATCCCTTTAGCTCCACTGTCAGCTGCTGTGGGTACAGAGATAAATACATCAGGATCTTGGTCTTTCAGGCATAACAGATCAAACAGGGAAGAGAGGAAAATCAATGTTATAAAGGAGGACAATTTTAGACCAAAGGTTTTTCTTTCAAATTATAACAGGCATGAGTATTGAGAAGCAGGTGGGTCTGCCCAGAGTAGGGGCAGTGGGTGAGGAAAGGGAAGGCTCCATAGGTGAAGTTCCATTTGAGTTGTGTGCTGATGGGTGTTTACAATAATTCACCAGGTAGAGAAGGTGTGAAAGGATATTCCAGACAGAAGGAACAACGTGGCATAGATGCATAAAACACCAAGGTCTATTCCAGTCCTGTGAAATAATTTTATGATTATGGAGCCAAAGAGTGGAGGCTGCCTAGGGAGAAAGGAGCAGGAGAGAGCACTGGGTGATAAGTAGTGGTCTGCTTGCCATGTGCTTCAAGTATAACTCGAGTCTGAAATTTATCCAGTAGGTAACAGGAAAGCATCTTTAGTTTGTTTTTAATCAGGGGAATTGCATGATGAGTAAGTATTTTGCTAAGAGAACTAGGAAAAGAAAAAGAGAAAATTCTAGAGTTCGAAAAGAAAATTTCTAGAGTGCTAGTGCAAATAGGAGGGGCAAGAAACTGACCAGAGATACTAATTATGATTCTATTAAAATGGTTCATGTAACAGATGATAAAAAGCTGAATAATGACAGTGGTAAAAGAGTGAGGTGGAAGAAATGGATTTGAAGGAAATTTAGAAGCTCAACAGATTGTGGGAAGTGATTGGATATGAGACAAGAAAGAAGGAGAAATGCAAAATGCCTATGGTATTTAGCTTGGGCAGATGTTTCTTATAAAACTTTTGATATTGAGGAGTAGGAATATAGAGGAGCGAACTGTTTCACGTGGAATTCAAATTGGACTGTGGAGTCTATTACACAGAGTACTTTTCCTGTAAAAAACACATCCATTGATTTTTGTGTTTTGGAGTTCAATAATGATTTAAACTAAAGATTATATTCTTTTTTCCTTTTAAAACAAAAGGTTTTATTTATTTATTTATTTTTAGAGAGAGGGGAAGGGAAGGAGAAAGAGAGGGAGAGAAACATCAATGTGTGGTTGCCTCTCTCATGCCCCGCACTGGGGACCTGGCCTGTAACCCAGGCACGTGCCTTGACTGGGAATCAAATTGGCTACCCTTTGGTTCACAGGCCTGTGCTCAATGCACTGAGCTACACCAGCCAGGGCTAAACTCAAGATTATATTCTTTTTTGAAAGAGATTCAGCATCTACACAAAAACTATTCCAAACTGAAATTTGGTAGGTACTCAGTACATGCTTGTCAACAAAACAGTCTTTTAATCTATATATTTCTTTTGATAAATAATAATTTTTAGCACTATCCATCCATTTGGTTTTTCATTTGGTCAAAAACTCTCTTTTTTTAGCCATGGATAATCCTATATGTACTGATATCTCAGTAGAAATTTAAAAATGATTTCCATTTTCTAGGAAGAAATAACACAGAATCCCAACAATTTTAGTGACTTAAATAATAATTATTTTTTGAAGTAATTCTAAATTGGGTTTTAATACTAAATATTATTGCTGCTAATACATTAAAAACATATTTTTAGTCAAGTTGTGGGATTATTGCAAAAGCATCTTTGTCGGTAACAATTAGAAAAATATTCTTTTAACTCTTCAAACTTTTTAGAAGTTCATGCTTGCTTATTATATAGAAGTTAACAAAGATTTTAAAGAATTATTTTTTCCAAAATCTTTTGAAGTTCAGGGTTCTTTTATTTTGAGGAAAAAACCCCTCTTCTTTTGAGAGGCAGGATGTGGAGACCAGCATGATTCACATTGTTTACACAGCAGCAGTCCACACCTCCCTAATCAGGTCAGAGAATTTTGCTTTTACCTGCAACAGCTGTCTTCTATTAGTACTAGAAACAAAGTGTACAATATATGGTCATTGAACTATGACTGCCTTCTTGTTCTGAATTTTTTGTGCAAGAGACCAGGAATCTAGAAATGGAGTTGGTGGTGAGGGAGGAGCGTTGCTAGACACGACCGATCCGAGGAAGGAAATATGAGGGGGAAACCAAAAATAACCAGAATTATCTTCAGGAGGGTGGGCTTCTTGTAGTACAGGCTTCCCCTGCTAGGTAAGTGTTTCAAGGAACCCATCTGTATCAATGTATCTGCTGGCATTGTTGTGAGAGGCTGAGTTTGCCTCAGTTAATTTTTTTTTTTTGTAGACTCTCTGTGCATTTGCCCCCTTCATGGTGGGTGATTTACCAGCACATCGGTCCCCACCCACACTGAGTGTTCAGCAGTTATGGACCAGCAACGTCATGACTCTTGTGCCCCACCCTCCCTATTGACCTAATCTCGCCCGGAGTGACTCTTTTTGTTTGCCCAGAGGAAATAAGTCCTCAAAGGGAAATGTTTTGCTGATGTGGAAGAGGTGAAACAAAGAGTGGCAGAAGTACTAAAAAAACATGAAAATAGACGAGTTCACACTATGTTTTGAGTAGTGGAAAAAACATCTCAATAGGTGTTGCATCAATTGGAGAGTACTTTGAAGGTGACTGAAGTTTAAAGAAGTCAGAATAGATATGCAATTTTTTATAAACAAATTCCAGTTCTTTTTGAGTCCCCCTCATATAGTGTCCGCCTTAAAACTAAACAACTGTCAAAAAGGCTATACACGATAAAATGAACGCAATAAGTGTAGTCAGAGAGTGACTCATGATTATTTTTTTCCCTCTTACATCGTAAAGAAATAAAGATAAAAGCTGAATGGCCCTATGGTAGGCAGGGCAGCCTCTCCCTCCCCACTTCCCCCAGCTGCTCTGCATTTAAGGCAGCTCCATGAAATTGTTTTGAACTAAATTCAGAGGCTTTAGAAGGCAGGTACATGTAATGGTTGTTACCACTATTCTGGGGTTAATGATAAAAGGTTGCTCTGTCTAAGCCTTCAGATTTGGCAGATTTCTAAATGCATTTTACTTCATCTGAAAGAAGTTTTGCATTCTTGAGAAAATGCAAGTCAAAACTGAGTTGAGACACAATGTCCCTTTATCTCAGAACAAAACCATCTTATTTCCTTCCTTATAGTTGAAGTAGAGGGCAGGCAAGTCAGGTTGTGGTTTCGGAAACCTAACAACCTACTATCGCTGTGCCACTCTCTCCCAGGTTCACTGCCACTCCCTTAACCTGATATCTGTTTACTTGGGAGGAGGCAGTTTTTTAGAAAGGATCATAAATATCCTGGCCCAGTGCCCCAGAAGCCGTGACAAGCAAAGGAACATTCTCGTCTAGAGATAGCCCTTCAGATATTTAAATGTTTGGGTTAATTTTTTATCCACTTTAATAACTAGATTACCCCCTCCCTTTGCTTTCTATTTCTGCTCTGAAGCCGTGGGCACAGAAATCTCTGCAGGCAAATTACTCCAGAGCATATTGCAGGACAATCCTGTAGCGAACAGTTAAATTCACAGCATCTGGATTCCTGATCTTTTTCCGACATGGCAGGTGTGAGTGGCTGTATAAAATATTCTATGTTTATCTTCAACTTCTTGTTCTGGGTAAGTGTTTTTCTTTTAATTATCAATTTTATGCAAGAAAGGGGATCTGGGTATAAATATCATAAATGAGAACAGACTCTGCACTAGAGAAATAGGAGGAGGAGGAAAATGTATTTTCCATTTACTTGTTTGGATTTGTTTGTTCTTTCTTTGGTTATTTCAGTAATTGAAAAGGAGCCAGTGACTCGCAAAAGTGCACCTCAGGGTCTGTGAGGATAAACATTTTATAAATGTTTTGATATTGTTGCAAAACAATCACAGAGGAAAAAATACCCCTTAATTAAAGGACAATTATTCTTAGTTGTATATGGTGCAGGCCTCCCTGGTTTTAGGGCCCCGTGGGAAAATTCTGCTCTGATTCCATCCGGATGGCGCCCTGAACGCCTGAGCCCAAACCTTTACATCTGGGTTTGAAACAGGTGGATGGCGGGGTGTCAAAAGATAAAGACCCAAGAAGAGGATTATTTTCAGAGACCCAAAGAAGAAACAATGGGTCATAAAGAACTTGAGAAGGAAACAATAAAAGCATTTTAATTGTGAAAAGATTAAACTAAGCCACTAAATTTGTATTAGCAATTTAAAGTTAGGATTTTGATGTGTCACCACCACACCTTTTAATCAACAGGTTTTGTATTTTAACAAGTTCTTATGTTTCCTTCAAATGTCTGTTAACATAAGATATAGCAAATAAGTTGAGAAATGGAATCTAACATTGGAAAATGAAACAATAAGATATGGAACTGCAATAAGGTGACGGGCAGGCAGGGATGTTGGAAAGCTGACATTATTATTTTTAGTATATGTGGTACAATTTTAGATTATTCAAAAGAAAAAATCATTTTGTATACTAATTTAAGACTGGCTTATGCAGTAGAAGCAGGAGAGAGTTGTGGTTTTGTTTTTTACCTGGTTACCTCTAGTAAATAGGCAGCTGGTATCTAAATGTTGGTAAATTTCCATTCTATTAAAATAATGATGTACCTAACTAAACATAACTACAAGAACACAGGCTTTATTGTATAGTATGACTTTCCATTCAGCATTCAGTAGCCTTAATGAGTGCAGATGATATGTGGGTGAAAATGAGTAGATAAATAGATAAAACGAAGAAGATTTATTCTTTGTACTCTCTCCTTTCTCTAGAAAAGTGGGCCACCTTGGCAAATATTAAATGAAGGCCATAAATATATTCCAGTTTTTTAAAGTTTGTCCTGATAAATATCTTCCCTTGAATATTTAAAATTGGTTCAGTGTTGAAAGTAGAATATAAACAAAGAAACACCTGTGTACTTTGGTTGGTTTTGTTTTTAGCTCTTTATTGTGGAGAACTTGAAACGTTCCTGGGGTAGGACAGGGTGAGCGACCCCATCATTTCGCCCCAACGGCCATGAAACCATGGCCAGTCCTTCCCTGTTCATCCTCCCCGCTGCCTTCCCTACGCCATGTGATTTTGAATCAAATCTAGGATATATCATTTCATCTATAAGTATTTTAGTGGATATCTCTAAAAGATAAGTAATTCTTTTACAAAAATGTAACCACATTGTCGTTATCATACTAAAAACTTATTAAGGATTTCTTATCAAATATCCCATCCAGGGTTCAAATTTCCTGTTGCCTCATAAATGATCCTGTTTAAATCAGAATCCAAATAAGGCTCAGACATTGTACCCACACATTAATGTACCTTTTATGTCAATTTCACCTTTAGGCTCTCACTCCATTTTTATCTCTTTTTTCTTCCTGGCAATTTGATGTACCGGTGTGTGTTGTCAGAATGTTCACAATCTGAATTTTGCCATTTTTATACCTATGCTACAATTTAACATGTTCCCCGATCTTCTGTATTTTCTCTAATTTAGTAGTCACATCTGGCAGCTTGAAAAGTTCAGGTTATTCCTTTTGGCTGATACAACTGCTTTATAAGTGAGACGTGTTCTTTCATCAGGAGGCACATAATATCTGACCATACCACTTTTTATGATGTTAGTAACCACTGATGCTCGGAAACCTAAATCCTTAGTTCCTTAAGAGTTTAAAATTAATGATACTCCATTTCTATTATTTTTTCCTTTATTTTTTTTGCTATACTACTATCAATAAGCAGAAATTCATCATGTACTGATTGGTTACCAGTGGTACCCAGTTTTTATTTTAAAAGACAGCACAAAGGTTTCTTACTCTTTACCTAACAGATTTCAAAATGATGAGTTAACTTTTTGGTATCATACAATAGTGATAAGCAAGTATTTCTTTAAGTACCCATGAAAGAATAAATTTAAATGTCCTCAGAGTTCTCATTCTCATTGGTGTGCAATTTATTCCATCTTTGGCCAGTGGGAGGGAGCATCTTCAGGTTGGCTCCTGAGTTCTTTTGACATGATCCTAAGAACTTTGATAACTTCTTCGCTATCTCGTATGACAAGATGTTTCAGGCTCACTTCCCTATTTCCTGCCCCAGACCTGGACCCAGCTATTTCTCCAAAAAGCCCTGATACCCTTTTAAAAAAACTGTAACCATTGTCTTTTTATGATACAGAATATATTTGGCCCATAAAAAACCCCAGCAAATGAATATGCTAATAAATGCATAGCTCCTATTTTAATAACGTGTCCCAAAGTACCCAAACCAGCAGCAATCCTCATTATGAAATTATAAAACTGTTAAAATACAACATAAAAAGTGAATAATACATCACAGGTCAGTGTTTCATCAAATGGGTAACGAGGAATAGATCTGAACTTTAAACTACAATGATAAGTCGAAGAAAGGGGTAGGTTCAGGATTATTTACAATTAGAGTTCAAAGATAATTGTATATATCTGTGTCATACTGTTCCTTGGCATTGTTACTACTTTTCTGGGAACCTCTGATTATTTTGTGGTTTCCATTATTTCTTTGGTTTTCTGACAATGAAGACAAAGTCTCATGCTGGAGATTCAGGTCAGATATGTCTAGCTTCTCTGGCTAAAGATCTTGTCCTTACCATTTGCATAGTGGTGGGATCCACAGTCTCCATATGAGCCTCGTGAAATGGAGAGTTTGGGCAAGAGCAACAGCTATAAACACCAGTGATAACTTTTCGGCCAACAGGCAACACCTTTTTATTCGAAATCTAGACAGCTGGCACAGTCTCTGAGGTTAAGGAGCTGCTCCTCTCTCTACCCTTCCCTCTGCCCACAAACCAGAGTGCTCAGAATTTTACAATCCTTCATAGGAAATTAGCAATTTGTCACATTTCTAATGTTTACTTAAGCAAAATTTTAACGGTCCCACTGATGTGGTTTCATTGTAGATATCCATGACTGTATGTTTTCAAATGCATTCTTTCTGGTGTAACTTGCAAAACTAAGCCTTTGCAAAGTAGAGACAGATGTTGGAATATCTGTAAGATATGCATATGGTCATTTAAGTTAAACATATCAGTTTCTTTTGTGAGAGAACTTGAGATATGCCACATAAATATTCAGTGATTTCCATTTGTTAGAATTAGTAATGGAAGAAAAACATATGAAAGTGAATATCACTTCTAATCACTCATGCTAGAGGCTGATGCAAGTTGGAGTGAATTGGAGATGCTGCAGATAATTGGCAAATTATGGGTACAAAACCTATTTCTCCGAGTCTTGTGTCAGAACAGATGATCTGCCCACATTTTCTTATGCTCCTCTCAGATAGGTCAGGCTTAAGAGTACAGTAGATGCTTGGGGTGCCTTAGGAGTCTGGAGAAGCAGGCAACATGGGGCCTTTGGCCCGTGTGTGCAGTGGAACAATCGCCACAGGTGGAGTTGTGGCATGGCCAGCTCTCCATGTAGGAAAGCAGAGTGAAGGAATGGCACCAATGGCAAATGAGGTGAGGGGAAAAGGAGGAGCCAAGGTGCAAAGCCAAATGTATCAGCAAGTGAATGAAGCCAATGCATGAGGCAGTTTGAAGAGAGCAGAAGGAAGTTGGAATTTGGAGAGTGTCCAAAAACCAGCATTTTGATGTTCATCATTGTATTTTATGTGGTGCCTGAGTCTCTAGATTAAATATTCTGAGAGCAATTAAAAGAGTTGATGCAGAGCAGACATCACTAGGAGATACAGCTACATTAAAAAATAAGGCACAATTATATTTCATTCTGTCAGCTGAAGAAATCCCTCAAGATAAGGATTTGACTAGGGCAGCAATGTATGAGCTTGGTAAATACAGTAGTTGCCCGCCACTATGCACTCAGTGTGGAAGTATAACGATGACAAAAGGCATTGGAGCCAGTGGTTGAGGCTCAGGCTGAACCTCAGCTCCTTCGTCACTAGATGTGTGACCTGGGGGAAATGAGTTAACCGGTTTCTGCCACAGTGTTCCTCATCTGTAAAGCTGGGGATAGCAGTGGTATTTACCCCATGGGGTTGTTGTGAAAACTAAGTGATTTGACATAAAGAACTAAGAATAACACTAAATAAATGTTGAAGAAACAGACACTTCTGTTCACATTATGAATGCATTTTTATGAGACAAAAGTATAAAACCACTGTGCATAGGAATGAAGAATTCCAATGTTGAATTTTGAAACAGAGCGGGAAATAAGAGGTCAAGAGTTGTAAGGAAGATACTCTTCTATCATAAACTAAAGGAATGGAAAGAAAGTATGTTTTGTAAACAGGCAGGCAGATTCAAATCCTGAATTCACTTCATATTGCTTTGTGGCCCAGAACATGTTGCTTGAGTTTTCCGTGCCCTAGTCTCTGCATTTGTGAAATGAGGACAATAATTTTACCGGCAGGATTAATTGTGCAGATGCACTGAGATCTTCTATGAAAGCCTGTAAGCAAGGCCTGACATACAATAGTAGTTAATGAATGCTGTTTTTCCCAAGTCCAACCATCATACTGCCTTTTAATTTAAAAGTATTGGAATCTGGTGTGATAGTATTTTATACATTGTGGGCTTTAGAAACTTAAATATAATTTTAGTCCTACTCTGATATTCCCCTGGCCTCATGGGACAAGAAATCTGTGGGGATAGAGGAATATGCTCACTTTGAATTCGGCCTCCACTATGAGTATATAGGGCCCACAGTTTCCCTGTCCAAATTGCCCCAAGCCTGTTTCCAGTATCTGTAAAAGTTCCTCTCCAGGGGTGATCAAGAAGAAACTCTCTGCCAGGAAGGAGAACAGGTCATAAACAGACCTGTCCTGGAGGCTGAGGTATCCATACCCATTCCATTATATCCCTCAAACTTCAAGACAGAGCCGGAAGTGAGGGATGGGGGCCTGGGCTGGCGGTCCCCATGTCACCCCCTTCTGGTAGCAGACTCTAAGAATTCTAAATCAAATCTCATCTCCAGGCCATTAAATAGGTTCTTTGTCAAAGTAGGAAGATAGAATACATTATGTATATGTTTATCACTTTGAGTTATAACCTCTCCATATAGAGACTGAGGGTCTATAGTTTGCGATTTGTATTCTAGCCCCAGGCCCTGCAAATGTACACACAGGTCTGCAGGTATTACTTGATGGCAGTTGTACTTTGAAACAAAGTGATGAAAACATTCCTGAATGTGCATCATTTTATCATTCGGAAACATTAGGATGCTAATCAAATGCTGAACATTCATCTCTGTTGACATATTTCGAAGTTGTGTGAATTTTAGTGATTTTTCACTCCAGTGCAGGAAAGATAACCTGAGGCATGCTTACCCAGGCCTATCTGTGTCAGAAGGAAATGTGGTTGATTTCTTTCCCTTACATTAAGAGATATTTGAAATTAGAATTTGCAGCAGTTATAGTGGGTGTTGGCTCACTTAATAGGTTTAGGAGATGCACATTAAAACAATGATAGGGATACTTCACTGTGTACTTACCACACATTGGTGCAATAAATGTCATTCATTTGGGGAACATAGAGAAACCATAATAGCAGAGTATGGTAAGAATTGTTTAATATACTCCACTGGTTTAAAGCAGCAATTTTCAACCAGTGTGCTGGGGCAGGAAGGGTGATGTGCCACAAGAATTTTGAAAACATACAATACCTGACTGTTTAGTCCAGGGAACTGATCTGTTTTCCCTTAGACTGTCAAATAAAAAAATGATAACAGCCAACACAACAGTAGGTTTTTGGTGTGAATCAATCAAAATTATACCAATTTTTTGTCATATCAGCAAAATAATTTTTTGGTGTGCCACAGAACTTTAGTAATTAGCTTATATGTGCCATGAGATGAGGAAGGTTGAAAATCACTGGTTTAGAGCATCAGAAAATCAGATACTGTGTGAAGGCTAGGGGACCCCCTCTGTAAGTCAGAGCTGCATTTGGCCATTCCTGTAGAGAAAATGCATGGCAACCTCCCCTCTACCAGATCTGAGAATTGACATAACCACTGTTGTTAGAAAGCAAGGCAAATTAATAAGAAATCAGAATAAGTCTTAGTAAAGAATGAATATAGGAAAAACCAGCATAAGTCCTAAAAAAAAAACACCATTGAACCAATGAAAGGGAATGTCACCCTGAAGCCTTAGAGGACAAGCTCCCACCCCTGGGAGAAACTCCGCAGCAGCCTGAAACAAGTACTGGGAAATTTGCTTCCACTGCCCAGTGCCAGAAAATGACCCCCGTGCAGGGGTGGCTGGAGGTCATAAGGGAAGATAAAGTTAACTGGAAAACCATAGGATGAGACGAAAAGGGAAATGGATAAAATAACGAAGTATTTCAAGTAAACCAGACACACAGTGATAGAATTAAAATCCATTCTAGAAATCACATTACATGGAGACAGTAATACAGAATCCTAAATTGAGAAGCTCTTCCAGAGGAAAATAAAAAAGAGGTGTATGAGGTGAAGGAAGATAATAATATAAAAAATTCTCATGAGCAATGATTTCATAGGCTATGTTATCTTACCACAATGCAATTAAACTAGACTTTTGAGTAAATGTTTAATAAAAGAAGATGCTTGAAAATTAACAACAGTAGTACTGTGCCAAAATGTTAGTGCTTCACTCATGATCTCCTGTGTTCTGGGGTTATCATAAAAACAAATCTTTCAGTTGCCTAAATGATCCATTTGGATATTTTCTTATTTGTTTGTAACCTCCCAGGAGCAGCATGGGAAGGTTTCCCTAAGTTTATGTAAACTGTGTCTATTTTGGACCAATGATGATAGCTCACAGTACACTTTTCCTCCTAGAATAGAACTATGTGCTTTTTTCCATTTTTGACACTTTTCAAAAACACTTTGATAAACACCCAAATATGAAGACAGAATTGAGGGTCAGGGGGTAAGATGACTAGAAGACACATTATCCAAAAGAGGACAAGGCAGCTTGTTCTATGTCATTTGTGTCCAGGATGGTGCTTCCCATTTTCTTCCTGCCCTGCCTTAGTCTGCTTGGGCAGCCATAACAAAATAGCATAAAGTTGGTAGGTTAAACAACAGAGATATATTTTTCACAGTTCTGGGGGCTGGAAGTCTAAGATCAAGGTGCCTGCTAATTTGATTTCTGGTCAGAACTCTCTTCCTGCTTTGCAAATGGCTTCCTCTTGCTTTGTTATCACATGGCTTCTCCTCCCAGCATATATACAAAGAAAAAGATTCTCTCTCTCTCTCTCTTCCTCTCTCTCTCTTCCTCTTGTTATAAAGTCACCAATAACATGGAATTAGAACCTCATCCTTACGATCTCCTTTAACTTTAATTACCTCCTAAAAGCCTTACCTCAAAATGCAGTCACATTGAGAGTTAGGGTTTCAACATCCCAATTCAGAGGGAATATAATTTAGTTCATAGCATGGTCATAAACAAATATCAAAATTGCCTCATTTCTTAGCATGCTGGCTCAGACCAACAGCATCCTGATTCCATACGTAGAAAGATGTCCCATAAGAGCTGAGTGACAACCGTGATGACTCGCTGAGGGGTGGGGTGGGGGTGGGAGTGGACCTGGTCAGTTCTGCAGTGCCCACTGCGGGCCGGCCTGGGGCCCAACCGCTCAGCCCATTTCCTTTTACCACCTTATCAGCAGAAAGAAGGACAGAGCCTGACATTTTTTTCCTAATTTATACTCCTAATTACTTAAAACTCTATAAAAAGATCAGGAAACAAACCCATAAATACAAACAGGAATAAAATAGATTAGTATCAATCATGACTTTAGAATGATTGTTCTTAACAGAAAACCAATTTACAGGTTTTAAATTACTTTAAAGCCCATAAATAGAAACAAATTTAACAAATTAATGTATGATTTCATGTCATTAAGGCTCTGATTTTTACATATGAATTTCTTCAGTAAGATGAACATGATATATTTTAAACATGTGTTTTTTTGTTTTGATGATGAAGTTTGAATAAGGGATGAAAATGATAGTTTGGCCAGCTTCAAAATCCCTAAGAACATTTATCTACTTGTAAGATTGACTTCAGGCAAAATATTCTTGACTCCTGAAATAACTGAATGCTCTTTCTGTTTAAAAAGCCTTTGATTTGTTGGAGCAGTTTTAAGTTCACAGCAAAATTGAGAGGAAGGTACAGAGACTTCCCATACACCTTGGTCCCCACACATGCATAGCTTCTCCCCATTATCAGTATCACTCGCAAGAGCAGTACATCTGTTACAATTGAAGAACCAGAGCTGACACATCATCATCGCTCAAAGACCGTAGTTTATGTTGGGGTTCACTCTTGGTGTTGTACATTCTATGGGTTTGGACAAATATGTAATGACCTTGACATGTGTCCATCATTATATTATTATTTAGAGTATTTTCACTGTCCTAAAATCCCCCCGTGCTCTGCCCATTCTTTTTGTTCCCCCTCCAACAATCCCTGATCTTTTTACTGACTCTATAGTTTTCCCTTTTTCAGAATGTTATGTAGTTGTAATTATACAGTATGTAGCATTTTCAGATTGGCTTCTTTCACTTAGTAATATGCACTTCATTTTCCTTCATATTCTTTCATGGTTTAATAGCTCATTTCTTTTTATCCCTGAATAATATTCCATTGTCTGGATGTACTACAGTTTATTTATCCATTCATCTCCTGAAGGACATCTTGGTGCCTTCCAAGTTTTAGCAATTATGAATGAAGCCACTACAAATATCCCTCGGCAGGTTTTTGTGTGTATGGGTTTTCCACTCCTTGGAATTTGGGTAAATTCCAAGGACTGTTATATGTTGCTGGTTCATGTGGTGAGAATATATATAGTCTGTGAGAAACTGCCAAATGTCTCCCAAGGCGGCTGCACCATTTGGTACCTCAGTAGCAATGAATGAGATTTCTCATTCCTTCACAGCCTTCTCAGCATTTGGGGTTGTCAGTGATCCAGATTTTGGCTGTTCTGATAGGTGTATAGTGGTATCTCGTTGTTTTGATATCCTTCCTTTACATATTAATGTTACTGGTAACTTTCAGTGGCTGAGAAGACTAAAAGTTATAATTTGAGGGGAAAATATGGTTGATTTAATAAGATTTCTGAATAATTCAATGTCTAAATACATTGAAAAAGTCAACTGAAAAGTCACATAGAAACAAACAAGAAAGCAAGGGTTTAAACAATATTATACTTTTTAGTTTATAAGAGTTTTTAAAGTTTCCTCAATAAGTATAAGGATGGTAATCATAATATTTATTTAGAAAATTAATACTATTTTCAGTTAAAGCTAAAAGCCAGAGCAACTATAAGATAATCAATGTAAATCTTCCTATGAAAGAAGAAAAAGGGAAAATATCCGTGAACAAATCAAATAACAAATCAAATCCAGCTGCTATAAAATTACTGAAAATCCCAGAGTCTCATCATCATTTGACACAAATTCTTTCACACTTATTTGTTAACAAAGAACTGCTAAAATGAGTATTTTTAGCTGCAAATGAAATTGGAATTAGTTGAAATGGGCAGGAAATCAGGAGGGTTTTCAAGCTCTAAAGCTGTTTTTCCAATGGTTTGTAATTTATAGTGTGTGTATATGTGTGCCCATAAGATAATTAAATTGTACAGGTTATTTGGTGATTTGATAAAGAGCTTTGGTTTTCCATTGCATTCCTTATTTTGTAGGAGTAGAAGCAGGTAGTAGAGGCAGGATTGGATTAGAAGCAGTGCTGGATTTTCATGACATGACTATTATCTGTCAAGGGTTCTAGTTTCTGTATCTGAAATGAAGGGTTTAAACCTAGGTGATTTTTGAGATCTTTTAGGGAACACAGATTTTCTGGTTGTTCAGCTCCTCATGGCACTCCCTATTTCTCAACAAAGCCCTTGACTCTACTTCCATGGCAAACTTAATGAGAAGCCATTAAAAATGAAGCTACTGTTTAGGGAGTCCACACATATTGGCTCAACCGTGCATAAAACCAATGATGCTGCAAGGTCACTGGGCTTTAGAGGACTCTGGTACCATAAGGCCAGAAAAGTCTAGAAAGTCCTCCAAGGTCTGCTGTGTATGGTATGTTACCAAGCTTGTTCTCAACATCTCTATCTAATAATAGATCTTTGATTTCTTTTCTGAGGCCACAACATATATGTCTTTTAAAAAAAAAACCTAAAAGACAAGGGTTTTCCTTACATGAAAGTAAAATGTGTTTCACATTTTATGTGTTGGCCTTGGTCCAAATTAAATAATCTGGTAAAGTCATTAAAGGAATTTAAGACTTTAAGCACTGTTCCTCATTGTTCCTCTTCTCTAGGTAAGCTTACTACCTAAAAGCTTATTTTAAAAGAGTTTATTTAGGTACAAAAAGTGCTATGAATTCTTGTTGTTTAACTGCAAATTTTGTCAAACATTCTAGTTTTCCCTGTCTTTCCCAAATTCTTGCTTCTTGGATCTTGAAGGAATATTTGGTAATTAGTTATTCTCTTTCTCTTGGTGTAAGACAGCTTCTCAGAGACAAACCGAGAGGCCTATAAGGATATTTTGTCTTTAAACAGTTGTGATTTATCTCTTGTGTGTTAAAAATCTAGCTAAAACACTGTTAGAGTTGAAACATGGAAAATCATCTTTCCCTTCCTCCATAGTGGAGATGATTTCTTGCCCTAGAGCTATGAATGGGCTGTGGATGGGAAACAGACTGTTCTTATTGAATTTAGTAATTTAGTAATTTCAATGGACCATTTTAGCACTTACCTGCACATGAATATGCCTCATTTATGTCTTTTAGGTAGTTATGGTGTAACTAATCATAGACCATTTTAACCAGAATGCTGGGGGTATGTGGAATTAGAGTTGCAGTTTATCTTAGCTGTACTCTAATATATATTTTTTCTTTTCCTACAGCTATGTGGTATCTTCATCCTGGCAGTGGCAATTTGGATACGAGTGAGCAAAGATGGTCAAGAGGTAAATAAATAAATATTGTACAAGCTTCTCTGATCCCAAAGTAGTTTATTTTTCTTATAATGATCAAAGTATGACAGTAATAATAAATATTTCTACAGCATTTTCTTTAACTGCCTCATATGACTTTTGCACTGATATGTGATTTTATTATTTAATTCGATTTAATTGATCAAAGGTCCTCACTATGTGCCTGGCACTGTACTGGGCATGGGTCAATCCTTCTGAAAAATGGAGAAAGTGCTACTCCGAAAGCAGGAAGTTTGCAATGAAAGCAGATGTAGGAAGGGGCCCAACTGAAAATGTATTTGCTTAAGACCAGCCTGAAGTGTTGCTGGAGGATATAGACCTCCTTTCTTCCCCACCAAGAACGATTTTTATAGTATACGGTATTGGCGATAATTTGGCTGATCCCAGGATGGGATGATGGTACAAAAGAAAAGAAGGTGAGAAGTTCTCTTAGAGAAGATTTTGAATCTGTGTTTTAAAGGCAACGATATACAAAGATAGTTGGTGGTAACCTGCGGCAGTTGGCAATGAAGGTAACCCCTTATAACAGTAAGAGGCTGGTCACACAGGAGTAACTCAGTAGCTGGCTGGGGATGTCCAGCTTCCTGCAATCTAAGTAGGATTAGCATGACCCCCTTCCCACCACCACACACCTTCCATGTCCTGTGGCAAACCTCTTACCAAGACTTCCACAGGCCTGGAGGATGTTTAGTTCCTATAGTTGGTTCTGGCTCCAGTCTTTGGATTCCACATGCGCTGTTTCTGTTTCACACCACAGTGTTGCAAATGTGGAAGGTGTGTGTGTGGGGAATAAGGGTGAGGATGTGGGAACGTCATTCTGTTAGTTTTACCCAGTCTCACACCTGGCACCATTTCCTGGCCCTTCTGCATCCATTCTTCTCTCTGCCTTCTTTTCAGGTGCACTCCACTTCAAATGACTTTTCTTACTGCACACAGCGCAGTTTTCTTGCTCTTTGTCGTCTGAGCTCCTGCCACTATTCAGGATCACATTACCTAGTGCTAGGGCCTTTCCCAAGTACTTTCCCAAAAACTTTTTCTAAAAAGAATGCTAATTCTTACTTGATAATTATTAAGTTATTATTAAGCTGGCAATTAAGGTTAATGCATTTTTAAAAATTAATTAACTTTTATTTTTAAATCTTTCAATTGCATTTGACATTCAGTATTATATTAGTTTCAAGTGTATGGCATAGTGGGTAGACATTTATATAAATTATGAATTGATCCTCCAGTAAGTCTAATACCTCATACATAGTTATTATAGTATTATTGACTTATATTCCCTGTATACTGTACAGGTAATGCATTATCTATTGAAACTTATTATACCATGGTGCAGCTAAATGCCTTTGGACATAGCCTAGTTGAAACAAACATTAAAAGAAAATGACCAACTATTCTGAATGGGTGGCTTTTTCCCCCCTCCCTCCCTCTCTCCCTATCTCCTTTCCTCTCTCCTTCTCTCCCTCCTTCCCCTCCTTCTTTTACTTTTATTTCTTCTCTTTTAAAATTATGCTTTCTTCCATTGAGAACCCAGAGAATCCCAATGGGAATTAACAGCCTCCTCATTCTGTGTCTCACTGTGCTGAAAAAATTGGGTGAAGGACAGGTGAGGCAACTAGATGCTAACACCTTAGTCCATGAGGATTTTATTTATTGTTTTAAGCTGATGTGACTTCTTAATGTCTTTGGGATTTGAGCCCGTTAATGGTAGTTGAAGATATATGGAATCTCTGTTGTCTAGAAACTGATGTCTGACATTGGGACTCAAATTAAATACAGAGATTAACAGCCACCTATTTTGAGAGTGCTTTGGCCTTTTTAAGATGTGTGTACAGCCTGCATTATTTTATTTTATTTATTGTTTATTTTTTCTAGTTGATACGGGAACTATTTCTTTTCCCCAGTGTTTCCGGTAGACAAATTTGGTGTTCAGTTTATTAAGAAATTATCCACATTGAATGTCATACAGGAGGACTGTTATCCCTGAGAGGGTGTTACTCCACATCTGGGGATAAGAATAAATTAGTAGAGCTAGACAGCATCTTTAGTCACATTTTAGCTCTTGTGCTCTGCCAGCCTCTAACTCTGTCATCAGTGTCTACCAGGACAATATTAACCAGCTTGACTTATGTGAAATTGGCTTGATTTATATTTATCTGAAGTAAGGGATAAAGAATCCAGGCTATGCAAAGAACTGAATTTTACTAGCGGAAAAAAGTAGTAGCAATTTTGGAAGGAGAAACATGAGCATAAACACTGAAAAGAGGGATGTTCAGGGAGGTCTATGTGAACATCTTTTATCTTATCTTCTTGCACTAAATTGTCTCCTAGGGATGCTTTGTTCTCCTTCAGGATAAACTCAGCATCATGAGGCAAAGCATAGGGGCAGCCAGCCATCCTTGACCCAGGTGATCACTTAGAATCCAAAGAGGACCCTGAGCCTTCTTTCAGGTTCAGCCATTCCTCTTTCTTTACAAATTCTCCCCTTTTTCCAAGACACACTCAGACACTGTTCGCACAAGACAGCTTTTAGCACTCGGTTGCCCCTCTCTTGTAACAAACACTTGAACTCAGATTTCCACTTCTTTTCTGAATAAGAAAAGCCACTTGTTAGGCTGGACTTAGAACGGAGACCCTCAAGCCAACACACTGCTTTCTGACTAGTCTTTGGTTGTGGGCCATCTGCCCAGGTCAGATAGAAGTGCTTCATTAGCTGGCTGAATAAGTGCTGGACCCATCATCCAGGTCTCACCTGTGGATATTTGACCTATTATTTCTCTGTCTGGGCTAAGCAAAGTTCTTTTTTTTAATTGATTTTAGAGAGAGGGGAAGGGAGGGAGGAAGAGAAGGAGAAAAATGTCAATGGGAGAAAGAAACACTGATCTGGTTGCCTCTTACACATGCCCCGACTGGGGACTGACCTGCAATCCAGGCATGTACCCTGACCGGGATTCAAACCAGCAACCTTTTGGCTTACAGGATGGTGCCCAACCAGCTGAGGCACACTGGCCAGGATGCAAAGTTCTGATAACTCAGAGAGGTTTCAACCCTTTCAGATGCCTTGCAGGGGTGTCCAACCTGTGGCCTAAGGGCTGCATACTGCTCAGGATGGCAATGAGTTTAGCCCAACACAAAACTGTAAATTTACTTAACACATTATGAGATTTTTTTGATTATGTATTGCAGTATATTTATGTGTGGCCCAAGACAGCTCTTCTTCCAGTGTGGCCCAGAGATGCCAAAAGGTTCAACACCCCTGCTAGGGTTTGCCTGCACTGGCCACAGCATTCTGGTGAAACAGTATTTGATGGGGAGTAGGTAGAGCGGGTTTCCTAATGCTATTTTTTTTTGGTCATTTTCTGTCTTGACCCAGATGCCATGGCTGCTTATTAACAAACTGATTTCTTAGCTCTAATCCTAACAAATAAACAAACAAAATCAAACACAAAATATGAAAAATGAGTAAAAAAATATTTAAGATGTACATCAATGGGAAGGTTTCTAATTTTAAATGTGTAAATTGAAACATTATCTGTAAGCACAGACTCTTAGAGACAAAGGAGGCCTTAGATATCACAGAGGCTGACCTAATTCTCTTTATAAATGGGAAACTGGGGCCCAGCAGGGTTAGTCTGACCAGTTCAGTGATAGAAACTGAGTTATACAGTAGGACCTGCTGGAATACAGATCTTCGTTCTAATGCTTTGGCAAGTGCAGCACATTCTTTCCTACTGATTGTCCAATAAAGGTTTCTTCTAGGCTATGGATTGCTTTCAAATATCATTTAAAATGTAAAGATCATGCATAGTGGTGGTTTTTTGTTTGTTTGTTTATTTGTTTTGGTATTTCCTGTTAAAGGAGCTGAACTACAATGATATGTAGAAGATTCTAGAAGAAGAGTCTCTGAGTTAGTATAAGAACTAATACTCTACCTAGAAATAGAAATAGAAACTGAGTGTTTTTACAGGAAAGATGGGCTACTTGTGGCACTCAAGTATAACACTGGCACAAGGTTTCACTTTTTGATTATTATGTACTTCTGGATATATCTAGAGGACAAGTGGTAGATTGAGGCTAGGTGTTATGAAGGTGAAGAAGAGTATGTGTGGGGAGGAAGAAATGAATTATGTGGGTTGTATAACCCACCCACCACAAAAGGCCCTAAGATTTTTCCCTCAATATCTCGTTACTTAACAGTCAGGCAAAATGAAAAGTTTCTGGAAGACTCCATGGACTGTATTTTCTGAAAACAAGGAGATAGAATTGACATGGAATATCAGGCACTGGACTACTTTTCCTCAGTTTAAATTTTTTGTTTGTTTTGGCAAATGCATAGGCCTATGAAATTACCATTATAACCAATATATAAAGGATTTTATTAACCCATAAATGTTCCCTCATCGCTTTGCAGTCAGTTCCTCCTTCCCCTCCTTCTAAGCTAAAGGTCAAGCCCTGCTCTGATTTCTATCACCGTAGCTTGGGTTGACCTATTCTAATCATACAGTAGCCACTCTGTTGAATATGGCCTACTTAATTCAACATAATGTTTTTGAAGTTTATTCATATTGTTGGGTCTGTCACTAGTTTGAGGAACTTGGGCTTTATAATTAATTTAATTACCATAAAAACACATGCATTACAATGTTGCTCTTATGTACAAAACACAAAATATACAAACCAAAGAGCCCATCATGGGTGCAAGTACATCTTTTAAATTTAAAATAATTGGTGTTTTAAAAGCTTATTACGTTGCTTCCATCCAATATCCAATATATCACCTTAGAAAAATATAAAGTTGGAAACATTATTCAGACAAGTTGCATCTTACTAGAATGTGAGCTCGTTGAGGGCAGAAATTTTTGCTGGTTTAGATCACTGAAGTATCTCAAGGTCCTAAAACAGGGCCTGGAACATAGTAGGTACCCAGTGGATTTCTGTTGAATAAAAAACATCAAAGAAAGGGATTTTTCTGTTTTCTCTTCTGTTTTCAGCTTCTCAGTGGTGGGGAATCTGGTGTCAACCCTTACATTGGTGTGAATATCTTGATTGCTGTGGGCGCGACCATCATGGTTCTGGGGTTCCTGGGATGCTGCGGTGCCATAAAGGAGAGCCGCTGCATGCTCCTGCTGGTGAGTTTCCCAGGCAAATCCCAACACCCATCCCCACTGTCTGTCAAAAGGACTTGCCAATACTGATGCCACTCTAACTTCTATTTAGAGGGGTTGTTGTGGAAGCTGATGTGTTTAGCTTAGATGAGAGGCTACCCTGAGAGAAGACAGATTTTAGCCTTCATTTATTCATTATTACTGAGTACCTGCTATATGAGCTAAACAATGCAGAGACATTGAGACCATTAGAACCCATTAAGGAAGACAGACAAATAAATAATTAGCTACAGTGGGAGTGGCGCATAAAGAAAATGGCCCATGAAGGATATAGGAGGGGACTTCAAGGCAGAAGCAGAAGTGAATAAGGTGTTTGTGCAGGTGAGGATGTGATAAGCTTTCACAGGCTGGGGGGCGGGGGCAGGAAACCTGGCTTTTTGGAGGAACTACAAGGCCTTTGGTATGGCTAGAGTGGCAGAGGCTATTTTTAACAAATGATGGGAGATGGGTCTGAATATGTACTGTGGCAAAAATCATATTTCATGGTAAGAAAATTGTAAGGGAGTAAATAATCATATCTGTTACTTAGAAAGCTTCAAGGAAGAAGGATTGGGTTGGGATAACCCAAAGACTTCACTTTTAAAATATATAGAATACTATGGATATACAGTTCCATTTTTAGTTTTCTGAGGAAATTCCATACTGTTTTCCACAGTGGTCGTACCAGTCTGCACTCCCACCAACAGTGCACTAAGGGTCCCTTTTCTCCACAACCTTGTCAGCACTTGTTGTGTGTTGATTTGTTTATGATGGCCTGCCTTTTGACACAGCAACTCCATTTCTGGGATTATACCCTAAAAACCCTGAAACACCAATTCAAAAGAACCTATGCACCCCAATGGTCATGGCAGTGTTATTTACAATAGCCAAGGGCTGGGAAACAGCCTTAGCACCCATTAGTAAATGAGTGAATCAAAAAATGTGGTACATTTACACAGTGGAATACTACACAGCAGAAAGAAAGAAGGAGCTCCTACCCTTCCCAACAGCATGGATGGAACTGGAGAGCATTATGCTAAGCGAAATAAGCCAGGCGGTGAAAGACAAATACCATATGATCTCACCTATAAGTGTAACCTAGTAAATAAAACAACTGAGCAAAATATAGCCAGAGACAATGAAATAAAGAACAAATTGACAGTGACCAGCGGGGAGGTGGAAGGGGATAATGGGAAAGAAGGGGAAAGGTCAAGACAAGGAACATGTAAAAAGAATCTGTGGACAAGGATAATGGGGGAGGAGTCGAATGTAGGTTGGGGTGGTGATCAGGGCAGGGGAGAGCAATGGGGAAAAAGGAAGATAACTG
>CM052539.1:59612051-59668353 GCA_028533065.1 Trachops cirrhosus | reverse complement strand
TAACTGGAACATAATCAGCAAAAGAAAAAAGCAAACAAAATATAACCAGAGACATTGAAATTAAGAACAATCTAACAATAGCCAGAGGGGAGGGGGGAGGGGACAGTGGGGAGAAGGGTTTTCAGGAACTACTATAAAGGACACAGGACAAACCAAGGGGGAGGGTGGAAGCAAGGGAGGGGGGTGGGTTTGGCTGGGGTGGGGGAAAATGCAGACAACTGTAATTGAACAATAGAATAATTTTTAAAAAATGAATATAGGAAAAAGATTAAGTATCCCTTAGATATAAATCTGACATAAGAGTTTATCAGAGTTCACCTAAACTTGTTTCTCTCATAAAATAAGTTTTGTGTCAGTCCCTGAAAAAAATACTTGTTAAGTGTTTACCTATTATGAGGGAAAATAGGGACAGAGTTTTAACCACTATTATTATTCATAGTGGTTGCTTTTAGATTACTAAGGCCTCATTTGCAATTGAGAATTTAATTACTTGAAGAGTTTGATTTAAAAAAAATTAGTTTGTGGGCTGTATTCTCCAAAATTATGATTTCATCAGTCTGAGGCAGGTTTCAGGAATCTACATTGATCACAACACCCCGGTGATTCTGATAATGGCAGAGCCGTTGTTTTGCAGTCAGTTCTGACGTTTGTTCTGAAGTTTGTTCTGAAGTATGTGTTTGATGAAAAAAGAGGACAAAGATAATATTCAGATGATTTCATCTGAGTTTTTAAACTTCCCATTCAACATCACACTGATGCGTACAATTCTATAAATAAATTTTCTTTTTAACTACTTTCTATGGTCAGTCTTTGGAGCAAATATTTCTGAGTAGTAATGGTCCCAAAATTTGCTTCCTGGGGCAAAGGGTAGAATAAATAAAGAGTGTGGTTACTACTTCAAATTGTAATATGCTCCAGAATGCAGAAAGGGGCATCATGCTGAAATGTTTCAAGGTGTTACTGAATGCACTGGGGATAACATATATTCCTTTTTGTCTTTTGTTTTTTCAGTTTTTCATAGGCTTGTTTTTGATCCTGCTCCTTCAGGTGGCAGCAGGTATCCTAGGAGCTGCCTTCAGATCTGAGGTGTGTATACAGATGGTATTTGATAATTTTGGAAAAGTCTGAAAAATAGATATACTACCTTCTGGCATGAAAAATTTAACAATATTTTTTAATTTTCAGTCTGAGAAAATTCTGAATGAGACTCTCCATAAAAATGTAGAGCTTTTGAGCGCAACAACTGAAAATGCAGAAGTATTCCAGAAAGCCCTGAGTGAATTTCAAGAACAGGTAATTAGAATTCGTAGGTCATTTGGGGAGTTACACATAGTTCTTCTGTGTTTACTTAATTTTTAACAGGTGGATTCCTTAAAGGTTGAAAAATATCTCCATTTTGCAGATTTTGACTGATTATTCTGTTGCAATGCAATAAGAAACATCCAATAATATTTCTATTTTTTCCAGCATCTTACAAAGTTCTAAAGCAGTTTAGGACAGAGATTAAGATATGTTTATGACAGATTAAGCCTCAATTAGGCCAAATTAATCATTGTTTTAATATTTATAGTATGTTTAGGGAGTTTGGAGAGTCAATCTCTCCTCTCTCCACCCCCACACCCTTTCTCTCCTCATGACCGTTCCCTCTCTCATAAAGATAATTACAGCAGTTCTTACTAGGTACCAGGCTTTACATTTAGTAGCTCACTTAAATCTCAACTCTAGGAGGTGGTTAATATAATTATCCTCATTACCCCATTTGACAGGTGAGGAGATTAGGGCTTAGAGAGGTCTGACAGCTAATAAATGGTGGGGTTGGAATGTGAACCTGGATCTGACTAGTTAACTCTTTTTAATAAGTGCACAAGACCCTCATTAGTTAGTTAGTTACTGTATTTTTCGAACCACAAGATGCACATTTCCCACCCCACCCCCAAATTTGGGAGGAATAATGGTTGATAATGCTGCTGTTGAGTTCAGTTTACATTTACATTGCTGAAATATTATGTTATTTATATTATGAAATATTTTACCCCATTTTTTGCTTCAAAATTTTTTTCCTATTTTCCTCCTCTAAAATCAAGGTGTGTCTTATGGTCTGAAAAATAGGTTACTTAGCTTGTTTATTTATTTATTTAAACTGCTTTGCTATCTTTTGGGTAAAGTCAAAATTTGGGCAGGCATTGAAGGTATTTGCTGTGTGGCTCCTACCTAGTATTTTAAATTTCTGAAACATGGCTCCATAATGCAAACACTCTAGTCCAGCCAGGTTTGTCTGCTCAGGATGCTTTAAACAATTCCACCTTTCTTCCCTTGCATCATTCCCCATCTTTAGAATGTACTTACTACTTTTCTCTTTCTTTCCAAATATTACATGTACTTTGAAGCTTGGCTGAAATATTACTTACTCTGTGGAACTCCTTCCAACCACACCTTCTCACTTACATCCAAGTCTGATCATTAGTGTGTTCTTTCTTAATTTGAAACAAAATCTGCCTCCCTAGAATTTGCATCCCTTAGTACTAGCTCTTCCTTCTGGAGTTTCAGAGGTAAAAAAAAAAAAAATCTACTGATAGTTCTATACACTGCAACTTTTAATTTGAAGACATCCTTTCTTGAGCAATTTACCAGATGACATTATTTTTTCCCCAGAGCATTACCCACTTCCTATTTGGATAGATTCCAGATTATGAAAATTCTGCCTAAAGCATCATTTCGAAGGGCCAAACCCTGATATATGTCAGTCCTCGTTTAATTTTGTGTTGTGCTTTATCTAGCTGCCCCCTAGCTGCATCCACGATCCTCTCCCCTCTGGATCATTCCCACTCTGAAACCCAGATTAATCCAGATTTAAAGCAGGAAGAATTTAGGCAACTCAGTTCCTCCACTGGTTGGGGCTGAGCATCCTTGATTCTCCCTGGTAGTTGACCTGGAACCAAATGTACTACAGGTTAACATTGGGTCTCTGGGATAGGTCCTGAGTCACACTTGCGCACATTGTTCCTGGTCCCAGGTCTCAGTGCCAACAGTGGAGTTCTCAATGTTCTGTTTGTTGGAGTCCAATTCTGAATTGCTTTCATTCTTATATACTTATCCTATATCTGAAGTTGCTTATGCTCATAGGACCACAGTTCTTTTTTAAATGTGCATTCTGAGTTTTTTCTCTTTCTGTTACCCACCGGGGTTCATTTCCTTCCTTCCTTCCTTCCTTCCTTCCTTCCTTCCTTCCTTCCTTCCTTCCTTCCTTCCTTCCTTCCTTCCTATTTCTTAATGCTTCTTTGTAAAAAAAATCCAACCTCAAACTCTGGCTGAGGGACCTGGGCTCCACCACACCTGGACAGAAGTTCTAGAGACCTAGTGGCTCTCTCTTTAGATTTCAGGGAATTCCCACACAAATTCCCTGCTAACATACTAATGGAATGTGCCCCCATGGATTCTTGGTGATAACTGTCTAGAGATTGTTGTCTCATTTCCCTGCATAGAACCTTGTTCATCTAGCTGTTGTAACTCTTTTAACAAGTTCTGACCAACTTCTTCTCCAGCTGCTCCCACATCTGATCTGGTAACCAGATAGCATGCCAAGTTTAGCCCTTCTGCCTCCCTCCTAGTCTTCTGTAAGTATGTCTCTATCTGTACCTCCCTGAGGGATCCTCAGGTATGTGGTAGACTGATCTGTGAGTGCATATAGTGGGGTTTATGTTCTTTTTGGTCTGGAGTATATATTTCAGTGACTACTATTCAAGATTATTTAATAAGAAAGAATGAACAATTAATGATGTCTACTATGGGAACAGGAAAGGAGGATATTTCAAGATAGTCCTCTTTGCTAATATTGATTGAACTTGGGAGCAACTGAAATCTCCAGCTCTTTGACATACAAATACCTGCTGAGGTATGTATAGGGTGGGACAAAAGTAGGTTTATGGTTGTTTATATGGAAAATAATATAATAGTTAATAAAGAATAACACAAGAATAAACTGTGTTTCACATACTCACAGCTGCAAAACTACTTTTGCCCCACCCTGTATCTGTACAATTGAGTCTTTGAGCCAAAGGTACAAGGCTTTATATCTGCCTCAGTTAAACTTGCTAGTTTAAGTCTATGTTTTGAACTGTCTTTGGAATTCGATTCTGTCCTCCAGTGTATTAATCATCACTCCCAGTTCTATATCAGCTACAGAGCTGAAAAGATATTTTCCATATCTTTATCTAAATTACTAATATCAATGTTGAGTAGATCACATGCAGTGAGAGCATAATGGCATTCACAACAGCCACAAAACAGGAACAGCCAGAGCAGCTGACACATGCTGAGTGCTTTCTAGAAGCCAGCCGCTGGGTTAAGCATTTCATATTGTCACATGGGTTTTCTCATTTTTATCTTTACAACAACTTTACAAATTTATACTATTATTAGCAACTATTATTATCTGCATTTTACACATGAAGAAACTGTGGCACAGAGAGTTTTGAGTAACATGGGTAATGTGGTCACCCAGTAAGTGAATGAATGCTCTTTTAATATTCTGGCATCGAAATGCATCTGAGCCTGGAAAACCACCCAGTGTTGGTTCCATTTTTTTCAGCTATTTTGCTCTACCTTTCTGCATGAAGAGTTTTCTCCTATTCTATTGAAGCAAATAGGACAAGACGAGGGATAATATTTCTCTCTTTCACCTAATAGCAAGGACTGTATACTGAGTCATTGGGCTTACCACTTCCTTGTTTTTCTTTCCCAAACCTGACTGCAGATTCCCCCAGTGTTTCCCCAGGCTTCGGTTTATTCTAGACTTTAATGTTTCTGACATTGTTCTAAGAGTTTCAGCTCTCATTTGTACCCCGTTCCCTCTTGTGTGGATGTCCAGGTGGAATTTAATCTTGTGGGAGTCCCACTGAACATCGCCTTTGGCTTTTGAGAGGCCTCTCAACCTTTTTCTCTTAGCCTCCAAAAGTGATCAAAGATCATGAGATAGAAGTTTCATTTTTAAAACCTCTCATCTCTTTTGAGCAAAAAGTCTTTTAAGCACTCTTGACTATTTGGTGAGCTCTTTGGGAGATTCTTTCCTAAAACCTAAGGTGAGTAGATCTGGTTTTGCTCCTCTTTTGTCATTAAAAACTATAAGGTGAATTTTTCATCTTCTCTCCAAGTTCCTCAGACTTTTGCTACTGCAACCTATTTTTCCTTCTTTAATATTAAGCCAAAAAGGAATATTCCTTCAGAGAGGAATATTGCTTCTTCATTCAGAGAGGTAGGTGAAAATACACAATATTTTGGTATAAGAAACATCTTCATAATAGTTTCAGGAGAATATGATTCAATGAATTGACACTGTTTTTAATTTTCTTTAGTGCATGTTTTTCATGCTTATTTTTCATCAAACAGTTCAAATGCTGTGGTTTGGTCAGTGGACCTGCTGACTGGGGACAAAATTTTGAAAAATATTCCAAGTCCTGTGAGTGTCCAGATGCGGCGCAACTTGCTTCTTGTATAAGTTATGACAACAAATATGTTTACAATCAGGTAAGAACAAATCAACGTTGGCACAGTAAGTGGTTCTGTTCATTTTTTCTGTGTGGAAGTCTTTAAAAAAATTAAATTGCAGCAATTATAACAGGAATCATGATATAGAAAAGTCCCAGGAATTTCCCAAATAAAAAAGAAATCCTTATTTAAAGATAAAAGCTTAATAAAAAAGATGAAAGTATATGAGTCTGGCGTTATTTAAACACAGCTCTCAGAGATCAAAGCACCATTACGCTGCAAGGGGAGACAGAGTGCAGTCACAGTGAGAGCGTATTTTGTCCTCTCTTCAGTGACTTTCATCTCTATTCTCCTCTCTGTTTTTCCATTTTAGCATAAGTTCTAGAAATCTATATTTTCACTTTAATTTTAAAATTAAAGCTTTTTTTTTCTAATCAAAGATTCCTTCTCTCAAGTAATTGTATAGGTGTAAAGAAATGTTCTGGTTTTTAGGAGTTTCAGCTCTGGATATTCAGTTTACTTACTAATTTGTCTAATTAGCACTCCAATTTAAAAGTTGCCTCAGATATTTAAGGTCAATTGAAAAAGCTGGGTTTATCTTTTATGTGTTGTAGATGTCATATTTATTATGTCACTTGTGGATGGCAATATGTGAATGTCATATTTCTTATCACTTAATTAATCAAATATTTATAATGGTGAATAAAAGTCCCAGGAATTTCCCACTTCCTATGTGCCAGACCTCCTGCCAGCCGCTGGTGCAGAATTCCTGAGTAGGGCACAGTGCCTGCGCTCAAGGAGCTGACGCCCACAGAGGGACAAGAGGAAGACAACTGGGCAGCTTTTTTCAGTCCCACGAACTATTGGTGTTTCTTGGATAGGAGCAGGCACAGGTGTTGTGGTACCCCATCTAGCTCAGTGTTCAGGGTTCAAGGGATGGCTCCTAGAGGGCATGATATCTGTCTGTTACTGCAGGGTTTTATATAATTCGTTCCTCTTGCCTGAAAGGAATGTGTACAAAAATGGCAATTACAATTAATGATGTTAATGTTTCATTGATTTGCAATTACACTTCAGTGCCTATTTTGTGTCAGACAGACCCTTGCTAGAATCAGACATGCTTCTGGATCCTCTAGGAGACTATAGTCTAGTTACGGGGGAGACCTATAACAGCTATTATAATTCAATAAATTAGTTTCTGTAATACCTTAAGATTATATCAATCTAGCATGGGCTTAATAATGGCTACTGAGGTTAATTATATATCAGGAAATAGAAAATATCTCAGGAGAAACATGTCTCCAGCTGACTCACATCCCTTTTACTAATCTTATCAAAATTAAGGAGGCTCTGTTTTGAAGGGCAATTGCTGTTACTAGTATTTAAAGTAAATGTGGGGGAGGAATTAATCTATCAGAATACAGAGCTACCATGTCCTTCATTGTCCAAGTAATATCAATAAAAAAAAATGTTGTTCTTACTTTTTTATATTCTTCCCTGTTCCCCTCCTCCCTACCTAATGTTAGTGGCACATTATCAACAAGGAAGAGGGAAATAAATATAGTATAAATAAATGTAGTTTCCGCTTAGGATAATAAGGAAATTAGTAAACTCAATTGCAGGTTGCTGTCTTCAGTTAAAGATTCAACACAAATATCTTTTTTTTCCTCAGGGAACATTTTGAAAATCTCTACCATTATCCTAAAAATAATAGACATTCCCTCCAAATGCACACTTAATTCAGCTGAATACAGGCTGATAGTTGTACCAGTTTCCCAAAAGGAAAGTCATAAATTCATAAAATATTTCCACCTGCCTTGCACTATTTGCAAGAAATCTGGAAAAGAAAATCTGAAATGGCCATAATTTGTTTGTTTTTTCCCTTCCTCCTTTTTGACAAGATAACCTGGTTATCTAGAAGGAAAGGTGGAGAAAACTCCTCAAGCACAACAAATATGACTCAGTAGACCATCAATCTAGTTCATCCTAAATAATGTAATAATTTCTTCTAATGTTTACTGCTTTGGGTCAGATGAGAATGGAGAAACCCATTCAGAAATGAAGAAAAAAAAACTGGTTTCACTAAGCCTCATGGAGAACTTCTATTTTATTTAACAAATAGCAATATTTTGTTAGCCCTTTGCACATGTAAGGCTCTCATGGGGAAGATATATTTTCTGGCCATACAGACCACAGAACTATTACATTGTGTAGTATTTTTCATTTTTAAAATTACTCATATAATTCACAACTTTTGGAATTTTTAGGTTGGTCTAGAATGTTTTAAGCTTGGAATTGCACACTGGTTTGAGTAAATTTTGAAATAATGTGGTAGACAGGTGACTTCCCAGATTCTCTTTTTTGCTCTAAATTAAGGACCTAATAGTGGACATATGATTTTTTAAAAAATTTTAAGGTAAAAATAAACCCGATATTTATTAGAAAGGGATTTTTGAAAAATCTTGTAAAATGGAAAATTTTCACGATGATTAACTGAAACCCCAACCAGGGAACTCTGCCATAAATTACAAGCCTAAAACAATACACAGTCAAGGTGATAACAGCTCTAAGATTGTAAGCTAAGATAAAATTATTATTTCTAACTAAAGATCCCTAGATTCAGCAATGACAGAACTGAAGCAAAATTTTGCTCCTTAAGTGCTTTCTAATATATGAACAAACCACAATTACAACCTTTCAGAGAGCAGAGGAGCTTGAAGTGGAGGAAATAATCCAATTCCTTTTTGTTGACTATGCTTTTTGGTAAGAGTGTAAAAATATCAACCCAATGGAAAAAAAACTTAAATAATACAATCAAAATTTGATTAAAGGTAACATTTTTATGTTTTGTTTTTTTTAACAGCCATGCATTTCTTTTATAAAAGACTTACTTAAAAAACATATTATCATAATTATTGGAATAGCATTTGGACTGGCAGTTATTGAGGTATAGTATATTCTTTCATTATTGACTCTTTATATTTAATCCCTTGCTTGTTCCATTAATTCTCCTAACACACATCTATGGTGAGCCAGGTAAATACCCGGTGTTTCTAAACAGTACTAGGTACCAAGTCCCCAAAGACCAGCATCACCCTCTATTAGTCTTGGGATTGAGGAGGGGATTACCATCTTATGAACTGAGCAGAGCTAAGTCTATTATTTCTGAATGGCCTCTCTACTGGGAAATAAAAATTGAATTGATAACACATTGTTCTTAGTCCCAGATATCTTTTTCTCATTGAAAATTAATACAAGAATCAAAGGTAGAAGGCAGAGCTCCAGACAAATCCAAAACACAACCTTTACATTTTCTTATATCTCCTCCTGATTTTGAAATAGAAAATAAAAATTTAACTCAGGAGTGTGGGAAGCTGTTGTCCTGCTATTCCATTCTAGAGAAATCTAATAAGTTCTAAAAACTCGAAACAGTTGCCTTTGATTTTCTCACTGTAGGAACTATGGACTCACTTGGAAAAGTTTTAAAGGAAGCTGTTCTTGAGGTTTATGTATTTACTCTCATCAATTTGTTATTGATGTTGATGGGCTTTCTTGGCAATTTTTATATACAATGCAATTTTATTTAATTTTTTAAGAGAGGGTTCATTTATTGATTTATTTTTTAATTGTTGTTCAAGTACAGTTGTCTACATTTTCACCCCACCACAGCTCCCCGCCCCAACCATCCCCACCTCCCACCCTTGAACCAACCCCCTTTGGCTTTGTCCATGTGTCCTTCATACATGTTCCTTGATGAACCTTCCCTTATATTCCCCCATTATCCTCTTCTCCCTCTCCTCTGATCACTGTCAGTTTGTTCTTTATTTCAATGTCTCTTGGTATTTTTTTAAAGAACCTGAATGATACCTTTCACACAGCCTAAAAATCTTTGCCAAAAAAGATGAAGCAAAACTACTTCAAAAAAGCATTTTTGAAATCACCCTAGATCTTGGGGCATTTAGATATCAAGTGAGTCAACTCACTCGCATCCTGTTCAGGGTAGGATGTTGGCAAGAATCCTAATTATGTGTGGGGTGTCTTTTCAGTTAATGTCTCTGAGGGCTGGTTAGCTCAGCTGAGTGACCACGGCTTCACTCTCATGGAATGCTGAACAATGCTCTCCTTAGGATTTTTAGCAGCTTTTTACTTCTTACTTGTGCCATATCACTGCCAGAAAGGAATTTTAGCAGGGACTGAAGCAATTTAGTGTTCTAAGTGATCATTTAAGTTACTCATGGAATTACCCAGCCAACCCTTAGAACCAGCCATAAATGGGGATGTTGAGTATTACTTGCTGGTAGCCAAGAATAAGTCTAAATATGAAGCATTCTCTTCTGGGAACATGGCCGTCTTTCTTTATGTCTGACATGTGAAAAGAGTTGAATGGTGCTGTGTATCAAGTCTATTTTTCTCAATTCCACCTTTTGTCAAATATCCTTTATTTGCCTGCTTTGTATTCTGTATTTTAAATATTTTATTTATTTTTAGAGAGGGGATGGGAAGGAGAAAGAGAGGGAGAGAAACATCAATGTGTGGTTGCCTCTCACATGCCCTCTACTGGGCACCTGGCCTGCAGCCCAGGCATATGCCCTGACTGGGAATGGAACCGGCAACCCTGTGGTTCAGAGGCCTGCACTCAATCCACTAAGCTACACCAGCCAGGGCTCTGCTTTGTATTCTGAGTTAATTCTAATTTAGAAATATGAACTAGTGGCCATAGTGAGTGAGGAATCACACACATGTATACTCATACACTTATAAACATAAATCACACATTGCCTGTTGATAGGCTAGACTTTAAATAAATGATTGAAAGAGCAAACTTTAAATGAAGTATTTAGTGCAAGTGTCAATATAAGTGTCAAATTCCATGTTAGACTCAAATTGACTATGAGTGGCTACAACCCACAGATGTTTTTAAGAAGCTTCTCAAAAGGAAAGTCATAGAAAATAAGCACATAATCAACTTGGGAGATTGATATCTCTCATACCATGGTTAAAGGCATTGCCAAGAATCTAAATACATCTAATTCAAGGTAAGAGTACAAGAGAAGTACCATATTCTATGAAATTGGTATATCCATGTGTTATTACATATTTAGATATGTTATTGGTTGTTCTAAAGACATGATTAAGGAAATACCTTAATAAAAACCTTTGTTATAGGTATGGAACTTATATATGTTAATATCATAAAATATAACATTTTTAGTTATGCCAGTTAAGTATGATTTCTAGACTATATGTAGGTATGATAGTTGGTTCAAAGAATGGTAGCTTTGAAAACAGTCTTCTGATATTCAGTTTATAAAAATGGATCCAAAATAATGTACATTAGTATGTCTTATTAGTATATTAGATATTAGTATAGTCATTAATCCCAGTTGCATAATACTTAGGCCCATTTTGAAGGCTTAACACTTAGGCCTTGTTTCCCAAATTCAAGAAAGCACAAAGACTCAGAGAGAGAAAAAAATTCCTCTAATAAATATTTTAAAGAGGAAAACAGGGGCAAATATCTTCATGCAGAAAATACACTCAAACTATCTCCATAACAAATCATGTGAAAAAATTTATCCTCCGACATTTAAAGCTTTGGCGTCAGCCTGTTTAGGAATAGGCTCTGATGGAGGGCTGGTAGTTCTTTTCAAGGCTCTGCTAAGACCCATACCTGAGGGATTCTTCTTATACCAGGATGCTATGGATCTATGCAAAATGCTGGATTTTGTAAGGATATTTTATTTATAGACATTTTTGGAGTTCTCGTTATTCCAGGTTGAAAAATCAGACTACCATATCTCTCCTTATTTGACTATAGCAACTTACAAGCACAAAAAATGTGCTTTCTCTGCTCATTTCAGCCGAGGAAAAAACAAGCCACTGACATGGATAGTTATTGCCGTGTAGAGTACAAGTTATCCTGACAGGATCCCAGGAATAGCACAGTTCATAGAGAGAAAAATGATAATTTTACATTTTTCAGACTGCTCCCGAATATGGGAAAGCATGCACATTACTTACAGCAAGTTTATCCTGAGTCTTTGCGTACATTACCATACAATGGATCTCTTTTCAATTACTTGCTATTTTTATGAACAATGATAAATTTTCTTTTCAGAGGTAGTGAGATGCAAAAAAGTGGGATGTTAACTGTCTAGTCTGCTGATAGATGATGGGTTTCTATTTCAAGAATGTGACAGTGAAAGATGATAGTTGCCTAATCCCAGTATTTTGCCCATTTTCTTTACTCTTTCCTGATACTTGTCTCCCAGACTTGAGGCTTGAGACCAAGACAAAAAGACTAAATTTCAAGGCTTTTTGAAATCACTCCAAAAATCGTTATTTTTTGCAGAGTATTGATGTTTACTTTTTTTTAAAGAATACAACTATTGGGCAGTAGTTCTCGTTTAAAATGCATTTTCAGAAAATAATTATTAAGCAGGACCTCTTAAAACAGTAGGAGTACTTGAGATGACTCAGCATAAATGGCAGCTCACCCTCCTCCTGCCTCTCCTCAAAGCAGGCTAGTGGGGAGGAAACTTTTGATTTGTAATACACATCAGTCTTTCTACATCAAAGCCACAGCATACAAGTCACCAACTGCAAAGACAGTAAGAGCAAGTTTTAGTGTCCTTTATTCTTGGTAGAGCCACTTAATGAGCTGGAAACTATGCCCCAGATTTTCAGCTGCATTTTTTCACTTCAAAGGAAATTTTTGAGTTAAGCTTATTCTCTGTAGATTTAGAAGTTTTTAAAGAAAAAAAGTTACTTGTTTTTCATTCCTCTTGGCAATGTCTAACTATGGCAAGAGAAATTCTAGACTCCTTGATTTTCATGCAGGTGATCTAAACCAGATGATCATAACGCTTTTCTGGAAGCAACAGGTATATGGAGCGATCAAAGGCCTGAGGTCCTCTGAGCTCTAGGGCCGATACCCCCAAAAAGGTGTGTGTGTCCAGAAAGGTGGATGCTCTGTGGCAGCTGCTACTGAACAACCAAACAGGGCAGGTTAGAGGTGGATTGGCTGGCTGGAAACCCCAATTAAGACACAGTATACTCAGAGAGCTTTCTCAGTGCTCTTTTGTCCCATGAGAGTCTCTAATTTCCCACGTAGAGACAGATGACTTAGATAAATAAAATTAAGACTGTCAATAGCCAGAATCTTTTCATATATAATGTTCTTTCTGTCTGTTTATAATGTCTCCAGCATTTTCCCTTAAATTCCGTGTTAACTCTATTATTTTTTTTTTCTAGGTACTTGGTCTGATATTTTCTATGGTCCTGTTCTGCCAGATTGGGAACAAATGAATCTGTGGATGTGTCGAGCTATCATCAGTCAAACTGCTTTGAAATTTTGCTTTGGCTTTGTGACTTTAAATATATGAGTGCTGCATGCGTTAGGAGCAGCCGTCCTATTAAAATTTCTCATTTAGATAGACTACGTCTTCCAGACGTGTTGAACATATTTAGGATTTCAGTAATACTAGGAAAGTGATATGGATGTACATTTTTACTCAAAATAAAAGTATCTTTCTTTATATTGGTGCCTTTTTTGTGTCTGATCACTATGTTCAGGGGGTCCTGTGCTGAAAACATTCTTCTGGAGCCACCCAGTGGACCAGTCTTCGTCTCTGAGTGACAGTTAGTTCAGGCAGTGCACCTAGGCTTCTCAGAAGTAGCACTTGGTTTCATGTGGCGTATCTCCCGCTAGTGACAAGATTAAATTAAGCCTCAAATTGAAAGATTGAGAGAGTGGCCCAGCTCTTTTCTATTTATGCCACTGTCTACTAAGGGTGTCTCTCATTCCTCTCTAACTATTATGGGGACAAGATGATATGAATGCCATCTTTTCAGCCACTAAATCTTTGGTTCCTCTCTGGACCTTCCCCTGGAACATAGTTAGAATAGCTTCTATTTTTCTAGTTCTCACAGACATTTTTACATTTTACCTTTTATTGAGGTATAATATACACATAATAAAGTGAACGCATCTTAAGAATACACCTGTGTAAGCACCATGCAGATCAAGATAGAGGGCATTTCCAGCACACCAGCATGCCCCAGTGGTGTGCTCGGGCTGGCTCACGCCGACTTGCCAGAGCAGACTGTGTGCATGTACACCCCTTCCCAACTCTGGGCTCAATGACATCGCATTGCTAGCTGGGAATCCACCATGGTGGGAGTGTTTACACCATGGAGACTGGCAAATGATAGAAAACCAGGGATTCTGTGGGGCTTTCTTCGAGAGCTGACTGTTAAACATGTACTACTATACCACTGCTCTCTTCTCAGCAAAAACTTCTCCAAAGATTACTACTCTTCTGAATTTTATGACCACAGATCACTTTGCCTACTCTTTAACTTCCTATAAATGGAATAGTAAAATAGGCACTCTGGCTTCCTTTTTCTCAACATTTTTTGTGAGATTCATCTATATCATTGCATGCAACCAAAGTTAATTCTCATTGTTATGTAGTAGTTCATTATACAAATATATATCACCACGTGTTTACTCATTCTCCTGTTGACGGGCATTGGGTTTGCTTCCAGTTAGGCCTTATTGTGAAAAAAGCTGCTAAAAACATTCTCTTCAAGTATATATATGTACTCATTTCTGTGCAGACATGTAGAAATGGAGTTGCTTCACCGATTTAATAGATTCTACCTAGAAATTTTCTAAAGTGGTTGTACTAATCTATACTCATACTAGAAAAGTATGATAGACTCAGTTTCCTCTTCTGAGGAGGAGAAAGAAGAAGAAAGATGGCCATTGTCTCATAATCAGAATGACCAGCAAAGTGTGGAAAACTTGGGGCACCCTGGCTGGCTTAACCTGAGTCTGTGCTCCCCTACTGATGTGAAGGCAGCTGTCTGTCTCTGAGCACACCATCCCCCAGGAACCATACCAAAACTGCACATTTCTTATCTCATTTTTTCTTACCACATCCTTATGAGGTAGATACTATCTATTAGTATTCTCATTTTGCTGGTAAGAAGATAGAGAATCAGAGCTCTAAGCCCAGAGCCGAACTACTAGTGATTGGTGACACTAGGGTTCAAACCTTGATGACGGTCTCCCCAACCCTGGCTGAGGATCATGCTTAATTTGGTTTTCCCATGATATGTCTATTAATAAATTTGCTATGTTTTATTATAATTACCTGCAACTCCTTAAAGGCATTATTTGTTATTTGTCGTTATGTCCCCAGTATCCATTAAAATGCTTGGCACATAATAGGCACTCAATAAATCGTAGCGAAAAATAATACTTAGATTTACTGAGAGGTTATTATTATGTACCTAAAAATATTCTAAGCCTTTAGCACAGGGTAACTTGTTTAATCCAGAATGACCTTCTTAGGTTAGAACTATTGTTAGACCCAATTTACAGATGAGGAAACCAGGGCCCAATGAGGTAACTAAGCTTTTACAGGTGAGGCAGCTGGTAAAGTAGGGATGTTGTGATTCGGTCTAATGGACTGAAAACCTATGTTCTTTTTGTCACATCATCCTGTCCTGCCCTACAGTGTTATTGGGAGAAACAGATATGGAAGTGAGTGTGGAAATACACAAATTAATATTTCCTGGTATCAGTGTTATAAAGAATTATGTCAGGATAGGCAGGAAAACAAAAACTATCTATTTAAATAATGGAAATATAACACAGGGAATTGCTGTATTAGTCAGCTTGAGCTGCCATTAACAAAATACTATTGTTGGGGGATTAAACAACAGAAACGAATTCTCTTACAGCTCTGGAGGCTGGAAGTCCAAGCTCAGGGTGTTGGCAGATTCCATCCCTGGTGGGAGCTCTCTTTCTAGCTCATGCAGGGATTACCTTCTGTGTCCTCACATGGCACAGAGAGAATGGAGGAACTCCTGGGCTCTTATAAAAACACTAATCCCATTGGATCAGGGTTTGCCCTTAATATATCATTTAACCTGAATTACTTCCTGACTCCAAATACAGCTACCCCGAAGGTTAAGGCCCAAATATGAATTGGGGAGGGAGGGGACAAAATTCAGTTCATAGCAGCTGCTTACACAGATGATGGAAGAAGAAGCCAAATGGGAGAGCCAGGGAAACCAGAAATTGGCAACAATAAGAAGTTGCTACCACCCTTGGGACTGGAAAGACACAATTAATGTAACCTTAGCCCAGCATCCAGGGCCTCCTGGTGGAAGGTGGAACCCGTGTCCGGGACCACAGAGGGAAGATTGTCAGAACAGAGAAACAGGGGACTGTCCCAGTTCATTCCCTCCGGCGCTCCCATTGGCTGAAATCACCTAGCAACCAGAAAACAAGAGAGCCTGGGCAATGTAGTTTCCCGTGATACAAAGTGAAGCTGAGAATGGCCAGGACTGGACTGAGCAGGCAGGGAAGACCGTCACAGATTTAAAGAGCAAACACAGGTGCTGAACTTTTTGATTAAAGTGTATGAAACTGTAGAAAGCATAACACATTTAACATTCTTCTGAGAAATGGTACAAAGTTTTCAGGGATCTTTCTGTTTTGACAAAAATTCAAATCATTTTAGGGGTAGAGAGAAATTTTTAGGGCTGCTGTTTGTAACTGGGAAACATTTGCCTCTTGGGATTTTTGGCAATGTTTGGAGATATTTTTGGTTGTCACAACTGGTGTGGAAAGGGAATGTTAGTGGACTTTAGTGGGTAGAGGCCAGGGATGCTGCTAAGCATCCCACAATGCACAAGAACATGCCTTCATAACAAAGAATCACATGGTCCAAAATTCCATAGTGCTGTGCTTGTGAAGTTCTGCTTTAGAGAATCACAACTGAGTAACAAAATATCTCCTTGCCAGGGGGCACTAAGGTGCTCATTATCATGGAAAGTGAATGGGATTGGAGTCAGGAGTCACTTTAGACCAGGCTTCTAATTTGATGGCTTTGTAATCTTTGCAAGTCACTTAGGTTTCATCAACTCCAAATGAGAAATTTTATCTAGAAGATATTTATTTGCTGGTGATAGTTCACTGAAGTTTTAATTTTGATCTTTGGTACTGAAGGTGATTATGAGGAAAGCTTTTTCTCTCTTGAAGGATATTAAAATTAGATTTAAGAATAAGCTTACATATATTTTCATGCTTCCAGAACAAACCACAATATTAAGAAACATTAAATTTTATTAAATGACTTAAGAACATAGTAAAAACAAAATAAGAAAGAACTGTGACCAAATTGATAACTCAGTGTAGGTAGATATGTTTCTTCTAATTAAGAGAAATGTAGAAATTATGTCTATTATGTTTAATATTGTACAATTGTACTCAGATATATAAAAATATATGATATTTTGACAAATGCTTTTCAGATCTGCTCATTCCTCTGCTTCCTGTGGCTACCATCCTATCTGATCTCTCACAATCCCTCCTAGGGTAGAAATAGCTAATGGTCTATTCAATATCCTTTCTTTCTTTGTCTACCTTACTGATACATCTCTGATTTTGTTGGAGAGCAATGAACCCAACTAAAATATTTTATTTCCCACCACCTACTGTAGTGAAACTCCTCTATAACATACCTAGCAAACACACAAAGAATACACATAATTTGTGAGTGTTTCTTGTCTTCCACAGCAGCAGGCTGCTCCCATTTTTAATTAACCTTTCAACATTGTAAGAGCATCTTTTAAGTGACTAAATTTATTGGACCCCACATAGAACATTGAAGTAGAATTTTATCATATTTGATAAAAGAGACACAGTCTGATGCCTATAATCTAAATTGAAGAAGAGTCACATAATTTGAACTATGTACAGTTGAAAAAAAAATGTAACTTCTTCACTAACCTAGACTGGAAAGGACACTGAGATGGCTGTGTTGGGTAATAATGCAAATCATTCCTAAGCATCTTCCTTGGAGAGTTAGTTCTGTACTAGACAATGAACCACTAGCAAAGGTGGGATATTGTTCCAAATTGCCTCAAGGTCTGTTTCTGGACTCTGTCTTGTTCTATCCTTGAACCAATACACTGCTGTATTATAAAACTTGATGTAAAATAGAATAAGCTCTCTCACTTTGTTGTTAAGTGCTGTGGCTATTCTTGCCCCATGTTTCTGTAGAAATTTTGTAAGTAGCTTGTCAATTTGCGCACACACACACACACACTCCTACTAGAATTTTTATTAAGATTGCTTTCAATCTATAGCTTACATCTTTACAACATTAAGTTTCCCCATCCATGGTGTAGCTACCCATTTATTTAATTCTCTTTCATTTCTGTTAATAATGTTTTAGAATTTTTCTGTTAGAAATCTTTCAATTGTTTGAATTACTAAGTAAACTTAGCAAAGTTGCTGGATTCAAGGTCATCACATGCAAAATTGTTCTTCTGTATATCAACCACAAAAAATACAAATTGGAATTTCAAAATAATCATTACAAAGAGTCATGACATGTCAAATATTTAATAATAAATCCTATGAATAATTATAAGATTTTAACCATAAAATTCACAAAGCATTCTTAAGAGAAATTAATGTACATAGAAATATAATTCTGTGGGTTGGTTTTCAATCCAGTATCCTTGCTACTTACTAATTAATTTCAATAATTTATTTGTACATTATATTTTGTATTTTCTGTGTATACCACTGTGTTGTTGGCTAACAACACAGTTTTATTTCTCCCTTTCCAATATTTATACATTTTTTTCTTGAATTTATTGCATTGACTAAGACATTTAGTACAATGTTATAAGGAAATGATATTTTCTATGGGCATGCTATATATATATATACATGCATATATATGTATATATATAAATTCTAGAATTAGAGTATATGCTTGTTTTATTAAAACCAGAATTTTACTAATATTACGCAAAAGATTAGGGACATATGTAAAGAAAAAGCCATTTATCAGTAGCCTTATTGATTCGAGGGTTCGTGAGTCTGGAAGAACGAAGAAACTTGGTGGGACGGATGGAACAGGAACTAATGTCATCGGAGTGGTGACAGGGGCCAGCTCCCCAGACATAAATTTTTCCCCAAGGAAAATGGTAATGGGCACTGGACTGAAGAGAAACAGATGCCCTAAACACATTTATATTTTATATTAGCAAAATCCATATTTCTCATTATGTGAGCATTCAGCCACTTGGAAAGCAGTGTGAATAGGAACATGACTTTTGGAATAAAAATTCTGGGTTTAAATTCCAACTCTATCATTGTGTAACCACAGGCAGGCAAGCTGCTGAATCCCTTTGAAGTGCATTTCCTCACCTGTAAATTGAGGATAACGATTCACACTTATTGGGATCACTATAAGGATGAAATGAGATAACATATGTATGCTATTGGTCATATAAAAATGTACAATGAATGTTAGTTTTCTTCTCCTTTTTGGTTTGAATTCTTCTTCATCTTGTGTTGCTGTATAATACTTGTGACATATTAAACTATATCGTTGCTCTTTTTTTACATATTAAGCTATATACTTTATCTTGATCTTTTCTCTATTTCTTGTCTCACCACCACCCCTAAACTTCCACATTGTTCAAGCACACAGTAGGGACCCTCAAGAAGGATGGGATAGAGCAGGAAGCAGAAATAATCTGCAGTGCTTCTAGTGTTTGCACTCAAGAGCCTAAAATTTCATCAGATTGGCTCTTTCAACTTCCCCACTATATCTTGGCACTGAGCTTTTCAGAAACTTGCACATGTTAAGTTTCTACCTCTGTACTCTACCTATCCCCCTCCCCACAATGAGCACTTAGAATATTCACTTATGGTTTTTTCTGTTTCTATGAGTTGTGAGTACTGGCTTCTACTCTTTTCTTGTCTTCTTTGCTTCCAGTTTTGGAAGTTTTGCCACCAAAACTTTCTTGAAATCTTGTCCTATGGCTTCCACAATTCTACTGCCTCCTGCTTCTTGCTCTCCTTTTCTGTTTTCAGCTCTGTCATCGCCGCTTCAGCTGCCACAGTCAGACATTCATTGCGCTAGCTGCTCTTTCTATATCCAGTCTATATTTTATTACTTAATTTTTTCTCCTGGACACTGTTCAAATTTTGGGTTTTCTCAGGGTTTTAGTCTTAGTCTTCTTTTTATTCTACTTCTTCTTTCTTGTCAATTCTAGCCATTTCCAAATCCCTAGTGAACTCTCAAGTCTTCAAACTCCATATACCTAGTCAGGACTGCCCTTCCGAGTTGACTTTGTAGCTGCTAACTAGAGATGCCATAGCCACATCTGCTTTTCCTTCTGCCCTTTTGATATTGCTTATCAGCATTAACAAATTAGTCACCCAAGCTAGGCATGTCAGAGTCACAGTCAACATATCCTCTCTATGTACCACGTCCAATTGGTCACCCCATCTTGCTGATACCTCTGTTTTCTCTCTTCCTTTTCTGTTAGTCAGAGCCTCAGTTCAGATCATCATCATTTCTCTTTAGAATTGTTGTAACAATCTCTTGATGGGGTTTTCTGCCCTTGTTTGTTCCCTCTTCAAAGCCATTCCTCATGGTGCCACAGGAACATTTCTAGAATGCAGATATTATGTTACATTACTCTCTCTCCAAATTAGAATTGACTACAGGCTTTCCATAAGAACTAATTCCTGTTCTCCCTGCTCATCTCCAGTCACTCCTTCATGCACACCCCATGAGTCTTTCACTTTCTGTTCTTCTGTTATCCCTTCATACCTTTGCCACACTGCTGCCTGTGCCCAGGATGACCTTGGTAACTCATTTGGTTGGAGTCCTTCAAGACCTAGTTCAAATGTCACCTCCTTAATGAAGCTTTCCTGGATCCATTACAACAGAATTAATTTTTTTACTCATTTGCATTTTCCCATAACACATTTATTTAAATATCACTTATTCTGATATATTTTGGCTAGAATTTTGTTGCCTCCATTTTACTGTAAACTTCCTGAATGCTCCTGAGCCCTGGAATTGAGTTTGTTCCCCAGATCCTGGCATGGCACTTAGAATATTAAATTACAGGCTCAACACATACACGTTGTTTTTAATATCAGCTGGCCCACTTGAAGAAAGGTATTCATTCTTACCTCATTGACTATCAATATATTTATTAATAATTACAATAACAATAGCAAATACATGTAGTGCTCATTGTATGCCAGGTTTTGCTTTAAGAAATTTACATATATCACATTCAATTCTCACAACAGTTCTGTTACTAAAATTATTATCCTCATTTTACAGACAATGAAACTGAACCATAGGGAGGTTAGGTTGCCCAAAATTAACGGACCCAGGTTTCAAACCCAGCTACCTTGGCTCCACAGCTTACATTCCTAAACCACAATGCTATGGTACATCTCTTGGGAAAATAAAGATAATTCGTTTAAAAATTAGAAATTTGTTTAGGTTCTTTCCAGAGTAGTTGAATTGCTGAGAGTGACACTTGAACATCAGAACCCTGTGTTCACCCTCATCATCACATTCATCACACTGTATTACAAGGCTTTGTTTCCATGTCTTTTTCTGATTGAGAACAATTTGAGGCAAGAAATGTGACTTTCTTAACTTTATTCCTACCCATCCATAACATGACACCAGACATGCATACTCAATCAATAATTAATTTATGAAAATATAAGAAATAGTGCTTACCTTTTTAAAGACATAAAAAATCACCCCATCCATAAATTAAGGTTGAAAGTTCTAAAACTAACAACCAATTAAATTGACTCCAAGAGATACATGGAGATTAGAATATCCTGTCATTTATTGAGAAAGGAGTTTGTTTAGTTACCACTTGGATTTTCTCTTTTTATTGCAGCAGATGGTGATTAAGAGCTACGGAAACAGGAATCAGATTTCTCTGGGATCAAATCATGGCTTCACCATCTAGTAGCTGAGTGATTGTGGGATTGTCACTTACCTTCCCTTTGCCTCATTCTTATTAAGGATAAAAAAAATCTCTGTAAAGCTGTTGGGAGATTAAATGAGACAATGCATGCACAATATTTGGAACATATAGTAAAGTTATTACTCAGTATTATTAGCTATAATATCATTATTATAAGCATAAGTAGAATTAACATTAGGATTTAAATACTAATCTAGTTTTGGTTTTGATTATGAAGCTTCTTTGCACTTTAAAAAAACATTTAAGGCCATCAGAGTCTTCATCTTCAGAACTCTGAATTTTTGAAATGGATTTTGACACAAACTCCTCCACAAAATGATAAATCTTCTTCTTAGAAGCTCTTTCCAAGGCTGCTGTCCAGCGATCATGTTAGGCAGTGGAACCAAGAAGACAGGGAAGGGATAATGAGCCAAGAACTGAACCACATGGAATGACAGACAGAACATGCGAGGATATTTAATCTGGGAATCAGCATGATGCTAAACAGCACGCATCACGTCGAGTGGAGAGACAGCTCCACCAGCTTTGCCGGCAAGGTGAGACCCAAATAAGTCATGTCTGTTTAATATAATCCAAGCATCAGCTGTGACAAAGCCAAGAGCAGTAACTAGTTGAGACGAACACGACATTGCACCTGGCTCACGACAGCTCCAAGAGTAATTTGTGACACCATTTCAAGTGATTCCAATAGAGAACATGTTGTTCTCTGCAGAAATTGTGATTTTGGAAAACAGGTTAGGGTTCATGGCAAAATTTGAGATGAAAATGGTTAGGAATGTAAGAAACAAGCAAGAAATCATTGGTAAGTTTGTAACTGGAAGACATAATAACTGGCAGTTGAATTTACTTTTTTAATACCATAACTAAAAAAAATTGCTTACTATAGAGACAGGCAAGTCAAGCAAACTAGGCCCAATAAGTATTCGGAAATAAGATGGATATCAAATGTGTATAATGAGCATTAAGTTGTGGTGAGTACTTGCTGAACTGGGAAAAGCAGAGCCTCATGGTCCTGGAAGCTGGAACTGTGGGTTGTGAGTTGGGCTGTGAGCCTGGATCCGTGTGATGCTGGCTAAACCACCAATACCTTTTTTATCCTCATTAATAACCCCTCAGTGGTTTAAAATTCTGGACTTCGAAAAGTACTTTCCAAAGATCTAAAGATCTAAAAATCCTTAGATAGAAAGAGCAAGTTTCAGATGGAAGAACCAACCTTCTTTCCTGGTAAGCATCCAGCAATAAAAAATCTAAAAATATCTTGGAAAGAGCATGTATTTGACTAATATAAAGCAGAAATTTGATTTTTCCTACTACCCAGACTGCTTTCATATGTAATTATCCTATATCTTTGTGGTAAAATGGTAGCAATGTGTGTCCTGGTTAAAGAATGAGGAACTTGTATTTTTTTTTAGTCAAGAAAACAGAAGGAACAATGTTGGAATTATGAGACCACTGAGTACCAAAATCAAAAACAAAGAAACCCCTCTGTTCACATAGTCTTTTCTGAGATTCCCGAGTTAGATTGCAATGTTGGATTACCTATTATTATGAAAAATGTTGATAAAAGAATTAAAATTCCTTATGGAACTCATCCAAACATCCTAGGAAAATGAAAGACCACATCATGTTGTGGGAGGAAGTGGTTGCCGGCACCAACACTCATCTAGTAGATGCTCACTCTTTACCAGGCTTGAAGCTAGATATTTTGCATACTTTATGCCAAGTCAATATCTCAGTACCAATGCCTGGATCCCAGGCATAGGGGATTTGAATTAACCGGTGATCATAATGTGCAGCTGCAGGTGGGAACCGTGCCCATAGAGGAGTCCAGTGAGAATGAGCATGTGCTCCCAGTATCTTGTTTTTCCTGTGCTGTTGAGTTCCATAAATTTTCTCAAGCATGTTCTCTTAAGGCACCTACAATAACAGGATTGCCTCAAAACACACCCAGTAGGTTAAATATTTTCTGTGCTTGTACCTATGTACAAACCTCATAAATTCAACATTTGGCCTTCCACAGGTTGTCTTTTTTTTTATCATAGTTGCATTTTTCCACCAAATCTATTTTTTAACTGTTACTCTGTTACAGTTGTCCCAATGTTTCCCCCTTTTCCCTCCTCTTCTGATCCCACCCCCCACTCCCATAGTCAATCCCCACCCTGTTATCCATGTCCATGGGTCACTCAGAAATGCTCTTTGTCTAGTCCCTTCCCCTTCTTTCCACAGGTTCTGTTTTGGTCCTAGATTCAGAGTGGAGCTTGGAACAGCTACACCTCCACAAATATGGAACAACCCATATAACCCTTATCTATTGTAGTGTTATTTGCAATAGCAAAAGATTGCTAATGATCCAATAGTTTGCGAGTGATGGACAAGTTTGATAAACTATGGTGCACTCACTGGTATTGTGCAGCTGTAACAAAGACTGAGGAAGACCTGCATGAGCTGGTTCAACTGATTTCCAGGCTACATTGTAAGGGAGAAAATCAGTGAATACTACAGTGTGCTACCTTTGTGTGTAAGAAATAAAAGGAAATAGAAATATATATAAATAACCATATGTATGTGTTTATTTGTGCAATAGAAAGCCAAACAAGGGTGAAACAGAAACCAATGAAAATGTTTACTCCTATAGAGCAAATGTGGGAATGAGGTGGTTATAGGAACGAAGCTGAGATTCTCCAAGTATATTCCCTCATAAGTTTATTCTTTTGACTTTCTAATATGGTTTTGAACCATGTAAATGCTTTACATATGCAAAATTAAATTTAAAAGAAAAGAAAAATAAACTCTAAAATTTAACATAAATAGAAACATAGGACCTAAATGTATATAAAAATGAATAACATAACCAAAGATTTATGTCAAGTAACTCTGACATAGTACTCTGACTGTACATAGTATAAGGACATAAACAACAGCAAATCCAAAAAATATCTTACTACATAAGTTTATTGGGAGTGGTAGTATTTGTACTGCTATTCTGAAACTATTTTATATACAAGATAAAACGAATAAATAAATACATTAACATTACTGTGATCAAAGAATTTTAGCAAAAAAGAAAAAATATAAAAATATAGAACAAAAGAAATTTGAAAATCTGTAATGGTAAATTTGAATGGCAATATCAATATGTAATTATATTGTAAGAAAACTTTTCCTAGTTCTATTCACTACAAGGATTTAGCAATAATAATACAAGCAATATAACTGCAGTAACAAGTTGTAAATAAATGGAAGGGTGTGTCATGTTTGTGAATACATCCCTTTGTTTATGTTTAAAAATCAACATTGTAAAATGTCACTTCTTTTCAAACTGATCTACAGATTCAAAGCAATCTGAATCCAAATCTCAGTTTTTGCTGGTTTTATATTTATTTGTTTTAATACTTTTTTATTGTATTTTTCCATTACCATTTATCCCCCTTATACTCTCTCCCACCTCTACCCACTTCTCTCCCCCACAATCACTACACTGTTGTCTGTGTCCACAAGTCCTTTTTCTTTTTTGCTTGATCCCTCCACCCTCAATTTTTTTAAATTAAATATATTGGGGTGACATTGGTTGATAAAATTATATGGGTTTCAGGTATACAATTCTATACTGCATCATCTGCATATTGTATTGTGTGCTCACTAAACTAAGTCCAGTTTCCTTCCATCACCATTTATCCCCCTATACCCTCATCTACCTTCCCGCTACCTCTCCTTCCCTCTGGTAATCACCATGCTTCAACCTTTTTTTAGTGGAAATTAATGGGCCCATTCTAAAATGCTGGTGGCAATATCCAGAAGAGGCAAGAAAATGCTTGAAAAACAAAAACTGCATAACTAGATACTAAGATTTACTGTAACAATACAATAATTAAGACAGTATGACATTGGCACAAGAATAGACATATAGACCCGTGACATGGAATAGAGGCCAAGAACATACCCATTTATATGAAGTCACCTGATTTACGGTGACATTCAGTGAGTGAACAGATGGTACATCAGTCACCGTTCTGTCAGGAGCTAGAAACCACACCAGTAATGTGAACAAAGACAATTTAATGTAAAATGTTACTAACTACTAAAAGGGCAAAAGAGAATCTAAGTTTAACAACTGCAGAGAGCAGAGAGCAGCTACCACCCCTCTGGCTGAGGGATCAAAGAGAAAAGCTTTGGAGAGTTGGAGAAAGGGCAGCAGGGCTGACTCCCAGCTCTGAGGAGGGGGTGCTCAGCTGGACATGTGCGCATGAGCTTCAGAGAAAGGTCTGTGGGAGCAGCCCCAGGCCTCTGAAGAGGGGCTATTGTTGCTGTAGAAGACATAACATTCCTCTGCCACTAGAGGGACAAAATACTGTTGGGTGACCCTCAGAAACCACCAGCCAGAGAAGCCCTCAGGAATAATAATAATAATAATAATAATAATAATAATAAATAATAATAATAATACAACCAACCTATAAAACAAACAGAAAGAAACAAGTCCCTTCTTTCCGCTCCAATTGTAGAGCTCTATCGACCTCTGTTGGTAGAGTCTCATGGCAAGCTAGCTAGCAAAGCAGAAGTGTGGGTTGCAAAGTCCCAGCCCAGCATCCCAAAGCGATGTCTAGAGCTGGGTGGGTTTGGAGCTGAAAGACAATAACCTAATAACTTACACATGTAATGTTGGCAATAAATGGTATTGAAGCAACTATATTTCCATGTTGTAAAAAATGAACTTAACCACTATTTCAAACCATATACAAAATTAATTCAAGATGGACCAGAACCTAAATCTAAAAGAAATCAAACTTCTAGAAGACAACGGGATGTCTTATAGGCAAAGATTTCTTCCACAGCCTCAAAAGCCATTAACCTTAAAAGAAGTGATTGATAAAATATATTTCAATAAATTACAAAGTTCTTTTTATAAAAATCCACTATTAAAAGGCTAACAAGGTAAGCCACAGACTGGGGAACATATTTGAAATACATGTAGTAATGGAACCAAAATAATATAATTATCAAAGTGACATAGTGAAAGAAATAAAACAGTCACTGGTCTACAGAAATTCAGAAATTTCACTAGGCAGGTATTGTCAGGTCCTCCAGTCCTGGGAGCGGAGACTGTATTTAATTAGACTTCAACTCAAAGGATGCACCGATAGCACAGAGACGCCCAACCTTTTTGGCTCTAGGGACCTGTTTTTCCACTAACGAGTGTTGGGGGGCAGGAGGCGGAGCTCCGGCGAGCTTCCCTTTCTGACTGGTTCCTAACAGGCCACGGACCAGTACCGGTCTGCGGGCCAGGGGCTTGGAGACCCCTGATATAGTATATATAAGGAAGAACTTCAAGTCATTGAGAAGGTAAATGATTTAATTTAAAGATAGTCAAAGACTTGAAGAGGCAGTCCACAAGAGAGACTATCAAAATGGCCTTAGATAAACGCATCATTAATTATCAAAGAAATGCCCATTGAAATCATAAGATACCACAGTTCTCTAAGAGTAAGCAGACACATTAATAAGCATTGCTGAGGATGAGGAGCAACTAAGAAGTTTTTATATTGATGGGGAGTGTAAATGGAAACAATCATTTTAGAAAACTCTTTGATGATTCTAAAAGAAGCTAAACATCCTACACAGGAGTCTAATGGGCACTTGCGCTTTTGTGGTTCCTGCTTCCAGACTCACTAAGTCCTACTGCAGACACTGAAGGGATCCAAGGATATCAAGGATCTGCCTCTGGGGCGCTGCGGATGATCAGTTCTTTGCCTCTTGCAGTTCCAGTTGCTGCCAGCATCCCTTAGCTCGTGGCTGCATCACTCCAGTCTTGAAGGACATCATCTTCACATCTCTCTCTGTGTTACCTTCACGTTGCCTCCTGTGGCGTGGGAGAGTGGGGCACCAACTCTCCCTCTGCCCCTGTGATAAAGACACTACTTGTGACGGCATTCAGGCTAATTCTGCAAACTGAGGTCCCTAACGATTGACTGACTGCCCACAGTCAGACAGGCAGGAGTCTAGAGGCAGAGTTTGCATTGTGACCTCCAGAACTGTAAAAGAATAAATTTCTGTTGTTTTAAGCCAAAACAAAACTAAACTAAACAACAATAATAACAGGAAAACCTAACCATGAGAATCCTCCATGGTGCAAAGTTTCACTCTTGAGTAAATAGCTAATAGATACAAGTGCCTATATGCACCAAAAAACACATGCAAGAATGCTTATAGTAACTTTATTAATAATAGTAAAAATGTAATATAATGACAAATACTCATCAAAAGTAGAATGGAAAGATAAGTTCTATTATATTCATACAATAAAATACTACACATCAATGAAAGAAGAAATCACTGAAACATAGAACAAATGGATTCAAAGTACAGATATAATGTTGAATGAAAGAAGTCGAATACAAAGAGAGCATACTACATTATTCCACTTGTAAGTAATTCAACATTTAAAACTAATCTATGGTGATAGAGGTCAGAGTAAATGCTCACCGATGGGAAGGAGGTAATCGTGAGGAAGGGAGCAAAGGAGCCTCAAGGGATGCTGGAGGTGTTCTGTATGTATTCCTTTCAATACAAACCCACTTTAGTCAACTATGTTTGCTTTATGTTTACAACTCTATGTAGCATGAATGAATAATTAGTATTTATTTGGGGTCTTACCTTTTGCCAGGATTCTATTTGTTTTATACATATTAACTTATCTAACTCTTTGAACAAACTCTTGGGTGTATAATGTTTTTCATCAAAATTTAGAGGTTTTTGAACATTGTTTCTTTACATTTTCTTCTTTCTCTTTCTCTTCTCTCCTTATTAGACTCCCACTATGCATACATTAGTATGCTATTTGTCCAGTAAGTCTTTATGACCCTGTTCAATTTTCTTCAATCTTTATTTCTTCAATCAATAATTTCTATTGATCTTTCTTCAAATTTATTGATTCTTCTGCCATCTCAAATCTGTTGAGCCCCCTACTGATTATTTCAGTTATTATGCTCTTCAAGTATAGAATATCATTGGTTTTTTAAAAAATAATTATTTAGAATCACTGTTAATTGATTTATCTTTGCCATGCCTCAATTTACTTCTTTAAGCATAGTTTCCTTTAGTTCTTTGAACATATTTAAAATAAGTTTTGAAGTCTTTGACTGTTAAATCTAACCTCTGGGGACACCCAGAGACAGATTTTCTTGATCTCTTATTTACCTGAATGAAGGTAACATTTCATTTCATAAGTTTTCTGTTGAAAAGTTGACATTTTAGAGAATATATTGTTTTAGTGATGGACTCTGAAAGTTGTCACTGCTGCTGCTAATTTTTTTGTTTGTGAACAAAATTTACTAAACTGCTGAGGCTAACTTTTTATCAAATCTCTTTTCTTAGTGGTGAGTGGCCGCTCATGTCTCTGCCCAATTTTGTTATCTTTACAGTCTGTTTTTATTTTTAAGTCTGGCCTCTTGGAGGTTGCCTCTATGTTTGTATAACTGAGTTACCACCCAATGATTGGACAGAGGCTGTACTCAATCGTCCTTAAGATATGAGGCTTACGTTATCTGCTGATGAATCCATGCATTAGTGTCGTACATACTCATCTACAAAATGCTTACCCATGTGTGTGCCTGGGTAAGATGCATTAAACTCTACCTTAAGATTTGGGCACTTAACTGTAGGAAAGTTATAAATTTAAATAAAAAACATATTGTTTAAGTCATGGGGTGACAAACTTCAATATGGAGGTCAAATCTGGCTCCTTGCCTGCTTTTTGCTTTTAAATAAAGTGTTATTGGAATACATCCATGCCCCATATATCACTTATAGTTACTTCTAAGCTACAACAGCAGAGTTGACTAGTTGCCGCAATTATATATATATAGCCTGAAAAGCTGAAAATAATAACGCTCTGGCACCTTAAGGAAGTTTTCTGACCCATGGTCTAAACCACTGACATGTGGAGAAGCATAACCTAACGTATCTTGGATGATTCTGTTACCAGTTCTAGGAGTGGTGCAGCATGATATTAAAAATAAAATAAAATGAGAGCTTTGGTTTGGGGGTCAGTGTTTAGGGGCTAGAAAACTTATTGGATGGGTGATCTATTTTATGCAATGGCAAAATATTTGGTTTTCACAATAATTTGCAACACAAATGATGAACCTAATAAACCTGTAGCTCTAGGGGAAAGGTTGAAAACATTAATAGAGTGTGTTGGTTGCTGTTGTCTGCATTTGGCAAGCTATTAAAACAAAGGTTTGTAAGCAATAATAAAACAAAATGAAGAATTTAGAAGTTCAGAGGTCAGTAGGATTATTAAAGGCAACTGCTTCATAGACCCATGTATTAATAGTGAAAAATAAGATTTTGAAGGCTTTGAAGAACCAAAGTTGACTAAACCTCAGTCTGGCTGGCAAGGCTCAAGCTATGAGTACTTTTTGGTTTTCATACTTATTATTAAGCCCTCTTAATCAGTTAATATTTTAAAGGCTCAGTTAAGGGTGGAACTTTTAATAGCTCACACAAAAAATACATTAGAGCGAAGAGGTTAAGAAGGCGGCTTTCCCCCTGAAATCTGATGGGCACAGGCTTGTAATTACAATTAAATCAAGAGGAACAGAGAGCAGAGGATGAGAAAGCAAGGGGATACTTCAGTCAGAATCTGGGGACTGTCACTTAAAAATAAACTGTGAGTCTGGGTTTGTGTAGAAGAAGCTGACTAGAATTAATAGAAAAAAGTCCGTTAATGGGCACGCTGCTCATGCTGAGAATGAAAGAGACTTTGTTCAAGACTTAAACCAGTCCTGAGTTCCAATTGTCTATGGGTACAGAGTGGGCCAAGAATGTTGTTCAACCCCAAAGTGGATCATATTCTTCTGCTCTTGTTTCAAATGTGGTAAAGGTCAAATGTGATGTAAATGGGAAAACCTCAGAGGAAGAAGAGTCAGGGACAAGGAAGAACAAGGAACCAGCATACCTGCCTGCAGATGACACATTTTGAATCTGCTGCCATGGTCGAAAATGACTTTTGAGTTTTCTCCCTTAGAGCAGGATTGAATGTATTCTGCATGTGGAAATAAGAGGGAACTGAATATTTGGTGACTATAAGGATGGCTGTTGGTACAAGTTATTGTCACTGACCAACATTTCTTGTTCTTCCATGTAAAAGAATGGCATAATAAGGCAAATGAGGATTCTCCTTCAGTCTGGTCTCAGAATGAGAAGGAACTGTGAGCACAGCCTACTAGAGTCTCAGCATGGCTGACCGGCAGCCAGCGACATAGAATGTGACGGATAACTAAATGCTGGTTGTTGTAAGCAAATGGAATTGGGGAATTTTCTGTGACCTTGTCTAATGACTAGAGTACGTATAATTTTTATTCTGAGAAAAGTTCTTACAGCATCAACTAATTTAAAAATGGAAGAGCATGTTTAATGAAAAACTAGGTACTGAATTTCTGTTTCACAAGGAAGCAGATAATGACCACGTAACATTCACAAATGATTTTTGATGGGTATCATCTATTAAAGGGACCATGGTGATACATATGACCATGTGAATATCAAAAGACACAAAGCGGCTGAAGAAACATGTAGGACTTTTTACATATAACTCCATGTTTGTGTCCTCCTAAAATTGAGCTCCTACTGCCAATGTGCTATTAGGAGGCCGAATGTCAGAGTGGTACTTAGGTCTTCAGGGCAGAGTCTTCCACCATGTGAGTACATAGAGATTAAATGACAAAAGAAAACAAAACCAAACACCCACTTTTCCCTGTATTGTATATGGCTATATGTTCTTTTAGTTTTTAAAAAGAATTTTATTTTTGAAAATACGTTCCAATAGAACTATTTTAGGTCAACCGTTAGAATAAAACCAATTTATAGGTCAATAAATAAATGTTAAGAAATTATCATTTTAATTTTCTTAGTGTCTCTACTTCATGTTCTAATGTGTCCTGCTTAGAGTACTAAATTATGTGATTACCTTACTTCTATAATTATTATTTTATATGTATGTGTATATATTTTTTTGTTTTCTCAATATAGCTTTCACATATTTAATTTCTAAGATTTCCCTGCTTTTTGCTCTCTGAGTTGCACTATAAAATCTCATATGTATTTTCGAATTCACTAATTCTTCTTTTTAAATATATTTTATTGATTATGCTATTACAGCTGTCCCATTTCCCCCCTTCACTCCCCTCCACCCTGGACACCCTCTCCCACCCACATTGCCCCCTTTAGTTCATGTCCATGTGTCATACTTATACGTTCTTTAGCTTCTACATTTCCCCTACTATTCTTGACCTCCCCCTGTCTATTTTCTACCTACCATCTATGCTACTTATTCTCTGTACCCTTTCCCCCTCTCTCCTCCTCCCACTCCCCTGTTGCTAACCCTCCATGTGATCTCCATTTCTGTGGTTCTGTTCCTGTTCTAGTTGTTTGCTTAGTTTCTTCTTGTTTTTGTTTCAGGTGTGGTTGTTAATAATTGTGAGTTTGCTGTCACTTTACTGCACATGTTTTTTATCTTCTTTTTCTTAGGTAAGTCCCTTTAACATTTCATATAATAAGGGCTTGGTAATGATGAACTCCTTTCACTTGACCTTATCTGAGAAACACTTGATCTGCCCTTCCATTCTAAATGAAAGCTTTGCTGGGTAGAGCAATCTGGGATATAGGTCCTTGCCTTTCATGATGTGGAATACTTCTTTCCAGGCCCTTCTTGCCTGTAAGGTCTCTTTTGAGAAATCAGCTGACAGTCTGATGGGAACTCTTTTGTAGGTTACTGTGTCCTTATCTCTTGCTGCTTCCAGGATTCTCTCCTTCATTTTAATCTTGGCTAATATAATTATGATGTGCCTTGGTATGCTCCTCCTTGGGTCCAACTTCTTTGGGACTCTCTGAGCTTCCTGGACTTTCTGGAAGTGTATTTCTTTTGCCAGATTGGGGAAGTTCTCCTTTATTATTTGTTCAAATAACCTTTCCTCTTGTTCCTCTTTCTCTTCTCCTTTTGGTACCCCTATAATTTTGATGTTGGAATGTTTAAAGACATCCTGGAGGTTCCTAGGCATCTCCTCATTTTTTTGAATTCTTGTTTCTCCATTATTTTCTGATTGGATGTTTCTTTCTTCCTTCTGGTCCACTCTATTGTTTTTAGTCCCACTTTCCTTCCCATCACTATCAGTTCCCTGTAAATTTTCCTTTATTTCACTTAGCGTAGCCTTCATTTTTTCATCTAATTTGCAACCAAATTCTACTAATTTTGTGAGCATCCTGATCACCAGTGCTTTGAACTGTGCATCTGATAGGCTGGCTATCTCTTCGTCGCTTAGTTGTATTTGTTCTGAAGCTTTGATCTGTTCTTTCATTTGGGCCATTTTTTGTTGTTGTTGTCTTGATGTGCCTGTTACATAGTGAGGGGTGGAGCGTTAGGGGTTCACCATGGTGAGGCAACCCAGTCGCTGTGTTGTGACGCTGTATGTGGGGCAGGGGTCCAAGAGGGAAAAATGGTGCTTGCTCCACTCTCTGCTGGATTTCAGTCCCTTCCCCCACATCCCCCAATCAAACTGGGCCCTTCTGGTGCTGATTCCTGGGTGGATAGGTTTGTGTACATTCTAGGACCCTGTGGGTCTCTCCAACGATCTCTCCTGTGGGGCTGGGAGTCTCTCCCAGAACCTCAACCTCCACAGGTGTTTTCAATCGGTGTTTTGAGGCTTTGTTTCCCTGCACTGGGGCCCTGGATTGCCCAGTCTGTCTCATTCCCCAGTTTCGCCTGGTTTATCTGTGTGCGAATATGGGATTGCCTGGTTGGCCAGCCACCTTGTGCATCGCGCCCCTCCACAATCCACTGCCTTGCTGGGACCACCCACTGCTGCCTTGAGCCGGGGGTCTACCAGTGGCTGCTTTACTGAGACCCCTGTCTGCCTGGCTCCCCGACTCCGCCCTCCTACCAGTCTGGATGAATGTTTCTACTTTAACTCCTTGGTTGTCAGACTTCCATACAGTTCAATTTTCTGTCAGTACTGATTGTTTTTTTGTTTCTGAATTTTTGTTGTCCTTCTTTTGGTTGTGCGAGGAGGCACAGTCTATCTACGCCTCCATCTTGGCTGGAAGTTCACTAATTCACTTTGACTATATTTAATATTCTGGTTAACTCATACATCTTGCTTTTAATATCAGTTAAAATATTTTTATTTATCAAAATAAAAATATTTCTATATTTTTATCCAGTCTGATTTTTTGTACGGTAGTCTCATTCTGTCTTTAGAACTTTAGTGATTTTTTTATATCTTTAACCATTTTTAATATATATTTTCATTCTCTTTCAGATTGTTTGGTTTTCTCAACTCCTTCAGCCTTTATTTGTCTGTTGACCCCTTTTCACCTTTCTTCACTGTTTTCTACTTTTAAAAATATTACTATGACCTCAATTTTTAAAAGAGTTTAATTTTTTTTTTCCCTGCAAGCAACTCTTTGTTCTTTGGGCTGTGGGAGATTTCCAGGGTTAGTAACAATCTTGAGAAAATTGTCACATTGATTGTTGGGCTCGGATATTTTCAAGTAATTTTGGTCGTATAAATTTAAAATGTTAGCATTTCATTCTAAATTTAGTCCCAAATTCTCAGGGGAGACATTTGACTCCCAGATCCTAAATGGAGACAACCAACTTCTTTGTCACATCTCTGCAGGGTGTAAATTTGGATCAGGATAAATTTTTATCTTTCTACAGTTCTACCTACAGTGCACCATACTGAGGGTCATAGCTTGCTGTGGGAGTTTCAGTTTCAGTCTCCCACTACATAGGTCCTTGGCATCATCTTTAATCACATGCCCTAAGTGCCCAAGATCCATAACACTTTCAGAGCATTATCAGAATCGGATCAAACATTTACTATCTGGTTTTCTGCATTGAATTCAACTCCATGGAGGTCTCCTTTATGAATACTTCACAGGCTCTTTTCTTATCCCTTGCTCCTTTTCATAAATATTGCCTAAGTACACTATATAGACTTTTATTAACATTTACCTCATTCTAATGTACGATAATAAAAATTATTTGTTTACACATCTTTGTCCCTGACTAATGAGATTTTCAGGACTGTGAGGTCAGGTTTTGTATTTTGTTTATCCTAGTATTTAAATCATGTGGTATGATGTGCAACAAACTACTGGTCTCCAATAAATTTCATAAATATTTTGGAATACATGAATGGAATAAAGACACCAGGAAGATGATCCCATTGAGAAAAAAAAAACCTTCTGTAACTGCAGTATTTTGTGACTTTTATTTCTTCCCTTTGTTAGCATACCACAAAGCATCATTCAGCCACCTTGGGATTTCAGCACTTGTGTCTTTCACCTTCGTAGTTTGTTTCCTTGACTTACGTTAGTTGTGTCTTTTGCCACCTTCTCCCTGTGTCCACCACTTACATTCCCTCATAAAAAAATAAAATTAAAACAATTAAAAGCACAAGTATTTTTTCTTCTTCCTTTAAAGTATACAAAATAAATTTTCTAAAATATAAAGTTATATAATTAGCCAAGTATATGAACAATGATACCTAGAAATGATCATTTTATTTATTTATTCATTTTTAGAAGCCATAATTTTTAAATTAAAGTCTTTTTTGGATGTTATATTCTTGCTGAATTGCATGGACAAAGTTTATTTGCTACCTTAATGAGCAATTATCTTTCAAGCATAGTCATTTTATGACTGTTTAGAATTATTTATAAAGCTAAGTTACAGGTCAAGTAAAAATTTCCATAAACTGCTCTACCATGGTTCATTTATTACCATTCTCTAGGAAGATGACCCTTTAAAAGGGGATAAAAGGCTCAGGAAATAAGAATAATTCCATTTATTCCCTTAGTAATCTTATCAATGGGTGGTGTCAGATGAAAAGGAAAGCTAATATTTTCAAGAATTGAAACATTATGCTCTGACTCACAAAGAAAATCCAGGACTGTGGGGATCATCTTGCACATAATTGTGAAGCTAGAAATTATCCTTTTTCTGTACTGCTTACATTTTTCTCCAGTTTTATCAAGAAATAATTGACATACATCACCATAAAAGTTTAGATTATGTAGCATCATGGTTTGATTTACATATATTTTGAAATGATTACCATATTAGGTTTAGTTGACATTCATCATCTCATATAAATACAATAAAAAGAAAATTTCTCCTTGTGACAAGACTGCTCAGGATCTTCTCTCTTTACAACTTTCTATGCATCACACAGCAGTGTAAACTGCAGCCAGCTCATCTATAGAGTGGCGCGTTACATCTCATGTACTTATTTACTTATAACTGGAAATATATAACTTTTGATCACAGTCTTCCAATTCTCCCTACTCCCTGCCTCTGTTAATCACAAATATGATCTTTTTCTATGAGTTTTGTGGGGACTTTTTCATATTCCATATAATTGAGATCCTTCAGCACTTGTCTTTCTCTGTCTGACTGATTTCATTTAGTTATAATGCCTTCAAGATCCATTCATATTGTTGTAAATGGTAGGAGTTCCTCATTTTTATGGTATAATAATAGTCCATTACATGTAACTTTATAATAACTTCTTTATCTATTTATCCATCCATGGACACTTAGATTGTTTCCATGTCTTGACTATTAAAAAATAATTCTGTTAAGAACATTGGGGTGTAGGTATCTTATTGAGTTAGTGTTTCCATTTCCTTTGGACACAGTCCCAGAAGTGGAATTGTTGGATCCATACGATAGTTCTATTTTTAATTTTTTGAGGAACGTTCATACTGTTTTCCATAGTGGCTGTACCAATTGGCTTACACTTTAATAGTAGGTGTTCTAATATAGATTAAAAGTTATGTAGACGTTCTCCTTCCAATCCAACTTTCACCCGGTTTTCAGAATGATGCATATGTAACTGCACTATTCCCTTGGTTTAAGTCCTTCAGTTGCTGCCTCCTTGATTTCAGGATAAGCTCTGAAGTCCCGAGCATGATCTTCTAGGTCCCTTATTATCCAGTCTTAGGCTAACTTTGACACCTCATCATCTCTTGACACTTCCCCCCTTTCTAAATTTTTTCTGAATGTTGTGCCTTGTAGTTGCCCAGAAACTCCACATTCCTTTGATTATAAGCCTTTGTTTTTCTTCCACCTGTTATTTTTTCTGTCTGAAGCTAATCATCGACCTGGCTGCTAAAAGAGGATTCTCTCTGGCCAGTTAAAGTGTTACGTGCCCCAGTCTCAGTGATATGTTCAGAGATGGGCAGAATACCCAAGCCACTCCTGTGAAAGATAAATCTAGGATTCCTGATGGGACTGTTAGGAAAAAGGTGCACTTTTTTTGTCTTTCTGCTAGAGTTGCTAAGTCTGTAGGATGTAAGTCATAACTCCCTCTGATTTCTTAATTATATGAGCAGTTTTTTAAAGCTAGTTTGAGTTGGATTTCTTTCACTTGAAGCCAACAGAACTTGAAAATAGTAGGTTTCACAGAAAGTTCATGTGTAAACCAGGTAGGGAAGAACACACATGAATTTTCATGATAGAATAGGTCGAATAGGTCAGCACATGTATAATGTATTTCCTTTCCGGAGTGAAAAACTTAGAACTATTTTTCCTGCTTAGAAAGGAGAATTGTTATATGTTAGACTTTTAAAATTTCTAGGGCTGTGGCTGGTGCGGCTCAGTGGATTGAGTGCTGACCTGCGAACCAAAGGGTCACTGGCTCGATTCCCAGTCAGGGTACATATGTGTCTGGGTTTCGGGCCAGGCCCCCAGTTGGGGGTACAGAAGAAGCAACCACACATTGATGTCTCTCTCTTTCTCTTTCTCCATCCCTTGCCCTCTCTATAAAAATAAATAAATAAAATCTTCCAAAAATAAAATTTCTGAGGCTGTTTATCTGTACAAAAGGGTAAAAGCTTGATTACTCAGTCTGACAATTTTGTAAGAGTTTATATTAATGGGATTATGTCTATTGCTTTTTCCTTCCGTGATACCCCTGGCTGATTGACTTCCAGATAGAGTGTTGGAAACCAATAAGTTTATAATAAAAGGGGAAATGCCAAACACAGAAAAATAGAAAATATCCAGTACTAAAATAAAATCTAAAAAAAAATTTTCACAAAAAAAATACTTAAGAGAACAATAAGCATATTTTTATATTGTACCCAAATTTCCTATCATAAACTTATTTCACAAGGGTAAATAAAAATAGAGAAAACTAATGCATAATTGAACTAAGTTAAAAATATTTTGTTTGTGGTACTTTTTAGAGAATCAGAGTCTTCTTCTGCAAAGTATTGGCACATGGGACACTGTCAAATTTGCAGTGGTAAAATTTGTTAGCAAAGAACTTTTTGGCAAGTTAATGTGTTCTTGTGTGAGTCTTTAAGATGTAATTATGGAATGCTAAAGCAGTAGACATGTCAGCAAGAAGGAATAATTAACATAGTGGTTAATTAGTGTTCCAGTTGTTCTACTTTTTGTTTCAGCTGTTCTACTTTTGTTACAATTACTCAGGCTTTGAGCACTCAATGGCACTTTCCTATCAACTCAAATACCTTCAACAGCTTTCTGTTACCCCAGGATGAAGACTAACTCAGTCAGCATGAAAGGTTTTTCTATAATCTAGCTCCAGAATGCTTTTGGAGAGTGTCCCCCACCACTTCCTTATATGGTAAGTCAGAGCCAGCTGAATGAATTTTCTGGAAACCCCTCCCTCTGTTTCTGTGATATTGAAATTCTCCCTACCTAGAAGGTCCTTTTTGCTGTTGTATTTCACTAAAAACTTTATATAGGTGTTAAAAATTATCTTTTTATGGTTACATAAGTAGTTACATGTCCTTAATTTGCAAATAGAGAAAAGTAAAAAGAAAGCACAATCCTATCACTCAGAATGAACTATTCTAAACATTTTCATGCATTTTACTCCAGTCTTTGCTTTTACATCTATCTTTCAGTAATTTTTCTCATGTAGTATATACAGCTTGGTATCTTGGGTTTTTTTTTTCTTTCTGAAACTATGTTATCAGCAATTTCCAGCGTCATTTAAGATAATTTGAAGGCATTATTTTCTTGGTTATACCATTCTAATGAATGCCACCCTATGTAGAACTTGTAGGCTGTCCCTAATTTGGAAGTATCATAATTAAAGAATTCATGAACATTGTGGAAGAGTGTAATTGACAAGTGTGAGTTTCGTAGTCACAGGGATCAATCTGAGTTCTGTCTTCTATCAGTTATGTGACCTCAACTTTATTCAATCACTCTTTTATTCAGCAGTTATTTACGGAAAAGCCCACTACGATCCAGGCCTTGTTTGAACACAGTATTAAATAAGGCAGTTCCTCCATGAGCCTAGCAGACAACCATGACAATAAACAAATAAATGTAAACTATTGGTGGTGACAAGTGCCATGAAACAGAGTGAGGGGACAGCAAAACAGGCAACCAGATCAATGGGTGCTAGATGAGCAGAAACACTTTATCTCATTCATTTTATACCCGTGTGCCTAGAGTAGGTCCCATGAATCATTGTTCAATAACCATTGTTCAATAACCATTGAAGGTTATTTTATATTATCAACTGGAACCATTGTTATAAATATAAGTAAATTACTAACCAAAGTTATTATCTGTCAGTAGATGGCAATGCATAGATTTTCTAGAATAAGTATGCTAAATTTAACAAAACTTTGCAGCAGAGTTTGCCTCATCTCAAATAATTTTCATTTTCTTTATATTCTGCTTTAAAAGAAAATTAATTGCCTTCCCAAGAAAATTTGTGTTAACCCCAATTGTTGAAAATGGTGTAAAAACAACTGTGTCAAATGCAAAGGGGTTTAGCAGTTACTGTTTCTGGTTCATAGGGATAAAATTATCTTCGTGCATATATCTCAATGACATCAGCTTATAAAAACCTCTGCCTATTTTACAGTTGCTGGTTAAAACTTATGAACGAATGGTGGATCTAAAGGCTGAAAACCAAATGCAAATGCTACACTGATTGCCTTTGTGTCCATCTATACAGAAGCCTTCCAGGAGTGTCCAACATTTTGGCATCTCTGGGCCACTCCCAAAGAAGAAGAGTTGTCTTGGGCCACACATTAAATACATTGTGACACATAATCACAAAATAATCTCATAATATTTTAAGTAAATTTATGATTTTGTGTTGGGCAGCATTCATAGTCATCCTGGATCGCATGTGGCTCGTGGGCTGCAGGTCGGACACCCTGCTAGAGCTTTCCATTACTCAGCGTGCAACACACTTCAGGACAGTCTCAGCTAAAGAAAACACACAATGGTAAAGAAAAGATGTTAGCAGAGTAGCTTGGGTTTCTTAGGTTTTGTTGTCTCTGCTTTTTTTCTGTTCCAAAGATGATGTTACTGCCCTTGATTGTGATCTGGTTCGGAACACAACATGAAATGGGTTTGTTCCTTAACTCAACACATCAACCATGGCTTATCCTGTTTGAGTCGTGACTCACACACAAACCTACATTGTGGGGATAATGTTTACATTATAGTTTATGAGAAAGATGTAGGGCTTTATTGTAGTTATTACTGAAACAGGATAGAGTCCAAAGCCTTAGTCAGAGACCAGAGGTTTCTCCCTGGTTGTGAATATTTGCACCTGTTTGACAGCCCATAGCGAGTTCGTATTTTTGCGTAGCACAAATGTGTCTCCACTGAGAATAGTCTTTGCTTCAGTTTTTTTATCCTCTTGTTTCTAAGTGAATGCCTGAGCTGGAAATTGTCAGTCATGCATAATCAAGCTGAGAAATGTGCGCTGCGTTCTCAAAGTGAGTTTTGTCCAGTAGCAGAGAAAGTCATGCACAGTCTCCTCCTAACACTGGGAGGTCACCACGGTGGGGAGGCCACCACGGGGGAGGCGCCAGAGTGATTTATCCAAAGGTGGCCCAGAGCAGTGATGGCTTTAAAACAGCAGGCCTCCCATTCTGCTGGTCTGAGGCAAAGGCAGTAATAAAAGCAAGTGTCTAATAGTTTCCATTGTCTTGCTCCTCAAACTTGTGATGTGTCTGTTCATGGACTTGATTTAATTTTAATGATATTCTCCAAGGCATAGCCAAAATGTTCTTTTAAAAATACAAATCAGATCATGTCACTCCTCTGCTTAACCCCCTCCCCCAAAGACGGCCTTCCATTGCACTTAGAATAAAATCCAAAGTCCTCCAAGGTTCTGCAGAGCCTGGCTCCCGCCTGCCGTCACACATCCCTGGAACTTTTGATGACTATTTTACAGCCACTCTGGGCATTTTTTCTGAAGCGTTAGTGCCTAGAATATTCCCAGGACATAGGTGGTACTCAACATGTATGTTTGTTGAATAACTGAATGAATGAGTGAATAGCCCAGAGCAGCTGTTATCAAACCTGGTTGCACATTTGAACCAACTATAGGGCCAAATTGAACCAACTTAAAAAAAATGTATGTCTGAAACCCACTCCTAGACTTTCTGATTTCATTTCTGCTATGGAGTGGGGTATTTGTATTTTTAAAAGGCTTGTCAGATGATTCTAATGTGCAGGTAGATTTGAGAGAGGGTGATGTGGAAGAAAGGACAATTGTTAATAAACTACTTATGTGGTTTACTCAGACCCCTAGGCTCTCACCACTGTATGCTATCTCTATCTTATAGTCTTATACATATTCTCAAAAAGTATATCTTTCCATATGTATTATCACAAGACCCTGTTAGATTTCGAATTACAGATAGATGCTAGCTCAGGGGTGTCAAACTCATTTTCACCGGGGGCCTCATCAGCCTCAAGGTTGCCTTCAAAGGGCTGAATGTGATTTAGGGCTGTATAAATGTAACTACTCCTTAACTAGGGGCAAGGAGCTCGGCACTGCCGCCAGGTAGAAACAAGGTGCCGGCTGGATAAAACAAGGTGGAGGGCCGGATTAGCCCATGGGCCTTGTGTTTGCCACCTGTGCATTACCTGTTGTGACACAATGATTCAATTGGTTAAAGTTTGTTTGGTCTGTGCTAGAATCACTAAGTTAGGTTCCTGGAAGTTCCTGAGATGGAAAAGGAAGGACCACTTGAATCTATTCATACACTACAGCTTCGCTGATTAAAAATAGCTGGGTCTCAGCCAAAGGTGTCGTCATGGGGCCTGTTGCAAACAAGCCCCAGCATCCAGGCAGATCTGAAGTTCAAAGCTTATTTAGACTGGGAACACTTATTAAAGAAAATGTCATTTGCGCTCAGAATAATGGCTTGTAACTCTTCCAGCATTATTTTTCACCTAATCGGATTCGTCTTCTACAGAGCAAACTCCAAGGAGGAAATCTGGAAATTTTGGCCTGTTAGGTACACAGAGACCAGATGGCCGGCAGGTACCGAGCTGGTTTTTGTAGTGGGTACGCTGAATGAAAAAGACAACTCTCTTTAAGAATACAATAAATTTCCCAAATGGTCTGTGTGAAATGTTTAAAAGTTGAAGATAAAGGTTTTGGGTTACGTTGTCCTTAATATGAAAGGGGGATAAGTGAAGCCAGGTGGGCTGCTATTTTAGACTTGAGCGGAACTGTCTTCTGAAGCTGTGAACTTTGTAAAAGAAACTGGATGGAGTTTGGAAGCAGTAAATTACAGTAGAGTCGACATTGGAAGCACATAACATGCTATCTGCTTACAAGGATCTTTTTGAAGGTGGCATGCTGAGGTCTCAATTAGACAGGGTCAACCCTCAAAAGATTCTTTTAACTATTAGAAATGGAGAAATTGCTTCTCTTTTAGATAGGAGGGCATTAAAATAACAGAAATTTTCTTTTTCTGTTCCCTTCTCACACTCAAATACTAGTTCCACTGTGTGTGTGACACGTCATTGAGTCAGCTCCAACTCCTAGCAGCCCTGTGAACGAGTGGCGTCCACACTGTCTTGTCCTCAGCAACCCTACTTGGCTCCTGTAGACGCATGCTCATGGCTTATTTCATGGAGTCAATCCTCCTGTTATTTGGTCTTCCTCTTTTTCTTCTGCTTTCTCTGTTTCCCAGCATGATTGACTTGTGCAAAGAATTCTGCCTTTCTCATGATGTGCCCAAAGTAGGACAGCTTTAGTTTTGTCATTTTTGCCACCAGTGATGTTTCACTGTTTTCAGTAATGTTCCACAAACTAATAACCTCAACTCTCAAATCCAAGAAATTCTTGAAAGTGAATTTATTTTTCATAATTCAGCTGAGGACAAAACTTTTCCTGAATGGATGTGGGGCTATTAATAATCTTTATTTATCCCGCTGAGTGTGATATTCACACATTTCATTGAAGTTATAATCACATGTCTGGTTGGATGTTTCCTCAAACTTCCCTGGAGATGCTACATGGTACTCAGCAATGAGCCTTATTACCTACCCAAAATCTGAAAAATCTGAACTCTGAAGTACATCTGGATTAGGTTAAGAATATGCCTACTCAAACTTGTCAATTTGCATGAGTTAAAACACTCATTAGTGTTGATGGATCAGCAATGCCACACCAAGTTATTTTATTCATATCATGCCAAAGTGTGGTGGTAGCTATGACTGTTATTTTTGGGAGAACACACCCCTGAAATGGTGAGAAGAGAGAGTAGGAAAACCCTTACATGCTAAATGCTTCATTCACAAAATAGTAGGTATCATCTAGTAACATAGTGGAGGTTCTTTTTAGCACTATAGAGTTGATAACGGTGGAGTTTAACATGAAGATTTTACCTTTAAAAAATTATTATTCTTTTGGCAATCCTCAAGCCAAACCTGAGTGATGATTGTGATAAGATTTATGTAAACATTACAGAGATAAAAGAATGGTCAATTGAACTGGGTTTGAGCTGGGCTTGGGTAATTATTCCGGACTGATATGTAACAGATTTCTTTGGACTAGATTTATAAGTTCCTTTCCTATGAAGTGGTCAAAGTTGGAAACAATGAGTTGATTGCTTTGATTTGCCTATTTGGAGTCAGGCAAATTTATATGCCTGAAAACAATTAATGCAGTTTATTTTCACCTTAATTCAGAGGCCTAAGAACACACACACACACACAAACTCAATTACATGAATGGAATTTTTGAGTGTACATACTGAGTTCAGTTGTAATGTCTGAGACAGCAACAAACATAGTGACATTTTTATTATGGTTCATTGGTTGGTTAGATTATTGGCAGTCAGCAGTTGACCACTGTGGATGATAGATCTCAAAGAATCTAAGAAGAGGACTGCTATTTACACTTAGAAGATTACTGGGTTTGGGATCTCCTCAGGGTGTGTTCATAATTAGGATGTCCACTGTACAAATTATTTTTTGTGTGTGACATGTTAAAAGTATGGTAAGCATACAGATGACATAAATTTCTTTCCCTATGCCCCAACTGTAATCTTGTAAATCATTGTCTTAAATTATTGCTTCTTTGGGAAAATATAGGTATCCTAAAAACTTTTGAACTGGAAAGATTTGGGGGAATCATCTATCAATACTTACATTTTACAGGTGAGGATATGAGGAGTGCTTTTCATTTTGCCTGTTATGTATTGGGATGAAAAACACCCCAGGAAATGAAGTGAATTTAGTTGTTCTTCCAGTCTACTTGAAATCCACTACAAAAACCTCTCACAGAGAAGGAAGGCCTTGTAGTTAATTAAATATTCTTATTATAGAAAAATTTCGCTGGTACACATTAATTATTAAAGTATGAAGTTTATAATTTCAGCTTTTTAGAGAATGCAGAAGGCTCTCTGGGACCATGTTTGACATATTTTGCCAAGTCTTCAACTTATATAATCTCTTTTAAGATTCCCCAAAACTTTAGGAGTGAATATGACAGATTTTATTATTATTGCCTATATTTTGCAGATGAGGTCACTGTGCTCAGTGAGGCTGGTTGAGTTAACTAAGTAGTTAGAATTTGAACCCAACTTTTCTATTTCTAAATCATGAGATTTTTTTCTACTTTACCATTCTTTTGAGTAACAAATGAACTAGGTAATGGAACATTCTAGTTTTAGATCAAGTGAACATTGACATCTTCTCTCAAATCTGAATGCATGTAAGGATTCAGGAGGCTTGCGGCCCACTGCCTAACCTGTCCCAGGCTTTGCTCAATCAAGACTGAGATCAACTATTTGGCAACAAGAAACCAAGGGCAGAAAATCTATTTGAGGTTTCTCAACCTCAGTTCTCCAATGTTACCATTGAGTTTGTTTAACTTATTTTCTTACACAAATTATTTTCTTTTTCATCCTGGCTTCTGGAATTTATTTTTAATATTTTCTGATATTACATACATATGCACATGCATTTAATTTGGGAATACTTTATTATTTTTTATTGAAAAATTTTTATTGCCATTTATCCCCCTTATACTCCCTCTCCTTGCCATCATCACCACACTGATGTCCAAGTCCATGAGTCCTTTTTCCTGTCTGCTCGATCCCTCTACCTTCTTCCCTCCTCCCCCATAGCTGCCATTCGGCTGTCTATCCACGAGTCTGTCTTTGTTGTGTTTGTTAGTTCAGTTTGTTCATTAGATTCCACATATGACAAATCATATGGTGTTTGTCTTTCTGTGACTGGCTTATTTCACTTTGCATAATGTTCTCCAGCTCCACCCCAGCTATTACAAAGGGTAAAATGTTCTCCCTTTCTATGACCAGTAGAATTCCATTGTGTAAATGTCCCAAAGTTGTTTAATCCGCTCATCTACTGATAGACACTTGGGCTGCTTCCATATTTTAGCAATTGTAAATAATGCTGCAATGAACGTAGGGGTGCTTATGATCTTTCAATATAGTGTTTGGGGTTTTTTTCAGATGAATTACCAGAAGTGGGATCGCTGTGTCAAAAGGCAGATCCATTCTTAATTTTTTGAGGTATCTCCACACCGGTTTCCACAGTGGCTGCACTGATTTACAGAAAAGTTACAGATAGTAGAAAGAGTTCCCACATGCCCTTCACCCAACTTCCTCTAATATCAACATCTCATGTAAGCATGATCTTTTATCAAAACTAAAAAACTAACATTGGGCTAAGACTATAAACTAAACTGCAGACTTTATTCAAATGTCACCAGTTTTTCCACTAACGTCTTTTTTCTGGTCTAACTCACAATCCAGGATCCCACATTGCATTTACTACTTATGTCCTCTTAGTCACTTCAAATCTGTGACAGTTCCTCAGCATTTCCTTACTTTTTATGACCTTCACACTTTTGAAGCGCATTCTGAAAAAATGCCTGAGTTTCTGAGTGACTGATGTTTTCTCATGGTTTGACTTGGGTAATATATTTTTTGGAAGAATATTGCAAGATGAAGTGTCCATCTCAGGTAGGGATGTACAATAGCAACGTGGCTCCTCACTAGTGACATTGCGTTGATCACTTTGTTAAAAATCACTTATAAACATTTTATATAGTTCCTATTTTCCTATTTAATAGTTCCTATTTTTCTATTTCCAGTGAAAATAGGAACTTTACTGTAAAGTTCCTATTTTTTTCTTTTCATACTCTGTTCTTTGGAAGCAAGTCACTAAGCTCTGTCTCCTTTCTTTTTTATCTGATTTTTCAATTACAGTTTACATTCAATATCATTTTATGTTAACTTCAGGTGTACGGTGTCATGGTTAGATACTCAAATACTTCACAAAGTGTTCCCCCGGCTATTTTCATGACCCACTCGGCACCATACACAGTTATTGCAATATTATTGGCTATATTCCCTGTGCTATACTCCATACCCCCATGACTATTAAGCCTCTTTTCATGGGCAGGGAAATTAAGATCCACTGTCTGGAGGAAGCAGTCTCAGAGAACTATGGACGTATATTAAAGCCACCACAGTAATTAATACATAGTTCGGGGGAGACACACTGAGGCTTTTCAAACATCCTGCTTCTCCTAAAAGTTTCATCCACTAATCCATTCATCCATGGAGTGCGTCCTCAACAATTGTCGCTTTGATTTCTTCTGTAAGGAAGATTTGCCTCCTTTTATGGAATCAATCATTTATTTATATCAGTACGGACTTTTGGATATTTATTTTGTTCTTTGGCTTATTATCCAATCTCACCATTATCTATTTTGCTGCTCAGATTGTTCCAGCATTGGCCATTGGCCTCCACTGGAACACAGTGGTCTGTCTACAGCTTTTCTCTTTGCAGTCAGTTCCTGACAGTACTTCACAGTTCAGTTTCCTCCTTGTCTCATCCTTCCTGGGCCCATGGACTCTAATAAGTGTTTTAGTTTGTTTTTTTCCCTGAGAACTTTGTTCTCGGCCTCCCTGGCCTCACTGTGCTTAACCAGGGGGTCCATTTCCTGTGCTCATGCTCAGCCGATGCCAGACTCCTGCTCATCTCAGAGGCCTCGTCCCTCCCTGCATTTGGTAAGTTTGGAATGTCTAATCACTATGCTGTATACCCGCAACCAACATAATATTGTACTTCAGCTATAATTTAAAAATTTGTTTTAAAAAAGGCCGCATTTGTGGTGTGACTGAGGAAGAGCTCTGACCCAGTCGGCACCGCCACTGCTGCATTGTCCAGGGCTGACATCTTCACAGAAGACAGTTTCCCAGGAAACGGAAACCTAGCCTCTCAAATGTAAAATCTTGACATTTTAGGTGCTTTTGATGAAAATAGTTCTAAAATATGTGATGAATTTCCCGAAGCAAAATCAACATGGTCGATCCGGGTTTCTTTTCTTTCTCTTCCTTTTTCTTGTAACATCTCAAGGTAACATTTTATTTAAAATTCCATTTTTATGAAGTAATGATCTCAAGAACTCAGGAAATCTGTGAGAGCACAGGGTCAGAATTCTGAAAATGTTGGGGCTTTTCTCTAGGTCTTCTAGTTGGTGACAGTGATCCTAGGGCCAATCTTTGAGCCCCTCTGTCTGTCCTTTTTTGTTTATAATTAAACTTGGCTTGACGGCTTTCTTCAGAACTTCCAGGTGTGAGCATAGCTTCCTTATTTTAACTGCAAGGGCACAGGTGGCAAACACAAGCCCGGTGGGCCGAACCCAGCCCTCCACCTCGTTTTATCCGGTCCCGCACCTTGTTCCTGCTGAGCGGCAGCACTGAGCTCCTTGCGCCTAGTTAAGGAGCAGTTACACTTACACAGTCCTGAAATTACATTCGGCCCTTTGAAGGCAACCTCGAGGCTGATGTGGCCCCTGGTGAAAATGAGTTTGACACCCCTGTCCAAGGGCATCAGATGGTTAATATTCTTTCAAACTTACTGAAGGAAACATTTTAAAGAAACTAAGTGGCAAATATGGGATCTCAGGGAGTCCTACTTATTTCAAATGTTCTGTCCTCTATATTACTATTGAAAAGGACAAAGATATGTATTCTTAATACATTACTGAAGTACTGGAAGAATGAAATAATTAAACTTAGAAAAATTTGAAAAGAGGGTAACATTGTATCCAAGATGGTGACATTTCCTCAGTATCCAGAAGACAATGGTACTCTTTGGCATGACGGGTGTTAGATCTAGGCAGGCCTAGGAGGAATGAAAACCACCAGGTGAGAAAATGGCACTGTGGGAAGCTGCCTGCAGACCCTACCCAGGAAGATTACGGTCTGGGGGCGGCTTATCAGGCATAACAGGATGCAGCTTTCATCTAGCAGCCAGCTCTAGCCAATCAGACTCTAATACCCCAACTGCAGGTTTTTGCGTTTAAAACTCTGATCTAAGAACAACCGAGCGAGTCCCAACCTCCCTTGGTTGGCTCCACTTTCCCTCTTATTCCCTGCCAATAAACCCGGCTCATTAGCTCGCTGCGTCTGTCTGGTTTCTGGAGCGACTCTGACCTAACAACAGGTCCCTATCCTGTGTAGCATGAGAAGAAAACGGTTTCCTATGATGGTGTAGGAGAAGTAAGGGATCCCGCTTTTAGTCTAACAGATAGAACCATATTTATCAACTTTATAATATGTTTTCATGTTTACATTCCAGGTTCTATACAAAAAAGCAAAGAGAAAAAGTAAAGTAAAGCAAAAACAGGGGACAGAGACAGAGACGGACAGACAGAGAGGGAATGCTGTCAGGGAAAACTGGTCAAGAAATTTTTAAAGTTCAATTATGTAGGCTCACGAGGTTTGTATCATTTTGACATGCTTTGAATAAGTATCTAAACTGAAACAGAGCTAGAAATCGTTTGATGTTCGTCCATCACTAAATTTAACCTGTTTTTTGCATTATGTATGTTGCCATGTTGCTTTACCAGTACTTTGCATCCCTGGGGGACAGTTTTTCGTCTTTACCATTTCTTCTCCTGTGGTTAAGAAAACAAATGTGGCTCGCTCGGTGAAATGAAGAGTTCTGTGGAATTCAAGGCCCTTGAACGTGACAGACCAAGGCATGAGAACCTTTGAAAGAGCATCTTATGTCTTTCATATGCACTGCAAAATATTTTATCTCATTCCTTAACTTCAAATGAGGCTATCTCACAAATCAGTTTCTCAAAATATGTCAAATTAGATTGCTTTCAGTATGGTGGAAAATAGAGAATAAACAAAGAAATGCATATTTCTGGGGAAAAAAGAAACAGAATAATTGTAAACTGGCACCTATTCTTTTGGTTAAGTTTACTAACAAGTAAGCGCTCTACACCACATCATTAGCAGACATTGTGTTGCTCTAACTATCCACAAAACACTTCTGGTGCAGGATGCATTTGAACCTGGATTTGATGCCAGTGGAGACAGGATCCACTGGAATACATTTCCTATAACTTCGAGTCTGACTTCAGGCAGATGTTCTATCCTGTCCTCTGGAATGTTGTCCTCTGTGGTTTGCCTAGAACATTGGCCTTTAGGCATTGCCATGAGATCTTTTCCATCTGACATGTTCTCCTTGTGCAGGTGTGATGATGGAGGGAAGGGGCATGGTTTTAAATAATTCAATGATATTTTATGTGGTTAATTATTGTTTTCCCTGACTTTTCCTTCTAATGCATTTTCATTAACATTTTATTGTAGCCCGAGGCTAGTTAAAGTCCAGGAGACACTTTTATAAACCTACAGCCCTCCTCTTCCAGTTTTCCAGCTGCACTCACTAACTGGTTCACTGTGGGTCACTTGCAGAGCTGCAAACGATAAAGATTTTAAGGACAGCTGGCTTTATTTTTAGTGGAATAGAAGCTAAACTTTGATCAATGAAATGGCCATAAAGAAAGAAAAAACCACATGAAGATCTCTTGTTTATCAGCTTTTTCAGTGAGGAAATACAAGCACAATAATGTCAAAATTCTGGGTTTTTTTTTAACATGGGAAAGTTTCAGCGATTATGACCTCGAACCATGGAAATTAGAAAATCTTTTCTTTCTGTAGCTTTCTATTTCCCACAGTGGTTGGGTTCGTAAGACACATGCAAGTTCATGGCTCATGGTTGTAAAGAAATGTAAGAAGCCTGAAAGAAACAGAGCGGATGAGCTGGAGCTTGGATAAGGTGGAAAAGGTACTGGAAGATGCAGTATTTAAGGCCCAGGAACTTTTCAATCCAGTGGCCTGGCCTTGTGTTGCACCTCTGTTCAAACACCGCCCTCCTTCCCTGCCTCTGTCCCATCCCTACTTCTCCTAGAGCTCTGTTTCAGCACTGCAACTTGATGTGATGCTTCCATTATGAATGTCATCATTCTAAGCAGTGAACGCCTGACATTGTTTATTTCCATGAAACTCCTCCCATTCAAGCCACTTATCAAAGGGACTCTACTCTGTGGTTTCAATCTTGTTTCCTTCCTTTGCTAACCACAGTGTCCAGGATTTTTAATGTAGTAACTTCACCCAGACATTAACCCCTGAATGCATGCTTTACTTGACAATTTAGCTTTGATTTATCTAGGACTATCCCTGGATGATTAATCTGGCTAGAATGGCTCAGAAAGAAGACATAGCAACTGTAATCCAGTTGCATGGATGAACACTCTCCATCTGAAGCCACTCTCTTCTCTGACAGCTGCAGGTTGGGAGGTAAGACTTTGGGGATTCATGAGCTGCCCACAGTCCCAGAAGGCTCTCGAGGGCTTCTCACTATATTTGGCCCTTGTTGTCCATGGGAAGAGCTGGTGTCCCAGACCTGGTTTAATTAAATGAATGACTTCTGTAGTGGTCCTGCTATGTTTAAACATTCATCTTTGTAAAAAGTGGTGAGAGCTGATCCTGATCATCCCCTTACATCCATGCCTTCATGTTGAGCTTATAGAAGGCTTCACCATGATTCATCAATGAATTATTTATCTTTTGAGTACTAATAAATATTTTTTATTTGTAATATGAAACACTATGACAGGTGCAGTGGGAGAAGGGGGAGGTCACTCAGAAGTAAAACTGTACCTGTGCACTTCCTGCTCACAAAATGCTTACCTTCTAGATGGGGAGATAGCTTGGGTAGAATTTGCTAAGTATGGCACAAGCTTTACCAATTAAAAATGAGACTGGAAGTTGGAGAAGGGACAGCAGGTCATTTTGTTGAGTATGGTCCAGAAGGTCTTTGGAAGGGAGTTTAGAAAGTAAACCCAGCACTGTAGAATGTGGAGGATTCCAACAAAAAGAGAGAGGTTTGTAAAAGTGCATTTTTTAGGTGTAGTTTCTTTTCCTGTTTCTACTTTAATCAACATATCAATTATATTATTGTAGGTTGCCTTTGATCATAGCTTCCAAGGGGTAAAAACTAAATTTTCTTTCACTCTTTTTGATAAGCACCAATGGATATAATTAATGATAATGAAATTACAGTTTCTAGCTTGTGTAATAATTGAAGTAAGTGTTCTGGGGTTTGTACTATTTTAACTTTTTTAATTTAAAAAAAGAAGTGACACATTTTCATTATAGAAATTTTGGAAAGTCCAGAAAGTTTACAGAGAAAAAAAATGTCTGTAATCTCACCATTCAGAGATAAACAAAGACATTTCGGTAGATGCCCAGAAGGATGGCCACGCACAGTCAGGCGGGTGGTGCGTTTCACAGCTCTGGGGATTACCGCCCACATGGAATACAAATGTCAGCAGTGCTCTGGGAACACACATGGCAGGGCCCTGACAGCCACAGCAAGAACATACCAAACATACTCTTATGCAGCCTAACTCTTTCATTTATTAGTATTTTTTATTTTATGTGTAATAAGAATTTATTTCAAATACATTTGAAATAGCTAAGAGTATTTTGTTTTTTAGTGTATCAACTTTATTTATTTAAAAAAACTTTTAATCCTAACCGGAGGATATGTCTTTTTAATTTATTTTAGAGAGACAGAAAGAGAGAGAGAAATATTTATGTGAGAGAGAAACATCATTTGGTTGCCTCTCATATGTGTTCCAACTGGGGAATCGAAACCACAATCTAGGTATGTGCTCTGACCGGAAATCAAACCCACAAACTTTTGGTGCATGGGACAATGCTCCAACCAGCTGAGCCACCTGGTCAGTGTTAATGTATCATGACTTTAAATAAATTCTATACTATTTAACATTTGTTAGTTTTTTTATTTTTAAATTTAAATTAGTGTCACAATGAATGTCTTTGTAAGTATACGTATATTTAAACTTTATTATAATTTGATTTTTCTCATGTTAAATTCCTAGAAAAAGACTTGATAAAAAAAACCACTTAAAATATATTGGAGTATAACACACTCACAAAAGTGCACATATCACAAGCACACAGCGTATTGAAGCAGTACCTAGACCAAAAAACAGGATATTGTGCAACTCAACACTCACCCACCCCTGTGTACCTGCTTAGTCATGATCCTGCTTAAAACATAGGCAAAACACTCTAAAGCATGGTAAGTCTAAAAGTGGTTATAGACTTATCATGTCTTACATTATTTTGCCAATATTTTGTACTTCGTATAAATAGAATCACATGGAGCTAGTTGTTTGTGAGTTCATTCCTATCATGCCATCTAGTTGAGGATTGTTTGTCCATTGCTGGTAGAACTCCACTGTTAGAACTACCCCACAATTTATCTACGCATTCTACTATTGAAAAACATTTGGATAGTTTGCATTTTGGGATTACTGCAAATAGTACTGCTAAGAACATCCCCATACCTGTCTTTCAGTGATCATATGTAGGAATTTCTTTTAGGCATATGACTAGGTAGGAAGTTATTGGGTGGTAAGAAACACAGATATTCAGCTGTAGAAAACTGCCAAACTGTTTTCCCCAGCAGTGTGAGAGTCCCAGTTGTTCCATCATTGCAATGCTTGCACTGTCTGTCTTAAACTGCTGAGGGTGAACTAACATTTCATTATAGTTTTCATTCACGTTTATTTTTTTCCTGTTAGCCAATGTAGGCACTTTTTCATGTGTTTATACTTACAGATCATTTGGAAATCCTTTTTTTGTGTAAAATGTCAGTTCAAGCGTTTTGCCCATTTTCTTTTTGTTACGTTTAAAGATTTTATTTATTTACTTTTAGAGAACAGGGAAGGAAAAAGAGAGGGAGAGAAACATCAATGTGTGGTTGCCTCTTGGGTGCCCCCTACTGTGGACCTGGTTAGCAACCTAGGCATGTGCCCCAACTAGGAATTGAAACAGTGACCCTTTGGTTCATAGGCTGGCACTCAATCCTCTGAGCCACACCAGCAAGGGTTGCCCATTTTCTAATGTTATCTTTTTCCTATTGGTTTGAAGGAGGGATGTAAACATTTTGTTTAAAGACCCTCTTAGCAGTTTTAGTGGCAAGCACACATATTTAATCTGCTGAGAACTAGGGGAAGGAGATAGTCCCTGGAATTCACATAAACATAAAGAAAATCTGTTGTGTGAAGAAAACCAGAAGAATTTCCTTATATTTTGGAGCATATTTTCTTTCTGATATGGCATTTAAAAAATAATACTTTCTATAAAATTCTTAAGGTCTCATAGTGCATGACACAAGTGGAAATATATAGATGTTTATTCTGACATTTCATTTAGAGGTATTTTTTAAAAAATTAAATTGTATGAATGCTCCAGTCTGGCAATCTGGAATAAAATGACAAGGAAACAATTTTAAATTCTCTAAAGAAGAAATGAAGAAAAAAATTATTATAAAAATGTTCAAGTTTCAATATGCATCTCTATTTAGATGGTGATGATATTTCCAGGGATATATAGCAGATGTGCTGGCCTGTTTCCAAGCCCTGCTTGGAGGTTTTGAATCAAAGAAGACTGTTCCATTATGTGTGAAATGCCACTTCAGTTCAGAGTCAGCCAGTAAATTGCAAATACCAACTTCATAGTCTTTTCAGGCTGATTAACGGGAAAAGCATTCCCAGATGCAAATATCCACACATTTAAATCATTTTTTAAGGAGAAAAATGAGCAGGAAACATCATATCCATCTCTAGGTTCTTCTAGATACTGTAAGTGGATGATTTTATGTTTCTAAAATTAGGTGGGTTTCAGGGCCATAATATTCCTCTTTCTCAAGGAAAACAAGAATTCTATGCTTTTTTTTTTTTTTTAACTGAGACTACATTAAATTCTGGGAAAAAAAGAGCTAAAGTTGAATTAAGTAGAGTGAAACCTCACTAGCCTACTTGGGCATTCTCCCAAAAAAAAATGTACAAATTGTATGACTCTCCTCAATTTTGGTTTGGACAAACTACTGTTCAAGGTCTGTCCTTCACCTTCTTAACTGTGAAAGGAGCATCATCCTCAAATTCTAAGGACACGGTATGTGGGTGGTTGTATCATGCAGTTTTGAAACATTTAGAAAAGCGTATTCTGTAGTGATAAGACCAAAGAGACTTATGAGTGTGTGCTCAATCTTTGTGCATCTGGCCTTACTCTCTGTGTCTTTTTCTTTCTTGTGTAGCAGAGCACTTTTTACTGGTTTGTGGGAAGGTCAATAAAAGAAAGATATTTTAACTTGATAATAAAAGGCAAATAAGAGGACATATAAACAAGTAATGAAGGAACAAAGGTTTTCCTTTCTGTCAAGAATTTCCTGATGAAATCACAGATTTCACCCAGGTAATCAATACCTGTTAAGGTCATTTCTCTGAAATCTCACCTAAGTCCACAAAGAAAACTTTTTAAACACACACCAAAGCACAAAACCTGGGCAACCATCAATCCCAAAGGGTAAAACACTTGGGGTTACTTTTAAAGGAAATTTTGGTTAACTTCACTAGAAGAGCAGCTGCTCTTTATGGATTTCATCAACGCATGTGATTTCATCAGCAACTGTTGCCTTTCTTTCTTCTATGGACTTTTGACCTATGATGATCATCAATTTAAGATCAAGGCATATGACCCAGGATCATTGTTCTGGGATTTATTTAAAAAATAAATCAAGAAATAAGGAGTGAGGTCCAAGCTAACAAAGAGCATCATATAGATCAGTAGGGCATTCATGTGACTAAACTAGGGTTAAAATGATTTTTAAGTGATGTGTGAAAATCCATTATGGTGTATTTTAGGCACTTGTGTTGGAATGGAAGTACCATCACTTTTAAGTTTTACAGCCAAAGAAGCAAAATATCATGGTATTATACATTGTTTTCTTTAAATGCTCAATAAATGTAAATATATTTCCTGACATATTTTTTCCATAACATTTTATAAGGGAATACTTTACATCATGAGCTTGGTATTCATAAGTGGCTTGCAGAAACAATATCTTTACTTCTAATCATGCCTCATGCTTTTCTCCAGCATGAATTTCAATCTCTACATAAAATGGCTATAAAAACAAGATGGGTTAAAAAAGACCATTGCTAACTGTACTTGAAAATGAATTCTTCATATAAGAAAAAAAATAAAGTGGGGAAATGCAAAATTATGAGTTTCAAGTTTACTTGAAAAAGTAAAAATTCAAGTTTACTTGAAACTCACCACATTAATCATGTCTCCTGTCCACAGTGCTCATAGCAGGATCTATTCAGGCATTTTTTAATTAGGCTTTAGATACTTCATTAAGTTAAGCTTTATCCACAGAATGCTAGAAGCTAGATTTGAGCATAAATTTGAGAAAATATTAATTTCAGATCTTCCGAGTGCTCAGAAGGTTTCAGACAATACTGTCTCTGAAGCCTGGTGGTACCATGCCAGTGTTCTGTTTAAAAATGAGTGGAACTGTCCTGTGCAGACATATTTAGTTTTCTCTTTATTTTTGGGATTAAGTCCAAACTCAACTTGACATGCAAGACCCTTCATAATCTATGTCTTCATTCTTATTTCCTATTGTTATTATTATTTGTTCTTAAAGTATTGTCCTTGAATCACCTGAACCAAAATAAAACCAAATGCTTATAAAAATGGAAACTCAAGCTCTCCAAATAATTCTTTTTTTAAAATTTTATTTTAATCATTATTCAAGGACAGTTTTCTATCCTTTACTGCCATTCTAGCCCACCCACCCATCCCTCCTCTTCTCCCTCCCATTTCGAACCCCCCCCCCTAGTTTTTATCCATGTGTCCTTTACATTTGTTCCTCTAAACCCTTCCCATTCTCCCCTGAAATTCCCTCCCCTCTCCCCTCTGGTCAATGTCAGTCTGTCCTCTATTTCAGTGTCTTTGGTTATATTTTGCTTGTTTCTTTGTTTTGTTGTTTAGGTTCCTGTTAAAGGCGAGATCATATGGTATTTGTCTTTCACTGCCTGGCTTATTTCACTTAGCATAATGCTTTCCAGCTCCATCCATGCTGTTGCAAAGGGCAGGAACTCCTTCTTTCTTTCTGCTGCATAGTATTCCATTGTGTAAATGTATCATATTTTTTGTTCCATTCATTTACTGATGGGCGCCTAGGTTGCTTCCAGCACTTAGCTATTGTAAATTGTGCTGCTATGAACACTGGGGTGCACAGGTTCTTTGGATTGGTGCTTCAGGGTTCTTAGGATATAGTCCCAGCAGTGGAATTGCTGGGTCAAAAGGCAGATCCATTTTTAGTTTTCTGAGGACATTCCATACTGTTTTCCATAGTGGTTATACCAGTGTGCAGTCCCACCAACAGTGCACTAGGGTCCCTTTTTCTCCATAACCTCTCCAACACTTG
>CM052539.1:59506451-59611551 GCA_028533065.1 Trachops cirrhosus | reverse complement strand
TGTCTTCCTTGATTTCTTTCTTCAGTGTTATGTAGTTTTCTGAATACAGGTCTTTTACCTCTTCGGTTAGGTTTATTCCTAGGTATTTTATTTTTCTTTTTGCTATATTGAATGGGATTTTTTTCTTGATTTCTGCTTCTGCTGTTTCATTGTTGGTGTACAAAAATGCCTTTGATTTCTGGATATTGACTTTGTATCCCTCTGTTTTGTCAAATTCATTTATTAGGTCAAGCAGTTTTTTGGCCGAGTCTATAGGATTTTCTATGTACACTATCATGTCATCTGCAAACAGTGACAGTTTTGTTTCCTCCTTTCCAATTTGGATGCCTTTTATTTCCTTTTCTTGTCTGATTGCTGTGTCTAAACTTCCAGGACTATATTGAATAGAAGTGGTGAAAGTGGACAGCCTTGTCTTGTTCCTGATCTTAGTGGAAAAGATTTTAGTTTTTGCCCATTGAATATGATGTTGGCTGTAGTTCTTTCATATATAGCCTTTATTATGTTGAGGAATGCTCCCTCTGTTCCCACTTTGTTGAGTATTTTTATCATAAACGGGTGCTGTACTTTATCAAATGCTTTTTCCGCATCTATTGATGTGATCATGTGATTTTTGTGTTTGCTTTTGTTTATGTGATGTATTACATTTACTGATTTGTGAATATTGTACCATCCTTACATCCCTAGGATGAATCCCACTTGGTCATGGTGTATGATCTTTCTAGTGTATTGTTGGATGTGGTTTGCCATTATTTTGTTGAGGATTTTAATGTCTATGTTCATCAGCGATATTGGCCTGACGTTTTCTTTCTTTATTGTGTCTTTATCTGGTTTTGGGATTAGGATGATGCTGGCTTCATAAAAAGAATTTGGGAGTCTTCCATCATTTTGGATTTTTGGAATAGTCTGTGAAGGATAGGGGTCAGCTCTTCCTTTCCAAATAATTCTTATGCACATTAAATGCTAAGGTCCCCTATTCTACCTGAGCCCTCTGCACTAACAAATGTGATCTGATGCCCCAACATGCTTTCTTGGATTTAATCTTTGGACTCTGGCAAGTCTTTTTTTCTCTTTTATTTTATTCTTCAAATTTTTATGTGTTGATTTTGAGAGAGAGAGAGAGGAACATAGATTTGTTGTTCCACTTATTTATGCATTCATTGGTTGATTCTTGTATGTGCCCTGAGTGGGCATTTGACCCAAAACCTCAGTGTATCAGAACAAAGCTCTAACCAACTGACCTACACAGCTGGGGTATCTTTCTATTTTATTCCTAGGTCAAGACTCAGATCAATTCAAACCACCTTCATGAGACTATCCTGCATGGTTTCTTCTGAGCCTTGTTTTTTTCCCATCCATAAAAAAGAATAATAAAATAAAACAAAAGGATTATTGTGAGATAATTCTATTACAACTAGAACCTGAGTCCCAGAGCTCCAAGATGACACTACCAGTGTGATATGGGATTAGGATCCAAACTTGTGTGATTTCAAAGGAATCCCTGCTCTTGCATGCTGTGCCTCCTGGAAACAGAAATGTGTTGAATGATTGAGTTGATGAATGACACGCCTTCCATCCATTTCACTCTATCCAGAGAAGCTCCAGACATTTGGATTTGAGGATAATCAGTGAAATCCTCATTTTTGCAAGATAGGAGTCAAATGAGGACTTTTTAAATAAAAGAAATTCCCAGAAGCTTACTATATTAAAATATCTAAGAACACTGTGGAAAAAAATTTGGTCTTCCAGAACATTTGGGGTTACATTCTCCTGATCACATTTTTCAACTGTAGGATAACTCTAGACACTTCACCCTTCCCAAGTATGTCTAGATTTGTGTGAGTTCATGTAGCTCTCTATAGACCCTCACCAGAATCTGGTCCAGGGGAACAAGGGTTTAGGTGGAATTTAGACACTCCTGAGATAGTTCCAGAACTGTCTAGCCTACCTAAAGCAGAAGGAAATAGGGGGAAGCTTTGAAATAAAACTTGTTCTTGAGGGGTTCTACAATAAATCAGGACTCCATACCAGAAAGTGCTAACAACAACTAATAAGTACACCCACATCTGTTCGGGAGGGGCTGAAAACCCTTAGACTTAATTGGCAATGGGCTTGTTTAAGCTGTGGGAAACTTTTTATTTCCAATTTCTAAGCCATTTTATTTACTTTCACAACAGCTTTTTTGTTCATGGATGTTGGGTTCTGCACCATTATCTCTGCATCATCTCTTAGCTTACTGCCTCCTCGGACAAAAAACACATTTCTGGAGAACTTTTGCATTTGTTTCAACTGGTTCCTTCAAGCGTATTTTCTTAATAGCCTCAGTTCATTGTCACTTTAATTTGAAAAAGCAAACACAACATAAATACCATTTGGATAAGGAAATTTAGAAGTCAGATTTTTAGAGTGAAAACTTTAATTCACAGGGAATAGGACAGAGGAAAACGAAGTATATACTTCTCAGAAAATTCAGGTTTAAAAATGCAGAAAGGCTATATGAGGTAATCACACATGGAAAGTGCCTAAACTTAATTCCTTAGCTTCTGAGACTATCCTAGATGGTAACTGAATGTTGGGAAATACTCTTGCCAGGGAAAACTTTGCCTTCACTCTTGCAGGGGAAACAGAGCTTTGCTGACAGAAGCTCAAAGGATGCTAGGCCACTGCATACTCAGAGGCATTAGCAGTTTCCAAATTCTAAAGGTTTGCGAGAGAAACTGGATAGTCAAGGAAATGAGGCAAGATTGAATTGAACATAGGTGGGGATCATGTCAACAGATGAACATGTTGTTCATAGTCAGTCAGCTTGACACAAACATCTTCCTGAACTCCTGGAACTGGAAAATGTGAATTCATTTAATGAGATACAGGTTTGTCTGGAACTTGAACTTTCCTGTTACACAATGAAAGAGAAGCACTAAGAATTGGAAGAACCTTCTGACTTATCTGAATCATTCCACCTCTCCCTCCTTTTCCACCTTAAAGTTTCTTATGTAATGTGTTGTGTTTTTTAATTTCTAGAAATTCTGCTTAGTTTTTTTTTTTTTTAGTTATTTCCTCTTCTTCAATTCTGGAATCAGATAGACGTGGGTTTGATCTTTGTTGTGGACTGAATGCTTATATCCCCTCCAAGATTCAAATGTTAAAGCTCTCACCCCCAGATTTCTAATACCCTATTAGAAATCATAGAAATAATTAAAACCAGAAATGACATTTAACATCTTGCAAATTAGTAAAGAATTTTAAAAAATCAAGTTCCATTAGTGCAGAGCATTGAGAACATTTATACACCATGGATAGGACTGTAAGTTGGCACAGCACTTTGGAAAAAAATTGCATCATTAATAAAGATGTGGCTGTATTTGGAGATGAGGCTTCCAGGAAAGAAATTAAGGTTAACTGAGGTCATGAGAGTGGGGTCCTAATCCAAGAGGGTTAGTGTGCTATAAAAGGAGATACCAGAAAGCCAGTTCCTCTCCCTCTCCCCCTCCCTTCCACCCTTCCTCACGCACGTGTGCACACACACACACACACACACACACACCAGGAAAGGCCATAGGAGGCTATAAGGAGATGGCAGACATCTGTAAGCTAGGAAGAAAGGTCTCGATAGAAATCAACAGATAACTGGAACCTTGACCTTGACTTCCCACCTCCAAACTGTGAGAAAATAAAATTTGTTATTGAAGCCATTCAGTCGGGTATTTTGTTATGGCAGCCTAAGCTACTAATAACTTTGTTTCTCTTACTATCTGGGGGATCTAAAGATAGTTATCCAAGCTCCCTGAGCCAGTTTTGTCAACTGTGAAAACAGTCTAATACATCTAACTCCAAGGGCAGTTGTAAGGATTAAAAGAAAAAGTGCCATATAAAAATCGCGTGTTTCAGAGGCACAATCAATTTCCCCTTAAACTCTCCTCTCCTATGGTTAGACATCTCCAGAAATGACAGCTAATTTCATTTTGGACACCTCTGACTTTTAAAAATCCATTCTGATTAAGACACCTGTGTTCTTATGTAGGTTGGCTTTATGGGAGGAAGGGTTTGGGGATCAAAAAATCAACCCTGTCTTATCTACTCTTTTTCCAAGCTAATAGAAAAATAAAGCGCAGGTGTGAGTCTGGTATCAACCCGTGAGCTATGTTGGTGAGGCTTGTTAGCAAAAACAGCCCGAGAAAGCGCCTACGCAAATTCCCAATGCTCGGTTGGACATACCAAACCCCTGGGTCACGAGTGCAGTAGGAACCCTTTCCCTCCTCAGGGGGAGGAGGAGGCCCCAGGAACAGACTAGCGATACCCGGTACCTACTCTGCAGGGAGATCGGAGGAAGGCCAGAAGGGCAGAGCTGAGCATGCTCAGTTCTCTCTCACAGATTTACTAGTTAGATAAATCATTTCTCCTCCCTAGGTGAGGAGGGAGGGAAGGCGGAAGGGAAGGCCAGGCATGTTGCTTCAAAACCATTCACACCTGGGAGTAGACGTAGCCACATGGAAACATTAGGAGAAGGAAATAAAGGGTTCCCCTAACCATACCTTCGGTTGCCAAAAATAAAATGTGACTTAAACATTGAAGGAAAATGCCAAAACTCAGCATGTGCTGACATGTTTTAACGTTAAGTCATAAAGGGAAACCTGAAACTGTAAGGGAGTACACAAAGCAATGCAAGGTCAGTGTCAGATCTCAGAAAACACAGGTAGCAGAGAGCGAAAGCACAGAGGAAGGGGGAATTAGAAGCAGATTGAGACGACAGGCAGGTAAGATGTGTGTACAAGTCCATGAGGAGGGGAGATCTGTATTCAGAAAAGTCTGGAGGAAGCAACCTCCACCTCACCAAAGTGAAGAAAAAGAAGAAAGTGGCATGGAGATTTTTCTTAAAAAGTAAACTAAAAGATGAAAGGAAACTTTTTAAACATGAAAAGCAAAAATATAAGGAAAGGCAGTCTTCTGGCTAGAGTAGCTGTTTTTATGTGTGTATGTGTGTAACATAAGGTGTAGGCATTCAAAAAATTAAATTAAGGGAAATTTAGCACAAGCTAGAAAGACTATGCCAACAACTAAAGGAAGTTAAGCTAAAAGAAAGTAAAAACATTTATGAAACTGAAATGAGTTTCTTTTTCATCCTACCCATTATGTGCTTTCTCACTGCCAAGGCCATTTGATACACCTTAGCTATTTAGTGTTGGACATTGTCAAGCTATTAATTCATCACATGATCATCAATATTAAAAATGAACCTGCAAAGGTGCTAGTGTCTACCACATTTTGTATTATTTTCATCGAGTCTAAGTCCTCATCAGTTGTAAAATGCATTATTATTTTACATACCACAAAGGCAAAAAATGCTGCTGATGAAACTCAGACATACTAGCAGATCCTTCTAGATCTTGGATATGGTGAAACTAAAAAAAAAGAGTTTTAAATTAATAAAATATATTATTTTATTTTCTTAGTAGTATTTATCAGAAGTTGAAATAAACTTATTTATTTATTGCATCTAATTTCAGTCTCTTTCCCTTGAATTTAAGCCTTGTTGAGGGCAGGTACTTTGCCTGCCTTACTCACTGCTCCATTTCTGTCCAGGACAGTGTATGCATGTAATGGGGAATACTGTTTGATGACTGGTTATTCTTGTAAAAGGGGGTGTTGAATGAAGAGAATCTTAAAAAGCTGGGATCCATTCAGTTACCCACTCAAGAAGGGTATTCTTCCTAAATTAATCTTCCTACTGAAAAATATTTTAGGTACCCCCTTCTTAGTAATAGAGTACCCCCATCTCTGCCAGCACCACACACACTCTCTTACAGCCCTTGGCTTATCCCCCCATTTAATTTTGGGTTGTAGTCCAGCCTCAGTGAGTAGTGTAACCATCTTGCATAGTTGAAATGCCTTAAAGATTCCCTTAGGAAAGTGCCATATTGAAGAATAACAACATATCTCAGTAATTCAAGCGAGAGCCAAGTGTTCCCCTAGGGTAGGAGCAGATTACAGTTTCTTTTGATGGGCACCAGATGAAAGAACTGGCTTACATTTAGAGGCCATGCATATGAAAAATATGGATCTCTGACTCCAAAAGTCACACACAGTGTGGTGAGCCGCTCTCACCAGGGGTGGGGGAAAGCAGCCAGGGAGGCTGACGGAGGAGCAGCTGACTCGGGTCTCCCGTTGCAGGTGCACGTGCCCAATGAATGCAACCCCGGTGATCTCATGCAGTACTTAGATCCTTTTCTCCTTTCCTTTTTCTTTTTTTATGTAGGTAAGGGAAGTAGAGTACATTCCAAGGGCATAGGATGCCATTCCATTGATCATGTTACTCTTACTTTGAAGGCACCCTGGAAAGATGTTCTTTTACAAAGTGAGGGAAGAATTGATGTGTATTATATGTACACTATTCTGAATTTTTAAAAAATTGATGACACCATCTTCATTTCTGACAACAATAACACCTCACATTTCCAGAGTGTTTTAAAACAATGGTCCCCATGTCTATATTACTTCACTTTACCAGGCTTCTGGATTAGATAATATACCATAGAAGGACCTGTAGCTTCAAAATGCCCAGCTTTAGTAACTGGTCTACCATCTACTAGCTGTGAAATATTGGAAAAATTACTTATCTTCTTTGTGCTTCAGTGTTTTCTATCTGTAAAATGGGGATAAAATAATAACTAATGTCTATAATTATCGTAAGGATTAAATTGGATAATATTAAGAACACTGTAATCTCTCTGGATAGTATAGTCCTCACAAGGAAAATCACGCCTCCAAGGCTCCTTGCAGCTGGTCAGTTACTGTGTCCACCCTCTAGTCCCTGAGACCCCAAAGAGCCATGTGCTGCTCTGATACTTGGAAAACCACCGACATTCATGAGAGATAGCCACAGACCTCAGCCCATTGTGACCGGGTAAGTTCAGTCCCTGAACCAAGGGCTAGGTCCAACAGCCATCCATTCTTTTCAAAATATTTCTGAAATGTACGTTCATGGTATTGTTATCATCACAATTTATTATTTATTGAGTGCCATCCCTTTATGTGGGGCTGCATGGAACGCACAGCAGACGTGGCTTCCCCCCAAGGAAATGGAAATGGAATTCAGATGATTCATGAGATAACAATAAAGCTACTCAGGGTGTGCAAACATGGTTTGCAGTGAGGTCAGCCTTGGAAGGCTCAGCTAAAGGAAGCGTTTGATAGGAAAGAAAGGGGGGAAAGTCGCTTGGCACTGAAGGAGCCAGACAGGATTCCAGGTATAGGGAGAACCATGAAGTTCAGTGACAAAGGGGGAGCTGGCGGAGGCAGCGCGGGGACCGTTATCGGGCATCAGAAAGGAGCACAGTGGGAGGAGCAGAATGAGAGCAAACAGCCCAGCTGAGAGTTGCGTATTTGTGGCCGTTCTCTGGTGCCGTGTACTGTTTGTCCTGGGACAGACCAAAAGAACATGTCCTGCCTGGTGAAGGGAAGTGGCTCCACACGGCCTCCTAGCCCCGCCTGGGAGTGGAAAGTTATATCACATCTGTACTGGTTTTTAATCTCCGTTTGGTTTTGTTTGTTCAAGTTAATGAAAATGATGTGCTATTGTTATGTAGTGATGCCAGAAAAAGTTTCACCAGAGACTGCAAAAATGTTTTTGGTACTGTGCCCATTTCATGTGGTTTCACTTTCCCCCAGCTTCTCTCCTCCCTCCCCTTATGCTCTCCCTTCCCCTGAAACCCTTCTCTGATACTGATGGATTAATATCATGTGATTGGAAGAATATTTGGAAAGAATTCAGCTAAACAGGCAAGCCAACCCCCAAAAGATAAGTGATGGGAAATCTAAGGGTGAATGGAGTTAGTATCATTTATAGGAGGCATATTGGTAGGATCATCCAATAGAAACACATAATTAATAGCTCCTCAAATTCATAGCTGGAGCTGATGAATTAGGAAGAATACACCTTCATCTGGGAATAATTAATAGTAATTTATAAACTCCTTTAAGGAAAGGAACTGTGTCTTCACCTTCCTCAGTCAGTCCCCAGGGTGCCATAGAATCTGTTTTGTCCATCCAGCCTTTCAAAATTTATTAAGTACTAGGTATTGTGTGAAAGCATTGGGAGACACCAAAGAAAAATAAGTTATCCTTACCCTCATGTAACTTAAAACTTTATGGAAGAGGGTAAAACAAGACAGAATGTAGTATCTGCTCTCAGTAGGGTAAAATCAAAGAGATATAGGCTTATTGGTAGGGGGAGCATATCGCTCAATGTTCCCAATACCAAGAGACAGAAAATCTACTCAGACTGGCCAAAAGCATAAATGGGAATTTACTGGCTCACTCAATGGCAAAGTAAAGAGTGTTATGAGATTTAGGCTTATCACATATTCAAATGACCTACCAAGAATCTGTCTTTCTCCACTATTTTGGTGCCATCACCTCTGGGTTGGGGTGCTCTTAAGACAGGCTCTATCTGTGTTATGGCAAAGACAACCACTGACAGCTCTATATCTATGTTCTACCCCCCAAGTAACTGGGGCAGCAAAAGATTGCCTCTTTCCAAGAATTCCAGCAAAACTCATGGGGCTTCTTCTGGTTGGATCAACTTTGGTAAAGTGCCTATCCATGAGCTAATTATTGTTGCCAAACAGATGGACTGGGCCCATCAGTGAGGCTTAGTTCATGTGCTGCTTCCCTGGAGCCCAAAAGGGGGAATCAGGCACTCCAATCACAGGATTTAGAGTGAGGGAGGGACATTTTTCCAAATGAAAATCAGGGTTATCAGAATAAGAGAGTATGCCTGTGAGCAGATGAAAGCAAACAGTGCTTTGAAGATACCCCAAACAGTTGGCGGCAATCTATGAAGAAGAAACTGTGACCCCTGAAAGATGGGTGGGTTGGAGAGGTGGGAGTGAGGACTGGGAGGACATACACTCCACAGTGCTTGCACGTGCATGTGAAAGAGCTCAGTCACACGGCATACTTAACCACAGCGGGCCGCTGGGTAATGCCTTTCCTATCAATGCCACCATCAGGCCATGCTTGAAGGAGAGCATAGATTTTGATGAATCTACCCGCTATCAGCTCCTAATACAAGGAGACATTTACTTAGTCAAGAAAGTCTCCAAGAGATGCATGGAGGAGGTGATGATTGAAGCAATGTCTGAAGAAAGAGTAGGAATTAAACCTACTCTAGAAGAGTAGGAGAAGCAGGGTGCTGAGGTCTATGTGTGTTTCAGCTTTGAGCTGCAAAGGCAGTGATCCAAGGAGAAGTAAATACAGGCCTGTGTGGAAGGATTTACACCAAAATATTAACACTCACACCAGGGGTTAGGATAGGAAGGAGAGAACAGGGAACTTACTGATTGTTGTCTTCATGTAACAATACCACTTGACACAATGAACTGGCATTACTTTTGTAATATTTTATTCTCATAAAATAAAGTCAGAGATATGCAGAAAGTAGTATCGAATACAACAGCATTTTGGAACTGAACAAGAAATTGGGCCTCATTTCTAGAAACTGACAATTTCTAGAATCATCTCTAGAAACTTTCATCCCAAATCTCATCCCAAATGAACAAACAAATACTGAGATTAAAATCCAAGTTATCTGGTCGAAAATATGTATGAGGTTTTATAACTGCCCCCAAGCATCAGTTTTATTTTCTCCACTTTTTCTTTGTGTGAATAGTGGCTATTTACTCAAGATGTACGGAAAGCCTGGCGCTGTGTGAGGCCTTGCAGATACAGTAATGAACACGGCATTTATGGGCTCTGGACTCAGTTTCAGTCCAGCTTTAATTCATTCATTAATGTCTGTCAGTTACAGAAGGTGATATAAACAATATGTAAACTATCTATGTTTTCAAGTTCACGACTACTAGAAAAAGTTAAATTTGAAACCATGCAATTGTGGTTTCCTGGCCACCCAGTGTCTGGGTAGTAAATTTGCTGCTGTTGTTTCATTCACTTTGAGGCAATGTGATTTGTGAAAATTATTTCTACTTGAGATGGTTGCTCCATCTCCATGAACAATAACTACCTCACTTTAAATTATTCATCTTTCAGTCACTTTGGGTGACTAACGCTGGACAGTATTAGTCCTAAATTAGAAATAGGGAAACAAGAAGTTTGGGATTTTCAGGTTAAGTTCTTGTGGAAAGGTCCTCCCCAGAGACAAATGTCTGTTATAGTCTTCCATCGGGTGTTTTAACACTTTATCATAAGTAAATATATAAGGAGAGATACAAACTCAAACTTTTCTATGACCCATGACTTTGTAACATACTTTCAGATTTCCCCAGGACTTTATTTGAAATACTAAGGAAATAAAAGGCTTCTTCAGGTAAAAGATGGGAAAATTGAAGTGAAATGATGGGGAATTTATTATTCAGACACTCTCACCTGAAATAGGCTTGTATTTTTATTGGATGGATAAGGTGAGTTTTTTCTGGATCCATTTCTAATTTGATTCTAGAAAAAGACAGATTTGAGAACAGATTCTGAAAGAGCCATTTGAGTGTGGATTTCACTTCAGAATGCCTTGGTTCTGCCGTTGGACACTTCCCCGCATGAGCTAAGGCAAGGTAGTAAATTACACATCACTTGATAGGGCTTTGAACTTTCTCGCTGGAATTTACTGTGATGTAAAAACAGAAAAACTTCATTGGTCAGAAGGTTTTTGTATAGTTATCAGTCCAATTTCATAATTTACTTTTATGGTACAAAAGACACACCATAATAATCTGTCTCTCTGATTATATCTTGGCATCAATGGAGACTTTTGTTTTCTCAAAAACAATCCTATCAGTCATTAAAAAAATTGGCCCTGAATGCAGTTCTGAACATCTGGCTTCTCTTCTCCCAATCTTCATAGGAAATATATATATTTGATAGTAACCTTCAGGTATGTTTGGCAGTAACCACTTATGTCTTCATATGTTGAAGAAACAAGAGAAGGTAGAGGGTGGAGGGATAATGAAAAAATAGGTCTGTCTGGAACCAATAAATTAATTGATTAACTCCACAAACATGTACTGAGTACTTGCTACATAACACACTGCACTAGGTACTGGTCATTTAAAGTGAAGATAGGTAGCTGTGCTGTTACAGAGCTGAGACTAAGGCATGACAATTATTACTCTCACAAATATTCATTTGCCCATGAGTATGATCCACTATGATGAAAAGTTACAAGGCATTAGAAGATCCTAAACAGAGAGGTTTAATCTAGTCTGGGGACTCAGGAAGACTTCCTCCAGGGGAAAGTGACATTTATGTCAAAATCCTGACAGATGACTGTCAGTGAAGTGACGAACAAAGGAGCAGAGGTCCAGAGAGAGGGAACAGGCTTGCCCATAGGACTAGAGGCAGAGCAGAGGCATGTGAGGGGCTAAAAGGCAGCAGGTAAGTCTCAGATATACAACTTTAGTTCCCTGCTTTTTCACAAAATCCATTCTCATCCATCCAGTTGCCAATCTGACACCTCCACCTGGATGTCTGACAGGTAGCTCAAACTCACCAAGTACAAAACAGAGAGCTCCTGATTTTTCTTCAATACCTGCTCTTTTCCCCCCTGTTTCCGCCATCTCAGCATCAGCATTTGCTTAGTATCTCAGACCCCAAAACCTTGAATATGTGCCTCTTCCTTTGTTCTCACATCCATATTCAGTCCCCTAGCAAATCCTGTTAAATGTACACTGAAAATATCTCCGAATATAGCTGTTTTTCAACAGGTCCACCATAATCTTCTCAGGCTAAATCCCCACCTTCTCGCACTTGGGACAATACAAATGCTTTCTGACCTCTCTGTCTCCACTCTCTCACTGTCTCAGCCTGCTCTGCAAGCAGGAGTGCAGTGTTTCAGCGTGGATCAGATCCTGGGACTCCTTGCAAGGCCTTCCTGGGACATTGGAATTCCAACCCTCCTGCTCCCCTACCTCACCTGGCTTCTGCCTACCTTTCTGTTACCACTTGTGCCTCTCTCCCTCCTTCATTATCCCCAGCAATTAGTCACCTTGTTCTTCACAAGGTGCAGTTCATACCTCAAACGTTTCCTTTTATGCTCTTCCCCAGGTCTGTGCGTGGCTTGTTCCTTTTCTTTACTCACATGTCTGTTCAAGAGTCTCCCCCTCGGGGAGGCCTGTTCTGAGCATCCTAACTGAAACAGTATCCTCTCCACCCCTGTAACCTCTTGCCTGTTTATTTTTCTTTATATCATTTATCTCTACTGGACATTATATGATAGATTCCATATTGACTTGTTTTATTGAGGACATGGTCCTTATCCCATTTGCATATTGTTATAGTCCCTAAATTAATATTTGTGGATTGAATGAATGAAAGCCAACATGGCTGATACATGGTAAATGAGGAGAGAAGTGGTAGCAAATGAGCCAGGGGAAGTAAGTGTTTTTAAAACATACAGAGCCTCATAGGCCATCTTAAGAAGCTTGGACTTTTTCCTGAGATAAGTGAGAAGATTTTAAGAAGGGGCAGTGATACAATTTGACTTACATTTTCAATAATTTTCAAATGTTTTCTTGACCTCAAGAATAGTTTCAATGGAACTGCCACTTAGGAATGCATTTTTAGTTGCTCTGTATAACTGTGTTTCACTAAAATCCCTTGTGTGTGATTAAAAATTATTCCCTCTTTAGGGAAGAGGAACCTAATATGCAATTTTTAATCCAGAGGGGCAATACCAGGTATATGACTTTTAAGACAAAACATTATTTTAAAATAACTAAATTTTATTATTGCCAAACAAATACATTTTCTTATTTTTATACATGTTAAGCCTTGTTAGATTTAGTTTACTTTTATCCTTACGAAGATAGCAAAGGAAATAGAATTTCTATTCTGAATTAGAGGATGAAAAATAAAAAGCCGTTAGAGGTTTTTTTCAATGGAGTCTAACTACAGCCTAGGATGACACTTTTTCAAATTTTATCTATGGACTACTGATGTTTCCCAAGATATTCAGAGGTGTTTTATATAAATGTGATTCTCTTGCCAGACATGTTTCAGAAAGAATGATCAAATGAAACTAAATGTCTTTAATTCAGGATTTCCAGAGCCTGTAATTTGCTAATGTGCGCTCGGAGTCCCCAGGGTGGGGACATGGCAGGCAGCACTGCCCTAGCCCCCTTTTGACGGAGCACCCCTTCTGCGCAACATGGTTTGGGAATTGCCGATGGCCTGCGGCACAAGGGACGTTAATACAACTCACATAGTGCGAGCAGGGTGGCTTCATGGGTGTGAGGCCTGTGCATTTCTACAGGGTCCAGCTCTCAGACTGAGCCCTGTGTCTGGTTTAAGCTCTACTGGCACCATCTTGTAAGTGTTTTCATCTTTGAGCCAGTGTTTTGTAGATGAAGTCTGAAGGGACAGTGGAGCATGTGCAGCACAAGCTGACGCTTTACATGGTCCAGCGGTGAGTGAACTCACAGGAGCGGCGAGGCCAGTGTGACTATGGAGCAGTTGGTCAGGCTCCCCGCCGCGTACACGCATTGCAGCAAGTTCAGGACATCGGGAGCCTCAAGGGGGAAGCTAAGGGTGGGACCTGGGTCCACATTGATGGTGTCCTCGAATGCATCAGCTGCAAAAGCAGCAGCAGGGGCTGCAACACCCTGGCTCCCCTGGAGAGAGGAGGGCTCCACATGGGGGCAGCAGCAGGGCCTGGGTAGGCAGAGCACCTTGCCTGTCATTCCCTTGGCCAGTCTCCTCCCTCTGGCATATGCATGGATATTAACTTTCAGGCCTGAGCGCTGAGACGGGCAATAAATTATTCAGTAAATATTGCAAAAGAACACATGGCTAGCCCAATGAAGCGTACTAGGGAGTTGCCAGAATTCTTAAAAAATCTTACAGTCTTCTGGTTTTGAAAACTTGTGCAACATTGCAAAGCAAATACTGTGCCCATAGACTTAGAAACAGAAATTAAATGTAAAGATCATCACAGTTGTGGGAAATCAACACTATTTTCATATAAAACTTTGGATGAACCAATTATTAAGAGGATGACAATTTAAAAAATTCCTTGTAATTAAAGATACAGGGATAGAAGACAAAAAGAGGCACTTTGAACTATATACAAATCATGAAGCTACTTTTGGTTTCTTATACAAACTCCACAAGCTATAAGAAATGCCAAAGGAAACATTAAAATGCTATTGTATACATTTACGTCTACACTTATGTGAAACTGACTTGTGTGAAGGACTAAGTTTTTTGGAACATTGTTCCCACAAGAACCATTGGCTCTAGATGTACTAACATTTATATTTTGAAATAATTTATCTGAAATTTATTCCAGTGTTGTCAAAGTCTATAAAATATTCTTAGCAGCCCTAGTAGCAGTTGCATGAGCAGAAAGATCTTTCTTAAAATTAAAACCTATCAGGTTATTTGTAGTATTTCATTTTCCAAGAGTAATCAATACAACTTTCAATTATATCAGTTGAAAATAGAGTTGCTAAAAATATAATTTGAATAACCTAAGAAATGAATGTTCAGCAATCTAAGGCAGAAAACTTTTACAATCAATCAAGATATAATATAAAACATTATTTTAATTTTATTATATAAAGTTATGACACAAAATGGTATTTTTGGAATTTATAATTTTGTGCTGGTACTCATAGATATGGTAGTATTAGTCTTATGTTTTATAAATATTAACATTTTTTAAAGAAAAATTTCTATTTTTGTATTTTTTCTTACTTTCTGAACACTGGATCTCACATTTTGATTTTGCACAAGGTCAAGCAAATTACATAGCCAGGTCTGGATACTGGTCATGAAATGGTAAAACCAGGTTGTCCAAGCTACTGTCCCCAGAGGACTGTTTGGGATATTTCTTAGGAAGTGTCAGGGTGTGGATTAATGCATGATACTTTTTTTTAGTTTGAATTCTGTAGCAAAAGATACATTTTGCACTAAACAAGCTTTAAAATTCTTCCCACTTTCATAGCAGGCTAAGAACCTATGAGGCAATGTGGGCTAGCAGCATAGAACATAGAAGATACCACAGAAAGTTCACACATCCAGCGTTCTCACTAGAATTATCAGCAATTGATTTCTGTGAGGAATTAGAAAAGTCAAAGTCAATTCTTGACTTTAGAGTCTTCAATACTTCAAAAAAATTTCTCTAAATGGGAAGAGACATCCCTTGTATATACCTTTGGGTACTTTGAAAATGGTAAAAGGATAACTTTTACCTAAAGCCTGAGAACAGGTGAAGTAGGGTTATTGTTGTGTTTTTGTGGCAGGTGTGTGTGTGGGGGGGCAGCAGTGATGGTGGTGGCAATGACATAGGTGGCATTTGGGGAGGGATGACTTATCTGGGGAGATAAGAGAGCATTACAGTACAAAGGACCTAAGGTGCCATGTTACGGATTTTCTCTTTATTGCAGAGGATTGAATGGTCCTATAATTCTAAAAGCTAAATGTGCTATTTTTTTTCAATAATCTTTCTGCTGCTAGTGTGACATGGAATAGTTTCCCACAGCATATTTCAATAATAGTTTACTAAATGGAACTGTTGATTGATGATGTCATTTTTGTAAATTGGGAGGTATGATGAAAATTATAGCTTCCTTACTTTGGGAAGCATTTTCACAGGTTGTTTCCCATAGGAAAAATTGCTCATGCCTTTGTTCTCACAAAGTTTCATGGTGACATGAGATGCTTTATGGCTTATTTCACTTACTTTTGATATATTAATAAAGTGCTTTGAGCAGGCAAGCGGAGTGAGAGCACAATGGAACCTTGGGCCTGGGTAGATAAGAGGGAAATGTTAATACCATGATTTTATATTAACAAACGTTTTCCTGGATGTGGTACAATAGATCACACAAGCTCGGTGACTGCTGTTCAACTCCGCTTCTAATGCGACAAAATGTTGAATTTTAAAATCCAGGTATAGGGACCTGGATCTGTAACCAAAAACATTTAAACATGTTACAGAAATTCCTAAAAATTTAAAGAACACTCAATTTTGCAAATATTATATTATTTAATTTTTCATATAATGCACAATGAAATATTACTAAAGAATATAATGAAGCATTTTCAGAGCTTAATCAAACATTCCTTTTTAAATTTCTATGTAATTCCTGGCCAAGAACCATTCACTGTTTGTTTGTTTGTTTTCATTTCCAGCACTAACAATTAGTTTTCTTTTTAGGACCATGTGCCACCAATAAAAAAAACTTTATTATTTTTCAAGAAATGCTAAATAAATAATGATGTGTAGTATTGGAAGACAGACTTAAAAGCTTATGAAACTCAGTTAGTTGACATAAATGAAAAAAGAGAAATATTTTTAAGAATGCAGACTCGTATGACTGCCCTTTTACTATGACAAACATAAAGATTCAAGTGTGACATAAAAGGCAACTAACCCTGGTTTCATCTGGGAAATAACAAGGAGTAGTAAGAAGTGCAGAAATAAAATGGGGGCACATACCCAGCTAATTCTTGTCACATAAGAAATTTTTTAAAGAGAAGCTACAAATCTTGTCTTTTTTTTTCTTTTTAAAAGTATATAACTTCTCTTGGGTTTTAAAGTTTGGCTAGACTTTCAAATGTCACATAGGCCACACAAAACATGTCAGCAGGCTGATTAACCCCAGAGTCAGCCAACTTGTGAAGTCTTTAAAACAATTTTTTTTTACATTTTAAAAACTGAATTTATTGGGGTGACATTGGTTAATAAAATTATATGGGTTTCAGGTGTACAATTCTATAATACATCATCTGTATATTGTATTCTGTGCTTTCCACCCCAAGTCAAGTCTCCTTCCATCACCATTTATGCCACCTACACCCCTCCTACTTCCCCTGACCACTGCCCTTTCCCTCTGGTATTTACCATACTGTGGTCTGTCATGAAGATTTTGTTTTTAATTCCATCACTTTTTTCAGCCAGCCCCCCAACTGCCTTGCCTCTGACATCTGTCAGTCTGTATTTATGAGAAGTTATGAGTACACAATAATAAACTTCATTGAGAAGCTCTACTAGGCCAGTGTTCTCCCAAGTCGGGAAGGGGAGAGAGAAAATGAGAGAGAGAGAGAGAGAGAGAGAGAGACAGAGAGAGAGAGAGAGAGACAGAGAGAGGGAGAGAGAGAGAGAGAGAAGTCAAAATGTTTTATTAATACAGGTGAGCAGTCAAAGCTCAGAGACCTGGCTGTGCTAAACTCACCAGCTAAAGCATACCCGCCTTACAACTCATGGGGTTCCCATTTGTTTTTCAGTAAAATTAAAAATCATTGCAGACCTTCAAGGGTAGCTTAAGACCAGCTAAAACAGCATCTACAAAATGCCATGTGTCTATTATTCAGGGTGGGTCAGAAGTAGATTATAGTTGTTTATATGGAAAATAATATCAATACAATAATAAATAATAATACAAGAATAAACTTTGTGTTTCACATACTCACAACTGTAAATCTCCTTTTGTTCCATCCTATGTCTTAATATTACCAATCAATTACCCTGGAAAAAACAAGGACAAAAATCAAAGGCTGTTTCTTAAAAATGGGGATTTAACCCATATCAATGTCAAACCAAAATATTTTCTTGATGGAGCAATACTTGTAACTTTTACACAAATTATTGGGTTATAGAATAGAGAACAAATGAATTGCCCAAGTGACTGTTGGGAATGTAGGAAAAAACTCACCACAATAAGTTTCAATGGGAGCAGTTTTTCTTATTAATTGCCTAGAGCTCCAGAGATCATTCAGCCAGTGCCTGCTCTATTATGTCCCTACTTTGTGGAGCTGGGGTGGGGCTCACAGTGGGTAAAAATACCCCATAGCTTTTCTGTGTTTCATTCCCTTTCCTTCCCTTGGAAGGAGTAAATCTCTCTATGATCTGTGGAATGACTAGACAGTTTTCAGTCTAGTAGATTTAGGCAAGCAACCACACATTCTGCTGATTTTATGTTGGCTTGTTTCATTTCATAAAATGAAAAGTCTTTGAATAATTAAAATGTATTAAATTCTTACCATGTTACTACTCTTACTAGTTCCTTGTGTATATCATATTGAGTCTACATAAAATCATCAAAATCATTAAAGAATCACTGTTTTTCTACTAGAGAAAAATGTCCCTCAGAGTAGAAATTTTATGTGTCTGAGCCATGATCTGAACCCAGGTTTTCCTGACACCAAAACCTGGGTTCTTTACTACACACAACATCACCTCTTCATTTACTCAATGCTTCTTATTGAATTCAGTAGTCTGGAAAGTTTGCAGTAAGGTATGTTCCAACACAGTCTGCTTTTTCATTTGTTTCTGTTTAAGTTTGTTGAACTCTGAGAATGCTGACTTCTTTTTCTTTTCTCTTTTTATAAATAAAAAATACAAGGTTCTTAAGTATTATGCAAATGAGCAACATCACTAGGAAAAAAGTATACTGTGACCTTTCCTAAGGGGAGGAAGCATCCTGAAAGAAATCTCATTTATTTAGATGCATGAATTATGGAAAAGTCCCATGGTTTATAACTACCATCTATGTGCTGATACCTGTTTTTATCTTCAGCTCCCAACATCTCTACTGAGCTATTGAGTCTGAAAGCCTGGTGCCCAACTGACATATGCGTTAGGGCGTATAGTAAGGCACTTCAAACACTACAAATCCAAAGCAGAATGTTCCTCCCAAACTTGCTCCTCAATTATTCTTTCCTCTTGTAAGAAATGATACAGCCATCTACCAAAAACAGTACAGTCATCCTGAGTCTTTTTTCCCTTCACTTTCCAGCTTTAATTCATTAGAAGCCTTGGGACTTTACCTCCCAAATATATCCCAACCCTGTCCATTTCTTTCCATCTTCACCGTACCAACATAGTCCCAGCCATCATTGCCTCTTGCCTGGATTCTCACCTTAGCACGCTAAGGGTCTCTCTACTTTCACTCTTATTCCCCTTTACCTATTTTCCATCAGCAGATAAAGGAATTTTCTACATTTTCCACTCTCCCCTTAGTTTCTTATTCTCTAGCTGCATTTGGCTGCATTTCAGTTATTCAAAAATGCCTTGTATATTCTTGCTTATTATATCTGCCTCAACTTAGTTGTTATCTAGCCATACAGCTAGATTGAAGGCTTATATTTCTCTCTCTTTTTGCTTTGATTCATTTAGATATGATTATAAAGTGTGGCAATGATTTTTTAAACAAAGGTATTATTCACTCCACACAAAAATATTTGCTGTCAGATACAGAGATGTGTCACATAGACACCCGTTGAGAAAGGACTCACTACCCAGCTGCAAAAAATGTGGCTAGCTGACATCTCTTCATGTCAGCTTTATCAGGGTCTGCCTCAGCTCTCTAGCTGAGGTCATGCTGTTCTTGGGGTTCCCCAGCCAATGCATGAGCACAGTGATGTTTGATTTTCTTCTGAGAACAACCTTCAGCCAATGACTAAGTAAAGTAGAGGGACAGGGTTCAGTCGTTTATGTCCAAGGTGGGAATTCCCTAAAGGGAAGTCTTTGCTCTAGTGCTCCCTGTTGGGCTGAAGAAACTTCATCATGCCAGCAAAGTGGTGTTGTGGCACTCTTGGTCCACTCCTGCTTCCTCCCTTTTCCTTCCACAGGTGTTACTTCCCAATAAGCATTTTTCATTGTTAATTGTACCTCAGAATCTGCTTTACAGATAACCTGCCCTGATCTCCCAACTATGCAATAGGCACATTCTGGACACAAGAGTCAGAGGGAGCAAAGAAACAAAGGAAAATGCACCAAGCTTACATTCTAGACAGAAGAGACAAGGCATACACCAATATGTAAGGAAATATCATAGAGAAAGAGTCTATTGAAAAAAAGAAAGGTAATGAGATAGGAAATGACTGGGATCAATTCAGATTAGTAGACTAGGTGGTTAGGGCAGCATTCCCTGAGTAATGACACTTGAGCTGAGAATCTGAATGTTGGAAAAGCATCAGCCCTACAAGTATCCAGGATGAAAGCATTGAGGAGGAGTGAACAGTGAGTGCAGAGGCCCAGAGACAGGAATGAGCTTAACATGCTTGAAATCAGAGAAAACCTGAGTAGCTCAAATACTCCCTGTGTGCCAGGTTCTGGGATAAAGTCATTGAATTCCTTGTCTTGTTTAATATTCACAGCAACCATGTGAAGTTGGCACTTGCACCAGTTACAGTTCCAATAAGAAATAGGTAACACACTCAATGCAAATCTGTTTATGAAGGTCTGGGGAGGGTTAAGGTAATCACCAAGAGATGGTGAAGTATATGCACAGATGTGGGGGAAGCCAGTCCTCCCCCTGCTTCTTACTCAGGTCTGAGGGAACAGGAGGGGATCTGGGGTGAGCCAAAGCCATGAGAGAGAAGCCACTAGACTGAAATGTAGCCTCAGGGAGAGACTACAGTGACCACCCCACCTCATCCCCGCAGTGAGAACTGAAACAGACATCCTCAAACTCTGTCATCCTCTTTTCCATCAATCTGCTGTCACTGCCCTGTTAACTAAACCCAACCAGGAACCCAGCTGGAACATTCCATCAGAACTCAGCCTCCCAGGCCACAGAACCAGGTGGAGAAGGTTAGAAAATGGAGCTGGGGGGCAAAGAAAGAATTTTGTACAGTAGCATTGTCACCTGCGTTTTCCAGGACAGGAAATTATAGCTTTTACTGATTCTCAGATGATTTTTTCACATTTTAACATCTCATAGGACTCTTTTTTTTTGAAGAGATAAAAAATGAATTATAACACAAAAAGTTCCCTTTAATCTCATTATTTACAAATTTGTGATTCTCTGATTTTCAGCACCCTTACGTTTTTCTCAGCCATAATGACATCACTCGCAGGTGACTTTGAGAATTTGTCTCCTGCTCCTGCCTCCACGTGTTCACCAGAATTCTTCACTCCACGCTGCAGGGCTTCCCCAGTAATCCCTCCCACTCCGTGACGGGACAATGGCATGTGCCTGTTAAGACGCCGAGTGTATGCATCTCCTCAGCTTGCCAGGCCTCCATTTGCAGGTCTTTCCATGTTGCTTAATAGAACATACTCACAGAGTCAACTTTTGATTTGATCTGCCACGGCAGCTTCATTTTACACACAAGAGAGTACACTCACACATTCCTGTGCAGGGGGAAAAGAGCACATTCGTCAGTAGAGCACACAGTAAATTATACGCTGAAGGGTTTTTTCTGTTGTTTTTCTCTTATCCTTTGGCAAGAAAGCAAACAAAACAGCTGGATGCTGAAAGTGATGGCATAGGTGGAAGTTTAGTAATCCTTTGGTTAAGACCTTTACAATTGTGGGTTAGAAGAGTGTTGGCAGAATCTGGATATTGAGAATCTTTAAATGATTATTATGTTATATATGCATGCTAGATTTTCACATGGCCAATAGCCTCATTAGCAATAGTGCATGAGATATACTTCCAAATCTATCAAAATAATTGCTCTGAAAATTAATCTGTTGATTCACAAGCTATTTGGTTTTGAGGACATTATTCATCCCGTAAATGATAACATTGTCCCTGACATTAACTATAAATAGAAGAGAAACAATATTTAAAAACCTGGTTGTAAGTTGTATAAGAAACTACCTTAAAACTTAGTAGCTAAAAACGATGAAACATCATCTCCTACAGGTGACGGGGCTCAGAACTCTGGGAGTAGGTTGCAGGGCGGGCTTGGCTCAGGAAGTCGCTTGCTGTTGCCCTCAGCGTGCTGGCCAGGGCTGCGGCCGTCTGGGGGTCTCACTGTGGCTAGAGGCGCCCCTCTAGGCTGGTTCTCTCATGTGGTTCTCTCAGGTTCTCTAACACTAAAATCACAAGGTTAAGACAATAGGAAGATTTGCTATAAATAATGAATACTATACCACTTTTATATCTGTAAAACTCAGGGATGGAAATTTAGAAATAAATCATTGCCAAAATCAAAGCTAAATATTCTTAAGTCTTATTGTTCTAAATGTCCTCAAGAACATTTGGGACATGGTTATTATCTTCATTTTTATTTTAGTACTTTTGAGTCTTATTGCTTTCTAGAATCCACCTAAAAATATATATATATATATATTGCTCCATCCTTACACAGGAGTGACATTCCCTTTAGCTGCTATATTAGAACAATACTTGGCCAAGGATCAAGGATACTCCCTTCTATATGCCATGTTCTAAAATAATTAATTGATTTTTTGTGTTTCATAAGCGAACCCATAAGCGAAAAGTTTGGAACTCTAAGACATAGTCATTAATTAGGTTTTGTATTTGAAGTCCCTTTGCCTTTTACTTTCTACAAAAGATTATGTCTACTAAGTGCGACAGAGTTGGTTGGTTCTCTACCAAAAATGCAGGCTCTCAGTTCTGTACTATAGAGTTCCCACTGGCAGGGGCTGCCCTGTCATTGACGGCATCTCCCAAGCTTCCTCGCATCTCACACTTTCTACGCATCCTGCTGTGGCTTCCTGACTTGTTCTTACCAATGGAACATGGCCAGAACTGATGGAGGATGTGGAACAGAGATTTTAGGAAGCAGGAGGGTTTTGAGTCCTGGAGAGATCTCAGAGAACCTGGGGGATGACGGACCCATAAGATGGAAGAACTTGAGTTCCTAAAGATCATCCACAACTAGGAATGCTCTCACTGCACTGGCACCTGAGAAGAAATAAACTTTTGGTGTGTTAAACCACTGAAACATGAGTATTTTTTTCAGCAATAAGCAATCTCATTCTGTCATAATGAGTTATTGCCTGCACTAGTTTCTCAGCCGTTTGCTGCTATTCTTTTTTCTTCAATTTTTCAAATGTCTGGACAGAGCCAGTGATGTCCCTGCCCTGCCTCCACCATTGGAGGTACAGACAAAATGGAAAGATGATAAGATGGCAAAAACCCAGGATCTGTGGCCCATTCACCCAGACAGTCCAGGGTTCCCCTGGCCGATTGCTCTAAACTGCTCTTCCTCCCTCTAAAGTAAAATCATGTGAGTAATGAAAGTTGTCATTGACTTGGGTTAGCAAAACACACAAGACTGGCATTGACTTATTTCTACCACAAACTGTGCTGTGTGACCTTACACAGGTTTCCTAACCTTTCTGTGCCTCAGTTTCTACCATGCGAGAGGAAGAGGTTAGATTGAAAACCTCAAAGTTCCCCTACAAGTTAAAATGAAGATAACTGCAATGCTTTTAAAGGAAAACTAAACAATTGTACTATATTTTATCCCATTCCCTAGGACTAACTTAGCTCACCCTTGCTAATAGCATATTTTAAGGAAGGCACTGCGTTTGAGACTGTGAGGAAGAAAATAATAAACATTAATTAGTTGGCTCTGGGAAAGTGTCAACAGAAAAACAGAAAACTGAAACAATAGATGCTGATAACATTATCTATCTTCTCATGTGGTTTATAAAAAGGGGGGAGGAGTTCTGGCAAAAGGTATACCTTACATTTGAGAAGAAAGGTTGATTCTGATCCAGAACGTGAACCATTCTAAACAAGTGTTTATTCCAAGTGCAATAAAGGTGGAACACCTGGGCTGGGACTGCTAGCTGTTGGGAAGTGACTTACCTCACACATCCCTTGGTGTGTTACTTAGCCCAAAATCATTCATGAGCCTTAGATTCCTTGCTAAATTGTTCAAATTTCAGACCACATAAAATTCTTGGAGTGGTTTAAAACCACACAGGCTTCTGTCAACTCTCTGGACCCACCAAGAATTATGGCATCTTCCAGGGCTGCAGATGAGAACATGAACTGAGTACTGTGGTTTGGCCCCAGGTGGACCCAGTGTTGCTTTTAGACATAGGTAGATGGGACAGCAGGGGCCCCTACCTTGAACCCCCCACTTTAAAGGATTCCACACATCAGAAGTTTCTGCACTGGCCCTCCTCTGGTTATGTTCTTCCCCTCAAAGTAATCAAGGGCAGGTGCCACCCAGAGTTAGTGTCCCCCAGCCTTTCTGGACTATGCGCTAGATAAGGCAGCCCCCAGAACCCCCTACCCAGATGGTTTTGAACCAGTGTCTAGGCCTGTGAGGGCTTCTTGCCTGATCTGTTCTCCCAAGGAGGCTTGTGCTGCCAGTGTGTGCTGCCAGCCGGGGCTGATTTCACCAAAGGGTGGCTGTTCCCAGGACTGAGGAGGGAGCTGTGGTGTCTACACGCATGCAGGTGTGGCCCTCAGGGTGTGAGACAGGGGTGAGGTAAGGTGTTCCAGGCTAGAGACTGTGTGATAGCATGGAACTTTGAGGAATCAGAAAATTCAAAGTTCAAACCTTACATTTCAGATTATTTTGAAGGTTTGTTTGTCAAGGAAGCAAAAAAAAAGGTTTTATCTAACAGATTGGCAGCTTAGTTTCTAACTATTAAATATTTGACATATGATATCTGAATGTTCTTTAACATTTTTGTTCTGGGCTCCATAAATGTGATGAGCGGGACTGAGTGGCCAACTTTGCATGATAGCACAAGAGAAAGTCAGATGGCGAGTTTGCCCCCAAGCATTTATTGCAATCTCTTCACCTGAATTATGGCCCCTTAACTTCCCTTGGAGAAGCTCAGATCACTACAAGATACATGTGTGTGACTCACTTACACTGAAGTACAGGCCTTGGTGTTATATGCTTGGTAGAGTCAAATGCTTTGCTAATTTGCTCAATAAATAACAGGAGTCACAGGTTTGATAGCTGGTGACTGCTGAGTCCATTTCCCTGTGGTTACTTAAACACACTGGCTCTCAGAATAGTAATCCTGTCTAGTGTCCTTCCTCAGGATTCACTTGGCTGAGAAACGTTCACATCCTAGTCTTAATCCTCTAATTCCTGCCTATCGACTCAATTTTATACTGGTCAATTCTAAAGCAGCTGTTCAAGCAAATACTACAAGGAAGATCTGTTCAAGGGGTTCATTTTGCACAGCTGTTTGAATGCCAAGGTAGGCTTTAATGGAGATGAAAGTCATCTGCATTATCTCATGAGTATAAACCTGTTACTCCAGTTTTTACTGAGCGTGGGTCTCTTGTGCAGTCACATTGGTTATAGCCTGCTTTAGTATTGTTGGCCTATAAATCCAAGTATAGACATGTCTAAGTACGTTACAGGAGGGTTGAGTGGGCTAAACTGACTGGAAGTTAAGATCCAAAAGCATTTGTTATTTTTCCTCTCAAGAGCATATTCTAAAGTCTTTTCTCTTTAAGTACAGAATTGAATGGATAAAAACAGCATGTAGTATCCAATCCTTTGGGGCTCTTCTAAGCAACTGAAACTTTCCTCAAAGTTCCAGAAAGTTGCTAATCTGTAGGGTTGCCAAACTTACCCGTCCATGCTGGGGACCAAGCTGAAAGCATTTAAGTTAGAGGGAGAACATTGAAGCCCATATTTCACTTCCAGTCATTGATAGTCACTTCAAAAAACAAAACAAAACACTGTCAAAAATACTGGTTGGCCCAGTCTCCACCCTCTGCCTTGGGGGTGACCTACATGGTGTGACTTAGACTTTCCAGCACACTGATAAAATTCCTTTGGCCCTAAATAGCTCACTCACATTAATAGAATGGTGTGCAAAACTCCAATATTACAGAGGCAGTCTTTTAGATTAACTTATCCCTCTCTTCATACATGTCAGAAAAGAATAAAAGATTATGCCTATAAAAGCCTAGTGCATTTATTGGAAATACATCAAGAATTTTTTCTCCATGAGCGTTTGGTGCCCTGCTGTGAAAGAGAGAGTACCATTGCTACAAAGAAGGGCAGAAGGAGACTAGGAAACAGAAATAATGTTCTTCTCAAAGCAACACCTGTGTGCATTCAGCTATGACCTTCAGGCATTCTTTAAGAGACTATCTTATTTGTTTCTCAAAAAACATGGTGATTAAGGGATAAGTATTCTTGTTGTTCATACAGGAAATGACCTTGTCAAAGATCATGTACTCGTAAGATGCAACTGAGACTCACATCTAAATTCTTTTATTCAGAATTTTATGCTCCTCTATGACACCTAAAATTTTCTAAATTGTGTTGTCCATCAGCAAATTAGTCGTAGTGTCTCCTCCATGTGGATAATTACAGCTTCAATCAGTTGAGCACCTTATATGTGTGATAAGCTTCTGGGCTTCAGAGCCAGGTGGTCTGTGGTTAAGTCTCAATTCCATCAATTACTGATTGTGTAATTTAGGCAAATTACTTACTCCCTGGGATTGTGTCTTTAAGTAGGAATAATAATCTTACTTACCTCATGGCGTTATTGTGAAGATGATTTGAGAGACTCACATATAAATTGCTTAGAACAATTCCTGTCACACAATAACTGCTCAGTAATTCTCAGTTAGCATACTTATTATCTCATTAAATTTTTCCCAAAGGACTCCTATTTATAGATAAGTAAACTGGACTCAGGAAAGTTAGATGACTTATCTAAGTTCAAGGTCAAATAAACTAGCATATTTTTACTTTACACCAAGGTTCATTCTGCACTCAAGGGGGAGATGGCACCGGCCCAAGGTTGAGATCACACCTGCCCACCAGATAGAACAAATGTGTAACAGCCAGGCTGGCCTGCACATGGAGGGAGGGCTGGCATAAGTCTCCATGCACACAGGGTTTGAATGCCATTGCCAGTCTAAAAGGGATTCTGTGGAAAATGGCCGGGGCTGTAAGCATCCACATTGGAAGTCTATCTGCAAAGGATAGCAGGGTTTGGGACAAAGTCTCGTTAGAGCATTGACTGAGGGAAATGCAGAAGGGAACAGACGGGGGAGGCTGGGAAGGCTCTGTGGCCTTAAGAGACGCTTGGCCAAAGGAAGCAGGGCTCAGGCAAAGCCACGTGTCCCCTGCTTTTTAATGTTTGTCTTGGGTTCAGTGCTGAGTCAATGGGAACAACCACCCAGATTTACGCTTGTAAAACATACCTTTCCAATGCCCTTTCTTTTGCAGTGAAGACAATTCCACTTTTCACAGTCCAACTCTCATTTTCCAGATGATAAAATTGAAATTTGGGCACATTAAGTTAAAGCACAAGGCCACGACTAGTAGGTTGCTGAGACAGTGCTTGAACCCAGAGTCTTTTGATGGCAAAGCCCTTGGATCTTTTCATTACACAAGGCTGCCTCTTAAAGGCTGATTGAGGAGCACTGGGTACTGGGAACAGAAAGGAAATGAGAATGTGGGACTGTGTATTTATATAAGTGGTGATTCCCCACTGCCCTTTGATTTTGATAGTTTATAAATCTAACATAGAAGTGGCTTCTCTGAAACCGCACTATTAGCTTGGTTTGTGAGTAAATACTAAACCTGAAAATATGCTTCCTTATAATCAGTTTATACTAATTTAATATGAAGTTAAATTGCTCATAAAAGTTAAATATATTTCAGGAGCCTGAAATCTGACCAAAGTTTCCCAGGATTTTTTATTGCATGTTCATAAAATTTTACAAGCCCTCCTGCAATTTGTGACTTCTGACTAAGTCTCTCTGCAAAAAAAGTGAATTAATTAGAGGCACTGACATGTCTACTGCTCACAAAGTGCTGTAGTTTGGTGTTGTCATTTTAAGAAATTGCAATCCCAGAAAAATCCAAAATTCAAATGAGCCGAATGCAGGCCTCACATTTGACTGCAGCACTAGGCAAAGCGATGGCAGGTCCAGAGAGAGGAGGAAGAACCTCAGTCTGTATGGAAACAATCAGACTCCGTTCTTCCCTTGAGAGCGGAGGCGTAATTAAAAATAGGACATAATTATTGTTCCTTTGTATGGCAAAGAAAATTCAGCAAGCAAAGGCAGCTGCAGGAATTAACCACAGGTGAAGGCAACTTGCAACTTGGGAGGTAACTTCCTCTTGACTTCCACTGCAGTGCGAACTAGGCACCAGATGAGGAGCATATTTGTGCACAGCATATGTAGCAGCTCATTTGTATGAGAAGCAGCGGGGGGCTACTTTAATCTTTCAAATTATCATTATGTCAGTGAACAGCAAGAAAGATTTTGGCAAAATATTAATTGAGTTGTGAATCCCAAACTGAAATGAAGCTCACTAATTTGCTGACCCCAGCAATGGAAAACAATTTTTAGTTAAGCATATGTGTATTTTTTATAACTCATAGTTTGCTTACTTCCAGGATGGATCTGATGCAACCTAACTCCAATCTAAAGTGAATGTAAACTAGAATACAAGGCAACATAAAACTTTGGGGTAAGTATATGAGATAAACTATCTAATCAACCTGTCCAGAATTCTAAATCTTCATATATTTTTGAGTGAATGAATAAAAGAGCTGAGTAACAATATCAAAATATTCTCTGAATTGAAATCTACAAAACCAATATTTTTCTTTTTTAATTCTTAATTTTTTTAGTGTTGTTTAAGTATAGTTGTCTCCATTTTCCCCTCACCAATCCCTTGTACCCTCCTCCCCACCTCCCACCCTTGGTCCTACTCACCTTTGGCTTTATCCATGGGTCCTTTATATATGTTACTGATTACCCTTTCCCTTTCTCCCCCATTATCGCCTCCTCAAAACCAATAGTTTTTTTCAGTCCATCATAATTCAGTAACCTTCACCTTTTGCCCGTTGGAGGGCCTTTCACGTCTTATTTGAAGCATTTAGTTTAGTTATGCTCTGTAACACCAGCTGTTAGTGCTCGCAAAACTTGTGTTTTCCTTGTTTGTCTGAAATATTGCTAGACTACATTTCCCAGAGTTCCTGTATTTAGGGAGACTGGGGTGATTGGTTCTTGACAATTGAATGTGAACAGGAGTGTTGTTTGCCACCTCTGAAATAAGGTATTTTAGAGCAGCTGTGTCTTCTCTAAGCACGTCTTCCTCCTCAGCCACCAGCTGGGTGCTCCAGGCAGTCCTTAGTGACTCCTGAGCAGTGGTTCTCAAAGTGGGGTCCTTGGACCAGTAGCTGTACATCACCTGAGAAGCTGTTAAAAATGCAGGCTCTTGGCACCCACCCCAGACTTATTAAATAGGTGTGGCCCAGCGATCTCAGAATTAACAAGCCCTCCAGATGATTCTGTTGCACACTAGAGTTTGAGCACCATTGTTCTAGACAACAGCAGGGCCATAGGCTGAAAGAATCCTGGGTCCCCGGATGACAGCATGGAGCAGAGATTTTCTCCTTTCCTTTTCTCCTTCTCACCTCATTGGACTGTAACCTAAGACGGATTTCGTATTTCATTAGCTCCCCAAGACCTTCAGGTTGCCTTCTGTAGCAGCTAGCTGATCTTGACTAACACCACTACCTTTTCCATTTTCTGTTATTTCTGTAGGCAAATGTGACACTGTCCTGCTTTTGTCCCAGTCACCACAAGTCCTATGTAGAGTAACAAAGAAGGAATAAACCAAGCAGATGCTTGCTGTCCCTCATGTTTTGCTATTGTATCACACCTTGAATTTTCATATACTCTTCCCTCTGCCTAGATTGTTACCTACTGCTCTCCGAGAAAACTGCTACTCACCTTTAAGAATCTCCGTATCTATGAAATCATCTAGAACACTTCATATAAGAGCTACCTTTTTACTTATTCTTATAAAATTTCTTGCCCTATAAGGATCTGAGGTTCTTTAATATGAGACAGGCTTCTCAAATACCCAAATTTTGTCAAAAATTATGTAAGACACTCTTTATCATATACTACATTTTTCTAGTAAGTTTCCTTTCTTTGGGGGATAGGTTTTTCCTACTCTGAACATGTATTTACACTGAATTTGTGTCTATGTTCTGTTTATTAGAAATTTTTAACTGGCTTCAACATTGTAAAGTCATGACCCTGGAATCGTCTGCTGACATGTTGACTGTCGCATGGGGAAAGCCTGTCTATTGTGGGACAGAGGCAAACACTCTGAGACAGTAGTGTCAGTTCTGAAAATATCCAGCCTCTGGGTCCTGTCATTCCATGAGTTTGGATCCGCATCTCTATGGTTTGGATATGTAGACCAATTAAATTTTCTTCTTTTGCTTTAGATAATTTGACTTGAATTTCTGCCATTGACTATGAAAAGCTTCCAGCTGCTATGAATATGAAATCAATTAGTTTATTCCTGAAAATGAGGGATTGTAACAGGCTTTGAATTAGAGAAGGGAGAAGAGATACCTAGAAAAGTAGGAAGAAATGAAAAAAAAATAGATCATGTAAGTGCAGCAGTTGGAGATACTATAGAAAAATGTCAGATGAATGAAGAAAGGCATCTCAGTTACAACAGGACATGGCTCCCAGACCTAATCTCTTATTTAATAACTTCAAGATTTCTGCCTTTTCCCTCTACACATCTGTGGTATAGTTTCTTTAAACTTAGAAAAAATTATCCTCATACTAAGCAGTATGTCCACAAAGTCATAGGTTGATTTGCTAGTTAAAAACTCATTTGTGGACCTCCTAATGTCATTGTGTTTGCTACAAATGATAGGAATATCACACTTTGGGAAATACTGAGATAGAGGATCAGGTCAGCTACAGACCGGGAGGGAAGCACAAGGTGGGGAAAGGAGAGATGGAATCAACTTCCTCATTCTGTGTCTTGAATTGGCCAGCTTGAGAGCAGCTTTTCTGCCTTCAGTTCATAGCCAGAGTACATAACCTCCATTATATATGCAGAATTAATTTGGCCACTATATGGTTATAGCATTTACTATATGGTAAAACACAAATATTTCTGTGCAAAGTGGAAAAACAGCCATTTTTCTCAGCCCCCATGATCCAACACCCTGGGTATCTTGGCCCCACCTCATGATTCTCTGATCACCCCATGCTTCAGCAAGGAAAGGGAAATACCAGTGTAGCAGGCAGCTTCCATTCTGATTGGCTGGTGCCCTTGCTGACTGGTTGTGAAGTAATCTGGAACCTGTGGATATATGCCTTTCTTACTGCATGGATCACAGTGGGTTGCATTTATTGGTTTACTTGATTGTTACTAGTCTAAGGATAAGAACTATAACATATTTGTCATTTTCTCTGGTGTCTAATATGAGTGAAGTCTTCAAGTTGGGAAGAGGTGAAGAGATGGCCAAGACCTAGAATCTATGTTTCTGGCTGTTTGACCCCTAATAACTATGCTAGAGGAAGACGTTCATCACTGGGCAGGAGGCAGTCCAGTGCTGTGCTTAGAACCTGGGTTCTTGAGGTAGCCTGCTTGACTTTAAGTTCTGTGTCTCATACAAACTGATGGTTCTTGGGTAAGTTATTTAAATCTCTCTGTGCCTGAGTTTCCTCATTTGTTGAATAGGAATAGTAACAGGACCTACCACAAAGTGATGATATGATGATTAAATGACAATACATATAAAGCATTTGGAATGGTGCCTGGCATTTGGTAAGCAATCAACATACAGGGTCTGGCACAAGTAACACCCCTTTTTATTACAAAATCTTTCATTACACAATCATAAGCATGTGACTCTGTAGCATAACAATATCACACTCAAGCAGACCATATGACGTTTTAGGTGAAATGTTCAAATTAAAACTATAAATTACGACACCCATATTATCACCCTACCAACTACACTCAAGCAGACCTTACTTCTGCCGGACCCTGTATATTAGCTGTAATTATTACTGTTACTCTATGGAGACGTGACAACAGCTCCAGGTTACAGTCACTCCAGTATGCTAAAGCAGTGTTATAGAAGAATCCCTCTGTTTCCCACTTGTAAATAGGCATTCCACATGAAAAGTTTCTGTGGTCAATTTTGGTTGAGAAATGCTGAATTAACCAAGATTAAATAAAGTTTGCTGCTGAAACATTAATATGCTGATGTATTATATAAAACTCCAAAAGGGTTTTTTTAAATCAGTTAAAAAAAACAATTTTGACATCAAACTTTTTTTATTGCTGCTGAGAATACTTTTAGGGAAATGTCACACTGAGGATTTTGACCTCAATCTTTATGTAAAAATCCCTGACCCCTTAATTGGACTGGATAATACAAAACCACAATATGCTTTAAAAAATGTACTCAGCTCTAAGTGGCCTAGATGCAAAATAGGCAAGTGGCCTCATTGGCCTCTTTCCACTAGACTCATCTTGTCATTCAGATGGTGAGAAGGAGGAAGAAAAAAAAAACAATCCTAGTCAAAGAATCTTAAAGTAAAAGTATCATTCACCCTTAAGCGTAGAATGGCTCGCCTAAGCCTTTTACCTCCTTCTCTCTGACTCAACCCTAATCCTTCCCAGAGCAGAGATTTCCTCCCACATTGTGGTCAACCCCAGTCCAATCTTACCTATCAATGGACTTTAGTTTCAATAGACATTTCAAAGGAAAACTCAGTTAAAAATAGGTATATCACAGAGCTACAAGAAACTTGACTCTCTTGGCTCATCACAACAAAAGCGTCACCTAACTAATGCTGGAAAGCAATGATGCGTTTGACATTGAACCAACAAATTAGCACCCTCCTCATGTCTGGAGTCAGCAGGAGAGCTGAAGGCTCAAGTGTGACCCAAACCTAGAGTAGGACCTAGCACCATTAGCATTCAATGTATGCTTGTGAATTAATGAAAAGATTAAAGATGAATGTTTAGTGTCTTTTGTTATATTTTACTTGTTTCTTTGTTTTGTTGTTTAGGTTCCTGTTAAAGGTGAGATCATATGGTATTTGTCTTTCAATGCCTGGCTTATTTCGTTTAGCATAATGCTTTCCAGCTCCATCCATGCTGTTGTAAAGGGTATGAGCTCCTTCTTTCTTTTGGCTCCGTAGTATTCCATTGTGTAAATGTACCCAGAGGGGAGAGGGGAGGGAATTTCAGGGGAGAAGGGAAGGGTTTACAGGAACAAATATAGAGGACACATGGACACAACCAGGGGGGTTGGAAATGGGAGGGAGGAGGGGAGGGATGGGTGGGTGGGCTGGAATGGGAATAAAGGATAGAAACTGTACTGAATAAACTAAAATAAAAAAATAAAAATAAATTTAAAAAAAAGATGAATGTTTAGACGAGATATGGAAAGTAAATACCACATTTTTAGTAGTATACATGCTACAGCTGACATTCCACAAATTCTATCAATATTAAAATCATAAATTTAAAGTTATTTAATCAAATGCAGTAATTTCTTTTTACTTCAGCTTAGAGAGCAATTTTAACCATTTTGGGTTTTCTTCTGCCTTTCAGCAATCTCAAGTCATTTCACATGAGGATTTGACTTGCTCATTTATATGTGTACATGTATGTCCTTCTTTGGTTACAAGATTTAACTGTGTTGACTTATTAACATTATTTTTCTCCCTTCAGTAAATTCACATCCCATTTCTCCCATTGGCTTATCCCTAAAGTTAATTTTATTGGCAGTCATTTTGTCTTCAAATTCAATAATACTTTTTCAGGGCCTGGGAATTCTGCATTATGCCCACAATGCTCCTTGAAGTGAGAGTACTGAACTGTGCAGAGCAAAGAGCATCTCTCTACTAGAGATAACAGCTTGCCTGATCCAGTGTCCCTTCATGAGCCCTTCCCTGCCAGTACTGTGAAGCCATCACTCCATTATGTCTGGCTCTTTCAGAGCCACAGAGCACAGATATCTGTGACATCTTTGGTGTCAAAGAAGAGCAGTCTGAGAACGTCCTGACTTGGGCTTCTTATACTGTAGTCTTATTTTTAGACTTGGAATCTTAAAAAATTCTTTGAATTTTCCTGAAATTTAAAGACTTCACCAAATTATAGGAGACCATTCTGTGTGGTGTGGGCCCAGATAGAACTCATGCCCATGGATAGGTTCTCCCATGAGAAATTAGGCCTGCATTGTACCTAGACTGCTATGAGGCTTGCTTTTGCTAAAACTCCCTCACCCTAAATTGAGGCAGCAAGTGCTTACTGTAACTTCCTAAAATCTATGTTAAACCTTCCAAGGATGAGTGTAACCAGTTCAACCACTTTTCCCTTTGCATTTGCAAATATCCTTCTTCTGTGATATGATTAGTGGCATCATCTCCTTTGTTTTCTGTAAAAGGTAACCACCTAACTCGAACCTGTGCATAGTAAATGAGGACCAGCATGTAATGTGCCCAAAAAAGAAATAAAGGCTGGTCACGGCAAGGGCCGCAGCTTTTTCTCCTCTTGAGAGAGAAGCCATGTTGTCCCTTTTCCTCCACAGGACTTGGTACTACATGTGAATTTCTCGTGCCTCATCCACAATGTGGCAGACCCCACGAGCTGGGGTCCACATCACCAGATGTTGGTTACTTTACTGTTATTGATTTTGAGTAGAAAATAGAAAGCCTTTTCAATATCCAATTTCACTTTTCTTTTTAACTCTAAAAACGTTCCTCACTTGAACCCTTGGGGGTGTGTCCTGACATTTTTGTCCCATGCTTCTTCAGAAATGGATGTTAACTTTTAATTAGATTGCTGTATGACTTTTCACATCTATCTTCACATATATTTTTGCTTCTTATTATAGGTCCTGCATTTTTTTCTGGAATCTATCCATTATTTCACTAATATGACTTTCCATAGGGATGTCTATACTTTTTTGCCACTGCTCTCAATCTGATAGTTCTAAAATCCAACTGAGCCTATACTTGCCATTCTTCTTTTCAACCTGAGGGGGATATGTAATAACTATTACTCATTTTCTTTGAGAGTTCATTTTCTGTACTCTTCTCTTTGTTGTTGTTGTGGGGTGTCTTCTTATTGTGATTTTAATACTCATAATTTCATGAAGGCATGATGCTGGGTTTGGCCTAAGGTTCTAAGAACAACATAGAAGTGGGTCAAGATTGACCTGTGGGCTAAAGACTGGGGAGAAAAGCAAGATCTAAAAGACAGGATCGAGTGAGAAGCCAGAGTCAAGATCCAAGGACAAAACCCAAACAAAGCCACAGGGTGAAGATAAGATCAGAGACCTGGTACAAAACACTGGACTAGAAAGCAAAATGGCTTTGGAATGGAGGGGAGAGACTGAGTCTTAAATCTCTGAGACACTACAGGGAGCTACTAAAATTACTGGGTAATTTAGATGAAGGGGAAGTTGAACAGACAAGGAATCCTGTCTCAACCTGTTCTTGAAGCTTATGCTGGAAAGGACCGGGATGGGGGCATATGGTTCTGGCAGAAGTCCTTTCTAAGACAACATTTGTAGCTCAGATTGGCTGCCAGTGTTGCTTTGATACTATTCATCACAGATAAGAATATGCTCAATTCCATTTGTTTTGGCACTTACTGAGTTTGCGTCTCTCTTGGATGATTCTACAGGTATTTTAAGGGAAAGACTTCTTGGGAGCTTTGATTCAGTCCACCATTTTTTGTCATTTCCCAAATTTTATTTAAAGTTGTATATCTTTGTAAGACACAAAAGAATTAGTAATACAAAAGTAAGTTCCAATTGCTGTGTATAATATTCTACAAATATACTTCCCCCCACACCCACTCCCAGAACAGACTGGAATTAATTTTAGACATCTAGCATTCATGTATGCAGACAATTTGCATAAGATGGTGAACAGAAAAGTGTCAATAGCCCAAGCTTATGTGATATGGAAATGTGCCCAGGAGGAAATAGAATGAAATTATTAGATCGCTTTGGGCTTTCCAAAGCCCTAACATGATCATCTCTTTGAGAGATGACTGCAAACTTTGGTGTTAAGTTTCCAACATTCAAAAACTGGCCATTTAAATGAAGCCTATATTTTGGGGGAAATTTAGAAAAGCTAATGTGTTAAGATAGAAATATTAAGATAAGAGTCAAAGTTTTCAACAGAAATGTGCTTTACTGGGCTAAGCTATTGCTGTGTAGCCCTGCCCTGAATCAGTGGAGACAACCTCAGGGACTTGTAAGAAACAAATAGAACATTGAACCACACTACCTCTTGGATTTCAGAAATAAGTCTTCCAAAGTCAGCGCATGTTTTTCATTCCAGAGTGCCCCACTTAAGCTCTACTTTACATTGAATTTAGAAAAAATACACAAGTAGAGTTGGTGCATAGCACATGAGGGGTAGCTGCTGTACACACAAAAATAAGTCACAAGCTAATGAGAGATTAGATGAGGACTTTTATAGTTAATATACACCGACTATTTTTTTTCCAAGCAAAGAGGAATGCTTCATTTCATTTATGAATTTTGCCTTCAAAATTTGCTCTCATTTGGGGACTGTTTTTTTGTAGCACTTAATTATTCATCTAGCCATCCATTTATCCATCCATCCATCCATCCATCCATCCATCCATCCAGTATCTAAGTACTTAGTATATGCTAGTCCTCACATGAGTGTCTAGAAATACAATGAAGAATAAGAGTAAAATGAACCCTGTTCTCCTGTTCTGTGAAATCTGCCATCACCTCCCCAGACTCTCAGCTTCTCAATCCAGCGACCTCACAGAGCTTTGCCTGGATTCCCCCTCCCTGCACAGGCTGCAAACTCTCCCAAGGCAGAAAGCTGGGAAACCATAGGACCCGCTCATTTGTCTCCCTTCTCTCTGCGTCACTGTCCTTTATTGCCCAATGTCCAGTATCTCAAAAACCATGTGTAATATAGTTTTTCTATTATGTCTTTGTTGTTTTAGTCAGAATGGTAAAACCATATCTTGTTTATTCATCTTGGGTGAAAGGAGATATCTTCTATTGGGCTTTGAGAGTTCTTTACATATTATAGACACAAGTTCTTTGTCAAATATGTGATTTTTGAATCTTTTATCCCATCTCATAGATTGTCTTTTTATTCTCTTAATGGTGTCTTTTGTGGAGAAAAAGTTTCTAATTCTGATGTTCAATTTTGTGTCATATCCCAGTTCACATTTTCTCCTATACATTTACTACCACTTAAGCTATTGTTCCTTTTATTCTATTTCAATTATGTGTGTAAGAAAACTTATTTTTGCTGCTGAATTGTGTGATACCTATCTCAAACCAGACATCCATCTGGGCTATGTCCTTGGGGATTTTAACACACCTGTAATTATTCTGAGTCTCCACTGGATGTCAATACTGCTCAAGAAAAAAGCAGTTCAGACAGCATATTGAGTGCACAAAAAGCAATCCATGCTTTTAAGAAGTGTGACAGTGGAATCATTAGAAAGCAGGCTAGAAGTGCAATACACCAAGAGGAATCTCTCGTCTGTAGACTGTAACAAATGCCAGGCAGAGTGGTGGGATACAGTGCTGAGATCTATGGCAGTGTTGAATCTGGAAGACTGACTTCTGTTTTCCACTGTGGCTCTTTGGTGGCTGACTAAGGCAGAAACAAAACCAAATTTTTGCTTGAATTATTGGACTAATTCTCACAAAGTATTTTATTGAACTAAAATTAGAGATCCATTCTTTATTTCATTTCTTTTGTTCATTTCCCAAACATGCACAAATTTCAGCAGTGATCAGGTGAGAAATTACCTGGGCCATTTTGGGCCATTTGTAACAATATCACTGAGTTCAGGAATATGACACCAGACCTGAAGGGTCAAGTGACCTCTGATCACCCTTCTGAGCAGGTTTTAATTCCAGGAATGGCCCAGTCTGTTCAAGGATGGAAACAGAGAAGCAACATTGATTTATCTGGTTTTTCCCTCCTAACAATCTGCCACATCAAAACTACAATTTGATGCTTAAACACTTAAAATTGAATTCTAGATTATTTTTTAGTGTTCTTATTGTGAAGAAGGTAATTATATCTCCTATCATTGTGATATTTTTAATATACACTTGTTTTTCCTTAAGATTAACAATTTTAAAGATTGGGAAAAAGTAGAACATACAATATTTTGACAATATGCCCTGCGGGTGGGAGACAGGGATGTGGAAATGACCAGGTTTCTTTTAGCAAGGACTTATTTCCATACTATTTAATGAAATATCTTAAATGGGTGACATTAATATATTTAGCAGCCTGTCACTTGACAGAACATAAACTGAGTTTATACTCATCACTGCCTGCCTGGCATTGTTCTGCTATGACTAGCAATGATAAATATATTGAATAAATAACCATTTCTAAAGCAGACAGAATTTTTGAGTGAACAGTTTTAAAATGCTTTAACATTTGGGAAAAGATACCCAAAATATGGGTGTAAGATATGTGGATAATCTGATGCAAGCAGAATTGCTCTTAAAATCAAGGTGCTATTTTAATAACTATGTATTCAGGTATTGGTGACAGAGCAAATGTAAGGTTTTTAGCCCTTTCTAAGGACTTGGATTTTTATGTAATGACCTGTTTCCCATGGGAGCTTAACTTTCCAATGTAGCTAAATATCCAACGAACATCTGAATTGTCTTAAGCGGGCTGCCCTACAAATTGTGCCACTAACATATCCTGATTCTTGTGTCTGCTGTATATGGCTGCTGAAGCTTAACTGCACTCGGTTTCAGTATTTTCATGCAGCGACAAGATTCTGTCCTAGCATGCATAGCTGTTGGCCCATTTTCCACAGTGTCCAACACGTCACATTGTTATAATCATATACATGCTTTGGCAACTGGCTCAAAGCTTTGCACTATTATTCATTCCCTGAGTTAATGAGACTAGTAAGGAATGTAAAGACAGCACTTCGATTTATCAGATTTGCTCATGACAAATGAAAGGCCTACATTGTCTGCTTGCTTGTAACTCATGGGTTGGCTTTTCCTATAGGCTGCTGGCATAAGATTCAGAAAATGATGAAGGTGTAAATCATACTCCAAAATGGCCAAAAAACCTTTGTTCTAGACATGGTATTGGCACAAAAATAAAAAATATTGGATTGATTTTCCATAAGTTCAGAGCCCTGGCTTTCCTGTCCTTCTGGTAATGCCAAATTATATCACTAGTGTGTTTCTTTTGCTGTTTGACATGATCTTGTGTTATGATCCCATCTTTCACATGTCCCATTTAAGCCCTTTTCTGGTTTGCTTTCATTAAAGCAGAGGGATTCTAAATCTGGAAGACCGTTTAAAATCCTTTGGATAACCACTTTAACATTAAGGGTGAAAATACAGCCACTCTACAGAAATGGAATATTGGAGGCATTGCACTGGAATAAAAACAAAACAATTAAAAGAATTCTTAAATAGTGCTTGTTGGCTCCAGTGTGTCAGATTAAATCTGTGCCTCACAAGATAGTAATTTTTCCATTTTTAAATTAATTAAGCCAAGTTTTAACTTGTGTAGCAGAATAAATCTTTTGCTGTGTTTTTCATTTGTTTGGGTAATAAAAAACCTTTGGATTTTTGGTGGTTTATAATAAAAAATTTTCCTTGTGAGGAAATGAATGGTGGGGAGAGGACCTATCACTCAATAAAAAGAATGAAATGAATTTTTAAAAAAATAATTTGAGAACATTTTCTAAAGTATTCCTTGCTGGTCATGATTAATTTCACATAAACTTGTTCAGTGATGGTGTTTTCTTAGATGACTTAAAATACTAATTTAAGAATAGATTTCACCATCAAAATCTTTTACATAAGAGGTATAAAAACAAATGTTTCATTTTTGGTTTTATTAGCTTATAGAACTCTGAAGTCTAGAATTTAGGAATCCATGGTTTTAGGCTCCAGAAGTTTACTTAATAGAATAGCTGAGACACCATACTATACTGTTTTTAGTGTGACAGTGGCCCATAGTAGGTGTTCAATAAAGCAGTCATGTATATCAAATGAATGAAATTGTGGACTCACTGCACTAATACATAATACAATCAGGACCTCTCCTAGGGAGGCAGAGTAAGTTTGGAAGCAAATTCTGGAAATGAAGCAGCAATAAAAGGGCCAGATGTAGAGTCTGCAGCATCTTTATCCCAAAACTCGTAATTTATGTTGAGGGAAAGAATACAGACCTGCAATCATTCTTGCCCGTTTCCAAAATCCAAAATGCTCAAAAAAACAGAAAGTATTTTTCTTAATTCACTTGAAGGTAAAACCAGACCTAAGCTGACAGAGTTTATTTATGTTGTTTATTTTTTCCACTTAGTGTAAATACTCACATATTTTGCTGTAGAAACACTGATGTGTTTGATTATGGAGTCCCGTGTCAAACCCTTCTAGGAAGCTATGTAATATACAGTCTATGCACTTTAATACCTTTCTTAAACACATACAGTTCTGAGTGCTTAAGCATTTCATTCCAAGGTATAGAAGGTGGGTTTGTGACTATGTATAGTTCTTGAATTATTGGAATACATTCTGTTTACTTTCTTACTTGTCAATTATCCTCTCTGTTCTGATGCTCAACTTGCAACAAAACTTGCTTGCACAGGAGCTTCTCTTCTAGAGGGTGAATGCTTCCATCTCTGTTCCCTGATTTACAACATGAATCACTGCCCATCAGCAGCCACCAGCCCTCCCAGTGACTTGGTTCTCTGGGAATGGTGCTGTCCATGCAGGGTTAACACAGGAAAGCCTTGGTACCACACACATGGCCCTCAGGACTATCCTGTATGTAAGCTGGCTCATGGTGGAACCATCAGAGATATCACGCTGTATGTGTGACCAGTATGTGATTTCTGTACAGTTTTCTCCATGGAGCTGTATCAGAAAAGAACCTGTCATTTGAGCTTTGTTAGTTTCAGGCAAAAACCGTCTGGACATCCAAGGAAGAGAATCCAGCTATGCATTTATCCTCAACCAGTGAATGGTCCTCCTGCATCATTGAACAAAGATTATCTGGATAACCTAAACTTTTCCATGAAAGCCAGTCCTGACATTTCTATGCCATGAGGGAAAAACTCTTAGCTACAATGCCCTCACATCTGGCTTTAAGTAACTGTTCTAATTGGCCCTGATGGACATTTAATTGGGACAGAGTAGAAGTGAAACTAAAATTAGTTAATTCTGTTCTGCACTAATAGTTTAGGCTATGGAATTTGGGGGCTGATTGGGGTATTTAATGTTCTAAATTTATCTATATAATCACTCTGCCTACCTCTACTAATGGTAGAGTTGCTTGAGACTTGGCAAGCCAGGAAACTGGTAATTCAAAATCCTGCTGTGATAAACCAGACATGGGAGCAAGGGCATTTGTTGGCTTATACTTCTTGTTTCTTCTTCACTCTGGATTTTATAAGGCCCAGAGAAAACATTAGTCCTATCTGGTTACCCTGCTGACTTCTCTCTCCTTCCCTCCTCTACCCTTCTTTCTTTACCCATTTCCTCTGCCTCTGCCTCTCTGTCTAATCAGGTATCGCCGTCACCTTCTGTCCGCCTGACTCTGGTTCTATCTGCCTTTTTCCCATCCTGGGAAAGTATGAGAAAAGATGGGAATGCAGAAAAATGGGCATTCTTCATCTTCTAGTCAGATTTAAAATATTACTGAAATCATCACTTACGCCATTTTTAGCCTTATAAAAAGTAATGCCTTCTTGTAGCAGTGATGACAATTCTTAAATTTCACTTTGAGAACTATGAAACTAGAGACCATTTAGTTTGGATGTTGTGGAAATGAGATGTAACTCATTCAGTATTTTGAATTCCTTCGGAGATTTCAACTAAATTGTAAGGTGCTAAGTAACCCTTTATAATAAAATGAAATCTGCTTGTCCATTCACCCTGGAATACATTTTCCCAAATTACCCAGGGTTGAATCATTTAGAATATTATAAGGGAAGGTTCTGAAAGTTTCATTTTAGAGGTGTTCCTATTGGAAATTTTCTCATGAAAATTCTTGCTTTGATATTCTGACCCATGACTATTTGTCCATTCAGGAAACAAACAAGTAAATAAAAACTCCAGGGTCTATAGAAAGTGAGTAAACATTTCTTTTCTGATGTTTCTGACTGTTTGTGTTCTAAATTGTATTATGAAAATTGTGAAGCAAATCTTTCGGTCTTGCTGGGTATATTTTCAAGTAGCTAGAAGGTGAATTTAAAGCCTGTTGGGGCACAGCTGATGCACTGGACTCAGCTCCGTAAGTGGCATCCCCTAGAGATGGAGGCAATTCCCAGCTTCTCGCCTTGAAACAAGCAGGAATCATGAGAAGCAGGCTCTTTGGAAGCTGAGAACTCTGATGTCCCATGTTCTGTCTGGTTCAGGCTTTCACTGCCTTCCCTGTCTTTCACCCATGACCCACTTACCAAGGTTTCAGACGCTCCTGATGGTTGCAGTGACCCTAGACCATGGGTTACACACACAAAAGCATACAGGCCCAAGCAAGAGATGTAAGTGAGTGAGGTGGGGGCCTGTGGGGGCCTCGGTTCCCCAGGCAGCACCATCTGTGTACAAAAGGAGAGGTTTCTACTGAGGTCTCAGCTGAGATGTGTACAGGTTCTATGTTGTTGGATTCCATTTTTCTGTCTTGAATTTTCAAAGGAAACACAAAATTGAGACAGGTGTTGAGATGCAATTTTGTAATTTTTAGATACTTGTCACAATCCAAGTTTCTCGGGGAACAAAAACATAGCAGCAGGCTGGATCCAGCCTGGGAGCTGCCTGCTGTGACCTCTGCCCCAAATGAAACAAAACCAGGAAGAGACAACTTTAACAGTTCACCTACTCAGTGACTCAACCTTTTTAGTTTATTAGGAGTCACAGTAGATCCTAAGGATTATTCTAAAGCTAAATGCAGAATATATGCAAGAGCAATAGCACCACAGTCTTGGCCAATCTTGATCATAAGAGATCACAAGCACACTGTGCCAGAGGAAAGAGATGCTGATCAGTTCACGTGGTTCAGTGCTCTCCAGCTGCGGACTTGCTGCAGATCATGTGACCACTGACCTGTAACACACACTCCGCTTTAACAAGCAGGCGGTACCAACATGATGACTAGCAACCGTGAAGAACCCCCTCAAGACGAGACCACCCAAAGAGAAGCTGAATTAAAGTCTCTGTAATACAAACCATCCCTGGTGGGAAAAGAAAAGTACTTGCGAAACAACTGAAATTTACGATGATTTCAGACCCACTTAGTCTCGGTCTCAAAATAAAGCAATCTCATTTCAAATGATTTTTCTATAGCTTGTGATTGCAACAGAAACATCTATTTAGGACCTGGACACAAGTATTTTGGAAGATGACTACTATCATCTTCCAAAATATCATATGATATTACAGTGAACTGGATCACCTGAGTTTTATGGATCACCAGGTTGTGCCTCTGGCTTACCCAGATTTTATAGGCATAAACTGCATCTACACAAAACACAATAAGGGATTTTTTGTTTTTATCTTAACAAATGATTACTGAGGTTTTTGGGGGGAGTTGTTTATTAATTTGTTTTTACTAAATTTTAGAATTGAAAGGTAATTCTGACAATACCTTCCATCAAAACCATCAAATCTAAGAGGGAAGAGAAAAACATAAGCAACAAACTAACTGTATTTAAGGGTCATGGTAATGTTAAGTACTCTTCCATCAGCAACTTCTGCAGCTTCTATTCCAATGCATATCTGGAATCAATCCACGTTTCTCCATTGCCAGTATCCTCATCTAAGACATTATTATCTCTCCTGAACTATTGCCACAACCTCCGGTCTCCTTCTCAAGCTTCCCTTCCTGCCACTGCCATCCCAATCCAATACATAGCAACAAGAGCAATTCAAAAAGAACAACAGAGCCCTCTAGGTATGGTTATTGCCTATCCCTCCAGCCTCATTCCCCAGCACTGCCCCTCCCAGTCTGGTCTGTGGGGAGTTATAGAGAGCTAAATGCTTTCCTCACTCTGAAACCTGACGTTTCCTCTGCCAAGAAACTCTTCCTCGCCTTAAATGTCAACTCCTTAGAAAGGTGTTGGTTGCCCTAACTTCTCCACTTTAAACATCTCTATTTTGCTTTTAACTTTTATTACAAGGTGCATCTATTTTTGTCTGTTTTCTGGATTTTTTGTCTGTCTCCTCCGCCAGATTTCATGAAATCATTATCTTCATTTGCCTTAGCCACTGTTGTATTCTCAACATCTAGCAGAGTGCTTGGTGTACACAGTCAGCCCTCAACAAATACTCATTCTAAGAATGAAGGAATCACAAGGCCCTGTTGAACAAATATGGGGAGCAATTTATTCACTGAGATTAGAGAAAGGAAAAAGTTGGGTGGTCATTTTATTAATTTTCTAGGGTTGGCCATAAAAAATATACCATGAACTGGATGGCGTAAAACAACCAAAACTTATTCTTTCACTGTTCTGGAGGCTGGAATTCTGAAATCAAAATGTCTGCAGTGTTAGTTCTTTCTTGGGGACTCAGAAGGAAAATCTGTTTCAAGCCTCTCTCCTGTCTTTTGGTGACTGCTGGCAATTCTCAGTGTTCCTTGGCGAGTGGCAGCACAATTCCAGTTTGTGCCTTCATTGTCATGTGCTGTCCTCCCTGTATGTCTGTGTCCACATTTTTCTCTTCCTCTACAGGCACCAGTCATTGAATTATGGCCTACCCTAATCCAATATGAGCTCATTTAAACTTGATTACATCTTCGAACTCTGTTTTCAAATTAGATCGCCTTCACAGGTACCAGACTTGGACATACCCTTTAGGGGAACACAATTCAACCCATGACTGTCATCTGTCTCTCAGAGAGTGTGACATTAGAGTAGGATCTTAAAAGGTGAATAAAATTTAGAGTCGAGGGAGAGCTGATCAGGTGTGCAGTTAGATGAATAAGCAGGACAATGCATTTAGCATAAAAAAGATATCAGAATTAGCTGGGAGGAGCAGACTTAAATTCTCTATGGAAGAGTCTTGATTTTATCCTATTTCTTAGTCTGCTGGGGCTGTCATAACAATATACCACAGACAGAGTGGCTTGAACAATAGGAATTCGTTTTCTCACAGTTCTGAAGACTCGAAGTACAAGATCAAGGTGCTAGCAGGGTTGGTGTCTAATAAGAACTCTCCTCTTGGGTGGCAGGTGGCCCCTTTCTCTCTGTGTCCTCACATAGTGGAGAGAAAGATCTATAGTGTCTCTCTTCTTATTAGGGCAACAGTCCTGTAGCAGTAGGGCCCTACTCTTATGACCTCATTTAACCATCATCACCTCCACATAGGCCCTATTTCTAAATATAGTCACATTAGGGCTTAGGATTTCACCTCTAAGAATAACATTAGTAGTGAAGCAGGGAACTATGAGATTTCCTTGAGACATTTCATCTATAGGGCTTGGCAATATCGTGGAGGGAATGATAAAGAAGAAGGGATTCAGAATAGATTAGAGAATCTGGTGACACTTCGTATTAAATTTGTCTTCATTCACCTATATTGCTGTGGTGTGGTTAGTTAAAGCAGGCATGTTTCTGCATGTCAGAATTTCTCTATTTTCCATTTTACAGAACTGAGCCTTTATCCCAATTTTCCTGACTCTGATTTTTAAAAATTTCCTGACTCTAGTTTTCTCTATTATAAAAGTTCTTTCCAAAACTTTGGCCTGCTTGGCTGGTTCCCATACCCCCAACAAATCCTCTCGGTCACCTCTTCTGGAAGATTGGGATCTGTCCCTCAACTGCCAAACCCATTTCACAACCTATTGTGAATTGATTACCCCTTGCTTAATTTTCTTTTAAATAGTTGATATATGGACCCCACTGCTTACATTACATTTGTATTTCTTGGTCCTAGCATTTGCTTGTATCAACACTGGCCTTTTTAAACTGTCTGGACATTCCACTATCTGGCTGCTTCCATCAGAGCAAGTTCACTGCCAAGTTAGTCTCTTCCAACTTGCTTCCTGCCCATCCTCAGCTTTCTCCCAACTGGCCTTCGTTTCTGACATCTTGGCCTGTCTTTTCTTCCAAACTTCTCTGTGATGGAACTTTCTAACTCGGGCAGCTAGGTAAATGAAGAATCAGTTAAGACAACCAATCCTCTCCCTCTTTTGCCCTATTAAATTCATTGCCTCAGCATTTTTTTCAGTGTTTCTGCATCGTATAAATACTTGTTTTCTGGAATCAGTGTAATTTTTATAACCTTCGAATTTAGATTGCTTTACTGATATAAAACAGTTTCTTCTAGCTATGAAAAGCCTAAACTCAATGTTTTGCCCTATAAGGTTCTCCACCTGACTGACCAGTAATTGCAAACCTGAGCCTCATTTAGTGCAGGGCAGCGGTCCTCCCCCTGCACTGGTGAGCCAAGTTCTCAGGAACATCAGGAGGGCACATCTCCCTCCACGCTGCTGGAGTTCAGCCCCTGTTATCCACCACTGTGTTCTCAGGGGCTTTCCTGGGGGTACTTTTGTTTTTAAGTATCAACTTAAGGCTTTAGAGAAGTAAGAATTTCTCCAGGGAACATTTAGGAAGCCTTCCATTTGAGTTTTGATTGGTTATACTCCCATAGACAGCCTAAAGATTATAATTTGTAAAATAATGACTTTATATATTGTACACATAATTATTATATTATACTTCATCCAAATAGTTTTTGTTGGTTCAAATACATACACACATATATTCTATAGATTGTATCTTATAAACAGCTTAATGTATATTTAATTTGAAAAATAATTTGGATTTTAACCCATATATTAAACTATTTGAAGATGAATTTTGTGTATTTATCTTAAGAAGTAGAAACTAAAAATTTATCTTGGAAGGATAAAATTCTGAAGGGGAGAAAAACAATATTTTACAGAAGGATAGATTGAATTACATGCCAAAGTACTCAGAGAGAACAAGTTCAGTTGTTTCAAAAGTATCAAATATCATAATGTAATTTTCAAATTTGAATACTATTAACATTAGCTTCTCAGTTTTCATGTGGCTTGTTAATATTAGTGAGCAGTGCCAAATGGCTCCTAAAACCAGCTTATTCTTTTCCATTTAAATCATGCTTTCCAAAATCTGTAAAGTTATTCCACTCTACTATTCTTAGATATATTTATATTTAAGTATAGAGTCAACATCTTTAAGTGTGATATTGAATATTAGATTGAATAGATTTTCTTATGGAGGGAAATACATAGACAGTATAAAATATTCAATTTATAGATGCTATTCTAAAAGACTGTAGTTTTTATCTTACAAAAATAATGGCAAATTATAATCTCAGATTAGACATCCTGACTGGACACTGCCCAAGGTGAGTGCGATTCTAGTAAGCTGGCAATTTCCAAGGTGGTTACTCATGTTTGCTATTCATGAAATACAATATGGCCCATTAAGACTTTGGTACTGTAGTTGACAAGCATTTTTTTCTTCTTAGACTCTACTACATCCAGTTTTGTACTACCTGTCATTATTAGGCTTTAGAAGCTTAAACTGATGTGTACTCTTTGAAATATAAAAGTGGCCATTACATTAGAAAATGATGCACCATAGATCCTTTTTTTGTTTTAAATTTTTTATTGTATTTTTTTCAATTACCATTTAGTCCCCTTAAGCCCCTCCCCACCCCCACAATCACCACAGTGTTGTCCATGTCCATGAGTCCTTTTTCCTTTGTGCTCAATTCCTCCACCCACTGCCCTCTCCTACCACCTTACCAACCTGCTCTCTACCTATGAGTCTGTCTCTATTTTGTTTATTAGTTCAGTTTGTTCATTCAATTCCACATATGAGTGAGATCATATGGTATTCATCTTCATCTGACTGGTTTATTCACTTAGCGTAATGTTCTCCAGGTCCACCCCTTCCGTCACAAAGGTTTAAATTTTCTTTTTAAATAGAAAGCTTTTTTTTTTAAATATGGCTCCATCTCCAGCTGGGCCAGGATCTGGTCTGCCTTTGAGGTGACTATATTTGTAATTGCTCATTTGTCATTCATCTTTCGGGGGTTCTTGTCACAAATCAGAATAGCAAAGGCCTGGAACTTCCTCTGATATATCTTCTGTACACAGAGCAGCTTTGGTCAGAGAACGAGGAGTTTTCATAGACTTTTTCTTTACATAGTAGGCTGACTCACAGAGATCCCCAGAATATGGAGCTAAGATGAATCTGTCTCCATTCAAAAAATGTGCTGGAGCCTCAAATCCTAAGAGCTCCTGAAATCTTGCATCCAGTCCTTGAATAAATACAATTAAATCCTCTCAATTCTACCTCTGTATCTCAGAATCCATCTGCTTATCTCCATCCCTACTGCTACCACCCCAGTTTCTGGTCACTAACATCTCCTGCCTATGTCACTGCCAAAGATTCCTATTGTTACCTTGGCTTCAGCCTCACCTCCCAGAAGTCTATTGTCTATATTTCAGTGTTGCTGAAAAGCAAATACTTCCAATGCTTTCTTTTGCCACCAGGATGAAGTCCAAACTCCTCAACATGGCATGCATTTTACCCCTCTCTACCTTTAGCTCTCACTTTCATGTTTTTGACTTCTTCGTATTTCCTTGTGTTATTACCTGATCCTAATGCTTTGCATGTGCTGCCCTTGGCCTGCAATGCTGTTCTCCTCTGCTTTCCCCTCACCTCTTCCATGACCTTCCCTTCCTCTTCCCTGACAAACCATCTTACCTGCTTAATTGAGCTCATCAATTCACTATAAACCTTGATGTCACCCTGGAAGTCTTCCCTTAACTCCCCAAAATGAGTTAGCTACTATGCTTATAGGCTCCCAAAAGACTGACCACGCTGTGTGTAACGGCTTATTTATTTGTTACCTTCCCAACTAGACTGTCAGCTCCTTGAAGACAAGCACCATGTGCTATTCATTATTGTGTCCTCAGCATCTGTGATTTTGCCTGACACATAGGTATTTATTTTATATTTGCTAAATGAATATTGCCTTTTGCCCATTTACGTCTTACTCCTGATTTCGTTTGTATATTTCATTGGCTCCTGGACTTTAGGGCTTCTCTCCTGTATGCTACCCTGTGATTGCCACCATTCAACCTGGTGTTTGACTTTTCTTATTTTGACCTTGGAAGTTCTCTCTTGGATGTCTTTTATACTAGCCCTCTGGCCATCTCTAATTTTATTGCTTTGGAAAACTACACTTACTGTGACATTGTCTGCCCAGCTGATGTCCCTCGTGAGCCTGCATCTATAAGAGGGTGGGAGGATGGGAATAGATACTGTGTTCCCAATTATCTGTAACTATAGTAGCTCTATGCAAAAGTGAAAAATGTTGGCTTTCTTTTTGACAGCTAGAGAACTACTCTGGAGCCTATAACTGTCATTTGAATTCATCACAATGCAGTCACGTTTTCCTTACTCGGTGACTAAGAGTGGTGCCTCTGCTAAAATAGTCTTGTCTCTGCTCCTCTCAGCCTATTTGCTATGAGCCTCGGGTCTCTAATTAGCTGCTTCCTCTAAGACCTAAGCTATCCCTTTTCTTCACCTGAGTCTGCTTTCTGCAAATCTCAGCAAGATTCAGGGAGAAATACCTTAATTATTGCCTCCTCAACAGATTCTATCTTCTTTTTTCCTATTTCCAAGTTTTAACACAAAGGATAAAGACAAAAATGCTCCCCCTAAACCTTTTCAAACCTCTGAGATTCTCCTCCAAAGAAAAGAGAGGGACTAAATTAGTTTCTCGGTTCCATTTTGTCCTCTTCTCTGCCCCTTGTTCTGTGTTTTGTCCTCCTTGAGAGTGACTTTATTTAATTTTTCATATACCTATCAGCCATTTGTATGTTTTCTTATGAGAACTGTCTATTCAAGTCCTTTGCCCATTTTTAAAATTAGATTGTTTTTGTCTGTTCTTTTTTTTTCCTATTGAGTTGAAGGAGTTCCTTATATATTTTGGATAATAATTCCTCATCAGACATAGAGTTGCAATTTTTTTCTCCCATTTTGTAGGCTGCCTTTTCACTCTGTTGTTTCCTTTGCTGTGTGGAAATTTTTTAGTTCTCACTTGTCTATTCCTGCTTTTGTTATCTGTGTGTTTGGTGTCATATCCTGGAAATCATTGCCAAGACCTATGTCACTTTCCTCATTTTCTTCTAGGAGTTTTTAATTTCAGGTCTCACACTTAAGTTTTTAATCCATTTTGATTTTTGTGAATTCTCAAAAAATAAAAAATAGAAATGCTACATGGTCCAGCAATCCTACTTCTGCATATTTATCCAAAATGACTTATATCAGGATATTGAAGAGATACTTTCTCTCCTGTGTTCATTGCTATATTATTCACAACAGCCCAGATTAGAAACAACCTAAAACTCCATTGATGGATGAATGGATAAAGAAAACATGGATGCTGCCCACCTTGGAGATGTCCCAGGATTTGGGAAGGAGATGAGGAAGAGCAGGAAATTAAAACCTTATTTGAAGGGTTAATAGGGGAGGGTTCCCTAATTTGGTGACAGAAGTGGACGTGCAGTTCAGGGAGGCATAGAGAACCTCAGGCAGGCTGCACCCAGAGATGACCACGCCTGGACATGTCATAAATAAGGTGTGGGACTGAAGATAAAGAGAGAATCTTGGAAGCAGTGAGAGAAAGGCAGAGTTGTGGACAGGGGAGTTCCCATAGGACTATCTGCTGATTGCTCAAGGGGGGGTTTGCAGGCAAGAAGGGACTCACAGGAGGGGTTCAGAGTGATGAAAGGCAGGAACCTATAACCAAGATTGTTCTGTCTAATGAGGATATCATTTGGAGTTGAGAGGCAGAAGGTGCTTTCCAGACAAGGCAGAGCTAGGGGAGTTGGTCATCACCAAGCCCTTATTGTATGAAACGTTAAAGGGTCTTGTTTGGGAGGAAGAAGAAGATCAAGAGTATGAACATCAAAACAATAGTGGAATGGTGGTGGCTTGCAGCCATCAACAACTGAATCTAAAAAACAAAGGCATAAACAGACTGGGCAAACAACTAGAGCAGGAACAAAGTCATAGATATGGAGATCATTTGGACAGTTGTCAGCTGGAGAGTAAAGGGGGGAGAATGGGGCAAGGGGTGTAGGGATTTGGAGGCATGGTTGGGTGGGTGCAGGGTGGACAGGAAGATGTTGGGGGTGGTGTGGGAGGTGAAGTGGGGGCGGGGGAATGAATTGGGCCAACTGTGGTAGCATGGTCCATGAATTATACTTTAAAAAAGGAAGAAAATGTAGAATACATACATTGGAATGTTATTCAGCCTTAAAAAAGGAAATCCCTCATATGCAACAACAGGGATGAAAATTGACAGCATTATGCTAAGTGAAATAAGCCAGTCACAAGAGGACAAATACTGCATAATTCCTTATATGAAGTATGTAATATAGACGGACAGAAACAGGGAGTAGAAGGGTGGTTGCCAGGGGCTGGGAAGAGAGGGAAATGGAGTTGCTATTGACTGGGCATAAAGGGTCAGTTATGCAGGGTGAATGAGCTCTAGAGACCAACTGTGCATCACTGGGTCTCTAGTTAACAATTCCATACTGTGCACATAAAAACTGGTTATAAGGGTAGATCTCACCTTACCTGTTCTAACCACAATAAAAAAAAGGGGGACTTCATTAATCGTGATGTTGGCTTCTTGTGGAGACAGGTAGTCACAGCAATTTAAAGCATTTTATGAACTTCTGCAAGCCCCTGCTTAAGAGACTTTGAATGATTTTTTTCCTGTTGAAAGCTAAACAGCTCAAATAGCAACTAATCTTGTAATAGCATCACTTCTGTACACCCCTCAGAGAGATCCCCAAATATATGTGTGTATATATGTATATGTGTGTATATGTATATATACAAAATATGTATGTATATGTGTGTATATACCTATACATGTATACATATATATGTATACACACACATACATATTTTAATTCATGGGAAGTCCTCATTCATTTGTGGCACAAATGGATGTTTTGCTGGTGGTCAGGAACAGAGAATAAATTTTCAGTTCTAAATATATAATGAATGAGTTCACTAGTGTCTGAAGATCGCTGTAGAAGAGAACTTTCTAGGTGATCTTCAAATGAAAACAATGACTTTAATTTTTAGAGACAAACTGAAATAGGCTTATAATATGATTTGTGTCCAATAATATCCATGCAACACTGTGTGAAATGGTCCAGGCAAACTCAATTAACTTTTTCATAATAGCAGTTCCACTAGTTTGCAAAGTAATAGCTATAACACTAATAGAAATGACTTTGCTGGGCCAAAGAAACCTTGTGGTTAGGAGGAAGGAAATGGCCAGAGACAGAGAGCAGTGCTTGTCCAGTAGCAAAAATGCAATCCATACATGTAACCTCAAAGTTTCACCTGTATATTTAAAATAAACAGGTGGAATTAATTGAATAATGTATTTTCTTTAACTAAATACATCCTAAATGTTTTCATTTCAATATGTAATCAATGATATATTATAAATAAAAGTCTTTTCTTTGATACTAAATCTTTGAAATTCTGTGTGTATTTCACAGTTGGAGCCCATCTCGGTTCTGACTAGACGTGGCTACTGGCTATCCCAGTGGACAGCACAAGTCCAGAGCCTGAAGAAAGTGGCTGCCTCACAGTGGCTGCAAGATGCAAACTGAGGGTCAGGTGCCCCCACTATGTCCCCTACCATTGGCACTCATCAAATCTTCCCGATTAGATGCCAACTATGGGGACAATTAATAACTCTGGGCATTTTTAATATGAGTGAGATTAAGTTGCTTTCACTTCAGAGAATGGGAACCTAAAGTGCAGATTAAGTTTAGGTATGAATGAATTAGAAATTTGTGTTTCTTGCTCTCTCAGGTTTGTGGTCTAAGTTTCCTACCTGTTGCACTTACCTCACTGGGTCGTTTTCATTAAATGGGAAATTTTGTATGAAGACAATGGTACAATACATGACATTTTGAAGGAGCTCAGTACCTTCCCCTTTCTTCAGTTAATTCAGCATCGAAACAGGCCAAGACCATAGGTTTTATCTCTTTTAAGATCAACAAACTTTCACAGAGGGATGCCTGCAGATTTCAGGAGGTGGTCACCGGAGTCATTAAGTGAGAAAATATAAATGAATAAATGCCACTTATTTTCACAAGGATGACTAAATTGTATGACATTCTGAGATCCTATAATATCCACATCATTTATGGAAACCAGCACTCAGAATTGGAAACATATGGATACTAAAGAGTTTGTTGAGTATAGATATATACACTGGTCTATTTATTCATAAATAGACTAAACAAAAATGCTGGAAAATATATTTTAAGTGTTTAAATTGTTTTAAAAGTGAGAAAAGCATGCTAAACACAGGAAACATCAAGTATTGTGATCTTTTTTTCCACTGTTTGTTGAGACACATGCTGATTTTGTTGTTGTTTAGGTCAAGTTTGACTGGACCCCTGCCATGTTGTCAGCAGGATCCAGGCCTGAGGAGTAGGAAATGACGCTAGAGGCAGAGGCTAAGAAGAGAATTCACGTACGTGATGTCAACCATACACGTAAGGGGCTGGGTAGAAGAAGGCAATTATCCATGATTATGGAGGAAATACCTGATGGAAATATCACATGGAAAGAAGAGGATGAGGATTTAGGGGAAAAGATTCAGATCTTTGTATAATATTCTATAGCAATGAAATTAAGGTAACTATTGCCTGAAGACAGGTTATAGTTAGAATACAGCTATAATTATTGTAACAAAGACTCAAAATAGCAGTGGTATAAACAATATAAAAATTTATTTCTCTCTTATGGAACTACTTAAGAGTAAGCAGCCCAGAGCAGACATGATGGCTTGTCAGTGCCAGAAATCTATATCCTACTGGCTAGCTCATAGCAATACCACAATTAGATCAGGGCAAGAATGGCCCTTGGCCTTGACCTTGTCTTTGAGAATCCTACTCTTCCCCTTGTTGAGATGTGCACCCTGTGCACAAACCAGAAGTCTCCAGGACCAAAGAGGTGTGCCTACCTGGAACCTCCGTTCTCTCCCCGGTGGTGTAGACCATGTGCTAGGAACTCAGGATCCAGAATGCCCTGCTCAAATGTCCCCAAACTTGGTTCCAGAGATTGAGCCTGACTCTCCAGTGCAGTCTGTGCTGCGGATCTGTATTCCCATAGGCTCAAGGCAAGAGGAAGCCAAGTGGCAGCTGTTAGTGGGAACTTAGACATGACCTGGGACATATATATCCGGCATGAAATCCATTCTAATGCACAATAGAACCACAGCTGGGTGGCAGCAGTCATAGGTCAGGATAAAATGGTTGTTTATGACCTCACCACATTACTCAAAAAATGCAAGGATTTTTTACTCCAATTTGGCACACAGGGTCATTTAATGGTATACTTGTCAAGCTAGGAGTTTAGAACATATTCTATTCCATAGTTTTCAGGCTGATGCATAACTTTTGAATATGGGTGCCCATAGTACTTTGTTCTCCATCTGAATGCTAATCCCAGTCCCTGCAAAGGTAGTGGTGAGCCTGCTGTGATTCTGTGCTTCCAACATAGGACTGATACTACATGGACCACAATTGCTTCTTTAGCTTCACCCATTATATCTGTATTCCAGCAGCCAACAGGAGAGGAAAAGGAGAAGGGAGGAGATAACTCTTTCTTTAGGGGACAATCTAGGGGGAAAAAATTCCGAAACATATTACTTCTGCTTGCCTGCCTTTGGCCAGAACTTTTGGACATGTAAACTTTTACTGGGCATCTCACACTCTTAGCTAAAAGTTCTGTAACTGAGGGCGAAGGGGAGAAAGGCTACTGGGGACAAGTAGCAGCCTAACACATTTCTTCCATTCCCAAGTTAATTAATCCTCAAGTCCCATTCAGTTACAGAATCAACCTCAAAGTCCAGAGTCTTGGGGTAATATGTGGTCCTCTCCATTAGGTTAATGTAGCTTGTTGTGGTCCAGGGATCTAGCAACTAAAATTATTTGTCTCTTCCCCCTACACCCAAACTCAGTTGAAAATGGAGAGGTGGGACTGATATCCACATTTTAAATGCTCGGTCAGAACAGGGGAAAATGGGTAACTCTGGAGCAGTCACTGGCTTTCTAGCAATCACCAAATCCTGCTTAGGTGGATATTGAAAAAACCTTCCAGTCTGGCAACTTGGTTCGTCCTTGATTAGTTTGTTTAAAAGCCTCTGAGTCTACTCTTTGAGGAAATTTCTTCTTCATTGAGTTGGAAGTTCCCTGACTTTGCCCTTGGAACATTCCCCTTACCCATCACCCTCAGGTAACTGCAGGTGTGCACTGGAACATTGCTGCTTGTGGGGGAGGTACTCCTGGGTTACTCTGTGGGCTGAGCTGACACGGTCTTTTTCAGGCTACATGTGTGGTTTCTTTAGCAATACATATCCCTCAGAATCTCAGTAGGCTTCTCATCTTTCAGCTTCAAGCAGGTTTCATAAATAAGTAGCCCTAGATACTGTCTTGTCAGACACCTTACATCTGAGAATCTTTTTTTTTTAATTATTAACTGGATTTGTGCCTTTACCCATTCTTCCCATGTTATTAGTGACTTCCTTGAAACCACCCAAAAATAACAGAGTTGACTGGGAAGACTACAGCATTAATTCGACCATTGTGGGCTACAGTCACTGACTTATGTGGATGTGCTTGAGGGAGGCCTGGTGGGGGTGACACAGTTTTAGGTCCTACAAAATCTTTACCTTTAGAGCCATTTCTTAGCCCTGTTTTAGTTTTGGATACAGAAGTAATTCACTTTTTCAATGATGCACAATTCTAAATTACTAGTCACATTGTCTCGTTAGGTGGAAGGCTACACATAGAGAAAAACTTTCTTAGATTTATATTATCATTTCAATCTATAATCACAAATGTTCTAGTTTTAGCTTGAGTCCCTCATTTTTCTAGGTCTTTGCTAAAAGTCTCCATGGACAGCCTATGTACACCAGCACTCAGAGTTTTTCAACAAGTTTCTAGACTCACAGGCCATGTTTATATGTGTTTTATCTTCTAAGGCATCAGACATATCCATTTTCATATATGTATTTTCCAAAAACTAACAAGCCACCAACTGTCTGGTTTCTTAACATCTGTGTTTCTTCCACCTGCTGCTCAACTCTTAAGCCAGTGCCACATATATTATGGCAACCCCAATTCTAGTATCAAATTCTAAATTAACTAGTTATTGTGATAGAATTCTAAAACAAGAATAGTTTAAACAAGACAGTTTATATCTATAGCAGCCCAGGTAAAAGCAGTCCGGAGCGGGTAAGGCGGCTCTGGCAGTTTCCACTCTGCGGTTCAAGATGACCTTTCGGCTCCAGTCATTGGGATCATGTTCTGGCCACTGGGAAGGGGAATGGAAGGAGAGAATACACACTTCTTTATCTTAAAAGCATGACTTGGGAGGTTTGCATCACTTGTATTCAGATCACATTAGCCAGAAAGTACTGATATGACCATGCCTCATTGAAGTCTTTTTCTGGGCAGTCATAATCCCAGTTAAAAATGTTGATACCACGGGAAAGAAGGAGTGAATAAATATCAGGAGAAGACTAGTAATATTTGCCAGAATGAACAACCGTAGGTTTAGATGGGAGGTGTAAGGAAGAGAAGACTGCCATTCATCTGCTTTACAGACATCGGTGACTTGCATATTCACTGAAGGGCTAACTATTCCCTCCATTCCCAGGCTGAATTTAAATGATGCTATGGACTCCAAAGTGGCAGAGCATTTTTTAAGAACTTGTTTTATTTGGCAGAAACAATTGGCCTACAGGAAAGATCGCATGTACTTCTTAGTCTTGAAGAATATTGGAAATTATAGGAGTCCAAAGAATGTCTCCCAAGTAAACATTTGTTTATTAATCTTCCTTCTAGACTTGCTCTCAGGAAAAGCTCTCTTCTCATCTTTTCATTCTACAGTGGTTTTTCCCTGGATCCACACAGAGAGAACAGAGCATCTACAACTAGATTCAAGTCTCCTTGACTGCAGTCAAAACTATAGTGGCAATTTCCCCCCAGGCATATACTGCTAGACCTAACAAGGGCAAGGGGAGTCCCCACTATTCTTCAGACTGTATCAGATTTTTCACATTGCAGGCTAAATGCTAGTGTTCAAGGTCTTTACTAATTTCATTGTGAATAAAACCAAGTTCGACTACTGACTCACTTTTAATACAAGGTAATGGTAAGTGCACAATCCTTGGGTCGGACAGATTGTGTTTCAAACTGGGCTCTGAGATATATATGTCTTAGTCATTTTCTTATATGTAGGGGAGGAGACATAATTTTTCTTCTATCTTAAACTTTCACATTTATGATCTCATCTTCAACTATTAGTTTTATATACACACATATACATATATATATACACATATATATGTGTATATATATATGTATATATGTATATGTGTATGTCTTTTGGAATTCAAAGGGGTCTCTTGAGAATTCATTCAAGAGATCCCTTTGAATTATTCAGCAATGACGATAATCAGCCTTTTTTTTTTTTTGCATGAGGGCTAATTGAAGCCATGCTCTTGCACGACCCAGGGGAGCCTTAAGATGAGGTAAGTCCCGAAAATTAGTCCCTATTTCCTCTGCTTCTGGGTACAGCTTCTCCACTAGTTCCAGAGGACCCCAGATAGTTTTGTTGTAATTCAAAAATGATTTTCTTACTTTAAGACCGGGTTTCAGACAATGTTCTATAATAACAAAGAACTGCTGCAACAGGGGATAGTCAGAATCCAAAGTGCAGCCAAAGCTTAGAGCAGATTCAATGAGTCCTTTGATACTCAGTTTAGCCATGTTTAACAAGTTTGCTCGCTCTGCAGCCGTGGGGTCTTTTGTAGCCATGGCGGTGAGTGTGTGTGTGTGTGTGTGTGTGTGTGTGTGTGTGTATACATATATATACACATGTATATGTATATGTATATGTACATGTATATGTATATGTATATGTATATATGTAGAGAGAACACTCTGCTCCCTTTCCTAAGCTTCTTTCCCTGTATTTCCAATCACCTTGACAGTTAGGGATAATAATTGAACTTAGTAGGCCTGTAGATGGTTAAATGACATGGCATGTAAAATTGCATAGAACAGTGCCTAACAGTCAAATGGTAACTATGATTATTATGCTTGTGTGGTATGAACAAATCAATAAAATATCACCTTAATAAGAAATAGTACAGATATTATAATAGAAATTGTTCAAATCAACATAGAAGTATACCAGATATTTTTCTGTAAAAAGGACCTATGATTGAGAAATACTTCTCTGTCCTGCCTAGAATATCACCCTTCTCTTTCACTATACTCTGCATATAATAAGTATTTATTAAATATTTGGTACTTGTTAAAATGAATTTACTAATGTGCAGATTTTAATAAGTCAATCTTAAAACTTTCTATTAATACATTAACATATTAATACATTAATATTAATAACATCAATAGCCGTATCCCAGGCATCATTACAAGCATGTCATACATAATCTCATTTATTCTTCAAAATTACATGTGTTGGTAGGTCTTGTCTCTACTTTAAGGGTAAATACAGTGGTGCTCAGAGAGGTCAGCTGACTTACATAGAACCATATGGCGAGTAACTGGGAGATGCAATAAGAGAACTCAGGTCAGTTGGCTCCAAAATGTATTATTTTAACCAAAATTGTGTACCAAAAAAATTTAAAGGTTTGTATGAAAACAGCATAATGGCTACATAATAGCGGTTTTTACACCAGTGACACTACCTCAGCACTTGACCCTCTAGGCCAGCCAGAAGGCGGGTATCCGTGGTCTCGCTCTCGCAGACAGAGCAGGCATGTAGAATGAAATTCTGGCAGTAAGAAATAACAGTCAAAACCGTCAAATACACCTTACTGATATTTTTGGTTTGCATTGTATCTTCAATTTCATTCTGATCTAAAGTGATGGAACAAAAGAGGAAAGAATGATTCAAAGAAAGAAGTAGTTCTACTACCCATCATTCTTTTATTCCCAGTGCCAGTCCTCCAAAGAAAATGCTTTCCAGTCCATCTTTCTGTGACAAACATATGCGCAGATGTGGTCAGGCATCAGAACGATCAAATGCTCAAGAGAGAGCCCGAGAACAATAAAAAGGCAGTTACAGCGTCTCGGTAGACCAAAGGAAATTTGCAGTGAACATTTTTAGCTGCAATTTAAGAAGGCTATTATAAAAATGGTATTAGACCCTTTGGAGGAAGCATTCATATTAGTTTAAAATATTCAGAAATGGTAGCCTGGATAGAGTCGGTGATGAGGCAGTGTTTTAGTTTTCTGTTGCTGTGTAACAAATTGCCAGAAACTCAGCTGCTTGAGACAATAGGTATTCATTATCTCACAGCTCCGACAGGCCAGACAGCTGGGCTCTGTTCTCAGTGTCCCTCCGACTGCAGTCCAGGTGTGGCCCCAAGTGGCGATCTCATTTGGGGCTCAGCTCCTCTCCCAAGCTCCCACAATTTTTTGGTAGAATTCAATTCTTTTGTCATTGTAGCATCAAGGCCCTCAGTTTCTAGAGGTCATTCACATAAAAGTCTTAAAAAATGTGAACTACCTTACAGGGACAGAAGGCAGGCACATCAGTGATTTCCCAGGGAAGAAAATTCCTGGACTACAAAGGGGTGAGAAAACATTTCAAGCGTCAAGGATTTGTTCATTATCTTGGCTGTGATGATGGCTTGACAGGTGTATGTGAATGTTGAAATTCATCAAACTGTATACTTTAAATGGGTGCAGTGCATTGTATGTCAATTACAATAAGTGTCACATAAGGATGACCAGTGTGCAACCTGCACTGGAGTCTTCTCGTGATGAAGAACTGAGACACCCCTAGCTTGTCTCAGTGGAAACAGACTTACCATGAGAAAGACCTTTCCCTGGCCAAGTCGTTCATGCTCGTATTGCATTAGACACTTAGGATATGCACATTATCTTATGAAATTGTCACAATAACTGCAATATAGTAACTTGGAGTGGTTCAAGTCACTGTTGCCATAAAATAAATGCTTTGAGATACCACGCACAAAACTTTCACAGACATTTGGCCCAAGTAGAGACCAACCATGTTGTAAGAGATGCCACCCACAGCAGGGACCTCTGACCTCTGATGCGTGGAGTGCAGCCAGATAAGTGATAGTGAAGGGATGCCACACACATCCTAGGAAGTAACCACATCAGTCGACGTGCTGGGGACCAGGCAATATATTGTGTCACATCTTTATCTTAGCACATCTTTCTCTTTTCAGGACACACTTTCCTTACAAACCTAGGCACAGATTTGTTAGAAAATATGATATAGTAATGAATTATTTTCTCATAAGCAAATGTAGATACATAGAATTTTGCACACACCTCCTGGCTTAGACATGGTCCCTTATGAAATAGTTCTTACACTGCCAGACACTGGGAATGTGTCCTCTTTTGTCATTGTATTTTGAATATTGGTTTACGTGTTTGACCGTTTTCAGTATGCTGAACTCCTAGAAGATGGGGGCCATTTCTTATTTAGGTTTTGTCTCCTGATCACTCAATAAATATTTGTTGAATGCATTGATTCCTTGAGGTTCAGCTACTTGAGGCTCAATTTGTTACCAGTTATAAATATTTAAGAGCAAATTAAAAGACTTGGCACAGAGAGTCTTCTCAATGAACATTGAATGACTGCTACAACATTTTAGTCACCGAAATGCATGGTACTTACTTTATAATGTAAGATACTTTCATGTATTAATTTTGTGATTAATACACACACATGTACACACACACACACTCCCTCTCTCTAACTAGAACTGGACAGTATAATAAAGCCAATAAAATATCCAGTAGTACATATGGGGTGAGCAAAAGTAGTTTTACAGTTGTGAGTGCAGAAATACAGTTTATTCTTGTGTTGTTATTTATTAATTAATTTATTTTCCATAAACCAACTGTATACCTACTTTTGCCCCACCCTGTGTACAACAAGACATCAGTATATATTTAATATGTTGACACTCTGGGGCTGTGGTTACAGCTCCTGTCTGAGGATAAGGAAGTATTAACCATCCGGCATCTCTGTCATTATGAAGACAGTCAGCAAGAATTTACACTGGATCTTTCTAGGCTGGCTATAACATTTCTTCGAGCTGGTACTTCTACCTTCCTGATATAATGATAGCATGGCCTTCACTTCAAAATAACATAAGAAGGACAGAAAAGGAAGACAGAGGATGTAGTAGCTTTTTTAATTTCTGCTTATTGGTGACAAACTTAATGGTTTAAAATAAAAACTTACCCCACAGTTACCTGAGTAAAGGGTAGCTGAGTCTGGAAGGCTGAAATCAAGGTGTCATCTAGACTCTTGTCATCTGGAGGCTCAACCAGGAAAATATTTGTTTTTGAACCTCCTCAGAAAGTTTGCAAAATTTGTTTCTATGTGGTTGTAGCATTGAGGTCCCCATTGCCTTGTTTACTGTTCTTCCAGAACTGTTTTTGGCTGCTAGAGGCCATTCCAAGGTGCTTACCATGGGCCCCTGCCACTGACCAGCTCACACTTCCTACCGCTCTGCCTTCAGGAAGGCACGACCCAGATCCTTTTAAGTACTAATCTCATCCAGGTGACTCCCTTTTGCAGAACTTGAAGTCAACTAATTAAAAACTCCTAACGTAACTTATCCTTCACATTCACCAGTTCTCCCATTTAAAGGGAGGGCATTACAAAAGGATCAGGAATCCTGGGGGCCATCAGATAACTTTGTCTATGATAAAGAATATTATGCGAGGTGTCTTTGAAGCTCTAGAAATGCAGTGAGAGGGTTGTCTGAGATGGGAAGACAAGGATCTCATTTTCACTCCTGTCCTACTCTGGTGAAATCAGAGCAGGACAAGAGCAGAGCATGGTAGGGGAGTTCCTGGGAGGGTGTGATGCAAGCTCCCTGAAGTTTGTGGGTATATATAAAAATCACTCTTGGTGCCAGCATATTTTCTGCAAAAACAGATTTGATGGAATATTTGGCAGCACAGAGGCAATAACAGATGGTGGTGTGATTTGTGTTAGAAGAAGATGGAGTCACCCCATTTTAGTTCCCCAAGTCTCACCCGGGGTTAGGGAGATGTCCCACTCTGAGGGGCATTGGAACATGGACTTCTTGAGAGAGATTACAGGGACACAAGGCTGCCCCTCCTTGAGGGCCCTCACTAGCTGAGGAGGCTGAGAGCTGAAACCCTTCCCAAGTGAGCCATGTACAGAATCTCCATGGAGACAGTTACATCGGAAGAGCTTATAGAATCTGACCTGAGCCTGACTGGGATCTTGGTTTCCTCCCCACAGCCAGCAGGGGACCACTTATCCCAAAAGATGTCTATCTCTCCCATTTCTCTTCTCATCTCTCAAACTGGGGGAACTGAGATTTGAACTAGAAAAGGAAAGGAAGTAACCAGAATCAGACCATTCCTTCTCCCCACTCCAAATTTTCCAAGCCACAAACCCCGCCTACTGGACAGAGGGAGGAAGTATGGGTAGGAAGGGGAGCAAATAAGATTTAAGCCAATATGAGATGAGAGACATAAAGAGACCTGGACTTTAGTGAAAGATATGGCACATATCCAAGATGTCCTTAAGAAGCAAGGGAGTGACATTTCACAGAGCGTGATTAAAAACAGTCACTGGAGAAAAAATATTTCATGTTTATAACCCACATTGAGGCTACTCAATAAAACAATTGCACATATATTTAACCCCTCCCCCAGCTTCCAATTTTTTAAAGTTCAAAACAAAAAATGTTTTCCTCATGGCTTCCAATTGTCCAGAAAACAAATGATACCACTAATGTACATAGTAGAGTGAATTAGATCTGGACTTATTTCCCCAGAGCAGGTTATGAGGAGGAAGGCCACGATGAACTCAGCGCACAGGATATATTCACAGGATGGTGAAGAAAGGATGCCACTAAAATTGCTAACTAGGGGAAACCCTGAAAAAGCATTTCCAGGTGGAAAGAAGACAGTTTGAAACATTTGCCTATTATTAGCAGGACATTAAAATGAGGTCCTAATATTTGTTTCTGAACACAGTTTTTATCTCAGGTTATTCTTAGCATGTTAAAATAATGTGACAATACATCTAAAAATACAAAAGTATTTCACAAGCACTCAAAGAAGTCAAGAAACCATGGCAACATAGCAGATTTTGTACATGTCCCTCTAAAGTAAGGTGACTCATTATGAGGTGAGAAAAGTGGTCCTTAGGATTCTCAATCATCTGAATATAATTGTAATGACTGTAAATAGTGTCTATAAAACTTAATGATAAGAGATAAATCTACTAATTTTTACTCTTGCATTGCTGATTCAACTGACACCCACTCCACTTTGAATTCTCATGGTATATGGTAAACTGAGTACATACGTTTGTGTGCCTATGTGTATGTAAGTCATCACAGTGTATTAATCATAGGATAAACCTTTAGGAAGATTTATCTTCAACTTTTGCAAGCAGTAATAAGGTCAAGTTAGCATAAGAAGATCACTTCCAATTTAACAACAGGTATTAACCGTAACAGGAAATATCACATCCATATGTTGGAGAAAACCACATGTCCCAACAGGAGGAACAGTAGCTATCTACCAAGAATGAAGTTCATTTTGCTGGTTTGGCACCTGGATAACCAGGACAACGAACCGAGCATTTGAATGCTAAAATAACTTTAAGACATAGCGTCCTTGAAATCAAATTTTCTTAAACATCTTGGTTTTAAGATAGTTTTATATAAAATTTCAGTTTTTTACAATAAATACTTTAAATGTTTGCAACCATTACTCCAAATAGAACCACGCTGCTAGGAACTCCTCTGTGCTGCGTATTTCACGTATGTGCGACAACAGTGAAGGCACGTCAGATGAGTGTGTGAAAAGACCAGACACTACTGAATGAGCGGCAGGCCTCCTTGGCAGCACAGTCGAGACTAAATGGCATGCATTATGCATGACTTTTAAATGTGATTAACAGTATCATAAGATTTATTTTTTAATATTGTATTTATGTATTTATTTTTAGAGGGAGGGGAAGGGAGGGAGAGAAACACCAATGTGAGAGAGAAACCTGATTGGTTACCTCTGACCTGGGACTGAACACACAACCCAGACATGTGCCCTGACTGGGGATTAAACCGGTGACCTTTTGCTTTCCGGGACAATACCCAACCAACTGATTCAGAGCCAGATTTATTCTTTTTCAAGTGCAGATGTACATTTTTATAAGAGATTTCACTGTCTTAGACTATTTTAGGATATGGATTTTCCCCTCTATTTTGGATAATTGAGAAATTGTGAAAAGCTTATGTTATATCTAAATATATATGCACACACACATATACATACATACACTTATACAAACATACTTATGTATTTAAATACTTGCCTATGCAAAAGATACTTTTGGAGAGTAAGAAACTAGTAGAAGTGGTTGCCTCTGGAATTAGAATAGTGTGGCTGGGGACAAGGTGGGAGGGTGTCCTAGCTTGGTTTTTCCCCAAAACAGACAGGAGTTAAGACCTTGAATACAGGTAATTCATGAGAAGTGATGGCAGGAAGTTCAAGTACAGGAGTGGGGATAGTGAGACAGGAAAAGGAGAGAGCCAAAGAGTACGATAATGAGCATGTTTCCACTGTGGACGAATAAGGCTCAGTCCCATTGGGCACTCTTGCAGAAACTATCTGAAACATGCTTCAGATGTTTCTCTCTGGAGGAGAGAAAAGGAAGGTTGGGCTATTTTCCCATCCATTCAGTCAGCCTCCACCTCCTATGACTGAGCCTTGTCCCAGGAGTGTCAACTTCCTCACACTTGCTGCTCAGAAAAGAATAGAGACTGGGGCGTTTGTGGTGGAAGCTGTGGTCATCGCCCCAGAGCTTCTTTAGGGTGCTGGGAGGCTGGGGAGAATGTGTTTCCATCCCACGCAGCTCCTCTGGCTCTGAACTCGAGCTCCTTCTGTCCTACACTGCTCACCCCATACCAAAATCTGCTTCCCATCCCAGCTCCTGTATCCCACCCCCGCACATCTGCTGCACAAGGAAATGGATTCAACAAACTTTTAGGTTTGGGATAACCTTTAATATCCTGGAAAACCTTCAACAACTGAAAGTTGATTGTTGGAGTCTTTGTTCTCACAAGGCCTTTAGTAATATCCCCCAGTCCCTGCATGGACTCTCACTGGCGTTGTTCACCATAGTGTCCCACCACATTAGGTGAGCCTTCTCAGGCTCTTCTCTAAACTCCTTTTCTTTGCCCACACACTATTCCAAGGATCACAGTCCCCTAAAACTGCTGGTGCATGTGGAGTGGCTTGATGCTATGTTTTGTTTCCAGCTGTTTCCAGAGACTCACATTCTGCATCGAATGTGAGTTACAATGTAATTTTCTTAACAAAGGCAGTTCTCTCCTAAGAACTTTAGTTTTCCCTATTTAGGTAACAATTAAAATTTTTTTACCCTCCTATATATGTAAGGGTGGTGCACAATAACCCATCTGAAGAATACAGTGGGATCTGGTAGTATTATTTATTACTGGTATTGATTGAGTCTAGGTCCACTTCTCAGGTCCTCATTTTCCTTTTTCCTCCCAACATAGTCTGCGTTGGAAGATCTGCCTTCCGCTTCAAAGTCCTATCACTGGTGCTTCTTCAACCTTTCTTGTTCACTCCAGAATCACTCTGGAGCACTTCGTGTTACCACGTAACTGGTTGTTAACTTTACTGTTCTCTCCCTTTGTGAAGGATTGACATTCTTACAGCAGGAAGAGATTTTTCTGGTTCACAATTCAAACTGAAAAGTCCCCCTCCCCCAGCAATTTACTCTTCCTTCCCCGATTTGGTTTGGACTATGGGACTTGCTGTGTAATGACATTAAAATCCCTCCAGGCCACAGAAGCTCTGCACATTACTGCTTAATCTTGTGCATTCCAGTGGCACCAGCTGATTTCCTTTTATAATCATCATAGGGAACATGAGAGATTCTCAAATTGATTTGAGAAAGACTTGCATTTCAGGCTGCAAGTCCTCTATCCTGAGCTGAGCTGAGAGGTTAATTTTAGGAAAACTTCAGGGAAATAAATATGTTATTTATTTGCTCTGGAGATTTTAATGTTGATATTATTCTTCTTTAACCATGAGGGAGTTTGACTAATGACTTAGGCAAGGCTATAATAGCTAGAAATTAGACCGGGGGAAAAAGGCAAGATTCTCTCCAGTCCCCACTCCTACCCCTCAATCCCCAGGCCAAGATGCATTATTTAGCTAATTATCCTCTTAGGAGAGAGATGAGATCTGATGAAAATAAAACTTCAAGCAAGTGTTCAGCCCAGCTTTTCATCTTAATAATCTAGTTCATAACTGGCCACAATGGTTTCCCCAAAGGTTCTTGCAAATTACATTTAATTTTAACAAGCAACTTCCAATAAACCATTGAGCCAGGTTATATGATTTTAAGACAGCACAAATTTACCTGCTGAGGATTTTTAGGTGCCTCTGCAGCTAGGTTTGTCATCCTCGGACACCTTCCAAATTATAATTCCATTACTCTTGCCCAAAGATTGGCATCCTGCAGATAGCCTGGGAGGTCTAGTTCATACTCTACCTCCTTCTCAACATCTCAGTTTCTCTCAAGGTCAAATGCAGAAAATACTGCCAGCCTGTCTAGCATTATTGCCATGACTCATAACTAGCAATTCTTATTTTAAAGTACTTTTCAACTATGCAAATGTAGCTTGTCTTAGAGAAGAAAATAAATAAGCTCGTATATGGCAAATATTTGATATAATGGTATGATATACATCAAACCACCTCTTTCACTTACAAATGTCTCAAATCAGGAAATGAGAATTCAAAGTGACTATTTTTTTTAACTGAGACACACACAAAGACCTGACTATCTATTTCCCTATCTAACAGAAAGCACTACCTCTTAATGCTTGAGAGAAAAAAAACTTGCTTGTATTATATCACAGACATACACACTCAGGGAACACGGGAAGCTGAAAAACAGGAAAAATAAATCTTCCTCTTCTTTTCTCTTCCTCCCTCCCTACCATGTCTACCCTGGGAGATGGATCACAGCTGAAATGCACAAACTACTCCTACAAATTCAATAAGCTCAAGTAAAGAAGTTGACATTAATAATACTTTACATTTGCATGGCATCTTCAGGTTTCCAAAATGCTTTCACATAGATTGTTTCACTTAGAGAGAAGCAGCGCACAGACGTTTTATAGATTAGCAGCCATTAAAATTGCTAATTCTGATTACACTTGTCTAACATTTTAGGTTCTGTTTCTCTCACATATTTTATTCTACCTTCTGGTTCACAAATATATTTTATTGTGCTGATGTAAAGTGTTGGTCATTTTTCAACTTCTGAAGCTCTTTCTCAGATGAAATCATAGAAGTATGAGTTGGAAACAACTTTGGAGAAATTTTGTTTTAGACCTTTTATTTTGTAGATAAAACAATAAGATTCAGAGAGAATGTGAACCTCCCATGGCAACGCTCAGCTTTCTGCTCTGAACTCTAGAAAATTTGCTAATGCAAACTGTTGTTCATTTATTTTTTATTCTTCCTGTGTTTTAGAAAAGACTTTCCAGAAAAAGATTTATTTAGTATTTCAAGTGAATGCCCCCTTTTATCTCTTGTCCAGTATGACTAGATACACTTTTTAATTAAATCAAAGTTCTTTAGACTTTTAATCAGGTGTCGATTTTACTCTTTTCTCCTTAGATCCTTACAAAAATTTTATAAAAGAGGCAAAGCAGGTATTATTAGCCTCATTTTAGAGTTAATAAGTCTGATGCTCAGAGAAGACATATGAAGTATATACAAGGTCACATAGCTAGTTAGTGAAATTTATAAAATTAGAAACCACCCTGTCTGATCTGTAGTCATCTTTCTCTTTCTTACTACATATCACTGCTGGCTCAAGAATAAAGCTGAGAATTGTCCGATTTCCCCCAAGATAATTATTTTCTTTTTCCTAAATAGTTTGAGGAAAGGATATGGTAATCATTCATATGCTACTGAATTGGATACAAGTTGAAATTTGACATCTGACTATATAACATTATGAGTTTCTTTCTGATGTGTTATTTTTCTATTTCTAGCATTTCCAAAATGAAGTTAGGTAAAAGATTTTTATAAATATGAATATACTAAATTTTATCTTTTAATTGTTTTGCATATACTAAATTTTAATTTTACATTTAAATTAGACCTGGATCGTTGGGCTGAAAACGACCCTACCTGGAAAGGGGGTGACTGACACTGTGCATCAGCCACGTGCCATTTACTACTTTTGCAGAGTAAATGCCCACCGCAGACCTGGAAGGTCCCTAACATTATCTCCCTTTTTTGCAGATAAGAAAACCAAGGCTCAGAAAAATTAACTTTCCCAGAGTCATAGTTCTACATGATTCTGAAGTTCCTGCTCTTTCTGTAATATTTCTCATCTTTCCTCACTGAATTACAAAGAAACAGTCTCAATATATATAGATCACTAATCATTTCAATCAATTCTGAGATTTAAAAAAATACTTGCTTTGAGTGAATAGACCTGTAAAGAATATGTATTTACATTCCTAAAAAAACAAAATATCCTGCAATACATAGCAAATATTACTAATTGGTCTCTCTCAGACTAACAGAATTAATTTGTCCTTTTTTAAACCCTCGCTAGAGGAGTTCTTCATTGCCTTTAGAGACAGAGGAAGAGAGAGAGGAAAGGGAAGAGCCTGGCTGGTTGCCTCCTGTACTGGCCGAGACTGGAATTAAAGCCGCAGCCCTTTGGTTATGGAACAATGCTCCGACCGAGCCACCGTGGCCAGGGCCGTTCCATTCTTATGGGTTATAGAAAACATCCTTTTCCTCAACGGTTTATTTATTCCTATTAGCTTATGCTTATGAAATAAAAATAATAAGTATTTCTATCATAATAGATGAGCTAAATTAATTGTAATTGACACTTGTCAAAAATATCACAAACTATTATTCATATGTTTGGAGTTTCACCAAGTCTCTTGGCTTTACCTTTTTTTAAAGTATATTTTATTGATTATGCTATTACAGTTGTTCCATTCTCGTTTTCTCTCCTTCCCTTTAAATGTGCAAATCTTTTAAAGAAATCTACATTTTGTTTTGTGTTAAATTTACTGTCACAAATCATAGTGCTGTTCAAAAAAAATCAGTGAAGATTATTCCAAATAGCTGAAGTCCTAGATTCTCAGACATAATATGTTATGAAATCTTGAAGTTTGATGTTGTTACTGTATCCTAAAGTTTGCTAATGTTATTACCAGTATGTGTTTTTATAAAGAAGTGTATAGTAAGAGTCATTTTCATTTAAAAACACATAAATATTTAAAAATATAAATATAACATGTACAAAAATACATTAAAATGCACAATATAATGACTAAATATTAAGTGAACATTCATAGAATGATCAAATGAGTTTGAAATAAACATTAACAATACTCTCAAAGTCCCACCCTCACATGTTCCTTGCCATTCTTTTGAGAATTTCTACCATTATTTAACATTATATTGGTTAATACCATCCCCATTATTTTCTTAGGATTTTTATTTATTTATTTTTAGAGAGGGGAGAAGGGAGGGAGAAAGAGAAGGAGAGAAACATCAATGTGTGGTTGTCTCTTGCACACCTCCTACTGGGGACCTGACCTGCAATCCAGGCATGTGCCCTGACTGGGAATTGAACCAGTGACATTTTGGTTCACAGGCCAGCACGCAGTCAGCCAGGGCTCATCCTCATTATTGTGTATTGCTCTAATTTGTGCATTATTATTGCTTCATAATTATTTATTTTGTATAATTTTACAAGTTTATTCATCCATTCTACCACTGATGGAAATTTTTATTATTTCTAGTTTATTGCTGTTACAAGTTAATGCTTATAAACATTCTTGGACATATCTTCTGGCACACATATAAATGTATTTGTCTAGAGTATATAACTAGGGTTAGAATATTTGAGTTGTGAAGCATGTATATGTTTAAATTTAATAGATGATATTATTAAAATTTTAAAATACTTGTATCAATTTATATATCTACCAACAGTGAATGAGAATTCTTGTTACACCATATCTTTAGAAATACTTGGTATTTTCAGAGTTTTTAAATTCTTTCTAACTTTGAGGTTATTTGTAGTAGTTGGTAGTTTCAACTTAATATTTCCAGAAAATTAATGAGTTTTGACATTTGATCATGTGCTTAGTAGTCATTTGCATTTTCTATTTTATGTTATGCATGCTCATAATTTTCCCTCCATTATCTCACTTAATTTTGTTTTTATTATTGATTTGTAAAAGTTCTGTATTCTGGATAGAAATCCTTTATCAGTTATATATGTTAAAACATTACCTCCCATTCTGTGGCTTTCCTTTTTATCCTCTTTTTTATGTTTATACAAGTTCTTAATTTCAATGTAGTTGAACTCTTTTAATGAGACTAGCATAGCCTAAATACCAAAACATTACAAGGACATTACAAGAAATAAAATTATAAGCCCTGACTGAGTTAGTTGGAACATCATGCCAATATGCCAAGGTTGTGGGTTTGATCCCCCATCAGGGCACATACTAGAATCAACCATGAGTGTGTAAATAAATGCAACAACCAGTTTCTCTCTCTCACTCTCTCTCTTTCCTTTTCTCTCTCTCTCTAAAATCAATACATAAAAATTTTTAAAAAGAAATAAAATTATGAACCAATTTCTCTCAAGAATATAGGTGCAAAAATTCTGAACAAAATACTAATAAATATACATATATGTGATTTGATACAGACAAAAGTGGTAAAGCAGTACAAAGGGGGAATGATGGCCTTTAGTACTGGGACAATCTGACACACCCAGAGGGGAAAATTTTTTTCTAGTCGCTATCTCACAATCATAACTGAATAGTACTGGAAGTCCTAAACATGTTAATAAGGCAAGAAAAATAATAAAACATACACACATTGGACAGGAAAATATAAAACTGACTCTTTTAGCAAATACCATAATTATCTATGTTTCTAAAATTCTAAGTAATCTACAAAATAGCTAATATAACTAATAAAAATGTTCATTAAGGTTACAAGATATATTCAATATGCAAAACTCACCCTCATTCACTTTTGTTTTTCAAACAGAAAAATGGAGCTTGTAGCTGTGTTAGATCCTAAAGATGGTCAGAATACTTCTCCTTCCAGAGATTTAACCAGTGAGCCTTACTTTTCCTGAAACTTATCAGCAGCATTGAAGAAGCATTAGGTTTGCACGAAGTTTGGTCTTATTTTTGCCTTACATTACTCTACCTAATTGCTCCCTCGTGTGTTTCATTTCAACCATTAAGTTCAGTAATTTACTTTAGCAAATTGTTTATGGAGAATTATCAATTTATTTCCCCAAGTTTCCACATTTACTCTGGTTTATTTTCTTGTCATCGTACATGAGTGTGTGTGTCTCTCTGTATATGACATACATGTAGGTATGTATACACAATAATTTAACTTGTACACACAGGTACATTACTGTGTATCAGTATTTCTCAAATGGGCTTTCATGACTTCTCAGAGAACATCTGGAATCACTTTCCTGTAACATTGTTTCCAAAAATGTTGTGATATGTATTTTTAAGTAGAGAGCCCATATTTCACCTTTAATTAAAAAGAATATTCTCAAAATATTATAATAATCCAATAATGTCTTTGGATTTTTCAGTAGGCATAAACTATTGCTGACAATCTGTCCTTTTATTGCTGATGATATAACATGGGGTCATTTGATAATTATTTTTATGAGAATGGGGTCCAAGCATGGTTTTTACTTGTAATGGGTATGATATCTGTTATATGATTTTTGGCACTGATAAGGGGAAAGGAAATAAAATGTGATTGAACCATTAACCTGTCAAAATTCTCTGTTTTTGCTTTTTGTGTCTTGCCTGTGTCATTCTTAGTTTATAAATCCATGCAGTGGTGAAATATTTGCTGTACCTAGTGTGGTTGGACCTACGAAGTCCAGCCCAGAGAATAATGATTCTGTGCTGGCAATTATGGCTGCGGTGTGGAGAGCTGTCTTTAGAGAGAAAGGGCCCTTTGGCTCGCAGAGCCTAAGCCACACAAAATGACATCTCTCCAGAGTGTAAGCCTGAAAATCACAATCTGTGTGATACCTCTAATAAGCATTCAATAAAGGTTAGTAACAATTAAGAGCAATTGCAATTTGTTCTCCCCAGTTAACAGTTATTGAACTTGGATATATTTTTCAATTAACCTTATTTCAAATATAAGAGCATTTCAAATTACTTTTTATTATTTCATAGATAATTTAGCTACTTTCATTCTTCTGACAATCTTTAAGAGCATTTTGTAAGTTAATTCTTTAAAATGGGAAAAATTTTTATTAATAAAAAACTTTAGATTTGAATTGGTTTTTCTCACTCTCTTTCAGCATAAGAAATTAATAAATTCACCTTAACGGAGTGGGTTGGATGTTGTGGTTGTTGGTGTAACCATCAGCCTGGGTTGTCCCAGTTTAGTAGAAGAGTGCAAGTACAATTTTCAGCAAATTCATGTGTTTTTACACACAGTATTGTAGACACTGATTTTTAGTTATGCTTAACACATAGATTAAGCATGGATATCAATATCTGTATAAATATTATCTTTTCAAATAATAAAAAAGTGATGACTTTTTCTGAAACCCTCTAGTCTGGATTCAAACCGGCCATAAGGACACAAGGACCTCTCCCCTGGTGAACCACCCCAAGGGCCTGATGAGCTCCCGAATGAATAAAAGGGCTTGAACAGAAGGACAGCTTCTTCCTTTTTACTCGCCTTTGGTTTTCTTCCTTCTCTTTGTCCACATTCTTATGCATGCAGTCTCTTCTCAAATTCTCTTTGGCATCTGTGTTTTATAGTGTTGCTGCTGGTGAGTCTGAGGAGAAGCTAAAGTTAGGAAGTCACTTCTGGCACCATGCCTGTTCCCAAAGTTGAACAAAATATGGCATTTGTAGGATTCCATCTGAATTGTTACATGGATCATATATGAGCCAAATTTATCAGGTTTTTTTCTTTTATGTTTTGTACTTTCTACCTTTGTAAAGGAAATTGTACAAATCTCAAAATCAAGGATATTCTCTCATATGAGATTCTCTACTTTTGTTTTATCGTTCAGATCATTAATCAAAAGGGAACTGTTTGTCTACAGATGAGGCAAGGATTAGTTTCCTTTGGTTTCCTTCCATATGAATAACCAACTGCCCAGTACCGTTTATTGACCACCTTCACTGGTCTTCAGTTGTATGTCATGCTCATGTACAAATAATAGACTCTATTCTGTTATATCGAGTTACTTGTCTGTCCATATGACACTGCTTTAATCATTACAGTTTCATAATAAATCTTGATACCTGGAGAGTAATTAGCCCCATCTTCTCTTTCAAGGTCATTTTAGTTAATATACAGTCATGTATATGAATTTTTGAATCATATAATTTTTACAAAAGAATATAAGAGATATTTATTAAAATTACATGATACAGATCTATTTGGAAATAAAATAAAATCTTTATTAAGTCTCCCACCCAATTTACATGGGGCACCTCTCTATTTATTTAGGCCTGTTAAAATGTTTTTAAATCAAGTTTAAAAGTTTTCCTCAGGAAGATTTAGTTTTTATTAAATGTATTTGTAGCTATTTTATAGTTTTTGTGGCTGATATATTTTTTAAATTTCAATATTTAATTCTTCTGTTGGCTAATATATAGAAATACAATAATTTTCTAGGTTTATTTTTCATTTCAAAAACTTGGTAAACTATCCTGTTAATTCTAATAATTAATTGTTTAGATCTTCCATATAAACAATCTTATCAAATGCCAGACATTGGTGCTGCTGATTCTTGGGCATTGAGACTCGGACTCAATTACACCACGCTTTCCCAGTTCCCCAGCTTGCAGACAACAGGTTGTGGAACTTCTCAGGCTCTGTGACCATGTGAACCAATTCCTATAATAAATCTCCTCTAAGGGATATCTAGATTATATACACACACACACACACATACATAATTGCTTCTGTTTCTCTGAAGAATCCTGACTAAAACAAAAGCAAATTCTTCCCCAGAGCTTCTAGATAACCAGATATAATCCCAGCCCAACATGCACCTTGATTCCAGTCTGGGGAGATCCTGAGTAGAGAAACGAGACAAGTCTCCCCAGACTTCTGACACACAGAACTGTGAGATAATACATGGGTGTTGTTTTGAGCAACTAGGTTGAAGTAATTGGTTACACAGCAATGGAAAACTAATACATTTACTAATACATTATTCTTTTCTCTGATTTTTGTTTAAGTATCATCTTGGTCAGATACTATGACAATTATAAACTTTTTGACATTGGTCAAGACATGTTTTATGGCCCAGCATGTGGCCAACTTCTGTAAATGCTTGGTGTGTTCTTGATAAAATATATACTCTGCAGATAATATATGCAGTTACATGCACATGCATTCAGTAGATAAATCTTATTTGTGTTGTTCACATCTTCTTTTCTATACTTGTTAGGTCTATTTGTTTCTGCCTGGTTAGCATATCAATTTCCTAAAATCTCCCATTATGCTGGTAAACTTTTCCACTATTAAAACAATCATTATCAACTGTGGTCCATGAATTGGCTTTAAGTGACTGGGAACCAACTGAAATTGGATGTATCGTATTTTTATGTATGCACATATCTTTTTGTAGGAGAGGATTATATAGTCTTCATCAACCCCAGCTGGAGAAAAGGGTGAGACCCAGAACTAAAGAAAGGTAGCTCTTCTAGTATTGAAATAAACAAATGAAAAAATCAATCAATAAATATGCCAATAGAACTTTATTCAGTTTAGAAATCTGAATGAAATAACCATAAAGTATGCATAATATCAAGCACAATATAGAATGCATACATGGAAAAGGAAAGCATTGAAATTTTGAAATTACTTAATCTGAAAGTGAGATATGCCTTAGAATTAACCATCCTTAAACTTTAGTGTATATAAGTGAGTGTACACCCCTTAATATTCTCCTGATATAATAAGTCTGTGGTAAAGTCAAAGAATATGAATGTTTAATAAGCACCCCAAATGTTTTTGAGATAGCTGACTCATAAACAATAGTTTGAAATCTTTAGATGCTCTTGATATTCTTTCTATCAAGAGTATGGTAGCCAACTTAGCTCTCCTAGAGCAGAAAGATGTATTTACTTTTCCCTTCTATCTGTTTGATTTGAATATGTTTCTGGACCAGGTAATGTTTCAACACTTCTTCAGTTTCTCCCAGAGTCCTGTCCCACAGAGATGGTCTGTTCATTTGCTTGTAGTGTGAGCTCCCCCGAAGGAGGGTGTACCTAAAAAAGAAGGGCTGAAAGTTAAGAAACTTAGTAATGATGGGGAAGAAGTGTAGTTTTTTTGTACAGAAAGAGGTCTTGGCACATACTAAATGCTTCTGAAAGTCCATTTAGAAGGCAAGTGGAACGTGAATGGTCCCACTTTCTAATGAGAAGCATGTTCCATACTTTGCTGACTACACTAACTCCATGTCAACTATGAACTATCTCCCTAAATCAAACTGTCAGTTGAAAAAGTCCTAAATTTTCAAATAAAATATTTATTAACTACATTTCAAAATTTGTTTATTTTGTAAATGATATCACTCTGTATACATCAAAGATTTAAAGGATTGCTACCAGATTAGTTATTTGTATATTGAAACATATCAATATTATAGATAATTAAGAACTTACAGTGCTTTGACTATCCACAGGATCTCAAAGAATGTCATTATTAACCAGGATGCTTCACTGTGGAAAGGCTTTTGGCTTTGAAGTTATGAGACTTGGATTTAAATCCTTGCTCTACTGGCTTGTTGGTATATGTTCCTGAATTGATTCCTAACCCTTTTTGAACTTCAATATCTTTCTCTAGATAACATGTATAATTATACATGCCCTGAAAGATAAATGTAAACATTAATAATTTAGATTTGCCTAGTACATAAAGGACATTTTAATAATTATTTTTACTGAACACATATAATCCCATACCATATTTACATATAGTAATTATTTACTTTCCATCCAACCCTGTGAGGTAGTTTTTTTCATTATGCACATTAGGAAACTGATGTTCAGGGAGATTGAAGATGTTCCCACTGTCAAGCGACCAGAAGGCAACAAGATTGGTAAGGACATTTTGACTTCATGTCCAAATTTCTTTTCATTGACCAGATTAATTTTTTGAAATAGATAAATAATTTTAATACACTACTTTAAACCAAATACAGCTAATAATTAGAGTCTGTCATATGTATAAAGTATACATCTAGATAATGTCATGGGCAAAATGTGATGCTATCTAATAATTTATTTGATACATAAGTAGATATTGCTTCTGTTCATTATGTTTGTAGTATAAAATATAGTAGTTTATTATCCAAAGTATAATTTTATAATGACAACATTATATGATTGATATACTCACCATTTTCCATGTGTTTGTGTTTATATTCATCTTTGAGTAATAATGAAGTAAAATTTGCTCTTTCTACCTGGGCATTTTAATTAATCTGGGTCTCATTTGTTTGGATACATATTTATCACCAGCTTTACATTGGTTTTATCTGTACTATTTCTCAGTGACAGCTCAAAGCAAAAATGCATCTCAGAAATTACTATGCACTTATACAGACTAAGAGCTTGTAGTATATATTCTTGAGATCTGCAGGGTTAATTTGGACAGAAAGTTGTTAGTAGTGATCAAATGCCACATGACTGTTATTGAACGAATGTGCTTATGTTAAGACTGTGACCAATTACATACACTGAAATAGCGAGCTGAAAGGAAAAAATTAAGCCAATCAAAGGATTTGAGTTCATTCTCCACTTAATTGACTGGTTGTTGTGGTGTCATATAAACACAGTCGTAGTTTATTCCTTTGTGCTGATGGAGTTGACATGAGTAAAACTTAATTTAAAAATTTAAGAAAGACTAGAAGTTTCTTTGACAGTTATTGGAAGTTTTTTAACTTCCCTACACTTTCTGGGCTATTGCATCAGTGACTCTGTGGTTTTGACTCAATGACACTTGGAAGAAACTTAAGAAGAAATTCTGGAGACTGTCATTTCTTCTTCATTAGAACTAATCTTTTTTGGACTGTTTGGCAATATCATTTGTCTTGAGACTGTGGTGAGGCTTAAGATGGATATCATTGATTTTCAGACTGCCGAACACTATTGCTTTCATATAGTTTGGGAAAGTATTCAGGTTCTGTCAGGGTTAGAGTTGTACCTCTTGAACAGAAATACTTCTCTGACTTTTTAAATGATAAGAAACATTAAAAAGTTCATGGGTAATTGAATTTTGAGTCAAAGTCTCTGACTGAAAATCTTTTGCTATTGTAAAACAGGATAATTTTCCTCTGTCATTTAAAAATATATTTTCTTGTGTGCATTATAGCTTGCTTTATGGCTAAAAATTTTTCAAAGTTTGGTCTTTAAAAATGTAGACAATAAATACATCTCACACACTGGCCCAAATAACATTTTGGATGCCTTAGCTTTTCTTTCTTGACCGAAGAAATAAGATAACATAAAAAGATATCTGACAATTATTCATTGTTTTTAGGAGGTCCCAGGTGGATTTGTGGGTTCATGAGAACAACATACTGAGGTAAGTTTCTGAAAGGAGCCTTTGAGGAACAGCACTGGTTGGTGAGCTCTTAGGACAGTGACTGAACTTACTTTTAACCTCTGTCCTGGCTCATGCTCATGCTCAGGCTGGGTCTTCTATTTAGCACCAGGCCAACTCATGTTGTGTGACTGCTTCACAAATACACAATGAAAAATAAAATGTCTTCATTACCTTCAAATTGATGAATCCTTTTAGTTTCTATTAGTTCCAGACTTTTTTAGACTGAAAGGATTATGGCAATCTAATCTGTTCACATCACGTTAAAGAAATACACATGGCAGTTGTGACTTGCTTAACGTCATGCACTTGGAGGAAGAGCCAGACCTGAAACTCGGATCTGCACAAGTGCTCTTTACTCCAGACGGCAGTGCTTTCCCTTATCCGAGAGTGAGGTCCCTTCTCATGGTGACCCCCTTCCTTTCCTGACGATGGTCCGAGATATCAGAAGTAGGGTGTTTGATGATCAATCTGAATCATCTGTATGCTTTTTTAAAAAAATTAGAAACCTCAAATATTAAAGACCCAAACCAGATGAACTTGAGTACCTTGACTCTTGAAACACTCTATGACTTTGGCCGGAAACTAGTTTATAAAGATAGAAGTAATGTGTTCTTTCAAAGACACATTATTTAGAAAACTTCTCTGTCCAGGAATTGTTCATGGTATTCAAACTACAAAGTTCTTGCCGGAGAGTTTAGTAATGTAATATCTTTATCAAAACAAAGTTAGAAACTATCAACAACCTCTCAGCTTTTTGATATTCTAACAGGTTAAATGAAGATTCTTTTAAAAACTGCTGCATTTGTACTGGCCAGTGTGGCTCAGTGGATTGAGAGTGGGCCTGCAAACCAAAGGGTTGCTGGTTTGATTCCCAGTCAGGGCACATGCCTGGGTTGAGGGCCAGGTCCCCAGTAGGGGACACGCTAGAGGTAACCACACATTGATGTTTCTCTCCCTCTCTTTCTAGCTCACTTCTCCTTCTCTAAAAATAAATAAATAAAATATTTAAACAATAAAAAGTGCTGCATTTAATTAGAAATATTTTAAAAATTGCTAAATTGTTCAGGCATATAGTCAATAATCAAGCATATGGTCAATAACAAGACAAGTATAGGGAAGTAACGTTGCTTACAGAAGACTCTTAGATATTCGTTGGTTTCGAAAAATAAGGTTGAGCACCCAACTCCAGCTTGCCATGTTCTCTATTTAAAAGGCTATCATGGAACAGAAAACTGACTTGGCAAACTGAACAGGACAGCCCTATGGGTTCAATCATTGTCTTCTTGTACAAATATTAGCAAACATAAAATAGCCTATCAAAAAAATCTCAGAAATTAAAATAAAAACGAATCTAGACCACTGTTTCCTTAAATAGGATATACATCCAGATTATGTGTATCGTAACTTGTGGAAGAACTGACAGAAAGATACATTTGATTTAGTTCAACACATTTTTTAAGGTTGCCACATGAGGAACAAGAGGCAATATTTATAGCTTTCCTACTAGTCGTAGAGACTTATAAGTTGGCTGCAATTAAGCATCGCCCCCAATCCTAAAATTTCTTTTTTTTAACTCTAAGACTTCATAAATGCATATATATATACAGTTTTAATTTGAATTCCAAATAGGTTCTTGGATGAAAAATAGTCATAAATTTTTGTGTAAGTGTATAAGTAACATTTAGCTAAAGACAGAATGTAAAACTTATAAGTGGAATAAGCAGATATCTGGGTATAGTTTTATTTTTAGAGCTATAGTTAACTATATTTGCTTCCCTAACAGGTTACTAAGCACATTGGGTTACCAATATGAAGCATTTACCCAAATGGTCAAGGTATATGGAAACTCTTAGATCAGTGTTGAAATAAGTATAAAATTTCAGCACTTTGAAAATGCTGTGATTGATCCAATTGAGTTCAATGGGCTGTGAGGAAGAGTCACATTCAAAATGATTAATGAAGGACAGATTAGAACTCAGAAAGCCTCAAAAAGGAAAGAAACTGCTTAATTCTCCAAGACAGCCATCTTCTCTGCTTCTCCTATAAAAGTGAGTAAAGCGAATCAAATCTCAGTTTCCTGAGCTCTAGATCGAATGAGCGGTGCAGCCTTCTATCCAGCTGTGCCACCGTGCACTTCTTTTATGATTACTGACTTAAGTTGACACAAATATCCAGAGGAAGAGCTGGGGAGTGGGGCACACGTTTCAAACTTGCAGGATCGAGCCCTGACATTTTTCACATGGATGTTGTCATGAGGTTTATCAAAATGGGAGAAGGCAGCTTTCAGTGTCAACAGAATGCACTGTTTGCAGGTCAATTGCTGAATCATTGACTGAATGATTGAATGTCAAATCAAGTTTTGTTGCTATAACAACCAAACCAGCTGGTCCATTAAGGGTTGGTCCTGGTCAGTAATCTAATCTGCTGTTCAGAGTATGACTGTTTGGGCTGTCCCCAAAACTAATTCTATCAGGACACTATTGAATTGGTCCCATCAGGTCTCAGAATATTGAGAAAGGACATATGGAGGTCCTCAGGTTCTTTCCTGACTATGGAATGGCACAAAAGCAAAACAATTTATAGACTTGTTTATAGATTTCATCTCTTATTATGGCATTGGGAGTCCAGGGGGCATTTCAAAAGTAGAATGAATAATTCTTGTTATATTTAAAACATGTAGAAAAAAGACAACAAAGGGACTTTGTGAGCTCCAACCACACTTCAAAGGGCTACATTTTGTTTGCAAATATCAGAGTTTCACATGTTAAAATAAAATGCGAACACATAGGTAAGAATGCTTAAACCTGCTAATAATCAGACAATTGCAAATTAAAATGATAATGGGGATTCTGTGAGATTGGGCCACGCGAGTGCCACTTTGAAAACCAATCTGACTAGAAAGTCTGAGAACTAGAAAATATTACCCTACCTTTAAAATTTTTATCCTAAGGAAACAGTTCACAAGAAGAAGAATGTTATATTTGCCAAGAAGTTTATGGCAGTAGGGTTGGTTCGTGCTTATAAAAATATGAGAGGATCTGAAATGTTAAACTTCAGAGGAATGAACAAATAAGATCAGAGTGTTTGATATAATATTACTAAGCAACCATGAAAAGTCATAAATATGGAAACAATGGAGCAATGCAGAAAATGTTCTTGTTAAGTGAAAAAGGCATACAAAAGCTCTATACTTCATATTCTGTATGATTACAGTATGTGGTATATGTTTATATATATGGACAAAAAATGAAATGGTACAGAAAAATAAAAGCAGTTGTGTTTGAGTGGAGAAAATTTGGGGTAATATAGATTAAGGATCATAAAAGCATATATGAGCAAATATAACTCTTGAAATCACTAGACACAGTATTGTAAGGTACTAAATATATCAAAAATGCTCTATTGTAAACTTTGGAGCATTTTAAATTTGAGACTAAAGGAATAGTGAGAAACGTAAACCTATAAAATATTCCATAGAGTTATGCTTTCACTTTCTCAAAACAAGCCCCTTCAATCAAATTTCTATACTTTATTTTATTATGAATGCAATACATAACTTACAAATGATATACACACAAAAAAGCAAAAAACAAAATCAATAATTCACCCCCACATTGTTGGGACTTTACCCTAACTCTCCTTTTGTTTTATGAAAATGAGATCCTACCATGAATACTAACTATTTAGTGACTTTATATAAGATAGTCTGCATTTTTCAAGCAAACTTCTATTTTTAGACAGTTTCTTTCCTGTTCTCCATGACCCGCTCTCAGCCGGTTGTAGCTACCATTTGTTAGTTCAGGCAGTGTGCCAGGTACTGCACACGCGCTCGTCTACACCACAGTGTCTGTTATCAGCTGGACTGCAGTCACAGCAGAGCAACCGTGGGGATGGAGAAGGGGACCAAGACTCAGCCTTCCTCCTCCCAACCCCCACCTCTTGCTTTGTAAATGCATCTTCATTGGCTGGGATCAGCCCTGAGGGCAGTGTCACCAAGAGAGATGCCCTGGCCCATGCACCTCATTCTCTTTGTTCCCTGGCTTTGGCACTCTCTCCTACCCTCAGCCAGATGCCCTGCGATGCTCTGAGATTCACAACTTGAGCATATCCCTTGCGTGGGCCTCTGTTGCAGCAGTGACTGACTACAGATCACTCCTGCTGGCCCGAGTGGTGTTTCATAGGATCACAAGAAATTTTAAAAATGACGCTGGGATATTAGCTCGTGGTCCTCCTGAAAACCACTCTGATCCTAAGGTTTATTATTATTGGTATTTTTACCACTGCAAGAACAATCTTAATACATTAAATGAATTGTAGAGAATTCTATTACCATAGAATCTTAGATATTAAATGAATATTTATTGAACAATAGTAGAACTCCCCCGGCCTTCTTTGTATATCCCAACAGCCACCTGGAGGGCTTTGACCATGCCTTGACTTAGGCTTCTCCAAAAGAGACAGCTTCCTCTGTTACCTTCACCCTGCTGTCCTCAAGGAAATACCAACCACTTGCCTCAGTCTCATTCACACAGGCCTGGGTTAGAATCCTAATTCTTTCTCATACCAGTCATACCAGTCCCTTAAGAACTCTCCATCTCCTTGTCCATGAAATGAATATGAGGTCTGTCTAGAAGGAATCCAGCCATGAACTATGAAAAATAGAGACCTTTATTGAAGAAGATACAATATACAAGAAACATTGTACATAGGACAATAACACCTCAGTCCCCCAGGGTAGGCACCTTGGGACCTCATACCATTCTCCCAATCCCCATCAGGTGCCCTGTTGTACTTTCCTGAATCTCACTGATGGTCTGAAATCTCTTCCCTTTCAAAGGTGATTTAAGTTTTAGGAAAACCCAGAAGTTGCAGGGCACCAAGTCAGGGCTATAGGGGGGCTAAGTCACCTGGGTGACTTGATGTTTCACAAAAAAACTGCATGAGACATGATGCATGAGTGAGTGCATCATGGTGATGAAGCTGCCAATCACCAGTTGTCCATAGCTGTGGCCTTCTGAGTAATCCAAATAGTTTCCACAGAAGAATGCTCGAACTTAATGCACAATTTGACACAGGTTCATTGCTCTACTCACTCACTCATTTTGACTGTGACAGCCACACAGTACACACATTCACTGAACGGCATCTACCATCTCCACTGACTAATACAGTGAAGCCATCATTGTTCACACATGTGCATTCCAGTCCACTCTCCTTGGCCTGCAGGTTATGTGAATGTCGTACAAACTGTTCTCATTATATTAACAACAGCTGGACTTTTTCCAGACAGACCTCATATATCAATGTCTAATTTATAGAGTTTACAAACATCAGGTGTTTACCATATTGTCTGGCACACATAGGTGGATTGGAATGGTAAGTATACAGGAAGCTTAATTTACCTTTCCACCTGAACAGAAGCTAGTATTCTGCCCTTCTCAACCCTGCTGTGTCTATACCCTATAATCCCTAGCCTCCTTTACTCTCAGTCCTACTTGCCATGCACATTCCTAGGATTTAGAGGCTGCCACCACTTTCTTTCCATGTTCCCACTCCAATACCGCTAATTACAGTATTACGCTAACGGTTACTAACTCACACGACCCATACTCTCTGACCTCAGCCTGCTTGGTCCTCACTGCAGTGTTTTATTTCTCTCCTGCTAGATTGCAGTTCCCTTAGCAGCTTCTCAAAATTTCCATGCATTTAATAATTCCAATTGCATGTCCACCTTCCTTATTGTCAACAGAAGAGCTAGCCTCCTGTTTCAAAGATCACCACTGTATAGAATAGTCCATGGCAGCACAATATATATTGCAATAATCTCACCAAAGCATTCTTGTTACGACTATCATTTCCCTCCTGAAAACTGTTCAGTGTCTATCCTCACATGCAAACAAGATTATGATCATGATTTTGATTTAGTTTTATTTCCCCTTTATGAGCCCTACATTTCAAGAAATTTGAGTAAGTCAAAATCTCTTCCTATTTCAGCACTGCACCTATCCTATGACCGTTTCTTTTTTTAGACTGCTGCTCCCCTGCATTTTTCAGGTATCAAAATGCTGTCCTCCTTCAGCCTCCTAATTAAAATTTCATATGTTCCAAAAAACCTTCTATGATTATTCCATCTTACTTTCCTAATTTAAAGCATATCGCTCTCTATTCTACCAGCAGGGTGCATTCCACCTTTTATCTACATTTCATTCCTCCTCTGAGAATATTAACTCCTTAAGAGAATGCAAGCAGGAGTTACATACATTTATAGGTTCTTAGGAAGCCATTGTTGAAGCAGTTCATAGCCAATGGAGAGGGCAGGTTTGGAGAACCCTCTCCGTTCTTTTCCCTCTGTCTTTAAAGTCTCTCTTTTTTAAAAACATGTTTTTTAATCCTGACTCAAGGATATGTTTGTTGATTTAGAAAGATAAGAAGGAAAACAGAGAGTGAGAGAGAAACATTGATCGGTTGCCTCCTGTACTCACCTCGACTGGGGATCAAAACCACAACCTAGGTATGTGTCCTGACTGAGAATTGAACCTGCTACCTTTTGGTGCAGTGATGACACTCCAACCCAGCACTCAGCCAGGGCTGAAATCTTTTTGAAGTAAAAAAACCTCTACCCAGAGTAAACTCCCCAGGGAGACAGGTCAAATGAGGATCAGGTCCTGTGTGTTCCAGTGGGGATCTTTGGAACTGAAGACACAAAACAGAGGGAAGAGGATACACTTGAACTGTGGTCCACAGGGCTTTGCCATCTCCTATTGCTACTCAGCGTCAATGACCCTGTGATTTTCTCTGGGGCTGAGGAGTGTCTTCAACCCCAAACCTTGGGTTTTGCAGATTACAGCTTTGTCAAGTAAAGCTCCCTCTGCCTGGAACTTAATTCGTGATGATGTTAGCTGGAGCGGCCTCCAAACTAAGAAATACAAATACTAGTTAAATATATGTCATGCACCTTGTCATAAAGAGTTTGAGTTAAGCACAGAAGGAATAGAGAACCAGAAAAAAGGACAAAATAAGCACGGGTTGAAAATGTGTAGCTTTACATATATGTGTGCATGTGTAAATACATGTATTGAGGGTGTGTCTATCACCTACAATAACAGCAGTGACATTTTAGGGAACAGGAATTTTTATCTTTTATTAGATCTCATCTTACGCATGGAGACCCTTTGGAACTATAATCTTCCATTATACTGTTGGGCTAAAACTTTCAATAAAAATAAGGCCTGAGTTCTTAAGCAAAGTTGCTGTCAACTGTTGGTTTCTCATTGCCTGTTACTTAGATGTCACATGAACCCTAAATAATTTTTAAAAACATCTCTACATCAATAGAGGGAAATCTGAATACATCTATTTAAAGTATCCTATTTATAACCAGAAAGTGCCTCTTTACTCCTCTTTCTATGAAACAGTGACACCTACTGCTCGGCAGGGCTAATCCTGGGGGATGTTCTCAATCAAGAACGGTCAGCGTTTCACTGATTTCACCTTAGAGCCAGACGCGGGACCAGTTACCATCTCTTCCTGCTCGCCATCCTGCCGAGGCCCCTCCAGGGCACCCACCATCACGTTTGAACCTCTACACAAACTGGTTTCTTTCCTTCTGAATCAGTTTATTTCCTGAACAACAATTCTATTAGGAAGTCTTTCTTCATTTGGAGTTCAAACTTGTGTCTTTCAACCTGTAACTTTCTCTTAGCTCCTCGGACTAGTGCTCAAGGAGTAAAATTCCTTTTCCTTATGACCATCTTAGAAACAGAAAGATGTCATAACCCATCAGAGTTTTCTTCTTCCAGCTAAGTAGCCTCAATTCCTTCAGACTTCCTGGATATTATTTCAAGCCCGTCTCTGCATCTTTCCTATTCTGTACATGTGCTTTTATTGACTCACATACATTAGAAAAATAAAAGCACACATCACAGAACGTCTGTCATGATATACATGATTGATAGCCTTAGTTACATGGCAGCAGTGATGTAGTGGGTGAGCCCATGAAGTTTGAAGAGAGATCTGGGTTCAATCCTGGTTCCCCTACATGAGCCTTCACTCCTATGCAAATCACCCAGCCAACTCTAAACCTTTGTTTTCTCAGCTATAAAATGAATGTGACAATAATAACCACCTAGTAGGTTTGCTGCAAGACTTATATGAAATTCAGCAAGGCATTGTGTGAAGAGCACAGCTATTCAGTGAGTACTCAATAAATGGAAGCCTTCTTGTTATTAACCAGCTGCTTCTGAACTAGATAAACAAATATGAGAAAAGTCGAGGAGGAATGGGAAGTGAGAAGCAATAGAGGAAGTAGGAGAAATGGAGGAATGCACATGTTTTAAATTAACTATAAAATGTAAAGTTTCTTAAAATCTGGGCCAATTTTATGAATATCTTATGTGCCAAGCTCATATCCAGTGTCTGGCATATAAAAGGAGATTAGTAAGTATTTTCTGGATGAACGAACTTCATATAGATCAAAATATACTATACAGCAATAGAGGAAAAACATCATAAAGTTAGTATTAGAGTGACATTTCCTATATGAAATGTGATACAATATAAAAGGCCCAAATATAACAGATGTTGAGCCATGCCTAGGTTGCATGGTACATTTAAAAACCTGAAAGAAGCTGTTCATTCAGCTATTTTAATTCATTTGGAAACTCTCCAAGACATATTGTGCACATATACTAAACACTTTTCTACATAAATATCACCATTAAAAATTCATTTTTAGTGACTGCCTATGTTTAAGCATAGGTGCTAAAAATTCAAAGTATAAATTATCATTTTTTCCATAAAGAAGCTTATAATCTAGTTAAGAAAATAATTAAGGATGAAAGAACCGTACAGCCAGTAGTAGCCAAAGCACCCTAGCAGGCATCTCACATTATACCTGAAAAACAATTAAATCATTTTCCATTATATATGATTCATACCCAATTTTGGAGGTTTATTAATACCCCTCTAAGTTAGGTAAAGTGCCTAAAAAAGAAAAACAGAAATTTGAAAATATTTGAATGAACTTTGAGGCAGTTTGTAGTACACTTGCTGACCACATGGCACTGAGAGAATTCAAGTTCAGCAGAGGTCTCAAGGAAAGCACGAGGGATACAGGAGTGAGCTGGGGTCCTAAGGGAAGAAATGCATTTATTCGTTGACTGTTTTCAGTGTAACCTTTTTGTTTGGTCTCATCATTTTCATAGTGATGAGAGAAATAATTATGCTGTCTAAATAAAATCATTGTCATGAGAGTAATATGAAATAATAAAAGAAAAGGGTCTTTGAAAATCTCATTTTGCAAATGCAAGTTGATGTTATCCCTTATTATTATTCTCTAATGAGAAGTGCATTTTCCTGCCTATCCAAAGAGATAACACATGAGCAGGATGTTACATCTCTTCCATGAGTCATCTTAACAAAATAAACCATGGTCCATTTTTTAAATCAAGACATATTGGATAGAGCTGTACACCATAAATAAATGTCCAGTGTGGCAAATTGTTTGGTCAGCCTTAATAGTTGATGTGGATTCTGATATAAAATTTTGGCTTCAGTAATTAAGGTTGACCCTGAACATTGCTAAATAAATAATTAGGATAGCTACATGGAAGCTTAGTCGTGTAGTATTTATTATACACAGTGGGTTTTAACTAATTAGCACACTTATACATGCAAAAAACTTATTATTGAATATAACAAATTCCCAGGATTCCATCTCTAAGACTCCCTTACCTGTAGTAAAAAAGGACCTTTGTGAAAGAGGAATTACTCTGATTTTCTAGCACTGCTGGTCTGTGGGAATAAATAATCAATATGAAAATTCTGGCTTATTACCCCTCCCTACTATCTGATAAGCTCAATCCTTTCTCTTCAGTCCCCCAGCCTTTTCTAGGTGGGTCCAGGAATGCCTGACATGAAGGCCACTCATGTTCTCCCACTCGGACATATGCATGGTTTGTCTGAGGGAGGTCCGCGGCCACTGCCAGAGCTGCACTGCACACTGCATGGGGCTGCTGGGGCTGCCTCCTCGACACCCTCTGGGTGCCAACAATGTGCTGTGGAAGTGAGAATGGTTCATTCATCACCGAGGACCCCGCAGCAGTGCTGCTTGTGCCCGAGTCCTTCAGGAAAGAGATTCGCTTCTGTCTCCAACCACATGCAGGCACACACTATATCCTAGGGCACCCTACGTAGAAGCCATTCTCTTTCCACAATTGCTGTAATATCTCATCTTTATCCAGTGAAAAACATTATGCTTCATTTCCCTTCAGCCCAAAAGAAAAGCTTCTATACACACCAGCTCAGACAACTAGATGTCCAGCAAAGTCAACTATTTTAGCAAAGAACCAGACTTTAAATCCCAGTATAGGATCATCAGGAAAATTCTGTTAAAGGTTTTGCTTACAAAATAGGTAAAATCTTATTAAGTTTATTGACCGTACATGTCAGTAAAATGCGTTTTATTTTTCAACTCTTTTTAATGCAAAATCAGAATTGCCTCACTATTTAAAAAAATAAAGTGTGCCTTAAATTAAAACAACATAATATTCCACATAAACTATAATTGAAAATTTTTTTAAAGAAATAATAAAATTTTTAAAACAGTGTTAATTTTTTTGCAAGGACGACACACCTGTCAAAATTTCAGATTTTCTACCTAGACTAACTTGTCATCTGTGAACAACGATACCTTTATTTCTTCCTTCTCATTCTGCACACCCTGTTTCCTTTGTCTTATTGCATTAGCGAGGATTTCTAGAACAACGTTGAAAAGCAATGGTGATAGGAAACATCTTTTCCTGGCTCTTTATCTTAATGGAAAAAAAAGACTTCAAAGACTTCAAGACTTGCTATAGAGCAACAGTAATCAAAACAGTGTGGTATTGGTGAAGGAAAAAAAAAAAAACAATGGAAAAGAATTGACAGCCCAGAAATTGACTCATGTAAATATAGCTAACTGATCTTTGATAAAGTAGCAAAGGCAATACAATGGAGAAAAGACAGGCTTTTTAAAAATGGTGATGAAACAACTAGACATCCACATGTGGAAAAAAATGAATCTAGACATGGATTTAATACCTTTCACAAAAATTAACCCTAAAAGGATCACTGGCCTAAATGTAAAATGCACAGCTATAAAACCCCTAGAAGATAACACATGAGAAAACAAATCTAGGTGACCTTGTGTATGGCAATGACTTTTTAGATACAATGCTAAAAGCAAAATCCAGGAAGGGAGTAATTAAAAAGCTGAACTTTATTAAAAGTAAAAATGTGCAGAGAACATCAAGAAAATGAAAAGACAAGCCACAGACTGGGAGAAGATATTTTCAAATAACATATCTGATAAACAACTGTTATCCAAAATATACAAAGAGCCCTTAAAACTCAACAATAAGAACACAAACAACTTGTTGGGAAGGACAGTTTCATGCACAGTCTTTCTCCCTGACTCAGTTACACAGCCACAGGCCTGGGCCTGGGCCTGTTACCTTGTGTGCAATCTGTTCCCCTGCTTCAGGTACAATGAGTGCTCTCCGACTGTTCAAAGAGTGTGTGTCTTCACAGGAGACCTGTCCAATCCAACTGCTTTATCTGTCCACAAAAAGGAGGGACGGGTTCCTTCCACTGTGGCAAGTGAGGGGAGAAGACCCTTTGGCCATGGAAGACTGACACTTGACACTAATCTTTCTCTATCTCTTGTCTGTGTAATAAAGTGCTGTCCAATCCAGTGCTTGATTGTGCTGTGTTTTCCTTGGCAACTTCCACAACGAGCAGCAGTGGAGAATTACTTGGACTTTTATTCCTGGTGGTTGGCATTGCAACTGCTGCCACAAAGAGAATTCATTGAAAATTCTACCTTTATGCATTTGTTCAACAGCACTGTCAGAGCATTGCACAGTGAACTCTGTGGGCTACACAGTAACGGGAGTGGCAATAATTGCTGTCCCCTAAAGACTTCCGCTTTTATCAACCGCTGCTCCTCCCTTACTTACTAGCAGGAGGAGGCATCTGAAGCAGTGATCCCACTAAAGGTCACAATCCCAATGATAATTAGCTCACACAACTCTAGTTACATGTAAACTCAGAGGAATAAATACCCCCAGTGACTTCTCACATCACAGATCTTCTGCAAGAAAATCTAATGAAAAAGTAAGCATTAATTATTCTTTTAGTATTAAGTCAGTACTGCTAATCATCTGTTTATTGGGCTGGCTTTTTCTGTAACATAAAAGACACATTTTTCTTTTAATCAATAAATTTATTGATTTGAATATTTTGAGTATGCCAGCTATCTCCTGCTATTGGCTTCTAGTGGGTAGAGACCAGGGGCGCTGCTAAATCTTTTCCAGTGGGTAAGACAACCCCACAGCATAGAATTATTTGGTCAAAATGTCAATAGGACCAAGAAACTTTGCAAACCACTTTTGACATATTGGATCAGTCACAGCATGTCTCCATACATGGCACAAATCCTTTTTGCCTTTTAGTTGTGTCTTTACCTTCCTTGACATAATAAAGCATAATATGCCAAAAATGTTACATATTTCCTTCCATCTTCAATATTAAAATGGCTGCACAAAATTCACCAATTTTAGTAAGTTTTTTTAAAACTCACGCTGATACGATAGCTGTCACAATACAATCTAACAAAATTGTTTCTAAGAAAGTTAAAGACAACTAAGCACTACTAGACCTTTCTTATGGAAAAATAGAAACATAATGGACTTTTTGGCCAAACCAATACAAAGAACAGTGGCTAGTGGACTGTGTCTTTTAGACAAGAAATTATTCTGAATTGGAGTGTTAGATAATATCATTACTTATAGCTAGATTTAGCCTCTTCATGTTGAATTCAAATCTTTTTAAATGTTAATTTAGGTTATCATCCAATCGGTTTTACATCCACCTGAAACAGACTTTGCTTAATTTAGTGCTGTTAGGAAGTCTCGTCTTGGGACAATTTCATGCATTCAAAACAAATCCTTAATCTTTGCTATAAACATATGAAAGGATCAGGTATAAAACAATTTAACATCCCTTGAGATCCTAAAGCTGGGATTAACTCATAACTAAGCAGTCCTCAGAGAACTGATCTGGAAAAGGTAAGATCCCCATGGATAAATAATTATGTATAGGAATTTATTCTTCTAGGAATAAATGATGGAGAAACTTTTGATCTTAGGTGAACTCGTAAGTCTTTAAAAAGACCTAAATTCATTCACTTGGAAAAAAGTAGGTAACCTGGTATCTATTACTAAGTAAAGAGGTCCAGGGTGAAGTCCAGCATAGACAATGAAGAGAACAGACGTGCCTTAGTGAAGAATACAAAAATCCTGTGTGTGATGCCCCCCCTTTTTTTTGCCTACATAGGCAGACTACATACATGGAGTAGCATTCATTCATTTATTCATTCCTCCAACAAGTATTCATTGACTTTCTATCAAATGCCTCTCTCTGTGCTGCGTTAAGGAGATACAAAAATATTCACCTTTTCGTAATGCCTATGCAAAAGGACTTATCAGTAGGGAAAATAAAGACTGATGTATGTGATTTTAGTGTATCTTCCAAGTACTGAAAAAAGAGTTGTACCAAAAGACCTTTTTAGTATATCGTTTTGTGGGACTCAATTTATCCATAATAGAAAGGGATTAAATCAAACAATCTCTTTTTTTTCTTTCAGCTCTCAGAACTCAATGTTTTTGTTATATTACTAACAAATGACCTGTAAAGTGTAAAGTCATTTTAAGTCATAAAAATTATTTGTTCTGGTTTGTTAATCATAAAAAATAGCTTTCTGTTTTTCAATGTCATAAAGATAATTCTTTGCAAAGCATTCCCCAATATCTTGTTGTGAAGTCTGATGTTTGTATTCTCATCATTTTAAAGTTTAGTTAACTGTTTTGTATATAATTGTTTATTTAAAATTTTTATATAAAGTTGATGCTAGTATTATTACCACTGTTAAAACGGTCAGTTTTAAAATTAAAACTGAGAAAGGTGTGGAAGTCACCAATCTGCCACAGGTTCAATCTGGCTTTCCATGGGGGTGGGGCTGCATTGGAGAGCTCTTTGATTTCAGTTCAATTCAGATAGTATCTACTCTGGGCACCAGAACAGACGCTAGTGCTGGACAGGGAGATAAGGTTTTGAAAGGATAAGATACCTGTATCACTAGTAGATGTTACTAAAAGATTGTCTGCGCTGGGGAGATTCTTAGCTCTAAGGTTAATCATTTGCATAGACATATGTAAAGAGACAAACAGTATAACACAACCATACACCCTATTGAGGTCCTACTGTGTGACATATAACTGTTCTACTATGGATCCTCAGACCAACCACCGACATAAACAAACTTCCAGGAGTGCTGAAATATTTTGTCAAGGGTTTTACAGCTGCCTCCAGAGTTTGCCCAGATCACTACTAAGTTGCCAGCTCTGTCCTCCTGGCACTCTTCTGCCTGGTTCTCAAATTCCCATTTGACTTTAGAGCCTGGCTCCTAATGCTTGGCTCAAGATCCCTAGATGATATTAGACAAAATTTTCTGGTCATTTCCTTATAGAGATGATTCTGGTATTTGTCCTTGTGACCCAAGTGTCACGAGCCATGCATAAGTGACACTGGTGACATCCGTGGTTGTATCAGAAACACGTGGAGCATTACAACCAAACCTCCAAAAGAAGTTAGACATCAGTCATATTTGAGTCACTTGTTCTACGAGGTCATGATTGGGTCTCTATCATCTTCCTACAGACTTTCTCCTACTCTACACAGTGTGTTCCAAAATGAAGCACTACTTGTCATCCCCTGAATACCCCATGTGCTCTCATACTTCTGAGCCTCTACATATATAGGAAGGTTTTCTGTGCCTTCTTTTCATTTTAGGGATTCCTACATGTGTCCTTCAAATTAGCTCAGGTGTTATTCCCTCTTGGAAGCATTCTGGTATCCCCACACCAAGGGAGGTGATCCTCATCTGAGACCCCACATCAGCTCATCCACTGTTGAATAATTTTCACTTTCTTGTCTGTTTTCCAAAGATACTAAGAGCTCTGCAGAGTCTTGTTCATCTCTGAGTCCCTGGTGCCCAGGACAGAGTCTGGAATGAAGTGTGTGCTCCTCGAAGTGTGGATTGAGTACGTAAATGCATTCGTAACAATGGCACCTTAGCTGCTGAATGTCACATTCTTGGGATTGTTCATGGGTTACTCTCATGTTCAGAAATAGTTTCATCTTTTCTATTTGTAATTGCATTGTGTTCTGCTGCTGCTGCTTCCTTTTCCAAGTTTTCATTAAGAATAAATATTCAATATTTGAATTTTTTTACCTGTGGAGTTTGGGGATTTTTCTTTGTTATCAATACTTGTCTTGGTATTTGTGTCTTCTGGTGAGATACTAGCATTCACTCAGTCAACACACTTTTATGTTTTGGGAGTATTTTACAAAGTACCCAAGTACTGCATCATAACAGTTTAACTTCCCATTTATTATAACAATACCTTTTTTCTACCACCTTACTTCATCATATTTTCCATTAGAGTTCTTCAAACTCTTTATAATCCTTTATGGTTGGAGATTTATAGCTTACTTTTTAAATTAGCCATCCTCATATATTAGCTTGGGTTTTCTCAAATTTGTTCAGGTGGCAAAATGCCTGGAATAATGATCCATGCTAATGTATTGGGCTCAGATTTAAAGGAGAAGCCATTTTAATTACAGAAAACATGGCTGTATTATAAGTACACAATATAAAAATTATGACGCCAAATGCACATAATCTTAAAAGAGAAACAAATTGGTAACCAGACATAATTATTGCAGTCAGTCATTTCTTATTTCTCTCTATTTGTTATAGAAAAAAATTGAATGGGAATATTCCATATTTTTAAAAGATCCTATATGAAGTCCCATTGTTTTTCTGGCAAGCCAGTATTTCTCTCTAGATAAAAGGTAATTTCAATATTTCAGAGTGTGTAAGTATGTTATTTTCTATGACATGGTTTTTCAAACTATGTTTCTATGCAACACATATCTTTCTCCATTAAATGAGTGACAGAAATATTTTTCCTAATTTATAGATAAATGTAATGAATATCATTTAGTTCATTTTGTGTTTTTTTCTTGTGATTTTTTTCTTCACTATGGTTCTTTCTAGGATACCTACTAGTAGATGAAAAAATGAATTTCAAGTAGCTAATGAGTGTTGATACAAACCACGTAATGGTATTAATAGTAACAATCACTCTTAATCATCTGTTTTATATGTACTAGGCACTATGTTAAGAGTTAAGGCTTTTATTTATTTATATCATATGAGGTAGTTCTTTTACTAACAAGAGAGAATTCTATTTCCACTTTACAGATGAGGAAACTGAGGCTACAGGGGATAAATAAATTGTCTCAAAGTTTCTGCTTCTCCTGCATCATTCCCTTGCCCAGACTTTCAGATGTAGTCTGGGAAGTGTATTGGGGTGAACAGAGGAGGATATTCTAATTAAATCTCTTTGTGACATTTGTGGGATGGAAAAGATTAACCCAGAACTGTCTAGTCTGTGTTCCATAAAGCCGTTATTTCATTTCTAGTTTTGGTGTGTAGAAGGTGGATCTTTTCATTTTTGCAGGGTAGCAAGATATAAATTGCACTCAAATATCTCCAACAACCGTCTTTTGCTACAAGACACTGTAATATTAGCACAGTTTTCTCATTTAATTCTCAGTGTAGCTGCCCTCTTTCAAGTTCTATATCCAGGACCAGAAGGATTCTGTCTTGAGTGGTTTCATTCTAACACACGAGGCTTCAGTGAAAAGCAGGTGCAGTCAAGAATGAGTGAATTTGGACCCAATTTATGAAATAATATATTTTCCCCTTTATGAAGTGAAATAGAGCCCTTTGAATTTATAGCCACCAAGGAGCTTTATTGACATGTGAAATTCTGAATACTATTTAGATAAATCACTGAGTTTTGCCTAGTACCATCTCATGATTTGTGATGCTTTCCAGTGACTCTGGGTCCAGAAATTAAAGAATGGCTTGTGCTTATCCATGCATATCATTCTTCATCTATGACAGAGTCTGGGAAATAGAGTCATATTAAATTTTAATTAGATTCAGAAATAACATCCCTTCAGGGCAACAGAAAAGAAGATAGCTGTGCAGAGAGTTTAAGATACATTAAAAACCCACATCAAATATACATCAAAACACATATTTAAGTACTCATGGGTAGTCCAAATAGCCGTCCACAAGAGCATCCGTTTGCTTAAAATGTGTCTCAGGGAGAGTGCACCTGCCACACACAGCTCACCATCTGTGGCTTTCCATTACACTGAGCGGGCACAAGCCCTTTGGGAAGTGTACCTCCACAGGCCTGCCCTCTGCTCTCCCGGCACGACTGGGAAGGTCACAGTGGTGAACAAATGTTCCTACCCCTTCTCCATTCTATGATGCACCATGATTTAGTGCAGCTGTGGTGACTTAAGGACAATCTCCTTTCACGTTTTAAAAAGCTACTCATGAGAAATGAGTACTATGTGATGGCAAGGAATAACACAGAGGAACATTGCTAAAATGCTAGTATTGAAGAACAAAGAAATTCCTGCCTGCCTGGTGGTGTTGGATATTGTTGATCTCTCAAGACTTTTGATGTTATCTAGACTTGACACTCCTCTTACTTTTATGACAGGTAAAGGCTCCCTCCTCTGTTCCCCTCTCTTTAATACTGATGTTACTAGACTTCAGTAACTTAACCCTTTGCTCTTTTCTCTTCACACACTGATTCAGTTTGATGTCTTTATCTTGCACCCGCATATATGTGATTTTGCCTCCAGTTCTAGCTTCCACCTCATGATTCAGTCATATAATCTTAATCTAGGCTGCACACCAGCACCTGACAAAATCGGTGTACCAAAAAACAGGACCCATTATCTCTCTGCCCTCCACTCCGACTCTCCTAGTGGTCTGATCTTCTTCAGAAATGAGGAAGTCATGCTTGACTCATCTATGTCCTACATATCCCTCATTCAATCTATCACCAAGTCACACCAGTTATAGCTTCAGAAGGTTTCTAGCATGCACTCCCTTTCTGTTCCTCTGTATACCTACTTCTGACAAAGTTAGGCCCCCCCCATCTCTTGCCTCAACAAGTTCAGTAGCTTCCTAACTTTTTCTTTTACTCCAGTCTTGTTCCAACTGCTTAATTAATCCTCTGCACAACTGAAGTGGTCGCTCTCCAATGTATACTTGATCAGATCACTGTAGTCCTCAAGACCCTTAAAGACTCTCCATTGACAGCGGGATGAAGTTTAAGTTCTTAGAGTGGCATATAAATACCTTTATGTCCTGATACAGTGTTCCTATACTCCTAGTTTCTCTTTACTATCAACCACATGTCTCATACTCTAATAAATATGTATCATATTCCTTTGCATTTTACACCTTTATTTACCTTGACCCCTCTAAGATCTCTTCTTCTATGTCTAATTTCTCCTCCTTCTCAACCTCATATTTTATACCCTAATAAGTATAATCACATTCCCTTAGCATTTTGTGCCTCCATGCCCCTTGATCCCTCCCGTCTTTCTTTTCTTAGCTAACACTCATCCTTCAAGGTGTTATTTTCTTCTGAGAGTCATACATGAACCCAAAGCTGGACTAAATGTTCCTCTGTGCTCCCAAAATACTCAGCATGTAGCCATACTGTCCTTGCTACTTATGAGAATACATTTTGCGTCACTTACCCACTATATAAGCTCTGTAGGAGCTGCTTCCCTATTTTATTTTATTATGTCTAATGCCTAGCTTAGTATCCCACATATAGTAGTTGCTCAATAAATATTTCCTGATGTGAACTGAGAGGTATTTTGAACATTACTATAGATACATGGGCCATGACTTAAATTTTGATTTCCTCATAATTATATTTTATTATTCAATTTTAAAAGTGTTTGGTGAATTCATTTCTGATGATTGCAGGGTAAATATAAGGAGAAAAATAAGATATGGCTCTTAATCTGAAGGAATTTACCAGTGTAATCAAGATGTGAGATATTTCATAGTCACTAGTTAATTACATATATTGCATGTTTCATAAAGACACACGTACATAATTTATGCATTTATGTGCATCAGTATTATATATATTAAACATTCAAAAGATGCTTAAGATTACCAATGGTATAGCAGGCATTATGACAGGCACTGAGGATTTGAAAACTAATAAAACGCAATCCTTACCCTCAAGGAGTTTGCAGTCTCGTCTGGGAGTGAACTGAGGAGCAATTGGAAATTTACAATGCAGTGTGATGAGTGCTCTATGTGTTGGGCCCCGTGCTGGGCACCAGGAATATCCATGAGGAAGAGAGCACATCTTTCCTGTGGAGCTCACATGAGAACTTCGCAATGGATGGTACATGCAGTAGGCCAAAAGAATCAGGGAGTGGAGAGATGAGTATAAGCTAAGAAGTAGACAAAGATTTCATGCAGGAAGTGGAATCTGAGTTTGACATTAAAGGAAAGGTGAAATGGGCTATGATTAGACTCATCAGACAAAATAAAAAATTGCTTAGAATAGATGTAATTGCAATTAAAGTATAGTATATAATTTTCTTTCCTCTACTTTACCCAGGAAAAAACCAAATATGTTTTTGCTGCTATATCTCTAGTACTATTTTAGAGAGAGAGGAAAGGAGAGAGAGAGAAACATCTGTTTGTTGTTCCCCTTATTTATGCATTCATTCGTTAATTCTTTTATGTGCCTTCACCAGGGACTGAACCTGCAACCTTGGCATATCAGGATGATGTTCTAACTGAACTACCCTGGCAGGTTTGTTTTGTTTTGTCTTGTTTTTATAAAACAAATGGTGAAATGATCAAGGAAATACAGTTTATTGTTAGCCTTCTCCAGCTCTCAAACATTCACACTTAAGTTAATCTGCTCTGGATTTTGAAAGGCCTTTGGCCCCTTTCAGCCTAGCAGATATAACTATGATTGCAGTTATGGCTAATTTTAGGGAGCTACTTCAGGCCTATTAAGCAAGCAGAAGGAAATGATGAACTAGATTCACGTTCTTGTACCTGTTCAATGTATTTACAGAGCTCCTCAGGACAATTAAAAAAGAAAAAACATGTTCCTGATTCAGATTCTTAATGCTGAGTGAACTGCACCTGATTTCACACTGGTGCTTATGTAACAACAATAACATGAGCCGTGGTCGACCATGGTGCTCTTACTGAGCCACACTTTACACAGTACACTTCTGTAGAACAGAATATCAAGAGAGAAAAAGAAATCCTCCCATTTTTTGTGATGATAAGGGTGTTTAAGTAAAAAGGGTGTTTATAATCACCACCATCATCATGATGGTCGTTTCTACCAAGTGACAGTGGTTCTAATAGCAAGTATATATAATGCCACTGCTTCAAAGCATGCCGAAATGAAGAACAATACAATAAAGGCAAAAATAATGCTGTCTTTCTGACAAATGGTGAACTAAACTAACTTCTTAAGCCTTCTGTTAGAAAATATCTGGGAGTGCCAAATAAATTTTGATGGGTTTTAAATATAGCTAAATTTCAAATTTAACAAAGAATATCTCCAGTGACAAAATTAATAGGAAAATAAAAGTCAGGACATCAAGCACAACTTGACATTGAGGGAAGAAGAGATTTAGAATGGTGGTGGATGTGGTGGTACCGAATATGAGAAAATTAAGGAAGTTACCATATTTTGTAGTAGCTGGAACATTGGGTTTTAATTCCCAACATAGACAAATCATATAAACCTTAAGTAAGTCAGACAGTTGGAAAATGAGAGACCTCTATGTATACTAGGAACAAGCAAGGCACCATCATAAATAAGGAGTATAAAAATTATGAGTTTTACTTCTGGTTTTGGGAAGGTGGTACTAGACCAATGTTCTCATAGATTACTATAAACACTGAAAAAATGACACAAAAAAGATAAAATTGGTGCACTAAAGAGAAGATATAGTAGGTGGATTATACAGGAGAAATGATATTTTGAAGAGAATGACTGAGAGTGAGTTTACTCATTCTTGCAGCATTTAGTGGGGCAGCTAGAGCTCCGTTAAGAAACATTCAGTTCTCCTGCGACAGAGAACTAGGGGGTGAGTTTGAGGAAACTTCTGCTGCTGGAACACCAGAAAAGAACCCCATAAGAGAGAGAAGAAGAAATAGGGAGTCCCAAATAATGTGTATAAATTCTTCCTCCAAATCTAGCTAATGTCTAAATCATGGATGGGTAGGAACAGACTCAAGAAAAAGCGAAGAATGTACTTCTCTAATTCTATGTTATGACCCTGCAAAAGGCTCCTGATGACCCTTGAGCTACACATGTATTGAACAGATGCAAAACAGCATACCGAAGGCTTTCAGAGCTGAAATACAATATAAACTACCAACCATCACAGCCAACTCCTTAGTAGTGAGTACATGGGACAGATCCAAAGCAGCTTAGCAAAAACTTCAACAACTGAACTGACACTGAAACCACTACTAACACCAGAAGGCAAGGCAGAACTTGTAGTCTTAACTGAGTTTAACGTTAATCTTAAATTGCCCAGAGGACTTTAACAGAACTCAGAAGTTTTAGACCATGGCATTCAAAATGTCTAGGATAAAAACTGAAATTACTCAATATACCAAGGACCAGAAAAATGTCTGATACTCATGTGTGGTGAAACTATAGAAAGGTTAGTACTCTTATCTGTTTCTGCTGAGAATGCAAATTGTTACCAACACTACATACAGCAATCTAGTGATTTGAGATTAAGGTAAAGATGCTTATAGCCTATGAGTGAGCAATTTAACTTTTATGTCTGAACCTTGGAGGAATTATAGTAAATATGCTTGGAAAACATGTGCAAGTAATGTATTAAAATGAAATAAAATAATTATAATGAGGGAAAAAGTAGAAACAATTTGGCTTTATGAGATATAATGACAGCAAATTTTATTGATAAAATACAAAATTACTGCATATTGTTTCTGGATACCTATAAAAAAGTTTAAAAACATGATTTGAAATGATAAACTATTTTTTAGTTTTCATGTGATAGTCATTACATTTAAGGAGGAGGAAATAGGGTGAGGGCATAGCTGTATTGCTAAGATGGTTTGTTGGTTTATTTGTTTGTTTTTAAATAAATAGACAAGAAGCAAAGAAAAATAATTTAAAAAAGGGAAATAGCACAATTACTTATAACTCCTATTTATGCAATGCATTTTACAACCCTTTTTACCCAACAGTATTTTACTTTGTGATACCTTCATTCAACTAGTTATTCAGAGATGAGAAAAAAAGGGAAGAAAAACTCTCTTATCTGGTGCCCCACCTCCTCTCCCCCTCCCTGTTTTTAGCCATCAGTTTTAGGGTAGGCAGGGTCCTGACTGCAATGTACACATTTAGGTTCTTCTTTATTTGTTGATCTATAACTCAGAGTCCCTGCTTTCCCATTTCTCACACTTGGTTGTATCACTTTAAAATTTCTTTTAATTGGGCAATAGCTTCACAGGTGCTAGAACTGCCATGTTAGAAATGTTATGAATTTCATCCTCCCATGCATGTGTTCAAACGTTTTAGGGCATAAGTGAGCATCATTTGAATGCTTTTACTTGCTCTTCTAAAGCAGTTCCATTGATTGAGGAAAAGCTCTACAAACCAAGATGTCAAAAATAGAATGTTATAGTTCAATGCTATGCAACAATTGAAAATAATGACATGGAAATATGTTCCCACAATACTATTAGGTAAAGAGTTTTCAGATCGATAGTATTGTTACCAGAGAAACACTTGTTCTTCTTTCCAACGCAGTAAAGAATTACAGATCAGCAAGCCTACTACCATGCAAGCAAAGTTTATTAGTGCTAAGTTCTCATGGGAGAACAAAAGCAAGGGTTGCTAGAGAAATAGTTGCAAAAGCAGGGTGGCCAGAAGCTGAGTGGCCACCACCTGGCTGGCCAGAGGCCAGGTGGCTAAAAAAGGGAATGGCTAGAGGCTGGCTGGCCAGAGGATCTCCCATAGCCCCAAGAGAAGCAGACTGGCTAGGAGTCCCCAGTGTGGCAAGAAAGGGCCAAGGGGGCCAAGAGAGCAAGTCCTTTGTTCTGAGGACTTATATGTTTGGCAGGATAGGGATGAGGGAGTTACATTTTGGTAAGGGTGGTGCCAGCTTCCCCCTGGGGAGACATGACTACCCAAATGTAGGTATGTGTGGGGTTTTCAACCCGAATCCTTATCTTGATCCAGACTCTATTTGTTCATTTTGCATATGTGTCAGGAGGCAGGCAGTTAACTAAGGTTGTTTTATTGGTCCTTTCTTAGGGCACTTTAGATCCCTCCCTTTCACCCTTCAAGGCCTTGGAATGAATACACTATCTCAAGGTTTTCCTTCTCCCAGCTGGTGGAGATGATACCAGCTCCCCCCCCCGCCCCCGCACTATCACAATTTACTTAGGTTTTTTTGGAATGGCTGGCAGCCTTATCGAATGAGGCTCAGATCTACTGGGCCAATGGGTGAGACATATCTTCCTTTGCTTTTAGCCTCCTGTGTTAAGCTCTTTGTTAGATTGCAATGGTGAGGGTCCTGCCTTTATTTCCCCTCTGGCTGCTCATTCTATCATAACAGTATGATCACAGTGACATGAAAATTATGTTAAAATTAACAATTATAAATACATGCATGTATAGACACTTATAGCCAAAGGATGAAAGTAGAGGGAAACTAGATTTACCAAAACATTAACGGTGTTTGACACCAGTTAATGGAATCTATGAGCACTTTTGTCTTTCTTTCTGTATTGTCTATTGTTCAGTGGATGGTCTTACTTTTGTAATTTAGAAAGGTCAGCTTCAGACTGAAGGCAATTAATTTCAATAAAGAAAAACATCAGAAATATGAAAACAATTGCCCACTTTCTAGAAATAGTGAGGTAAAGTTGAAGTGAAATCTAATTGTTTGTGACTCATTCAAAAATGGTTAAATTTAATTTTGTTACCAAATTTGTAACTACATTTGGTTTTGAAAAGAGTGCATTTTCCAACCTTTGTGATCATCACTTTCAGCACAAACCTAATATCTGATAGGATTTCTTTTTAAATTCTGCAATCAAAATCCAGGCTCCAGAGCTGCTTTTATTTTCTAGACGATTTCTAAGACTGGAGGATCCAGATGACTTCTACGCAACAGGGATGATTTATATTTTCTTTCTATTTTTAGTAACATCAAAGTAGTGTTTGTGGCCACTAATCACATGGAATTAAATAAGAAAAACTTGTTATTAAAACATAAAGTGAGCTTACTTTCTAGTCCATCCCCAAATAACAAATAATCTAAATTATTTGCTTGAGCTACTCTAAGACACAGGGAATCTGTGCAATCTTTATTCTCCAGCATTTGGACAATACCTAATCCAAGTATTTTGATGCCATGTGCCGAGCAAGACAATGAGAACACAAAAATGCTTGCTGCTGGGCTATGTTTCTCGTTCTTTTCCTGCTTAGATTTCTCATCTTTAATATATTGGACTGACTTTTTTGTTCATGGTTCAGTAGAAGGGCGGTTCACAAAGGTTTTTTTTGTAAGTTTCTGAAGATAAAGCACCAAATTATGTACCCAAACTTCTATATAAATAAGGTGTTTATTTTATACCAGAAACATGAACTAAAGAATGGAATTCTGAGTGGCATATCAGCTGGCCTTGAGTAGCTACAATCTCTGAGTCTTTGTGATTCGCACAGTTGTGTTATTGTAGCTAGAAATCAGTGCAACTTGAATTCATAAAAACCTCTGGTGAAGAATTATTCAGTTCATCTAATTTGGCATTTTTTTGAAACTATATATCTCTGTGCATAGTATATTTGAAAGTGTTCTGAAAGTTTTTCTGACTTTAGTTTTCCAGATCAGTTAAGATATCTATGGAATCATGAGTCTTTGCTGTAGCTGTTCTCTTTTTCTGAATAGTTCTTCAGCCAGATAACTGCTTTCATAACTTCTTCACCAACTTCAAGTCTCTGGTCAGTGCTTACCTTCTCCATGGTTTATCTTGAAGACCTTAATTAATTCTTCAAACTCCTTAATCCACATTTTTCCTCATTGCCATTCCCCTAATTTTCCTTTCTTTGATCTAGTTTTTCCTTTTTCCATAGCAGTTGTCAACTTCCACCAAACTATATAATTTACTTATCTCTTATATTTATTGTTAAGTGTATATTTCTTTCTCCTAGAATGCAAACATCTTCAGGGCAAGAACCTTCATCTATTTTGTTCAGTAATGAATCCCAAGTACTAAAAATATTTCCTGGTTCATTAATATATGCCACTTAAAATCAAATGATGTATCAATGAAATGTCAGCAAGTTAGGTACTCTATTCTTTTTGGAATATATGTAATATAGTATACCCCACTGTAAGGGCTTCAAACAATATTTCCTGATACATTCACTGAACAAAGACACTACTACTACCCAGCACACAAGGATTCTGTCATAGACAGATTACTGTTTAGGCATTTGGTTATATCAGTGGTAATGTTATAGTCAGTGGTCATTTTTAGTAAGATTCCCTTGTAGAGGTACAGGTCTTTCACAAAGGAATATTTTAATCTAAACATGTTTCTGGACTCCAAAACATACACTGATGAACATCTCCTCTCTACTGTAGAAATATAGCTGCAAGAATGAGGGAAAGAAGGAAGTATAAGACAGAAAGAAGCATTGAACCATGCTTTTTCATTTCAGAGTGTGTAGTCAGAGGCATGAAGGCCCATATTGAAAAGATGTTCTTGTACAGCATCTTTGAGTTATGTGAGAAATTAATGTAACAAATGGAAAGAGATCAAATGATCTAATCAAGCCATAAATACATTTCCAGAATATTCGTAGTGTCTCGGGCTATTGAGTGAACGAGTTGTTCTAATGTGGCCTCACTCAATGAAATCCAAAAGCATGACCAAGCATCGCAGAGAATGTATTTGACTGGCCCCAACTAGCTAGTCTAAGCCATAACAGAGGGCTCTCACATCTGTGCTGCTCAGGATGATGGATGGTGTGTAAGTGCAGCTGATTATTGTCTTGGGATGGACAGAGAGCTAATGCAGGAGAGTCAGCAGTTTGTAAATCTATTACGGACATCTTGGATGAATCTGACCTTTACAGAGCCAGAGTAGAAGACAAAACAATACATAGCTCCAAGGAAAATTTGTACTTCATTTTAAATAAAATTTTAATGATAAACCAATAACAGAATCTATAGGTATTCATACATAACTTTCATGTCTTTGATATTTAGTATTTGGCTAGGACTGCATATTTCACAGATGTATAGAAAAATATATATATCTTAATTGGGTATCTAATTTTTTCCTTAGAATACATATTTCTGTATCTGTGTATGTGTGTGGGCATCAAACACTTCAAATAGATAAATCTTAACAAAAGTAGAGCTGTGTTAAGTTGCAAAATTTAATTGTCATTAGCAGTCTTGAGGTCTATTTCTTGGTTAAAAACACATATTCCGTTTAAGCTTTTGAAGTTCTTCCACTTATTAGAGAGGCTGTGAGACACGGTGTTAACAGCATAGTGTTAAGTCACCAGTCCTGAGTTCCCATGCCAACTTCACTTACCAGCTGCAGGACCATGGGCAAATTACTAGCCTCACCATCACTTCCCTCCTCCATCACAAGAGAATAATACCTCACAGAGCTCTTGTGAAGGTTCAGTGTGATAATATATAGTTTATAAATTTTAGTGCTTTTCCTCCCCATTCTTAGTGTCCTTTGTCATTTCACTGGTTTCTTCACTCTGTTCATAGCAAAGGGTAGATTGTTCTTCCCTGTTATGGTTGGAAAAATACAACAATAATAATAATAACAATTAGTGAATACACACACCTATACATGACGTCTTCACTTATGAATTTCCAATTTATTTTTTTGTTCTGAAAACTTCCACTATCAAATGGCTTAATTCACATCAATTTCTTTATTTTGTAAAGGTAAATTATTACTCTTTTCTCCCTGCTTATACATAGATATTGCTTAGAAAAAAGGAAACCAACTTTGGGATTGATAAAGTGACTCCAGGAAGGATGGGACAGGGTAAGCACTATACAAACCTCAACTAGGTTGGCCACTGTCACCTATTTTACAGGTTCAAAAGTTCCTGAAATCCATTTCACTATTCATGTCTCTTCCCCTGGCTCACACAATCCTACAGCCTCTCTCTTCACATAGGGCAGTTCAAAACTACTTATCCAGCCAGCACAGCTAATTTACTGTTCTCCACTAATAGCTTCTTGCCTGCTATCCATCCCTACCTCTGCCCCCATGCATGATAGAATAGACCATTTCTTCTATTGTGCTCTACTTTATTTTAGGCATCCATCTGGCATGATTCTTCCAAGCATGATTTTACTTGCTATCTTTGTTCGCAAGATGCCAGACCCCGGAGTCCAGTGCCACAAGCAGGGTCTTACTTTCTTGGAGAAAATCTCCTGTGGATGTTTCTCACCACACAGCTTTACTGCCAGATCTAGCAGCAGTAACTCATGTCCTGCTCCTGACCTAATTCTAGGGAGCCAGCTACAATGGACAGATGTATATTTACTATATCTGAAGCAGAACACTATGAAGATTTGGTATCAAGTTATCTGATTGTGCGTCCAAACTACCAACTTGCCTTTTTTTAATTTTTAATTTTTATTTTTAATTAATTTTTTTATTTTAGATTATTCAGTACAGTTTCTATCCTTTATTCCCATTCCAG
>CM052539.1:59471819-59505951 GCA_028533065.1 Trachops cirrhosus | reverse complement strand
GGTGCATAGGTTCTTTTGGATTGGTGTTTCAGGGTTATTAGGATATAGTCCCAGCAGTGTAATTGCTGGATCAAAGGGCAGGTCCATTTTTAGTTTTCTGAGGAAGTTCCATACTGTTTTCCACAGTGGTCGTACCAGCTTGCCTTTTGATTGATTACTTACTACCTGATTTGGGGCAAGTTGCTTCTCTGTACCTCCATTGTCACCTCTCTAAAATGAGATCATGATAGTGACTTCTTGTGAAGATATTACAAAGTTTAAATTAGATGTCCATGTGCTTAGAGCAGATTCTGGCACACAGGAAGCACTTAGCTCTCATTATTATTTAAATAATAATCAGAGTAACTTAAATAGAAAACTCTAAAAATCAGTAGATCCGATTTCTTCATTTAAAGCAGAGGTGTCCAAACTTTCGGTGTCTCTGGGCCACACTGGAAGAAGTTGTCTTGGGCCCTTAAACACATTGTGATATGTAATCACAAAAAAAATCTCATAATGTTAGAAGTAAATTTATGATTTTGTGTTGGGCCGCATTCATAGTCATCCTGGGTCTCATGCGGCCCGAGGGCCGTGGGTTAGACACAAAAGTGTACTAAGAAAGGATGGCCAAGATGAATCATACTCCTCCCTTTATGGGCAAGCTAATATGAAGGCTCATAACAATTAAATTTGGTTTGAGAACTGGCTCTAACAGGCTTCTCTCTGTAGAAATTCTCCCTGAATCACCTCATGAGAAAGAGATTACACATCTACTGGGAAGAAAGGGTCCATACAATATGAATTTTCTATTTATCTTTCAAAATATAAATGATTGCCTTTCAGACATAGTTCTGTAAGCCAGTAGACCCTTGCATGGCTGTGTCATATTAATTTCTGTGCTTCTCTGAATTTGAGCTAACTTTCTAAACCTTGGTGCAGTGTTTTAACCAAACTTCTTTTCTACAACACAAATTGCCTTTGCTACAATTAGATCAGAGAGAGAAGAAAAAGCAGCATGCATGGCCCCACAGGGAATACGTCTCAAACATTAAGGGTCTGACTTTTTCACTAATTGGCTAATTCATTTTTTGTCCTTTGACTTCATATTTCATGGGATCAAATCCATTGAAACTATATTAGATTGACTCACCAAGGAATATGAAGGGTTCTTGTTCCTTTATCTTTTTCATATAAATTAATAATAATGTCCAGCTACCAAAATTACAGCCCACTCAAGGCTATTTTTACCATGCTGAGCTATTGTAGTAGTATGTCTAGTTAAATTGGAAATTGGAAAATTTTGCTGTTAAGGGGATTTTCAGGCACTGTTAATAATTCAGCCACCTGTACCTCTGGGCAAAATAAATAGATTGCTGACTGCTTGTCGACAAAGTCCCTGCCAATTAAATTATTTGAAACTTTAAATGCAATTCCCCTAAAAAAATGTTGGAATTATCTATAGGAAAGCAAGGTGTGCAGGGCACAGCTGCAGCATTATTTCATTACTGCATGTGCATTTTCTTCTTAAAGACTTATCTTTGTAAGTTTGGTAATTAAGTTTTTTAAGAAGGAAAAAATAAGGGAAGAACATTAATTACTATGATTATTTCCCTCCAACTCCAAATTCTGCAGAAATCCTGCACCAGACATTAGATAAGAAGGGATTCTCTTCTTTTTTTATTGTTGTTCAGTTCCAGTTGTCCCCATTTTCCCCCCATTACTCTCCCCTGCCCTACCCACCCCCACCTCCCACATTCAATCCTCCCCCAACCCCGTTTTCCTTGTCCATGGGTCTTTTATACATGTTCTTTGATAACCCTTCACCTTCTTTCCCCCATTATCCTCCTTCCCCCTCCCTTCTGGTTACTGTCAGTTTGTTCTTTATTTCCATGTCTCTGGTTCTATTTTGCTCACTTCTTTGTTTTGTTGATTAGGTTCCACTTATAGGTGACATCATATGGTATTTCTCTTTCATAGCCTGGCTTATTTCACTTGGCTTTCCAGGTCCATCCATGCTGTTGCTAAGGGTAGGAGCTCCTTCTTTCTTTCTGCTGGGTAGTATTCCATTGTGTAAATATACCACAGTTTTTTGATCCACTCATTTACTGGTGGGCATTTAGGCTGTTTCCAGCACTTGGCTATTGTAAATTGTGTTGCTGTGAACATTGGGGTGCATAGGTTCTTTTGAATTTGTGTTTCAGGAATGTTAGGGTATAATCCCAGCAGTGGAATTGCTGGGTCAAAAGGCAGTTCCATTTTTAGTTTTTTGAGGACATTCCATACAGTTTTCCACAGTGGCTGCACCAGTCTGCATTCCCACCAATAGTGCACTAGGGTTCCCTTTTCTCCACATCCTCTCCAACACTTGTTGTTTGTTGATTTGTTTATGATGGCCATTCTGACTGGTGTGAAGTGGTATCTCATTGTGGTTTTCATCTGTATGTCTCTGATGGTTGGTGATGTTGAGCATCTTTTCATATGTCTCTGAGCCCTCCATATGTCCTCCTTGGAGAAGTATCTGTTCAAGCCCTTTGCCCATTTTTTTATTGGATTGTTTGTCTTCCTGGAGTGGAGTCATGTGAGTTCTTTATATATTTTGGAGATCAAACCAGAAGGGATTCTCTTCTAAGCATTAAGCACAACTAAATAAATCATCTCAATTATCTGTTTACCAAGAATAGCAAGGAACCATGTTAATGGTCAGTATTGAACTTAAGCAACTAATTGCTTTTCATTTGTTTTTTGAGCACTTATTTTATTAGAGGCACTGTTCTGATCAGCTGGAATACATAAATGAATACAACTCCCAAAGATCCTTGCCTTTGAAGATGGGATTCCATTGCAGGAAGCAGGGATGGGGAGGGGCAGGGAAACAGACAATAAATGATAAATTTAACTAGTAGTTCTTTTGGTATGTTAGAAAATGATACATTCTATGGGGAAAGGAGATTGGAGAAAAATGAATCAGAGTAGGGGAAGAGGTTGCTGCTTAGGGTGGTTTGGGGTGATATGCAGTGTCACAGAAATGGTGCCTGACATATCCTTGTGAGGAGGTAGAAGAGTGGAGAGAGTGAAGCTATATATCTGTTTTTAGCATGGAAGACCTGTCTAGGTATTAAAAATACACCTCATTCTCCCCTTCTCCCACCTGTCCAAAGGTGATTCCTAGCCTTTTCTCCCAGTGTTCGAGATGAAATAAAGCATAGCAAGATACTGCCCAGGCTTTCAGAGCCTGTGAGATCTTGTCTAATTTAAGCTCCTGTGGGTAGCATACTTCCCATTAGCTGTCCCAATTCACAGTGGATGGAAGAAGAAAGCCTTGAATGAGATATGCAGTTCAATTCAATAAGCACTTATTAGTATCTTTCATTTGCCTAGATCAGCTTTATTCAATTTAAATAAAAAGAAAGATGCAGAGGCCCTTATGAAGCCTTCAACTGTGTTTGAAGAGAAGCCACAGATAAATAAATAGCTGTGAAAACATATAAGGCAACGTTGAGCTAATGTTGTGTATACGCACATACATGTGAAAGAGAAATATCACTGTAACCTGGATTTAGGTCTGATCTTTCTGGAAATGTGAGACCAACGTTAGGTCTTAGTAAGCTTGACTGTGGTGATGATGGAACTAGAGGCCACTGAGGAAGGGACAACAGCATTCCATGAAGACACAGAAGCAGAAAGCTCCTGGAGTTAGGAGAGTTAAAGAATAGTTAAAGGAGAGAAGTCTGGCCCAAGGACATCGAGATTATGGACGATCCAGGGGTATCGTCCTTTTGGCGTCTCTGGGCCACACTGGAAGAAGAACAGTTGTCTTGGGCCACACAGTAAACACATTGTGACACATAATCACACACACAAAAAAAACCCTCAGAATGTTTTAAGTAATTTTACAATTTTGTGTTGGGCTACATTCATAGCCAGCTTGGGCCGCGGGTTGGACACCGCTGAATATCCCCACACTCCAAAGTCTCTGATGAGGAAAGGGGGCACATATTAGACAGTTCTTGTAGTGAGACCAAGAGCTGCACCAGAGGAGCCCCTAACAGAAGTGATCCCATTAGTTATCACCTTAGGAAATAAAATGGACACTAAATGTAAGTATTTCCAAAAAGCAAAAAGGTGCCTTCGTTTCTTCAATTACATGGATATATCCTATTAGTCTAAAAATGTGGCTTCACTTTTTTACTGTCATTATAGTCATAGACTTTGAGCTTCAGAAAGGAGAAAGTTTAAATACAGGGATTGAACTGGAAGAGAAAGAAACAAAAAGAAAACTTGGAAGAAGTCACGCCCAGGACACCCATTTACACTTTCCCAGGCCGCCCGGGGTGCTCAGCAACAGAAGGCACCTATACTCCTGTAGGCAACCCTGAGATGAGAGACTGGTGGATCTGGCGTGCCGCGAAGGTCAAGTCCCAGCAGTGGGCTCTGTCCACGTGTAAATCGAGCTTTGGAGAAGGAGTAGGATGGGTCTTGAGGTTGGCACGCTTTCTTGGACTCTCTCCTCTGGTTCCCTTGGTCCTGCCCTCGTCTAGACACACCCCACCCCACCTCACTCCCAGGTTTTTGACAGACTCTTCCTAATCACGGCCCCCAAAAGCACGCTCGCCGCGGCGCCGGCTCCCCTTGCAGTGGCCGCTAAGACCTGGAGAAGTGGAATTTCAATTTGAAACCCCAGTGCTGCGCTGGGGCCAGTCCTGGGCATGCTCAGTAGCCGCGGCTCCTCTGGGTGCTGCTCGCTGCACTGGCCGCGGGCCGCCGGCTCCCGGGCTGGCGCGGGAGTCCCCTGCCCTCTCCGCCGCCGCTGCCGGGCTTCCTGAAGGCCAGGCAGTAGCCGCCTCGGAGAGCATCGGCCCCCTCCCCCCTGCTCCGCCCCACTCACCGGCTGCCTCCTATTCCTCTTCCTCTCCCCTCTCTTAAGGAGGAGAAGCTGGGGCGGCTTTCTGCCGGCGCCACAGACCGTTTTGCAAACCCCAGCCTAGGACCTGCGAATGAATCCCGGAGCCCAGAGACCTTTTGGCGGTGGTTTGCTCTGATAACACTTTTCCTGAAGTGAGGTCGTGGTGGAGTTTCTCCTCCACTTCTCAATGCAAACACTATGCGGAGAGCAATCGGCTTCCCTGCGCTGTGCCTGCTTCTTAATCTTCACGCTGCAGGTAAGGGGTTGCCAGGCAGAGCTGAAGCTGGGGATGAGATGGGGAGGAAACTGCACATGCTTAAGGACTCTAGGAAAAGCTTGCCTGGCAAAGAAAGCCTCCGAGAGGCTAAGTAGGACAGTACTAGCAGGGGAAGGGTGAGGGAGTCATGCACCTGTTGGAGGACAGGGGCCGAAAACTTAACGCTAAAATCAGCCCTTGATTTTTCCTTAACCTCGGACGAGTAATAGTGAACATTTGCAATATGAATACAGATTTGATTCCCTTTCCATTCCCCTCCATCTAGACTTACTGTTCCTCTTTCTGGGCTATGCACCTGACTGCCAGTTTTTCAGGAGAAAGACAAGCCATCCTATCCTGCTGGAGTAACCTTTTCTACTGCAGCGGCTACATCTGTAAGGTCTCTTGGTTTATACAGAGCTCAGAGGGGTGCATTGGCTGTAACCGGAGGGACCACATCTCCGCCCCAAGATTGAAATACATGGTTCACATTAAGGATGCCGCTCCAGGTTCCTTTGGCCCCTGCTCTTGTCACTCGAATTTTCTAAGCCAATAAGAGGAAAGAAAGGTTTAAAATAGGACTCTGTCTTCTCTTTAAGCATCATGGTGAGCGTCTGAGGACACTGAACAAAAACCCAATCACAGTTTCAAAGCTGAGGACCCCCGGGGTAGGCACTGTCCCTGGGAAAGGTTTGATGAGGTCTAGCCAAGAGTCACAATGAGACTGCTCCTAAATATAAAATAAATACATTTGATATCAGGACCAATATCAGGTTTCCTATGGAAGCAAACCTTAGGAAGTACCTGGGGAATTTATATGCAATGTCACTATGGACCCTGCTTTTTGGATAGATGCAACCTCTTTGTAATGTAAGGACTTGCTGGACTGAATCCTTTATCGTTTTTACAGGCACATGAGCCAAAATAGAATATGGCAGAGAGATTTTAGGAGCCCTACTGCGACAGCAGTTGTCCATGCAGTAATCCTGTAGCAACCAGAGACTAAGTGTTTTCCCTGAGTTTGCTTGTCATCCAATCACACACATTCATTCATTCATTCCTTCAACTTCCATTTAATGAGTATGTACTATGTTCTAGGGGTAATGAATGAGAATAATGGTTGTGAAATTACAGTTCTTGTGGTGTGTTTTAAAAAGAGTGGGAGAGTCTTTTTCTATGTGTGCAATAATGAGGAGGAAATATGGTACTTTCTTATTTCTAGTTAATGCCATTTTAATGTATTGTGAAGCCCTTAAACAAGTAATATATAGGAACCTTAAAGCTATAATTAAATACACATGTTAATTGCTATAATTATGATGTTATATTGTGGAAACTTCAATAGTTCTTTGGCATCTTTTGAAAACTGGAGATAACTACAACTTGGTCATTAAGTTATTTGCAAACAGCTGACATGAATCCTTTTATTACCACACACAGTTCTCTAATGCTGAAATATGGGATGAAAATATGCACATTGGGTTGAGCTTTACTTATATTAATGTTTAATGATAGTACTAATACAGACCTTCACTTACCAAGAAAAGTGCCTCAATTCTTATCAAGTTTAGGGATGATTTCAATGATCTATCCAAAATATCAGTGTGCTTATTTTTTAAAACCAATGTATAAACAATCCTAAAGATCTCATTCAATACAGTCATATATCTTGAGTAATTATAGCTTAAAAGTTACAAATAAGCTTACAACTAAGCAAATAGAAAACATTTCCACATTTACTGTAGATGAACATTTGAGATGAGGTAAATAGAGGACTTTTATTCATCAAAAGAGAAATCTGGAAGTCTGTAGCACTAGATTCTACCTGGAGCTTAGCCAAAGGGTATATTACCAAAGGCAAACCAATCCATTTCTAGTTCGACTTCTTAATTTGCAAAAAAAAAAAAAAAAAAAAAACCAATTTGAATTTAATAAGGCAATGCATTGAAGGTCTATCTTTTCCAGATTTAGTTGCAAGATGCTATATAGGAATTAATCATAGTCATATTTAATATAGTACTTTTGATTTTTTTCATAGCAGATTGCAAGTTTAATATTGTGGTTGTCTTGCCAGTTTCATTTTGAATGTATTTTAATTTTAAACAGCAATTTGTGGGTCACAAGCTGTCATCAGATTAAAATTCATCTCAGTTATCTAATAACATTGTGAGGACTTTCCATTAGAACCAAAACAAACACAGATTTCTTGATCTAAGCTCCTTTAGATGTGGGTAGTAAGAAAGTGAGTAGGTGCGGACACAAAGATCAAGAAGTCACTGATTTCTCTACTTGTTGAATGTCTGAGTTTGTTTCTTTTACAGAAGGCTCTCCTTTCAGAATGTGAGGGGACTTTATACAGAAGGGAAATGGATGCTATATATTTAGGCCTCTTTGATTGAAAAGCTAGTTGATCCATCTTGGTTATGCCCAGGATACCAGCAACTACTTTATGCTGGTGGAACTGATGACATGTTAGAACCCTTTAGGGATGGGAGAAATTGGCTGAGAGGATGCAAGTGCTTTTCCTAGCTGTACTAGGAAGAGCTGACTTCAATATAGTTGTTCTCCTAATGATAAGGTAGAAAATTGTTTTTGACTTGAGTGCCATCTCTAATTATTTGATCATGATTGTCTACATCACTATGCAAACATAAATTTTTAAAAAGGTTCTGACCCTCCCTGAGTTCTGATTGACTCAATAGCTGTAAGTACTGTGGTCTGTTTGTACTGTCTGTGGGAACAGAAAGGGGGATATGGAGTACAGTACTGTGTAGTTATCACCTCTGGGGAAGATAATCCTAACAAATTACTGAGCATGGAGCTCATTTGAGAACCTGGACTCAACTTTGTCCATGGCAGCTGATTTTCATAGATACCTTTAACAAGAACAGTTATAGTTGCTGTCCATCCAACTGCTTTCTATGCAGGTGAGAAAACTAAGATCTAGTAAATGGTAGATAGTGTTTACTTTAAATAGTACAATGCTAGTTTGCAGCATAGTCAGGATGAAATCATACACTGATTCTAACAGGTAAGACCACTACTGAGTTAGTGGTGACACATTATTTTTACTTAACCATCCTTATTCTTTACCCTTTCTGTGAACCAATGTAATACATAAACTCCAGTTGAAAAGACCACCTCAAGAATATTCAAGAAGGCAACTAAAAGCTACCTCATTAATATGGATCCACAGATAGGTTATTTTCTTCAGTGTTTTTTCTCTTTCTTTGCCCAAAAAAATATGTTTTGTCTCAGGAGATGATATTTATTTGGTAATATTTTAGTTGCAAAGGAGTGAAGGTCTTGTGATATCTTAAAATTTTGCATGTGAAAGCTTTATTTTTTTCTTAGTGAATGTTTTGCTAAAAACAAACAAAAAACAGAACTGATTTCTGTGAATTACTCTCTCCTCTAGCTCTGGAAAAGGTTCTTTCAAAGTTCCACATTATTCTTACCATCGACCTTTCTAGATGCCACAAAGACTGGTGTCATTGTAACTTCTGAAGATGCTGCTTCATTCTCGGAGAAGTGCATGGTCAGTTTCTCTTGTTTTCGAGAAGGAAGGCTTTCTCTGATGGGACCAAGAGGATCAGGAAGGTCATTTGTAGAAGCATCACTCTCAAAAGAAAGGGTAGAATGATAGCATAATAATATGATATTCTTTAATATTAAGATGCCTTTTCTCAATGAAGAGTCCCTTAAAATTTCAGAAGCAGTTTTTCCCTGTTCAAAATCACTCAACACAGCCCTTACAATGGCCTGGGTCCTGCTGTACTCCCTCTCCCCATTCTCTCTCTGATGTCATCTCTCACTCCCTTCCTCATTTATTTTACTCATCTGCCATGTTGTTCTTCTTTCTGTTCTAAGGAGATGCCACACACTTGCCTACCTTCTGTGTTTTGCTTTTGTCTTTGCCTGAAACACTCTTTCTTCTGATATCTCCATGGCTTAACCCTTCCATTTCAGTCATTACTCAGATGCTACTCTCAGCGAGGCCTTCGCTGACTCTCCTATTTAATATTTCACCTCCCCACCCAAATTCCAATATCCCTTTCCTACTTAATTTTTCCCCAGAGGTCTTTCACCACCTACCATACCCAATATTCTACTTATTTATTTTGTTTATTGTGATTTTCCTTCTACCCATGAAAATATAAGCTCCTTGAAGGCACAGATATTTGTCTATTTTGTTTAATAACTGTATTTATTGCAGATCCTGCCCAGCCTAGCATATGAGGGCATAGCCTGGCATAAAAACTACTAAAGATTAAACAAACACATTGTTGAATAAATAAAAACAACCCAGTGATATCTCTGGTCTCTTCTTTTCACATTTAGTTTCTTCTTGGCACCCATGCAAGACACTTAAGCCACTTCCGGAATGAAATTCCGGAATGAACGTCAACGGAACTCATTTATCCAAAACTCAAGTTGTCCCCCTGGAGCTTTGCATGCTCAGGGATATACAATCCTAATCAGACTTTGCTACTGGTGTGAACTGAAGGGCAACAAGGGATGGGCTTGCAAGAGACCATAACTACCGATCAACTCAGTGACAAAGTCCTTTGAACTGATTGCCAGATGCACAGCCCAAATAAATGCCTGCTAGTTGACTATATTTTTACTTCTCAGTAAAATGCTTTGCACGTGTAGGAATGGCTATAGTAATATGAAAGGATTCATACAACTGGTTGACAAGTAGGTTTGAAGCTCTCAAACGGTCTGCCTCTTCAGTTAGCATTTAAGGCATAGGTGTAAGTAGTATAAGTACATTGGAGAGCACACATTCCTAGCACCATGGAATTGTATATTCTATTGGGGATCACACCCTGGCAAGCCTCTTGTAAAATTTCTGGGGTGCATTATCCACATTCAACCTCTTGTCTTTGTTTCTCATCTCCTTCTTTACCAACTCCAGTCTTCATTCTGTCATCCTACTTTTGAACATAATTAAGGTAACCAGCTATCATCTTCTTCTTACCAATAAATATTTACAGCATTTACCAAATGATCTCTTTCTGAGTTTTGAAAACTCTACTCTCTGATTTCCATACATAACCACTACTTCCTAGCATTTCTAGCATTACTGACTAGCCATTCCTCAGTTTCTACTTTTAGGTCTGCCTCTGCATTTTATTTAATGGTTAGTGCTTTCTAGAATTCATGTGTCATTGGTCTTGTTTACTTCTTTTTCTTCTATGCAGTCTCCCTGGATGATTATATTCAGACCTACAGACCAAAGATCCCTAAACCATATTTCCATCTCAAATATTTTCCTGAACTCCAGTTCTGTAATTACAATCACCCAGAGTCTTTGGATATCCATCTGTTAATACTCAGCACTTCCCATCACAATTGCTTTTATTTCCATGTTTCCTACCATTGTGAATAACACTAGGATCCCTCAGAATAATTCATTCATACCTTTCCTTTGCTACTTTCACTCAAAAGTTCACTAAGTCTCCTCACCAAGTCATTTCCATGCTCATGTCCCTATCACTGCCTTGGCATGCGTCCTTATTTCTCATACAGTATCTTACAATAACCTACCAGCAAACCCATTCTTCACCATAATGTCAGAGGTAAAGCTCTAAAAAGCATACTTTTTTTAGATTATATTGTCTTTATAAAATTTTTAATACAACTATTTCCTTTTCTCTTGGAATAAAACCCAAACTCATTACCATGGCAAAGTCTTTCACCATCAGGTCTTTCCTAACTCCATCCGTTTTCCCCAACATCATGCCCTCCTTTGCACACTATTATCACATTAAGATCAAATTTCTTTCGGTCTGCTGCACCTCTTTCACTTGTCACATGCTGTTCCATCTACCTTAAATATCCATACTTTGCTTCATTTTCAAGATAACTCTTTTTATTTTTTTCCATTATCATTTACATTTAATATTGTTTTGTATCAGTGTCAGGTGTACAGCCTAGTGGACAGATAATTGTATACTTTCATTGGGCCCCTTGCAAATGAAAAATTGTACCAGGAAATGGTGAGCTGGTAGAATTACTAGATGACTAACGATAATCAAACCATTGGGGTGTGTTTGAGAAGAATTCCTACAGAAAGTCATGTTTAAACTGAGGCTTGAGGGGTAAAGAGGTATTAGCCAGGGGAAAATGAGAGTGGGGGACTAATCTGAGACCTTAACCAGATATAACAGTCAGGAAATTCTCTATGACCTTGTGCATCCCTGTGGAAATCCACTACCTGGCCATTGGGCATGTCCAGAAAACTTAACAGAACAATTGTAGAAATACCTGAATCCCTTCTGCCCCCTTTGCTCTGACCTCAGTTCTGTAATATGACTTATGTGTATGGAACCATAGAAAAGAAGAAAGCTACTAAGTAAAGGGATTGGATTATGATTTTGTTTTATACACACTTATACCACTCACCACACAAAATAACTTTTAGTAGATGCTTGTTTTCTCCAATTGAAATCTAGGTCAGGCACAGCCTACTTTGAGAACCCTTCCTTTGACACCCACCTCATTCAAGTAGCTTTCTTGGGTTTTCCTTTTAGCCCCTTTGTATTCATTTATTAATGTACTTAACCTGAATATTGAAGCATTTTGAGGCCAATAACAGAATTGCAGCTTTTATGTCCCTATACCCATTCCCTAGAACTGTGCCTGTTACCTAGTATACCATCAGTGAGTGTTCAATGAATGGATAAAGGTATTCAGGATGTATTTGGCAAAATAAATTATGATACGTACTCATGACCATACAGAGTAAACTTGACTTTATTACTGCTCCTTTAATCCAACTTACATTTACTGGTTACAAAGAAGTGGAAATGGGACAGAAGCACTTTCATTTGAACATAGTCTCTAAGATAAGTTGGTGCTCTGTGGGCACAATGCTGGCTGGGGGAGAGTTGTGTGTTGAACTCCTCCTACATAGGCAGTTATTCCCACAGGAGTTTCCACTTTTACTTCAGGATGAAAATGAGATGAATGTTTTTATTTTAAAGTGCTCAAACACTTAGATAAGGGACATAACATGATGTCTGTACACTATGGAAGAGACCCAGAACTGCTAACTCTGATTACTGATTGTTATCCATCGTGTAATAGCAAACATAAGCCACTTACACATTCAGAGTCATGTGGGAGTGAGGCAGTGGTAATAAATCAAGACCAAAGATAATGCAACACTCTCTGGCTCCCACAAATGAAACCCACACTGTTACAGAAAATTTCTAAGTATTTGCGTAGCTGTATACATTTTTTTTTCTTTTTTATATATAGACAAAGTTTTTATAGGACCATAAAGTTGTTGGATCCTCCACATGTTTTTCTTATGGGGGAGACATGCTTACACCTAAAGGACAGAGCCTGATTTATGAGTTATAAAAAGTCACTTTTATGAGATTACGGGGTCACTCCCCAAAAGCCCATTTATTGCCATTACTATTAATGGTAACATGGGTGTATGTTTTATGGAAAGTTTACTGTTAAACATTTTAAAAACTGTTTGTGAAGTCAAAATCAAAACAGAGAAACCCATTTTTCCCTTTAAAATGGGATTTTTATCTTCAAAGCATTTACAAATGCTGACACAGTTATGTAGCATTGATATTTCCCAATATAAAGGATTTTAATAGCTTTGAAGAAAAATATTTAATGGTAATATATTACTTTATGACTAAATTTCCTAATGCTTATTCACCACATAATGTAACTGTAAGTATCATTATTGTGATGACATTTGCCACAGAATGACAATTAGCAAATTTATATTGAGAATATTAGCACTTTCCATTTAAATAATTTTTTACTCATAATGGCTATCTAGGCTCTCTTCATAATCAAATTTCATTTGATTTCAATTCATTAAGATGTTGATATCCTTTAAAATTGCAACTGCATGGACCAACCACAAAGTGAAACCAATTGTTTACATGAAGCAGCAGTCTAGACAATATTTTTAATTACACTGAAATAAATACCACCTTCAGTGGGGACATGAATCATTTCTTTCCTAGTTCCAACCTGAAACAATGCCCATTTTCTGACTCCTGCAGAATGGCTTAAGGCAGTCCTAAACAACTGATTCTTTGGAAAAGAGCACTAACTGGGCACAGAGGAGGGTGTCTCACAGTAATTCACTGACCTGTACAGCAACATGTAAAGAGCAAAACCCTTCCGCTAATTCACCGTGGTAGTGATCTAATTCTTATGGAGACCGGAGGAAAAATGAAGCCACACGCGTAACTGCAGAGCGTCAGCTCCCATTGCCGTGGCACTTTTACTTACCTGGGAAAGATGCTCAATATGAAGTATGCTAAACATAATATGGTGAGTTAGTTTGAAAAGCCATCAGTTCATGAATACGAAGATGTGGTTTTAAGTTATAAGCAATTTACTTTCTTTTCTTTAAATTTAATCTATTGTATTTTTTCTATTACCAATTAGTCCCCTTATACACCCTCCCCCAAGAATCACCACACTGTTGTCCACGTCCATGAGTCCTTTTGCCTTTTTACTCAGTCCCTTCACCCCCAACCTCCCCCATTAGCTATTATCTGCTCTCATCTGAGTCTGTCTCTGTTTCACTTGTTAGTTCAGTTTGTTCATTAGATTCTACATATGAGTGAAATCATATGGTATTTGTCTTTCTCTGATTGGTTTATTTCACTTAGCATAATGTTCTCCAGGTCAATCCATGCTGTTGCAAAGGGTAAACATTCTTCTTTTTTTAAACAGATGAATAGAATTCCACTGTGTAAATGTCCCGTAGTTGTTTTATCCTCTCATCTGTTGATGGACACTTGGGCTACTTTCATATCTTGGCAATTATAAGTAATGCTGCAATGAATATAGGGTTGCATATGTTCTTTTGAATTAGTGTTTTGGGTTCCTTCAGATATATTCCCAGGAGTGGAATCACTGGGTCAAAAGGCAGATTCATTTTGAATTTTTTGAGGTATCCCCACACTGCTTTCCACAGCGGCTGCACCAGTGTGCATTTCCACTAACAGTGCAAAAGGGTTCCCCTTTCTTCACATCCTCTCTACTACTTGTTGTTTGTTGATTTATTGATGATAGCCATTCTGACAGGTGTGAGATGATATCTCATTGTGATTTTAATTTGCACTTCTCTGGTGATTAGCAACGTTGAGCATCTTTTCGTATGTCTATTGGCCATCTGTATGTTCGCTTTGGAGACGTGGCTGTTCAGGTTCTCAGCCCATTTTTTAATTGGATTGTTTAGGATTTTAGGTGTTGAGTTTTGTAAGTTCTATATAAATTTTGGATATTAACCCCTTATTGTATGTACCAGGAATATGTTCTCCCATTCTGTGGGTTTTCTTTTTATTTTGTTGATGATTTCTTTTGCTGTGCAAAAACTTTTTAGTTTGATGTAGTCCCATTTGTTTATTTTTTTCTTCTGTTTCCCTTGCCTGGGGAGATAAGCAATTTACTTTCTTTGTCCTTAGATTCAAGTCAGGTGTGTTTTTCTTATTCCCCCTGGAAGAAAATGAAATAGCTTAAACAGAAATGTGAGGAGAACATTGTAATAAAGGGGAAAACACCAGAGTTTAGATAACCTTTAGAAGAATACCATGAAAGTGTGGGTATTGCGAGCAGGCTCACATGCAGGCATGATCACTTGCTGGCTCTGTAACTTAGGGCAAGTAGTTTAATCTTTCTAACCCTCAATTTCCTTTTAAACTGGAGACTGTGTATGATACAGCCATAGGGTCATTGTTTTATACTAAATGGGATAATGTATTTAAAGCGGCACTGTCCTTGTAAGTGTTATGTAAGTGTCAGGTAATATTTGATTAGTGGTTGGAGAGGTCAGATGATAAATAATTAACTGAAATGTTGGAGTAATTTCTTATTCTTCTTGTGTTTGAGCCAATGCTGGAGAAGCATACACTCCCAAGAGAGATTCTGGACTCCAACTGTTTTCTCAGTTGGGCCTAATCTACATAGTTTTCCTCTGCTATGGGCATGAGCCTAACTAAGTGAGCACGTTTGTAGTAGATTGTGCAGCTCTAAAACATCAACCTACAGTTTTTGGCCACTGGGAGGCTGGGGAGATCTGGCCAGGCCCAAGACATCAAATCCCATTCTCCTCCAGCCCTCCTTCAACTCCTCCCACCCCTGCCACCAAGCTCCTCGATAAAATGCTTACTATAAAATGCCACTTGTTCCCCAAATCTTCTTCCCAATGCCTTAGCTAAAATCTCCATAGCATCATATCTTCAGCAAACCCCTATTAAATGAATGTGAAATACAGATTTTTCTGGGGTTTACCTGAAGGTCAGGAAAAATGTATACATAAATAAATTACATAAACCTGCAATATCCAGTTCCTTTTGTACTGCCTTGCTTAGCAGGTAGTCCCTACTTATCCTTATCCCTAATTAGTCTTTCTGGGGACCCACAGAGTATGAGAGGTTCAAGCATGTGACCAGGGCTCCAACTCATAGCTCTGTAGGCCCTCTATAGGACTGTGTCTCCTCTACTTACTGACTCACATTCTCCTGCTCACTATTTGTAGCCCATGGAACTCCTGGACTATTGGGCTCTGGGTTTACATGGAAGACTGCATATGGTTCTGTGAACAATGGGGAAACAGGGCCATCTGAATGTAAGCAGAAGAGTATGTGGGTGGGAAGACTCTATGTTGTGGATAGTCAAACACAGCCTCAACCTATTCATGGAACTATAAATTACTCCCCCAAATCCAGGCCCAGCTACCTAGCTGCACCTGATTGGGCCAAGATTCTTCTGGAATGCTGATTTTATCTCAGGGGACCTATTATGTATAGCTCCGGTCTGGTTCCCTTGGAAATCTCAAGTCTATCAGAAAACTCCAAATTCAACTATGATAATTTTTCCATGGTGCTGTCTTCCTCTATGCAAATCCAAGTTCACAGTCAGGCAGCTGTTTCAGTGCCTCTCCATATTCCATAGCAGTTAGGAAGCTCCCCAGGACAATTCTCACAGGTGCTCACAAGTCTGGTCCAGTTGGGCATGGTTCTTGTTCTCTGGATGCCTCTCTGTCTCCAAAGCATCAGGATTTCCCATCAGGTATCTGGTGGTTACTTCTGAGTGATTTGTTTCCACAAACTGGAGATGCCTGATATTTAGAGTGCTTAAATTACAAATATTATCATGCTGTTTGTAACTCTAAATCTGAGTATTAACTGAAGCTGTGAAAATATAATAAAAGGATCTCTTCTCGATAAACATTGGGTTTCATAGAGAGGAGTGTCACAAGAATAGTTTCATGATACACTTTTTCCTGTTAAGTCAGCCAGGCTACTGCTCTGCTAGCTACCTGCCCAGCAGCCAGCACCAAGAAATAGACAAGAGTCACACAAGGTGACTATGCCAGTCACTCAGCTTTTATTGAATGCAGGTTCACTCAAAGTACAATATCAACATCCATTAATATCCTACTCACACTCTAACAATCTAAGAGAAATAGAACACACACACAGCAATCAACGGGGGATAATGAACCCGAGTCCCAGAGTCTCATTCTGCAGGTCCAGAGACAACACAGTGGGCAGGGGAGTTGTCAGCGTCTTACAAGAAAGGAAGTCTGGAGCCAGGTGGGCAGCAGGGCAGACCAAGTCCCCAGTCCAGCAGGGCAGGGCCTCTGGTGGCTGATACCAAGGGAGGTCAGCGTGGCGTGGAGCAGCACTCTGGTGTTTGGAGCTCGGCTGTCTCCCCAGTGGTCTGAAACCTGCCTTAATTATACCTTGAAAGTGGTGGACTCCACCCTCTGGGTCTGAGTCTTTTTGATAAATGTCTTGGCACCCCCGATGCCAAGTGGGGAATTTGCCCAGGTGCCTATCCATTCTGTAGACATGGCTGTTCTGATCACATGTGCAGATATCTTGGGTGCATCTCCTTGCCAGATGTGTCTAGAGTGACTTAGGTAGTTTCCCTCTCAAACCAAAGTGTCATGGCTGACAGACAGCCATTTTAGTTGACATGAGTGACTCCACTTTGTTTTATATATTTTATATTATCTTAATCAGACCAGTGTCATTTTATTGGTCCTGCTCTCCAGAAGGAAACAAATGGATTTCATTATAAGGAAAGAAGGAAAAATACAAATGAGTATTTCCTAAATCTTTATGATGTTTTAAACTCTATGCCAGGTGCTTCTAAGATAATCATTTCACACTTTAGGATAGAACGTATGTTCTGAAATGGCATGCTTGTACTTCAGAAACAACAAAATACACTCCAACTCGTGTAGCCTAGTAAAAAATATCAAAAACAAAAAAAAATGAGGCTCTGTAATCTGACTACTTGGGTTTGAATCCCAACTCTTCTGTTTATTGTTTAAATTCTCTGTACCTCCCTCTTCTTACATTAAAAAGAAATCGCTCTAAAGTCTTTTTTTGGTAAAGAATGCCTTCAATGAAAATCAAATGTGCATGTCCCCATTTTTTAAAAATACTAGTAGAACTTCAGCTTGTAAATTTAAAAATGTTTAGGCATAATTAACAAGTTTGTGTTGGAGGGAATAAATACTGTTTTCCCAACTGAAGTACATATAATGTAATATAAAATCCTTTAACCATTAGAGGCACTGCAATCACAGGTAGCCTACCCCTCTCAGTCTCAGGGCTCACATAGGATTTGTAGTATCATCACTCCTGCCCCCCACTCTACAAACGATCTGAATTCACAACATCTAATAGGCCAAAATATCCCACTTCTGATGTTGAACTTTCTCCATGTCCACATACACCTTGCATATGTGCATTGCTGGGTTTGCATACTGCAGGTTGAAGACCCTGTCCACCACATACCTTTGATGAGGGAGAGGCGTGCTTCATGAAATGAGAGTTTCCAGGCATGCATCCTGGGAATCAGGCATCCTGTCATCTCAAGAGTTGTTCTGCTGAGTTGGCATAAATTCCCATGAGCACATGGTCCATGCCTCTGGTCCACGCCTGTCCTGTGTGTGCCTGAAGCAAAAGTGCCTCTGGTCACCCATACCCTGCAGCATCAGCTCCCACTGCTGGCAGCCCCTGTTCTCCCACCCCAGACCCTGATGTCTTAAAGTTCACCCTCTGGAGGTGTGTGCCCAAGCTAACCCTCCATCTCCAAATTTTTCTTTCCTTTCCACCCCAATTAAAGTGTGTAGTTCTTGCTTCCCATTGCAGAATTGGTCTCTTCCCAAGTAATTATCAATATATTTTAGAAAAGATATGACACACTGATCTAGTCCAGATAAGTAGCTGTTAATTTCATGGTCCTTCCATAGCTGATGTTTATTTTGCCAGGGAATTATAAGAGTGTGTTGCCCTAGCCCAGAAGCATTAATTTCCAATGATGGTTGAAGACTAGAACAGGATGAAGTGGCAGTGTTAACCCGAAGGGCCTACCAAGCATCCCTCAAATTTCTAAACACAGGCAAAGAAGACCATGGCAGGGATCTCTTCAAGTGGCTTCTGTGGTCCTCCTTTCTCACTCTCCTCCTGCTCGAAAATCTGGGGGGGGGGGGTATGTTTCTGTAGTATTATTACTGTGGCACTATTTTAATATTTTGTATGTTGTAATGTTCATTTTGCTTTATTATAATATAACTCCTAATCTACATGTGAGAATTATTATTAAAGCCTACATTTCTTTTTCTCTGTCTTGAAATTAGAACCCAGACTTCAAAAGTTATCTGGAGAACTCTACTATTAAAAGATAGAAATAATTTATCATCTTTATAACTATTCACAGCAATTTTCAACTGGTGTGCCACAAAAGTTTTTGAAACATGCAATACATAGCTATTTAGTCAGGTCACTGACCACTTTCCCTTTAGGTTGTCAAATAAAAAATTGACAACAGCAATACAACAATAGCTGTGCAGTGTGAATGAATCAAAATTACACTTATTTTCTGTTAGATCAGCAAAAATATAATAATTTTGGGGTGTATTGCAGAATTTTAGTAATTAGTTTATGTGTGCCACAAGATGAAAAAGGTTGAAAATTCCTGGCTATTTGTAAATAATAGTGTTTTAGCTGTTTGTATAACAATGACTGGTGTATAAAAATTAGATTGTATAAATGTACTGTTTTACTACTCAGCAAGTGCATGTAGAACTCAATTCCTGTCATTTCTGCAGAGGTTAACATTTTTCAGCTTCCTTGCCATATGATCATTTTTCTCCACTTTGTATTTCCCCAGAGGACATATCTTGATGAAGTTCTTTTCTTAATGGCTGTTTAGAGTTTAAGAGATAGTAGCATGTACTCTTGTCAACCTCTCCTCCAAGCATCCTTCGACTCCATGCTTCAGGAACTGGGGGGCAGCTGACAGCTTCTGTCTGCGCCAACCTATCTCACTTTCTCCAAGAGTCTGAGGCCAATGGTCTTTAAGCCCATTTCCTTTCCATCGCTTATGTCTAGTCACGTTGTCCCAAAGGATGCTGTCCTAACTGTATTGTGTTTCATTCTGTAATGCATATCTATCCAATGAAAAATAACTCTATTAAAGCTGGGCAAAAGTCAGGAAATGTGAAACCCTTTCATTGTAATCTTACCACCAGCACAAAGCACATAGTGGATTTTTCCTGGCAATTCTGTGAGTCCCAAATAGTTTTCCACTGTGCTGCTCAACTTTCAATGGATGAGATAAACAGGAAGGAGTAGGGGACGCCTAGAGTAGTCCCACTTGGCTGCAAGTGGGACTAGAAGCCACATTTTCTAATGGAATATTTTGGAAATGTGAAGTGTTAATATCAAAGAACATGATGGAAAAGTTTACAAGATTCCTTAATTAAAATTATTTCTTATTCTTGAAGGATTCAGGTCCTCTCCTATATGGAGGAAAATAGAACCAGCTGTATAAAAATGGACGAATTACTTTGGTCTTGATTTTTTATTTTTATTATAGATATACTAGACATATCACTGGCCCAATTATGGAGCATTTAAAGAGTACTAGAGAATAACAGAGCGCCTCCTCATGAGGTTATGTTTTCACGCGCTAGTGACCAGTGCATAAACGAGATTTTAGGGAAAATATTCCTCGAGGAAGGTGTTCTTTCAGTATAAGCTTATCCAAGATTTTTTGGGGAAGGGCCATGATAGTTTACAATTTCTGTAAATTCAATCATTGTTATCCTATAGAGACCCTCATTTTATTTTGTAATTTTTAACTTTTTAATGACAAAATATCTGGTTTGAAGATTTTTTTTTTTGTCAAGTTGCTTGTTTGGTGTCATGATATAAACAGCTGAGTGCACATTCAAGTACATACATATACATTAGAACATAATTAAGACACATAAATTGAATTTTATAAAACTGGTTCTATATAGGTAGAGCCATAATGGACTTTTAAAAAACACTGGTGCAATTTCTGTTAAGATTAGAAGTGAGCAAGTTGTATCTGGGAGGTGATGCTAAACAGATGTTATTTGTCACATCTTGGGAAGGCTGTAGTGTTTATCTGAAAGACTTTGTGTTATTACTGTGGGCACTTTTAACTGGAAATTAGTACTATGGGGACCCCTTGGGTGGCTGATACCAAAAGATACAGAAAAACTAGAAGAATAATTTTAATACTAGCTTCCTTATATGCAAGAATATCACTGCTGGAAATCCCTGCTCCTGGAAGTTTCCAAAGTTTCTTTTATTGTACTTATAGAAAAACTTGTCTTTTTAGAAAAAAATTGGCACCATGTGAAACCTAACTGAATTGGGGTTCCTTTTTTTCTGAAATGCATTTCTAATCTGGTCATAGATGCATAAGAGTAATCTTCATTTTCTCAGGAAAAAAACTAAGGCTCCATGATGAAGAAGAGAGTTGCTCAACCTCACATCCACGAGTGCAGAATGGTGAGGGGGTGACTGAAACAAGAATCTAGGTCCCTCACCTCTTAATTCATTGCTTTTTTTGAGAAGTATGTTTCTTTCCTTTCACAATATATCAATAGGCATTTTCTATATAAACTTTCACTGTGTATTTTTAACTTTATCTGAGAGGCATTTACAAGTCAAATGAAAGCCTCAGCATTTCTGATGTTATCCATTTATTCTCCTTTCTAGAAAAGAAATTGTTGGCAATGTTTAAAAAACAATGGTTGTCCCTTCACAAAATGATCAGTTGCTTTTCTTGACTGTTCACTTTTTCAGGTCTTCAGAGACTACCCTTTCATACTTTTGTTCCTTTTACAAATTACTAAAACTGATTTAAACACTTGCAATACAAGGATCTGTTCTGAGAGAGTATATAAGACTCTTCTACTTGTTCATCCAGGAATTACCAATACTGAATTTGAAATACAAATCATAATGCACTCTAACTTAACACTGCAATTTCACACAGTTCTCTTTCCTTTGTTAAAGATCTCTTCAGAGATTATCAAGGTTTTATCCAGAATGAAATTTCAACTGTGGACTCTTGTGACCACCAAAACTTGTTATTCTCATGTAAATGTTGCTTCTATGATAAGAGTACTCGTATTTTAAGTACTTGTAAATACTAAGTACTTGTATTTTAAATGCAGATGAGTATATCTGACAAGCTATTTACTAAACATTCTGAGAGACACTTTATCCCCTACAGGTGGAGAAAATTGTCGGTGAAGTCTTAATGAAAATGGTGAATCCTACTAGACATCTCATATCTACATTTTTCCTCAGTCTTTACAAGAACTGTTTTAATTCTTTGTTCTCCTTAACCCCCAATCTTTTCTCCCTTGTCCTCTTTCTCTTATGAAATGACTTCATCCCCTTGTACACAGACAAAATAGAAAACATCAGAAGATAACTTGTTCAATTTCTACCACCAAACCCATTAATATTCTCAATCTCCTCTCTTCCTCTGATGGATGTGCTTCAGGGGTCCTGGGGCCCCAAGGTCCATAACCCACTGTGTGTTCTTAGCTCTGTGCAGAAAAAAAATCAAACACGAACCAGCATGAAGTTTTAAGTGAAGAAGTGAGATAGAGTGGGCAACTCCACAGACAGAGCAGCGCCTCCTTGGTGGTATTTACTTCTTTTACTGAGGCTCATTTAATCCAGGGGCAGGCCATACAGTAAGGGGAAGGGGTGGAGACTTCTCCAGAAAAATCTCCATGGGCCATTTTGTGAACTTTTGTGGACTTCCTGTTTCCAATCATGTATTACAAAGAGAGTACAATGAGCCTAGTGGGTCACCATAAGGTGAAATTAGTTGCCATGTTGGATCAAACTGGTCTCTGCCAGTTGTAAACTATAAATCCACTTGTAAACTATAAATCCACTGAAGGTAGTCTTACTCTCTCCTTGATAGTGCCTGTTGCCCTTATAAACATTTCAACACATACCCTATCTCAATATTATAAGAAATACCTCCCTTTAATCTCCAATCCAAGACCAATCCTCCTGCCCATACTCTGAATCCCACCTCCTCTGATCTTCTGTAGAGCTCAGTCTAATGATTATTCCACTCATTCTCCCCTATGTTTTTAACCACTCCTTCTCAGACATCTTCTTCCTTTTATTCATTAAATGTACTCAAATCTCTATCTTAAAAAAAAAAAATTCCCTCAGCCCTACCTTCCCACCCTGATAACACACTGTCACTCTCTTATCACACCCAATCTTGTTGCAAGTTGTTCATAGGTTTTCTCCTTTATCTCCCACTCACTCCTCAATCCAATTAGTCCTAGCTTTCTTCCACACACACACACACACACTGAACCTATCTTATGTAAGTTTATCAACCATTTTTAATGATATTTACATTAAGTGATGAGAAAAGAGGCTTTGATATATTTCTGAGTGAAAAATAGCTTATAAAACATAATATAATATAATCTATTGACTTTTTGTTGCATAATTCTATGAATTTTAACATATGTATAGATTTATATAACAACTACTATCACAATACAGAAAAGTTTGATAACTAGAAAAAAACTCCTTCATGCTATATCACCGTCCCCTAGACCCTAACCTCTAATAACCACTTTTCCATCCTGCATCACTATAGTTTTGATCTTTCTGAGAATAACATATAAATGCAATCATATAGTATGTGGCTTTTTAACTGTCATATTTCATTCAGCCTAATGCCTTTGAGATTCATCCAAGTTGATAATATGGACTGATAGTTCATTCCTTTTTATTGATGAGTAATATTCCATTGTATAGATACATCACAGTTTGTTTACCCATTCACTTATTAAAGGACATTTGAGTTGTTTCCATTTGTGTGAGTATCAACTTTTGTTTCTCTGTGGTAAGTACACAGAAATAAAATTACTAGAACACATGATAACTATATTTTTAACTTTATAAGAAACTGCCAAGCTATTTCCCATAGTGCTTTTGCCATTTTGCATTCCCACCAGCAGGGTATGAATTTCGGTTGCTCTAGAGCCTCTCCAGCACTGCATATTGTGATCATTTTTTATTTTACCAATTCTTAGAGGTTTATAGTGGTATCATATAATAATTATAATATGCATTTCTTTACTGGATAATAGGATTAGGGAAATGTTATAGGATTATTTGCCATGTATGTATTGTCTTTGATAGAGTATTCAAGTCTTTAGCACATTTTTAATAGAATTTATTGGGGAGACATGCTTAATAAAATTATTAAGTATTTCAGGTATACAGTTCTCCAATTCATCATCTGTATATTGTGATGTGTGTTTACCACCCCAAGTCAAACCTCCTTCAATCACCATTTATCCCCCTTTTACCCTCTTTGACCCTTCCCCACCCCCTTTCCCACTGGCATTTATCATACATTTGTCTGGGTCTGTGAGTCTTTTTTTTTTCATTGTCCAATCCCTTCACCCTTCTCATTCAGCTCCTAAGCCCCTCCCCTTTGACAGCTGTCAGACTGTTCTCTATGTTCATGATTCTGTCTTCACTTTGTTTGTTAGTTTATTTAGTTCATTAGATTCCACATATAAGTGAAATCATATCATACCAGTCTTTCTGACTGGCTTATTTCACTTAGCATGATACTGTACAGGTCCATCCACGTTGTTGCAAAAGGTAAGACTTCCTTCTTTTTTTACAGCTGAGTATTATTCCATTGTGCAAGTGTACCACAGCTTTTCTATCCATTCATCTACTGATGTGCACTTAGGCTGCTTCCAAATCTTTGCTTTTGTAAATGATGCTGCAATGAATATAGGGCTGCATATATTCTTTCACATTAGTGTTTTGGGTTTCTTTGGTTATATTCCCAGAAGTGGAATTGCTGGGTCATATGGCAGTCCTTTTTTTAATTTTGTAAGTTAACTCCAGACTGCTTTCCACAGTGGCCACACCAACCTGCATTCCCACCAATAGTACATGAGGGTTCCCATTTCTCTACACATTCAATAACACTTGTTTGTTCATTTGTTGATGATAGACATTCTGACAAGTGTGAGGAGATATGTCACTGTGCTTTTAATTTGCATTTCTCTGATAATTAGTGATGTTGAGTATCCTTTCATATGTATATTGATCAACTGTATATCATCTTTGGAAATGTGTTTATTCAGGTCCTTTTCCCATTTCTTTTTTTTTTTTTAAGATTTTATTTATTCATTTTTTAGAGAGGAGAAGGAAGGGAGAAAGAGAGGGAGAGAAAGATCAATGTGTGATTGCCTCTCATGCGCTCCCCACTGGGGACTGGGCCCACAACACAGGCATGTGCCCTAGACCAGGAATTGAACTGGTGACCCCTTGCTTCACAGGCCAGCACTCAACCACTGAGCCATACTAGGCAGGGCTCATTTGCCCATTTCTTGGGTTATTTGGTGTTGAGTTTTATAAATTCTTTATTAATTTTGGATATTAAACCCTCATGAGATATATCAGTGAATATGTTCCTCCCATTCAGTGGGCTGTTTTTTAATTTTGTTGATGTTTTCCTTCACTGTTCAAAAACTTTTTAGTTTGATGCAATCCCATTTGTTTTTTTGTTTTGTTTTGTTTTGTTTTCCTTGACTGAGGTGATATCTTAGAAAAAAATATTGCTATGGGAAATGCCCAAGGTCTCACTGCCTATGTTTTCTTCTAAGATTTTTAAGGTTTCAAAGCTAACATTTAAGTCTTTAATTCACTTTGAGCTTATTCTTGTGTGTGGTGAAAGAATGTGGTCTAGGTTCATTTTTTTGCACCTATCTGTCCAACTTTCCCCATATCATTTATTGAATAGTTTATCTTTACTTCATTGTATGTTTTTGCCTTCTGTGTCAAATGTTAATAGACTATAAAGGCATGGGTTTGTTTCTGGGCTTTCTATTTTGTTCCATTGATCTATGTGTTTATGACAGTTCTTTGCTATTTTGATTACTATGGCCTTGTAACATAGTTTGATATCCAACTTTGTTCTTCTTTCTCAAGATTGCTATGGCTATTGAGGGTCTTTTGTGGTTCCATATAAATTTTTGGAATATTTGTCCTAGTTCTATGAAATACAGCATTGGTATCTTGATAGAAATTACATTGAATCTATAGATTACTTTTTGAGATTAACATCATTGCTTTAATGATGTCAATTCTTCCTATTCTTGAACACAGTATATGCTTCCATTTATTTGTATCTTCCTTGGTTTCTTTCTTCTTTGTCTTATAATTTACTGAGTATAGGTCTTTTACATCCTTGGTTAAATTTATTCTTATGTATTTTATTGTTTTCTGATGCACTTGTGAATGGGATTGTTTTTTTAGTTTCTCTTTCTTATAGTTCATTATTGGTGTATAGAAATGTAACTGATTTCTGGAATTAATTTTGTATCCTGCTACTTTACTGAATTAATTTATCAATTTCACTGGTTTCTTAGTGGAATCTTTAGGGTTCTTTATATAGAGTACCCTATCATCTCCAAATAATGACAGCTTTACTTTTTCCTTTCCAATTTAAATGCTTTTTATTTCTTCTTCTTATCTGATTGCTATGGCTAGGACTTCTACTACTATGTTGAGTAAGAGTATGAAAGCAGACCTCCCTGTCTTGTTCCCAGTCTTCAGAGAAACACTTTTATTTGCCCATTGAGTATGATGTTGGCTGTGTGTTTGTCATACATGGCCTTTATTATATTGAGCTATATTCCTTTTATCCCCAATTTGCTGAAAATTTTTATCATAAATGGGTGCTGGATTTTGTCAAATGCTTTTTCTGCATGTAGTAATATGATCACATGATTTTTATCCTTCATTCTGTTTATGTGATGTATCACATTTATTGATTTGCATACATTATACCAACCTTGCATCTCTAGAGTAATTCACACTTGATCATGGTGTATGATCTTTCTCATGTGTTGCTGGATCTGGCTTGCTAATATTTTGTTGAAGATTTTAGCATCTATGTTCATCAGGGATATTGGCCTATAATTTTCTTTCTTTGTAGTGTCTTTATCTGGTTTTGGAATTAAAACAAATAAGGCCTTGTAAAACAAGCTTGAAAGTCTTCTCTGAAATTTTGTGAAATACTTTGAGAGGAAGAAGTATTAGCTTTTCTTTGATTGTTTGGGAAAACTCACCCATGAAGCCATCCAGTCTAGGACTTTTGCTTTGGAAGTTTTTTGACTACTGCCTTTGTTTCATTAGTCATAATCTGTCTGTTCAGAATCTATTCTTCTTCCTGACTTAGTTTTAGAAGACTGTATTAAATAGGAATTTATCCATTTTGTACAGATTGTCCAATTTGTTTCATGTAGTTGTTCCATAACATTTTCTTACAATCCTTTGTGTTTCTGTGGTGTCAATTGTTACCTACCCTCTTTCATTTCTGACTTTACTTAATTGGGCCCTCTCTCTCTATCTTGTTTGTTTTTTTTTTTGATGAGTCTCATTAAAGGTTGTTAATCTTGTTTATCTTTTCAAAGAACCACCTCTTAGTTTCATTGATCTTTTGCATTTTTTTAGAGTCTATTTTGTTTATTTCTGCTCTGATCCTTACTATTTCCTTCCTTCTAATCACTTTGGGCTTTATTTGTTGTTCTTTTTCAATCCTATAAGTGTAAAGTTAGGGGGTTTTTTTGAGATTTTTTTTTTGTTTCTTGAGATAGGTCTAAAATGCTATGAATTTTTCTCTTAGAACTGCTTTTGCTGTGTGCCATACATCTTGGGTTGTTGTGTTCTCATGTTCACTTGTATCAAAATATCTTTTAATTTCTTCCTTGATCTCATGGTTAACCTGTTCATTCTTTAATAACATGTTGTTTAGCCTCCATGTCTTTGTGTGTTTTTTAGTTTTTTTCTTGTGATTCATTTCTAGTTTTATACCATATGGTCAAGAAGATGCTTGTTATGATTTCAATCTTCTTAAATTCATCAAAACTTGTTTCACATCCTAAAATGTGGTCAATCCTAGGAAATGTCCCATGTGCACTTGAATGTATATTCTGCTGTTTTGGGGCAAAATGCTCTGGAGATATCCATTAAATCCATCTGACCTAGTGTGTCATATAAGGCCATCAGTTCCTTGTTGATTTTATTTTTGAAAGATCTATCTACTGATGTCAATGGTGTGTTAAAATTCCCTACAATGACTGTATTGCTGTCTATCTCTCCCTTTATGTCCATCAAGATTTGCTTTACATATTTAGGTACTCCTATGTTTGGTGCAAAAATGTTTACAAGGGTTAAATCCTTTTTAGATTGTTCTTTTCATCATTATGTGGTATCCTCCTTTGTCTCTTTTTTTAGTTTCCATTTGAATGAAAGATCTTTTTCTTCTCTTTACTTTTAGTCTGTGTGTATCTTTCATTCTGAGATGGGTCTTTTGTAGACAACATATAACCTGTCTGGGAAAAGTTCAGCCATTGTTACTATAACAAGAATGATATAACAAGCATGACATCAGTGTAACCTGGTAGCCAAGTAGAGTGGACTGGAATGTGCATGAGTGAACAATGACAACTTCACTGTACTAGTCAGTGGGGGCCATAGAGGCTGTTGAGTGAGCATGTGTACTGTGTGGCCATCACATTCAAATGACTGAGTGAGTAGAGCAACAAATCTGCATCAAATTTTGTGTTAAGCTTTAACATTCCTCTGTGGAACTATTCAGATGATTCAGAAGGTGGTAGCTATGGGTAACTGATGATTGGCAGTTTCATTACAACAACATACCTGCTCATGCATCACATCTCATGCAGAGATTTTTGACAAAACATCAAATCACCCAGGTGACTCAGCCCCCCTACAGCCCAGATTTGGTACCCTGCTACTTTTGGCTTTCCACAAAACTAAAATCCCTTTTGACATGGGAGAGATTTCAGGACATTGATGAGATTCAGGAAAATACAGAGGGGCAGCTAATGGCAAGTGGGAGAACTGTGTGAGGTCCCAAGGTGCCTACTTTGAAGGGAACTGAGGCATCATTGTCCTATGTATAGTGTTTCTTTTATCTTGTATCTTATTCAATAAGTGTCTCTATATTTCATATTACATAGCTGGATACTTTCTGGATGACCTTGAATATATGGGTCTTGTTTTCTTATCCATTCTGCTATCCTATCATTTGAATGGAACATTTAAGCCATTTATATTTAATGTGATTATTGATAGGTATGTATTTATTGCCATTTTATCCTTTTAACTATGTTCCTCTGTTCCTATTCTTCCTCCTCTAACTCCTTCTCCTCCTCCTCTTCCTTCTTAAGGAAGACTCTTAGCATTTTTGTAATACAGTTTGGTGGTAATCTCTTCTAGCTTTTTCTTCTCTGGAAAGCTCTCTATTTCTCCTTCAATTTTAAATGATAGCCTTGCTGAGTAAAGAAGTCTTCATTTTAGGTGCTTGGTTTTCATAGCTTTGAATATTTTACAACAATTTCTTCTGGCCTGAAATATTTCTGTTGAGAAATCAGATGACAGTATAATAGGAACTCCCCTGTTCTTAGCTATCTGCTTTTCTCTTGTTGTTTTTAAGATTCTCTCTTTGTCTTTACCCTTTGCCATTTTAATTATGGTGTGGGCCTCTTTGGGGGTCACCTATTTGGCAACTCTTGAACTTCCTGAACTTGTGTGTCTTTTTCCTTTACCAGGTTTTGGAAGTTTTCATTAATGATGTCTCCAAATATATTCTTGATCCCTTGCTTTCTCTCTTATCCTTCTGGTATCCTTATCATGCAGATGTTGTTATGCTTCATATTATCCCACAGGTACTTTAAACTATGATAATTTTTGTTAATTCTTTTTTCTTTTTGCTGCTCTGATTGGGTCTTTTTTTTCCTACCTTTTCTTCCAAATCACTGATTTGATCCTCTGCATCATCCAACCTATTTCTTATTCCTTCTAGTGTATTCTTATTTCTAATACTGTATTCTTCATTTCTAACTGGTTATTTTCAATGCTTTCTATGTTCTTTTTCACTAACTACATTCTTATAACCATATTTTTGAATTCTATATTTGATAAATTGCTTGCCTCCGTTTCATTTAGCTCTTTTTCTGAAGATTTCTCCTGTTCTTTCATTTGGTGGATGTTTTTTGTCTCCCCATTTTGACTGTCTCTTTGCATTTGTTTCTGTGTATTAGAGAGATCTGCTATGACTCCCAGTATTGTCAGGTGATCTAATGTAGTAGGTGACCTGTAGGGTCCAGTGGTGCAGTCTTCTCGATCACTTGTGCTGGGTGTCCCAAAAATATTCCTTGAATGGGTTATGTGGGCTCTTGTGTTATAACTGAGTCTAGTTTGCTATTGGCCCATTCATGTGTGAGGTTGATCCTCAGGCTGACTGACTGTGAAGGTCTACCCCAATCACAGCCTGCAAGCTGCTGTACAGGTGCTTACCACATGAGGCAGAATTTACTTCAGCAGAATCTGGTGCCTGAAGAGATCTCCTTTTGGATATTCAGCTTATGAAGCTAATTTGATCCTGCTCTGATGTTGTCTGAAGCTGACCACTGAGTGTTTTGGTCCTGAGCCTTTTGGGAGAGGCTCTGGTGCATATGCGGCACATGACTGGTCCAGGGAAACCTGATTGTAGTTACAAGTGATCCATAGTTGTGGCTTCCTCTGCTGAGCCTGGGTGTGTGTAGGAAAGACCAAGCTGTGCACCAAACCTGGCTTTTAACAGTGTTGGACCCAGGGGCAGGTCAACAAAAGTTCCAGGATATCCCCAAATTCACCTAACCTTCCTTTACTTGCTGGCTGCCTATTAGGCTTAGTCACTAAAAGAGTCTCTGGCTGTGTTCAAGTAGCATGAGGTGGGTTCACAGTGAGTCACCAGGTAGGGGCAACTGGAGTTCACCAGATTGATACAGGTTCTAACTTGGTGCCAGTGCTGGGTCTGAGGCCACTTGGCAAATGTCCCCAGGTATACCAAGTCAAGCTGCCACCCACTGGGTGCTCATATGCCTTTGTGTTGGGGCGGGGTCTCGGGGAGTCATCAGTGTGAGGCTAGCAAAGTTTACCAGAAACAAGCAAACCAAGATTTGACTGTATTAAGGGAAGGTTCTGCTCTGGTGGTATGCAAGGGAAAAATGACCTGTGTCCTAGAGCCACACAATTCAGTCTGTCCGAGATTCTGCCAAGAGAGTAATTATCTATGAATAGTATTTGCATAGCTTTTTGTTGCCATAAGCCTATCAAGGGAAAATCTGGGGTACCTACATTTCCTATGTACTATGTTGGGGGCATTACTACATTGTGATCTGCTCATCCTGCTTATTATGTTATATAAAAGATTGTGTGTTTGCTTTTCTAATTGTTGATTGAATTAGTTATAATTTTTTTACTAACATGCATATGTTTTCTATTTCCTCCTGTGGCTAATGACAAATAGAAGAATTATTCAATTCAATGGATAGTTACCTAATATAAGAAATAAAGGTTTCTGGATGGGTTAATGTGCTCAGATTTCTGCCCTCAGTGAGCTTAAAATACTCTAGAAGCATTATATATAAAATAAAATTATGAAATTATAATTATAATATAGCCCAAATAAAATAAGTATTAAATAAGAATTATGTGAAATACTTTTGATTTCATATACTAAAGACAGGAAGGCTTAAATAAGTGGTTGTCATTTGAACAGATAGGACATACGGGAACTGAAGCCCAATAGAGTGTGAAAACTGTGGGGTTAGATAAAGGAAGAAATTCCTGACTAAAAGAGGTATTAACGTATCTGATAAATAGGACTTTTGCAAACTACACCCACTTCTGTGATGCCACCATGTCATCAGTGTGTTCTATTTGTTGGGGACAACAAGGCAAGGGAAAACGATGGAGACTAATCTGAATCCTTCACAAGTCTTAAAGCCTCTTAGAATGAACAACTGTCAATATCAGATAGTTCTACTCATCCTACTAAATAAGGTCTTTGATTTTTATTTTTGTTTCTTCCCCCTTTCAGGATGCTTTTCAGGAAATAATGATCACTTTTTGGCACTTCATCATAAGAAGAATGGGAAGCCAGCATTCCTTTATCACCATTCACAAGACATTGAGAAGAGCCTGGATATAGCTCCACAAAAGATGTATAAACATTCCTCTTCTGAAGCTCAAATAAGTAAACACCGCACAATTGTTAATTCAGCATTTCCTAGACCTGCATATGATTCATCTCTCAATCTGTTGGCTGTGGCTGGTCAAGATCTTGAAGTGGAAAACCTTCCAATCCCAGCAGCAAATGTAATTGTGGTAGTAAGTATTGCACTTGACTGATGCTGATGCTTTCATCTGTGGTTGATGTTGCAAAAAACCTAATGATGAATAGTTATCTTTGGATTTCAGTGATTTTTTTTTTTTACCACAGCACTTCTCATTCCCTAATATTTTCTTTTTGTTACTTGATTGTTGTCTTTTGGCTTACCTTTGAATTTGAAGAGCCCATGAAATAAAAAATTTTGCCTGCCCCTGGCCAGGTAACTCAGTTAGAGTGTTGTCTTGATATGCCAAGGTTGCAGGTTTGATTCCTGGTCAGGGCACATACAAGAATGAACCAATGAATGCACAAATAAGTTGAACAACAAATCAAAGTTTCCCTTTCTCTCTCCCTCTCCCTTTTCCTGTCTCTCTAAAAATCAATTTAAAAAAGAAAGAAACCTTGTCTATATCCTCTGTGCACAGCACAGGGCATGGTACAGAGTAGGTGCTTAATAAATATTTGAATTAAAATTTGCTTTAGGAAGGCCTTACAAGTATAGCATATTATATCTTGCACTGAGCCTCCTTTACTCTATGAAAATCTCTTCTAAGCAGATATGCTTTAATCTTTTTTATATAAATAAATACTACTTATTAAAGATCTTCTGTTCACTTGACTGAAATTGTAAGAAATGACGAGCCCACTGAAAGGGAAGAAGTGTATTAGGTAGAGGGTGGTTTTCTGTCACTGGAGTCAATAAAATCATTTGAGAGGAATTAATGGATAATATTCTTAATATCACTGAACAAACATTGTTCTTATTAGTCAAGGTGGTACAAAGGTCCCATTCCTTGCATTCTTAGGATATGTAATCCAGGCTAGAGGTTCCCAATGTGTGGAGATACCATAGTTTCAATACATGCTGAGGTTGATACACTATTTAGACTATCAATCATCCCTTTCAAGTTTAAAACCACTTTAGGAGGCTGCACATTAAAACTACAAATCAATAACTACATGGTTGTTATTGCATTTATGCCCCAAAATATAATCAAATATGTTGACTTTTAAGGCCATGATAATTCAATGAAGACATGTTTGCATTTTGGCAATCTCTTTATGCACCAAAATGTGATGACATTTGACAAGCTTTTTTCCCTTTTCTTTATTTTTTATCTCCTCCATATAGGTACTTTTCCTAATATTAAGAGTCAAAAGTCCATTTGCTGATGTTTTCAGTTAGCATACATTGAATATTTATTGTGATCTAGTCTTTATTTGAGGTATCTAGAAATATAGGCAAATGAAATGGCTCTGCTTTTGCTTGAGAAATGTCTGGAGGGGAATGCCAGTAATTCAATAAGTAACATGAATTGAGAACACAAGATGAGCTCTTAAGAGAAAATATGTAGGTCATTTGCCTTTTGAAATACTTGAGCAAATTCCCTGCATTTACATGAGTAACAGATGTTCTGAAGGTGAAAGCTGTGTATTCAGTAAAGATAAATGATGTTAATGATGTTGCTGTATCTGGATATGCCTATGATCATGCTAGGCCTCATGGGAGATATTTCCTGTAGTAACATCATATACCTGTAGTTATCAACTCTTAAAGTCACTGTGAATTGCAGTTCAAGAGGTTTGTCCTATCTTGTAATGTCATGTAATGTCTAGTTCATTTAATATTATGGAGGATAAAAGGCATCAATAAGGAATTCTGGCATATCATTTCACTTTTTGCTTATTTGTGGTTTGGAGAGTCATGAAAAAGCTGTGCTTTTTCTTTTGGGTGATGATTACAAAGAGGTTATAGGCTATTTCACTGCATTAGCCTTCCTTAACCTCTCTTGATCTAAGCTCTAACCATTTGTGGCTTTGATAGTTTGCAAAAACTGCTCGTGCTAATGTTTCCTGTAATCCACTTACATTACTGATGCACATGGTGATTTAGTGGGAAAACCTGGGAAATGGGATTATTTTCAAATGAATCAATAATGTTCAGCTTACTCAAAAAACAGAGGGTCAACATTCAGTCAAGTATCATCTGGTTTGAAGGTTCATCTATCCACAAAAGACATTTAGTAATGGAGTGCAGATGATGAAAGGGAGATATTCTGGTAACTAAATGACTTTGATGGAGTAATTAATGTGTGCTTGTGTGACTAGGGGGTGTGTGTCTTATATATATAAACATATATAAAATATATATAAACATATATATATCACAGAGAATATTTTGCTTGAGGAATATTGCAATGGTATCAAAAATTATTTTTGGATTACTTCCTATAAAAATGAGCAATGTTGGGCCATAAAGAGAGACCCAGAAGGTCACTTCATAATACTCAAGGGAAGAATCCACCAAGAAGACATAAACACAGTAAATATATATGCACCCAACATAGGAGCACCCAAATACATAAAGAAAATCTTAGAGGACTTCAACAAAG
>CM052539.1:59393543-59471319 GCA_028533065.1 Trachops cirrhosus | reverse complement strand
CTATGGTACATTTACACAATGGAATTCTATGCAGCTCAAAGAAAGAAGGAGCTCATACCCTTTGCAACAGCATGGATGGAGCTGGAAAGCATTATGCTAAGCGAAATAAGCCAGGCAATGAAAGACAAATACCATAAGATCTCGCCTTTAAAGGAACCTAAACAACGAAACAAAGAAACAAGTAAAATATAACAAAGGACACTGAAATAGAGGACGGGATGTCAGTGACCAGAGGGGAGAGGGGAGGGAATTTCAGGGGAGAAGGGAAGGGTTTACAGGAACAAATATAGAGGACACATGGACAAAACTACAGGGCTTGGAAATGGAAGGGAGGTGGGGAGGCATAGGTGGGTGGGCTGGAATGGGATTAAAAGATAGAAACTGTACTGAATAATCTAAAATAAAAAAATTTAAAAAAAATGAGCAATGTTAATAAGTATAATTTCCTAAATTAGGCAAATTATTGGGATTTTTCCCAGCTAGAATAAAAAACCATTTCCAACCTCCAAACTATATACGTGCTTTCTAAACCTTCCTAGTTCAGAGGGAGAGATAATGTTTTTTCCTTTTATACTTCTCTCTCTCTCTCACTTCTGACACCATTAAGACAGTGAGTTTTAGAATGAGATATTTAACCAGAACATGAAAGATGCATATGTCCCTCTTCCTTTCCTGATTCCTAATTGCATCCACAAAGCATTTAATAAGAGCATTTGTGTACAAACAAATTTTTTCCTTTTATTTCTTTCTTTTATAATTAGGAAAATCTGTAGTTTATTTACTCCAAGGAGAGGACAGCATAGTTAAAATGTTTATCCCAAAGAATGATAATTGTGCTCCAGAAGCTTAATTAAGAAGCTGTTAATAATATTTTTGTACAAATTCAATGTAGAAGGAAGGTGAATATCTTCAAGGTCAGTGCTATGATAGAAGCCAAAACAACAACAAAATGGCTTTCACCAAATGTGTGCTGGAAACTTCATAGCTCTTATAACTGGACCCCCCAAGATATTCATCAGGGCACATGGCCACAATATCAGGAAGGAGGGAACCCCGGATTGTCAGTGAAAATGGTACAATGGAAGCAGCTGCAGGTCTTTCCAGTTCAGCAAGAACAGCAGAGATTGTTAAATGAAGAATATTTCAATCTGGGAAAAATATGAGAAAACTGGGGATTAGAAAGACTTTGAAATATAAATGGTGAAATATAAATGGTTTACTCCAGAGGATGGAATTGAGGAAAGGAAAATAAAATACAGAGGAGGAAGAAGGAGGAGAAGGAACATGAGGAAGAGGAGGAGAAGGAAAGAAAGAGAAGAGGATGGGGAAAGGAGGGAGGGAAGGAGGGGGAAGGAGGTAGGAAGGAGGCGGGGAAGAGAAGAGAGATGGTATAGTGTCAGTTCTTAGAGCAATGGAAAGACTTCTGTGAGCACATACAAGTATGATGGGGAGTTTCCAGGAGGCTGAGGTGGTCTTTGTGAGATTTCTAGAGTCCAAAAGCTTCTTGTCTTGCTCACCACTTGCCCAGATCAGCACATGGACAGACATTGTCTTGTTTTTCAACACAGAACTTTTTTTGCAAATATTTTTATCAGGTAGTTAATTTAGATAACTATTAAAGCCAAAAACTTTGAATATCTCTGATTTTCAGTTACATCCTGAACTCTGATTGTCAGACCTTGAACCTCAGTTTGGTTCTGCTGTTGACCAATTTTTGAGTTTCATCCTACAGGGAAACAGATAATTCCTAGCTGTGATTTGAAGGGTTTTGAAAGTTCAACCTTCTCATTGCCTTGCTACAGTAAATGTTTCGTATTGTCTAGTGCATTATATCATGTCTATAAATAATTGTTAGACACTTTTTAATAGAGAGATTGGTTTAATTGTAATTTTGTATTTGTGTGGTGAATGTCTCAAAGGGTGGGTTTAATCTGCATAGCATCCACTAGAATTCTGCTACATGAGGAAAGATTTGTTAATAAGGAGTATTTTTTTATAAGTGACAAGAAATCCAATCCAAACTAGAGAAAGTTTTGTGATGCAAGTAACAACATTTCTGTACTGTATCTAGCTATAGGTATGATTGGATCAAGGGCTCAAATAATCAATAAGGATCGATCTCACAATTCTGCTTCCTCTGGGGTGACTTCATTCTCAGACTGATTCTGTCCTCTTCATCTCAACTTGGTTTCCTGAAATTCCTGGAGTTTCATCTTTGTGGGCTCATATTCAGTGAGAAAAACTGACTCTTTCACAAGTCTCAATAATATACTGGGCATTCCTATGACTAGACCAATCTAAGTGAAGTACTTGCTTCATCCTAAGTGAAGTACGTGGCTAAGTGATAAAATCAGGCTAATTATCTAAAACCTAAATAGCATGCCTCACCCCTAGAGCATCCCTAAACACCCATAAGCTGTATATAGTAGGAGAGGTCACTTGAATAAAAATTGTGACATTGTTAACAAGCAAAGGAAGAACGGATGCCAGATAGCAGCTAAAGGTAACCTAAAGCTGAGTATCTGGGTTTTTTGTTTGTTTTTTCATGAAATTTTTTGTGTCTTTCTACCCTGGTCCAGGCCCCTTTGTGACCATTTCTTCCCTGTAGAATTAGTGTGCTGCTGGGGTCAGCTGGAGAGAGATGCCACCAAGCCTCTGTCATTGGGAGAATGTGGGGAAGGGCAGGTTCCATAAAGCAGTCTATTAAGACTTCAGTTTTCAAGACACAATAGCCCCTTCAAAAAATGAGGACTTGCAACTTAGCTTCACGGGTTTGATTCTTGTACAAAATGAGTGACAAAAGTCATACTCTGAGTTCTCCAGTAGTGGCAAATTCATTCTGACATAGGAGAAAATTAAGGTGCTTGGGCTATGTCCTGACATCTAAACTATTTGCCAATGAGAAGGACCCTGGTGTAGTGCAATATGTTGGACCCAGGATATTATGTTGCTAGAATGTCTGAAATTTGCAAAAAGCTCTGTAGCCTGTATACTTCTTTATGGTAACTGCATATGGGATGGGGAGCAAGAGGAATGGGTTGAGCTATAGGGGAAGCAAGGGCTTAACTCACAGAAAGTGTGATTCAAATGCAGGCTTTTGGGAAATTGTGAATTATTTTGTGTCACAGGTATTCAGGGTCATAGTAAATACCAAATTAAAAATGCTAAATGGATGTAAGATACAGTGTCCTATAATGTAGGGTGTGATCTGGATGTCTTCCCATACAGTCTGAGACACTTGTCCCAAGTTCCTAGAGGGAATGAGTGTAAAAACCTGGGAGAAAAATCCCTGCCATATCCTGATATGGCAGTCCATTTGTTAAAACAATCAAATTTTTTCTTTGATTTTCAAATAAATGTAGTAATATTACAGAAACTTCTGTCTTCCTTGAAAGTGGCACTTTGCCTGCAGACCCTACCAACTTTGTGATTTGGTATTTGTTCTGTGTATTGGTTATCTGTTTTTACATAACATATTTCCTCAACATTTAGCAGCTTAAAACAAAAAATATGTATTATGTCACACAGTTTATGAAGGTCAAGAACTTGGGAGCAGATTAGTTGTGTAGTTCTGCCTCAGAGGTTTCTGAAGTCAAGCTGTCAAAGTCTCTGAATACTTGACTGAACTGAAAGATTCGCTTCCAAGCTCACTCACATGGCTATGAGTTGGAAGCTTCAGTTCCTCAAACGTGGATATCTCCACAGAGCTGCTCACAACATGGCTTCCCCCAGAGCATGTAAAGAGAGAGAGAAAAAGAGACTATACTGCCTTGTATGACTGAGTCTCCAAGTCACACACCATCTTTCACACTTGATTCTGTTCATTAGCAATGAGTCACTAGGTCTAGCCCGCATTTATGGGACAGAGACTACAGAGGGAATGAATACTAGAAGGCAGGGGCCATTGGGGGCTACCATAGAGTAGGTACCCCAATCTTCAAGAAAGTTGAAGAATCATTCGATTATGCTTTTGCTTGTTATGTACTTCTACCTGTAAATTCAGGAAAGGTAATTGTGTGCAGAAGCCGTAGTACAGAAATATCATCATACATAGTCATGGTAGAAGAAACTACATCAATAAAGAGCCTTCAAGCTTGAAAGAAACTCATGATTAGATGCCAATTTACAGACAAGGAAATCAAGGTTCCAAACCAGGAAATTTCTCCAGGTTACACTGTTAATAATAAGGGTGACAGGCAGATTAAAATCCTAATTTGCCTGACTTCAAAACTCAAACATTTTACATTTTACCATAAGTCATTTGATTTGCTTTCAGAAAATGCTATAAATTTTTTCAACAGAAAATTTAACTTTATGAATTACACTTCATTTAAGCTAATGGTAATGCTAATTTTTATTCTTCTGAAAATACACTCATTGATAGCTAGATGTTAACGTTGGAGCCAGAGAGAAAAAGACAAAAGATCCATGATGGTCATGGATCTTGATTATACATAATAATAAAAAATGAATTATACTGTCAAGTCCTATTTTACTTTTAAGAAAGTCTAGAAAAAAGCTCTGTAATCTACTTTTGAAATTTGGTTAAATTTTTGCTTTTTTCTTAATTTACCCTAAATGCTTCATGTTAAACTATAAGAGCTTATATAATCACCTTTTCTATTATCCCAAATCCTTGCATTTTGGTAAGCTTTGTACTTCGATTCTCCAGATATTGTTGCCCCCCCCTGGAAAATAGTCTTGAAGTCAAAATTCCATTCTTGAGCTTGGCATCCTGACAGTCGTAACTGTCACCATCTGTTGCTTTTCTCTGTTCCTAGCTCCTAAGGCGAGGAGGATGCTTGAACACATGCTGGAAACGTTAGAGGTGAAGCTTAGGCAATGTCTACGTGAAGTTTCAAAACCCGACCACTGGGCACACCTGCTTGTTTTGGATCATTTAGCCTCAGCACTAAAATGACTGAAGTCTTAAAAGAACTGAATTAATTGATTAATACACTTATTGGACATGGACTATGTTTAGGTACCGACAGTATTCTCCAAGATTTCATAGAATTTCAGAATAGTTGAAAATATAGAGAAGGAATAAGAAGAACAAAAATAAGTCTTAACCATTACATTATAATGTCATCCTAATATATGTATCTATTAGTCATATATATATGGTATAGACTGTGTTTTATAAAAATATGGAATCTGTATGCATAAAGTCATATTTTTTACTTAGTTTATATTATGGATACATTTTCATACCATTAACTATCTTTATATAGCATCATTTCTTTACAGCTGCTAAAAATTCCATTGTGTAATAGATTTTACAGTTTTATATATTGATGTATTCCCAACACATTCAGTGATTTAAAGCAGCTGATTTTGAGGATAAATAAATATTGTATATATCAAATATAGTATTCTTTTTATTGCAACTGCCTAACTAATATTATTGAGAGAATTTGAGGAATTTATCTTAAAGGAAAGTCTTTATGAACTCTGTATATAATTGTAATATGGGTCTATTGTTTTTCACTTGGCCAAATTATTTATGTTCCATAGGCCTTAAATATTAGGCAAAGGAAATATTTAAAACAGCCAAAGAAGTTATAAGAACAAAAAAGAGAGAATGTTCTATTCAGAGCATATAAAATATTCTTTTAGGACTTTTTTCATTGAAGATGGAAGTGCTATGTCTCTTTATGTTGGAGCCTAAACCCCCTCCATTTATTTTTGAAGGTTTTATTTGTTTATTTTTAGAGAGAGGGGAAGGGAAAGAGAGAGAGAGAGAAACATCAATGTGTGGTTGCTTCTTGCACACTGCATGCTGGGGACCTGGCCCGCAACCCGGGCAGGTACCCTGACTGGGAATCAAACCCATGACCGTTTGGTCCACAGGCCAGCACTCAATCCACTGAGTCACACCAGCCAGGGCCCCCTTTTTAAATCCAAAACTTCTACAATATTGTAAAAATAAATGGGGTCTACAGATAAACAAAGAAGGTGTATTTTCTTTGGAACAAATATTTACTTGTCAGGTCTTTAAAAATTGTTCTTTGGTTTTCTAGTTGTTAAGAGCTGGGGGTCCTCTTGTACCCTCTGTGAGTGACTTTGTCCCTTTTTCTTTCTTTTCTTCTTCCTTTCTCTATTTCTCTCTAGCCATAAATACCTACAAATCATGGTTAGGTTTTGCTTTTTAACTATATGATGTTCTGCTTGAAAATCTAACTGCTAATGGGTAATTCTATTAGGTTCTCTGGGCACTGGCCCCACCTACGCATGATGGGATTGGCACTGTTTAGCAAACATCTCAGTTGCCTCAACATGATGTCCATAATTTAGATGGCAGAAACAATTTGCTCCTTTCTCTTGTTTAAAAAAAATGTAGGAGCTGAAATTCTCTTGAAGGTTCTCTCCCTGGGTGAAGTTGTGAAGCTAACTTATTGGCCATTTTCACTGTTAGTAACCAAGCACAGCACAGCTGATGCTTCATACCCTGGGTGACCACATGGTCACTAGGGAGTCAAGGTTCTTTATCTCCTGTCCTTCCATTCTTTTTCTTCCCAAACCACATGTTTTCCTGAGCCAGGACCATTCTAGCAAATCCCACTGCTAACACCCCCTCTGCTCTCTACATTACTCTTTCTTAATACATCACTTACAACATTTTTGGCCACCACATGGGAGCAGGGGGCAGATTTCCCACACCAAGCAATTCTGTGACAGCAGCTTGTCATCTGCAATTTCATTTAGTTCTGACACTATCTACTTGGAAACAGCATCAGATCTGTTATTACTGGAAGTGGGGTTCTTGCACTGTCAACACACACACACAAAATGTCCTGAGGCCCACAGGGAAGGATCTGGCTCTGTGGTATGGTTTATTGATGATGTATAATTAAGGACATTCCCCTCCTGACTTCCCAATATCCCATCTTTGTTTGTCTTGTCCTATAAAAGGTCCAATCTTGTTTTTAATAAGGCCAGGATGAAGGCCACTGCTCGGATTCTATACTCCATATTCAAGTCCAGTCCAGTCCAGCGTCAAGCTAGCTTGGTGTGTGTTTCCAGCTGTAGTCCATTGCTGTGCTGTGGTATTCAACCTCCCTCCTGGAGGCCATGGGCCACGTGGCCATAAAGAGAATAGGTGTGTACACTGTGTGAGTGCAGGTCACAGGTGAGAGAGAGGACATCTTTGTCCTCCTGGGGTCATATTAACTTGTGCTTTGGACAGACCAGGTGTCTTTTTCAAATAAACCAATTAACCTCCCAATTTTGCAGGCTTTGGTTGGGTTTACACCTCCTAGTTAGACTGACAGGCCCCTTTGAGGTCCCGCACCTCCCCTGGCACCCCCCCAACAATCTGGCCCTGGAGGAGGGAAGGGAGGAGTGTTAATCCCCTTGGAGGAGCAATGCTGTAATCCTCTGGGGTGCTTAAAAGGGTCACTTCCTGTTGAAGCAAACAGGCTCCTGTTTCCCAGCTTATTAAGCTCAGTGTCTAGTTCCCTTTGTTTTTCTTTTCAATATCTAGCTTAACAATGATGGTAACACTTTTGCTTACTAGATTATCAGTTTATTATAAAAGGACATAACTCAGGAACAGGTAAATGGAAAAGATGCACAGGGCAAGGTATGTGGGAAAATATGCAGAACTTCCTAGCCCTCTCTGGGTGCTCCCCACTCCCACCACCTCCACATGTTCACCAATCTGGAATCCTTTCAAATCCTTTTTTTGAAATTTTGCAGAGGCTTCTTTACATAGGCATGACTGATGAAATCCCTGGGCATTGGTGATCCAGTCCTTCTGTCTCCTCCCCAGAGGTTAGAGGTCAGGACTGAAATTTTTCTAATTCTTCTAGTCACTGGTTGGTTTCCCTGGCAACCTGCCCCTATTCTTAGGGGCTTTCCAAAAGTCACCTCATTAACATAAACTTGGGTGTGCTTACAAGGGCTTATAAAGAGTAACAAAAGATGGCAATTTTACCTTTATGGCTCTGGAGTTATTTTAGGAACTGGGAACAGAACTAAATAGCTTTAAAAATATGCTCCTATAGCTCATATAGGAAACTATATGGTTTTAGGATGTATGTGCCAGGAGCTATGGAAACTGACCAAAATATTTTTCTTAATATAAATCATAATACCACATCACCTTAGCCATTTAGCATCATCTTTTCATAAAGAAGGTTGGTTATAATCTTGTACTTAGCCATTTTCCATTTTTTTTTGAAATGCAAAAATATAGTCAACCATTATTCATTTCCCAAGTTGTTTCTTTTCATACCTGTCTGGTATATTTGAACAATTTTAATTCAGAAAATACATCAAGAGGACATTATCAACTTTACATATCTTTCAATTGACCCTACATTTTCATATACTCTAGTCTTTTAAGTGAAACAATAAACTAGCAACACATAAGTTTAAAGGAAAAAGAAGAGAAAGACCCACTTTTGAAGGAAAGGGCAAATGTTCATAGTTTCTAAGACTGCAGGAAGAGTTGTGTTTGTGAGATATGTTTGCCCTCCTCTCTAGGAATGACAGCCATGGGATTCAAATTCCAAGAGAGCCAGAAAGTCTTAGAGAGCACTGAGAATTTCTGTCAGACAACCAGGCATGAGAATCTATCTTATTCTGAGATTTTCTGGATTGTGTTCATTAATGTCATCCAATCAATTATTCTGAATATTTTTGGAGTCTGTATTTGTTTGTGTGTATAGTTTAGAAAGCCCCCTATCATTTCACACCCCATTAACACCCCTGATCTTGTGATGCTGCATGGCTTACAAATTTGATTATTTTTCCCACCTGAAAACATAGCAACTAGAATTAAGTGTTTAACCAGAACAGGTTTTTTATGCTTTAAGCCATTGAATTAATTTCTCTCTTTTTTAAAACTGGCCTGTTTTTTTAAATAGGAAATATTGGGCTGCAAATAGCAAAATCTATACTGAACAGGCTGACAAGAAAAATTTTTTAATATAGACTTTAAAACCAGCAATCTTTTTTCATGGGCAAATGATTGAAAAAATTCTCCATGTGTGACAAGCAATGGTATCATCTTTATTCTTAAGTATAATTTTTAAAATTACAAGTCAAATGGATAAGATCAAATCAATGCCAAGCTAGATTATAAAAAAAAGTCTTAGTTATAGGAAACAATATATTTTTGGTGAATAACTAATATACATAAGTCATGGAGACTGGAGAAAAATATGTAAATAATATCTATAAGGAACTAGCGGTCTCAAATATATGGGTCCTTGACTTTATGCAGGAAAGATTTCACAACACAAGTCCAGGCAATTTTGAGAGTACATTTGTTAAAGCTGTGGTTAGTAAAACAAAAGAAGAGCTTAAGATAGAAAAGGCAAGGTCATAGCAATAGAAGTGAGCCTAGACACAGCTGCCTTGGTCCTTTGGAAACAAGGAAGAGTTAAGCCAAGGAGAAGCTACCTTGGCCCTTTAGAAAGAAAGTCACAGAGGCAGAAGAAGTGAGTCAGGTGAGCTGCACAAACTCAGGAAAACAGGTTACAAAGGCAAAAGGAGGCGCTTGGAGACAGGTTCAGGGGAATAGTGGAAAAGCTGCCACTGCCCGTTGCATCTCTGGTTGCAGGTCTTCTGGGAACCCATAGAGCTTAGGAGAAAAAAAGCAAAGATACATGCTGAGAAAAGAAGGTGGTGAAGGCATGTGTGTGCTCCAGAGATAGTGCACATGGGGTCCTTTGTCTTAAGGGTTTTTATCTGTTTTCTAAAGGCTGAAATTATAGGGGAAGTCTCAGGAGAGGATCTCAATAGAATATTCATCAGCTTTTCAGGTGTGCCCTTTGATATGGTGATGAATCAAAATGAACTTGTAAAGGGGTAGGGGTCATTCTCTGGTCAGTTTCACCTTCAAAGAGTGTCATCATAGAGGGACCAGGACCAAGGCAGGTCTGCCCTAGCATCGTCTGGAATATATAAACCATTTGCTCCTGAGTGTCCTTGGTTAGGGAAGATAAGACCTTGTGATTGATTATCTGGCTGTAAATTGCTCAACAATTTATCTGACTCAGTTTCCCCATTCCACTTGCCAAGGAATTTTCCTAGCTTTTAACTATCTTGCCTCACCAAGAATAAGTAGGAGCAACTGGATTCTCAGGCATGGAAAAGTTTTGAATGGATATTTGTTCCTTGCTCCTTGAAATATTCATTCATTTAAAAATATTATTGAGTGTCTCCTCAGTAAAGAAGACTCTGGGGATTTAAGAGTGGCAAGATGAACAAGACTATTTCAGCTATGTAGTTTAAATTCTAATATAAGAAAAACATAAAATATGTAAACAACTGAACATAATTTCAGATGGTGGTAAGTGCAATAAAGAAAACAAAACAGCCCTGGCTGGTGTGGCTCAGTGGATTGAGCACAGGCCTGCAAAGCAAGGGGTTGCTGGTTCAGTTCCTGTCAGGGCACATGCCTGGGTTGCGGGCCAGGTCCCCGGGGGGGGAGGTGTGTGAGAGGCAACCACACATTGATGTTTCTGTCACTCTCTTTCTCCCTCCCTTCACCCTCTCTAAAAATAAATTAAAAAATATTTTAAAAAGAAAACAAAACAGTTATGAGGCAGAGCAAAATTGTAGGGACAACATTATATTGGGTGTTGAAGGATTCTGTTGGATAATTCTGGATATCTAGGGATTAAATCAAGGTGTCACTCCTACATGGAAGCTGTGTGGGAGAAGAATAATTCTGGAATCAGCAGAAATGTATTGGAATCCTAAATCACATACTAAGTGTGTTTCCTGCAGTGACTTACTTAATATCTCTGTATTTCAGTTGCTCATTTGTGAAAAAAAAGTGATACTAATAATATCCATCCTATAGAATTGTTACGGGAATTGAGTAAGATAAAGCATTCAAGGCACTTTGTATTGTGCTTGACACATAGGAAGATCCTTGTAAAAACTGGATGCTATTATTAACATTATATAGACAATGCAAAATAAATCTTTCTAGTTTTACTACCAAGAGTAGTTGTATTTCTCTTGAGCCTCTGGTTGGCTTATAATTATATCTTTTAAATGCTGTGAATCATGTTTCCCTCTAACTCTTGACTGCTGAAAAGCTGAGAGCTAAATTTGTGGTACACCTCTGACAAATATAGAGAATTTTATTGAATGCCTTATTTATTTTGTGAACTAACTTCATTCTTGGCTGGATGTTTTCTTTTCTTCACTCATTTTTCTTTTAATTCAATTTCCTCACTTCCATGCTTTACATTGTTTTGCTTTGTATGTGTTTTTGTAAGCTGCCATAAATCTTTTCTCTAATATGTCCTAAACACATAGTCACTCTGACAAAATAGCAATCAGTACGGACAAGTTGAGTCGGAATGTTACACAGCAGGAAATCCCCTTACAGAAAGGATGTGTTTACCATTAGGTTGAAGAAACAAAATATAGTTTATATAAAAGAATTACAGTGTATATAATCATATGTTTGGCACACTGCCCAGTGGGCTCAACCTCAACCAATCCCCAGGTCAGGGCCCAGTCTTCACCCCCCTTGTGAGCAGTTTCACACAGTGGGAACAGAATGGTTTTAAGAGGAGACACCCTGTGTTCACATGCCTCTTCTGCCACTAAAACCACCTTTGAGATCTCAGGCAAGTCAATGAACATTCTGAGTTTTTATGTCTTCATTTTAATGGTAATTGTAATACATGACCTGGCTGCCCACTTTGATCCTTTCTAGAATCAGTGAATTCATACTACATGCACCACACTTTGTCATAATGTCAGCTGTCATGATCATGGTGGTAGTGGATGATGATAATGCCAATTTTGTTGCTGATGTACTCTGATCTTGAGGGAAAATCCCGGTTTTGTAATGGGCTTCTTACCTTGTACAAACCTAGAAGGAACACTTCACACGGCCGTCTCAACCAACAGCATTCCCCAGAGCTGTGCCTCATGCAACCCGCACAGCCACGTGTGGTGGTCCTGATTAAAACCCTGCTTATATTCCATTGCTGATTACCTGGGCTCTTGACATCGTCTTCCTTTCCCGAGTGCCTACTTTGTTCAGCCAAACAGACCTTTAGTTCCTGGGCCTGGAGACCTGCCTTTTCACTAGTTTTTTTTTTTTTTTCTTTTTTTTTAATCATTGTTCAAGTACAGTTTTCTGTCCTTTACTCCCATCTTAGCCCACCCACCGATCCCTCCCCTCTCCCTTCTGGTCACTGTCAGCCTGTCCTCTATTTCAGTGTCTTTGGTTATATTTTGCTTGTTTCTTTGTTTTGTTGTTTAGGTTCCTGTTAAAGGTGAGATCATACGGTATTTGTCTTTCACTGCCTGGCTTATTTCACTCAGCATAATGCTTTCCAGCTCCATTCATGCTGTTGCAAAGGGTAGGAGCTCCTTTTTTCTTTCAGCTGCATAGAATTCCATTGTGTAAATATACCATAGTTTTTTGATCCATTCATTTACTGGTGGGCACCTAGGTTGCTTCCAGCACTTAGCTATTGTAAATTATCTTTGAACTCAGATCTCACAGCCAGCACACACCTCTACCTGCTGAGCCTTTCCTGTACCATGGGCCATCTTCCTGTAAAACACCCACCTACTATACTACTCCTGTCTGCTGAAAGACTGTCTTGTCCATCGGCCAGAAGCGCTAACACTGCTCTGTGTTCACCTCTTGTCTTCTGCTCCCAGTTGCAACTCCTTCTTTCCCCCCCAAAGTTTTCTCAAATCAAATAATGTATTAATTGCCTTTAGGGTCTTGACATTAGCTATATTGTCAGTAGCTACTATTACAAAGAAAACTTTTATTTTTAAAGATATTATTAACCCAAAAGCAGAATAATTTATTGATAACCTAATAATTTATTAATAACCTAATATTTATTTCCAAGTTATCACAGAAGGTCAAATAATAAGGATTTCACACATATGAATACATACTCTTGGTAACTGAAGCTTTCCTTTATAATTAGGCTGAGATGTGAATATTTTTAATTTATATTACACATTTCTCCATTCTAAATATATGTTAAAATGTTTTACTGTTGCTTTAAAAATGAAGTCATACTTATTCCACAGGATTCTTTTTTAATAACAATAGGTCATAGATATACCTTAGAGACTTTGAATATAAATTTGACTTACTTCTCTGAATAGCTGCATAATTTCCAAGTTTGCTTCCATCAAACACTTTCTTAAACTAGTTCTCAGATTCAGTGTACACCCATGTTGTTTGCAGTTTTCATTTCTTTGTGTATGTGTTTTATATTTGCCATAACAGAATTGCTGCAATAAACATCTTTGCTGTGATAAACACCCTTGGAAAAGATGTATATATATGCATATATAAAATGTATACATAAATATATGTTTTGGTTTTGTTCACTTACATAGAGTTTTATATTTTAAATATATGAATAAGAGATTTTTCAAAGGAGATTATTTACCCCTAGAGTATTTTAATTAATATATTACCAAATCATTGTTTTCTGAACAGTTGTATCATTCACCCACCCATTAGTAATGTATAAACATGCCTGACTGATTTGAAGTTAGCAGCAGTTACTGGTTGTTCTTTTTAATGTTTGCTGACCAGGGGAGTAAAACCTGTATGTCATTATTGCTTACATTTGCATTTCTATGACCATGGAAAAGACTGAGCATCTTTAATGTACATTGGGGTTTTCCTTTTTTTTTTTTATTTTCTCTCATGCAAATTGCTTATTCTTATCTTGTGTATCAATTTCATTATCTTTTTTAAAACAATCTGTAGAAATTCTTTGTTTATTGGCAAATAATCCTTTAGTCTGCCATATGGGTTAATTTTTTTCCTAAGCTGTCATTTCTTTTTTAATGGAGTATTTTTTTAATCTTCACCTCAGGATATGTTTATTAATGAGAGAGAAAGACAGAGAGACAGAGAGACAGAGAGAAACACAAACAATAACATGAGAGAGAAACATTGATCGGTTGCCTGCCATACATGCCCCAATTGGGGATCGAACTGACAACCTAGGCATGTGCCCTCACCAGGAATCAAACCCACAACCTTTTGGTGTATGGGACAATGCTTCAACCAACTGAGCTAGCTGGCCAGGGCTATCATGTCTTTTGCAATACAGATTGTTAATTGCTTTGTGTTCAAATGTTTGTATTTTCCTTCTTTAAAAAAAAACCTTTTGGCTTCCAATCAAGATGGTGGCCTAGGTAAATGCTATATTTGCATCTTCCCACAACTACATCAAAATTACGATTAAACTACAGAATAACTGTTATTTAGGACTGTCTGAAATCTAGCTCAAATAAACTCCTACAGCTAAGGATATAAAGAAGAAGCCACAGCAAGACGGTGGGAGGGGCCATGACAAAATGGGTTTGTCCCACACCCACGTGTGGCAAATCAGGAAGGATACTATGCTGCAAAGGTTCTACCTGAGGAGTGAGGGGTCCCAGCCCCACAGCAGGCTCTGCAGCCTGGGATTCCAGTGCCAGGAAGAGAAGTTCCCATACTTTCTGGCTGTAAAAACTAGCAGGGATGGTGGTTGAAAGAGATAGAGTGCTACTGTGGTCCCAGTCAGTTCCTCTTAAAGGGCTCCTGCACAGACTTACTTGGACTCACTCCCTCTGAGCTGTAGCACTGGGGAAGCAAATTCAAAAAGCACCAGGGATATACGAGGAGGAACTGAATTGTCTGATATCCGGGCAAGAGCTAGAGGGGCAACCTTCTCCCAGAGAGAAGTGCTGGCAGAGGTCATTGTTCCTTTACTGAGCCCTCCTCCCACAGAGTCAGCAGACAGGTTCCATATTGGAGTCACCATCAACCTGGCTTACAGTGCTCAGCCTACCCTTGTTACTCTCTGAGACCCCACCCCACCAACTTATGGGTCTACACAAGCTGTTTCCAGAAGCTTGTACATACAAATGGCCTGTCTTGGCTTATGTTTCAGATCTTCCTAAATCTCTCAGACAAGTAGCATCTGGCTTCAGCATGCCTGTACATCTTGCTAAGTGGCCCCAGGCTTGGCACTAGTGGTAGATGGCATGGTTCCTAGCTTGGCCTCACCAGGGCACTTCCAAGCACAAGTAATAGCAATCCAGAAATCTCTTCGCAGCTCATGCTGGGTGACCCCTGGCAGAACACAGGCAGTGGCTGACCTTGGTCTACACCTTCTGAAAGGTCCTAGAGCCAGCACACCTGGTGGACAGCTTCAGACCACGTCAAAGCACCACCTAACCACCTCCACAAACAGCATACTCAAGGGGCAGACTCAGTGGGCACCAGACCCCTGCTGAACTAAGTCCTGCTCTGGGGGGTGGACCCCTGCACAGCTGATCTTCCACAGTGGTCGCAGTCAGTCTTTGTATCTGGGAGTAAGTTCTTCCCATTAACATGTCAACAGCAGTCAAGGCTCAACTACAACAAAAGGCTATGCACAGCCCACACTGGAGATCATGCCTGAATACCCCTGTGTTCTTGAAACCTGTCTGTATACCATTTTATAATATAGAAATAAGATTAACTTATTTTACAAACATAAAGTAAAAGGTATACCTGAACATAGTTTCTATTTATATTTGTATTTTAAATGATCTTTAAGAAAATAAAATAAACTTTAAAAAATTAAATATTACTCCAATCAATTCTGTCTAGTCTCTGTGAAAAATCTATATGGGTATTGTCAGGGAGGGGAAAACTCCCCCCTCTGCTCCTCTTGAGTTTTCGTGGATAGACTAGTAATGAAATTGACACAAGACTAGATTACAGCAGAAAAACCAATTTAATATGTGCACAGGGGAGATCATGAATGATGCTCAGAAAAATGATCAAAGCAGACAGCTGTTTATAATTTTTAGACAAAGAAACAATAAATTTCTGAAGAATTGCCAAGACAAACTTAGGTTTGGGCACTCATTAGTAAAGACTCTAAATAGAAAGAGGTCTTGGAATACTAAATTAGTTAAAAGTAACAAGGTTTGTTTGCACAGGTTTTTTGGCCCCGGATTCCTTAACTCTGGAGATATGGGAATCTCTCAGCCACTGTGGAGCAAAGAGGGCACCTCTCACTGGGAAGATTCATTCCTTGCAGTCAAGGAGACAAAGGAGGGTCAGCCTGTCGTTTCTTTACCAGCTGCTTTTTAAGTAACTTTAATTAGAAATAATCAACATGCCATTGTGAGATATTTGGGGGCAGTGTGATTTGGGCACTGACAATGCAGTGTTAAAAAATAAAATTAATAAATTATTTTCATTGTTTTTGGTTCAGAAAAATGGAATCTATCTTTCAAAAAAAATAGATTCAATAGAGGCACTCTGAAAGCCAGTATTGTTACCTCCCTAAATCCTTCCAGCCTTCTTCTTCACGAACCATTATTTTACTCCTTTTGGGAATGAGGCCAACGTGTGATCTGAGGTGATAAGAGATCCCGCTGCTCAAAAACTATGTACTCTAGTAGTTTGCCACAGTCTAAACTTCCACCACTAGAGAACAATGTCCTCTAATAAGGGCACTGAATTTCTGTGATGCCTGGAAGGAAAAAAGTCTTGATATCCAGCAAAACACAAGTACTGAGAGATTTCCTTCCCCATAATTTTTCCAGATATTGCCAACAAAAAATTTATTTCTATAGCATACCTTATTGATACTGGCACAATACTGCTATACACGAATGGCTATAGGTCCCTGGCCTTGTTCTAAGGGAACAAACGAGTCGTCATATACATAGTGGTAATTTTGCCCAGAGAGAAAGAGTGATGATGGCCTGGACTCTCTAAGCAGAGCCAGGCCGGGCCAGGAGCTGGAGGAGATCTGAGTGGTCAGAGTGCAAAGCACAGTGTCCGGGCACCTGACGGGTGGAAGTGGGAGTGAGGGCGATTGATTTAGGGACTGCCCTGAAGACAGACAGCCCCTTTGTCCTACTTTTCCCTCATGCTGAATTTGCCACTATTGAATTGCTTGGCAAAGTAGTTGTTAGCCATAGGGGTCACATGTTCATAGCCTATGAGCTAAAGTCTGTCCACAGAGAAGTCTGTTGGCCTGAGCAGTTTGGAGAGAATAAGGGTGTGTGCCTTCCAGCAGGGCCTGTACTGTTTGCACAGGCCTTACCATTGACAGATGCCTCTCCTTTACACCTTGGGTTTCCATCCTGGCTCCTGAAATCCTTTGAGTTTGTGACATTGGTTTTGGACTTCAGAGTCCCCTGAACCTCTATGTCCCAAATGTTAGTTGTATTTTTAACCTATTCCAAAAGTGTTCATGCTCTTTACCTGTTTTTTCAAGGTCAAATCTGTGAATTCATGCCACGTTGCATATCCTCTGCTCAATTAATGCAACAATAACATGAAAACCTTGGAAGAAATGTCACTCTGCATCTTTGCAAAGCCAGAAAGCTTCTGAATACCAGTCTGAAGCTGTGGTAATTAAGCCCTTCTTTAACAAGTATTAGTAATGCAGTGTGTATTGGGCATGATGATTGTCAGGATGCCTTAAGGAGAGTGGACTTTTCTAGAAGCCTCTCATTCTCCTGACATTCTGGTGGCAGGAGGTTGTATTGTAATATTTCCAGTGTCAGAAGCATCTGTTCCCCTACTATCTTTGAGGGAAAAGGGCATAGAGATCAGACTTGAAGATTTTCATTGTTGTTCTTCCCCTTGACCTGTCAATTTGCTGAGGATATGTTGGAAACTTAATCTTGTGAATCTAGAAAATAAAGGGTAATGATAAAGGGATAACAAAAACAACATTTTCTACCTTTGATTGGGCTCCCACTATTCACTAGGCATCGTGGTGCAGGCTTTTCATCCTCAACCTCCTAACTCTATCTGTGTCTTTATTCTCGTTTTACAAATGATGACATTGAGGCTCATGGAGCTTGTCACATAGAATATATCTTGTTTGATTTTAAAAATGATTTTTTTCATGATGTGTCTCTGCATCACCGCTCATTTGTGGGCTTGGGAATGGTCTGGTCAGGACTACGGATGATTGGCAGTTATCATTCTGGGCAGAATTGTTCATATAGGGAAGATTAAGGGCTTTCTAATAGGTAGGTTCCCTCAGGGCAAAGAAACTCTGCAATTCATGGCCTGGGTCAGGTGATAAACGTACCTCTCTGGCTTTCCCACAACCTGCTTTCTGGACCAGAAGAGGATGCTCAACTCTGGGAAGTTCTGTGTTGCTGTACTCATCTCCTATGGCTGCTGCAACAAATTGCCATAAACACAGTGGTTTAGAACAACACAGATTTGTTATCACATCATTCTGGAGATTGGAAGTCCAAAATCAGTCTCACTGGGCCAAAGTCAAGGTGTCCACAGGTCTAGTTCCTTCTAGAGGCTCTAGGGGAGAATCTGGTTTTCTGTTTTTGTTCGTTTCTAGAGGTCAACTACATTCCCTAACTCACGGTCCCTTCCTAGCAATTATATCCTTCTGACCTACCCATCTATCATCACATTTCCTTCTGTCTCTGATAACAACTCTCCTGCCTCCCTCTTGTAAGAACTCTTGTGATTACATTGGGCCCATCTAAAAAGTCCAAAATAATTTCCCATCTCAAGGTACTCAACCTGATCATATATGCAAACAGCCTTCTGCCATACACCATATTTTGCCATGTACAAAGAGCACTATTTTTGCCCAAATTTTTTAGGGAAAAATAAGAATGTGCATTATATGTGGGTAGTACTAATTCTGTATCTATATAAATGTTGTTAATTCTTTTATTTATGCTTATGCATTAAAAGTCTAACTCTAGAAAGCAATAACAATATTCCTATACAAAATAATACCCTGGAATATGATAACCATTTTTTCTAAATATAAATAAATAAATACATTGAATTAAAAATTAAAACAGAAGATTTTTTTCCCTAAAGAGTGGGCCACAAAGGTGAATGTGCATTATACTCGGCAAAATACGGTAACGTAACAGTTATAGGATTAAGATATCGACATTTTAAAGGTCTGTTATTCAGCGTTCAGTAGTCACTGACTGGTGATTTCTTCATTGGTAATGATAACCCACTTGGGACAGCTCAGGGCTGCCCTGCTATCTGCTGAGACCTGGCACCCAGACTTCCCCTCACATGTATCCCCACCTGTGTCAAGAATGAGAATGGCAGGGTCGATTTGTGCTCCGCACTGTCAAGCAGGGCTTGCAAATTAGTATATCTCAGGATGGATTCAGCCCCCAGATATATTTTGAATAGACCTCACAATGCATTTTTTTAAGTCAGGAATTTTATACAATTTACATCTTAATTATTTCTTTAAAAATTGGGACACCAGGCACCATGGTGCTGTGTTTCAAATGGTTGCATGATGGCTGCTTCTTTTAGACAAAATGCATGCCCTTCCTTTTACCTTAGTTTCTGTCCCTGTCTGATGCTGAGTTACACCTGGCCTGTTGCATTCATTCATTTTAATTGCTTCGTCCCTGTAGTTTAAATATTTCAGTTTGTAATCATAATTCTAAAACCACAGGATTGAGATGCATAGAAGAAGATATTTGTTTAGATAATTTGGGCTGGGGCAGTAACATCTGTTAATCCTCAAGTGTCCAGGCAAAGCAGAGAAGAAGCTTTATCACATCACAATCATCCTAACATTTGCAGATTGGTCAGAGCTTCCCTTTGAATATTTCGTTTTGCAGCCTGACTCCCAGCCTTAATCCTTCCACACCAGGGTTTAGCATTCCTAATCATCATTTTAGTATTCCTTCCTATTGTCTATTTGTCATTCAGAAAGTGACTGTTTTTTCTCTCTTCCTAGAATTGTCTCATGAGTACTATACCAGCTTCTTAAAATTTAGGATCTACTTTATTCAAAAAAAAAAGCAAAAACAGAAACTTTCATCATCATTATGTCCATAGTCTCAGAGAGTAGCTGGCATACAGCGGGTGTTTAACAAATATTTACTAAATGAATGAATGCATGATCACAATGACAATGTCATTGATAATAATAGCCAACATTTGTGAGAATTTAGTTATGAATGAATGTTGCATCTTTCAAGGGGGTAGCAATTGCAATCATGGTAGGGGCAAGTTCACTGTGAGTGCATTCCTTCCCACACACCCTCAACAGACAATTCTGTTGATTATGTCACCCTCTGTCCCTGACCCCAGCTGGTGGGACCACAGGAAGATTCCTCACCCAAGGACACCCTATCCTATTGTTAGGTGACAAGGAGGAGTCTGTGATGTGACCTGTTGTGATGAGCACTTCCAAAAAAGAGTTTGCAAACCAAGAGAAACCATCTGTCTAAAGTTGGCAGTGGGTGCTTAAGCAATGGGTCATGATAGGGATTAGGACTGGCTCCCAGTCTCACCCCATGCAAGACGATTACTCAGAAATAATGCAGCCACTGAAAGATGAAGGAGAATTCACTTGAGGCTTGCCTGTTTTTCAATGGCTGTGAAATTACCTTTTGCATCTTTACAACTTTTCCCCTCTGCCTTTAATTCAGAGATGCTATCTGTTCTTTATCATTAAAAAACTTGTCTGGAACATAACCTTAACCCAGATCCTAGCCTGAGAGCAGAACTTAAGGTTCCATTGTGGAGTAGCAGTGTTGCCAAAGTGAAGATTGAAGGAAACCAAGAGTTCCGAGGCAATTAGGTACTGCAAACCCTAAATAAGTCCTTCTGAATAGAATTGGGATTCAACAATTTTAAGTGTCAAATACTTTCCAATTTGTTACTGTTCCTAAATCCTTTGATTCTAAATGGGGCAAAAAGTAATGAAACTACCTGGGAAATATTTCACCCTTTTGTGAAGCAAGAAGAAGTGACAGCTTTTGGTTCATTAGAATTATTGGACTGAAAAGGATGTCAATTAAACAAAGAGAAAGTATTAAAATTTAATTGGGCGCTTTAGAAATCAACTTGCTAAATTTGAAAAGATTGCATTCTTAGTTTTAGAATATTTTTCCTGGAATAGCTACCTTCAAAATGGGCATAATCCTTATGAAATAGCCTTGACATTAATTTTTCATGAATTAAAAAGCATGCTGGAGGATTAAAGGCAAATAATAGATGTAACATTACATAAAAGTAGGATGCTCATAAATCATTTATGACTTCCTTACTCATCAGGACTTGGCTTTTTGAATCTTAATTGAAAACTGGTTTAGCTATATTGTTGAAAAAAATAAATTGGTTATTCTGATAGCAGACAACTTTCATTAGGGAGTTAATTAATTTTGGAGACTGAGAGCCTGCTGTATTAAACATACACAGTCATGTTTTGTCATGGGACTTTATTTGATTACAGTCATATTCTGGTCAGTGCACATTGTTTATATTTTATTTTCATTTGATCAATGCTAGTCAGATACAGTGTAAGTACTGTGAACTCTGATTGTATATAAAAGCAAAAACAGGGTTAGGCCTGAGGTAAGGAATGGGGCAATTTGTTGATAAGAAGACATACTCTATAGCAACCTTGACACTAGACCAACCCTCACCATCCTGTTTCTATTTTAATTTTATGTTTACTTACTAATCAATTGCTGTGGTAAACTTGGACATTTTTTAGATCCCAAGTGAGATGCTATTATATAAAAGATAAATTAATTGAGCTTGTCTTTCTTTTTTCTCTTTGATAAATTAAGCAATGGATGAGATAGCTGCTATACTTTATTCTGAAATTACTTATATAATTTCTTTAATTTTTACCCTTTGAATTTTCTAACCATATTAGTTCTCTTGTTTAATACAAATTATAGGGCTACTCATTACTGAACACTTAACAACACTAATTATAATACCAACAAGTGTGTGAAAGAGGTATTACTGTCTTCACTTTACAAATGAGGAACCTGAGGCTCCTATAAGTTACCAATATGTAACTTATCCAGGCCTGCAAAGCTAATCATTAGTCCTGAGGGGCTTGTAGGATCTAAACATGTGGGGACATAGCTTTAAGTAGGCCCTGGAGAATTTTCCCAAGCTCTTGCAATTTTTTGTAATCCACCACTAGTCATAAACTTCGTCATGATGCCTATGCATTGGTGTGGGAAAGAAAGGTCCAGTCACGAGCAATTCTGATACATTTGCTTGTGCCCCATCCTCTGGTCTGATGTCATTCTGTTTATAATCCCTCCTTAATGAGCACGAGAGTCTGAGGGTTGCTCCAGTCTGAACTTAAGTTTACAGCCTGGTTTTGAAATCAAATTTTATTTCATAAGAACTAGATTAGAAAGGCAGTAGTCAATTAAGGCCACCTGTCTATGTCCTCAGTGGTCTGTTTGGAAGAATCCTAACATAAAGAAAGAGCCTGATGACCTTTTAACAAGATCCTAACCCCTATAGGCAGATGAGTGTAACTTGGGGAGGGGAGAAGGATGCATCTGCCTATCTACCCCCAGGACCAGACAAAGGTTTCCAAGGGACCTGAGTGAGTTCAGCATCACCCAGAGCACAGCCTTGACTGTGAGAATCCCGATCGTTCCTCAAGGCTTTGGGAAATTGGCATAGATGCCATTGGAATCCAATCTGCACAATGGTATTTGGAACAGAAAGGCCCAGCCATGACATGGTTTATAGATTTCACACATTGACCGATGAGTTCTACAAAAGGTCATCTTATTTTCCTTGTGTCAGGCAGTTTCTCAAACTTAACTTTATAGCCACCATATCAAAACATTTGGGAATTAGAAAATTAAATACTTATCAGTTCTAGGGATGGGAAAGACCATATGTGAAACTAAGTTTACAGAAACCCTTGGCAAGAAATGGTTTAACCATAATGTTAACAAGTGTCCTCAGAGACTGTACTGTGAGATCTCTCTTTGTCTTTCTGCCTTGCTGGCATTTTTCCCTGTGTGGGTCACTTGCCTTTCATTCCCTGCCAGGCCAAGGGGAGCTTCTTTCATGGAGCTTTCTGATCACTGCTAGTTTGCATTAGTCTTCCCCTGCTCTAGATCCTATTGCAAGAGTCCTTCACTTACTCAACAAATATTTTTGAGCAATTTCTATATACCAAACACTGCTTTCAATTCTTAGGATCCAAGATAAAAAGCTCTGTTTTATTCTAGTGGAGAAAGACAGTACATGCATACTATTGCAAGCACTGATAAGTTCCAGAAAAAAATAAAATGCAGCAAGCAAATAGAGGATTATGTGGAGACCTGGCTTACATAAAGTGGCCAGGAAAGGACTTGAGCTTCCCAATGTGTCTAGCACATGCACAGCACATAGTAGAAACCCAATAAATATTCATTAGATTAAATATTCAGTAATGCTGGTTGGCCAGATGCTTGTGTCTCATGCACCTTAACTTCCCAGACTAGGCTGCTCTGAATACTCCTTATGAAAAAAGACTGCTTCTAACATTCATTTTCAAATTCCTATAAAAAAGTATATAGAGTTAAGTTTAGCAATAAAACAGTAAGTATCACTGGTTAGTAAATCCAAATCTGACCATGAGGTTCTCATACAATTGTGAACATAAATAAATAAGATAGATATTATACACAGGGTAAGTGGGGTTCATGTGGCACGCAGTAAAGATATATTTCACATTAATGAAGAAATTTCCAGAATATGTAACTAAATATCCATGAAAGTGGATTTTTCTAGGTACATATATAGTGCCAAAAATGCATACAAGACTTTTGATTTAACCTCAATTGACAGGGACTCTGAATTCTTTAGGTTTCAGTTGCACTAATCTGGTGTGTATCAAATCATCAAAATTATAGAGGATCCCATTTAAGAAAACATTTCTTAAAAGAATCTATTTATGTATGCTTGTCATTATGTTGAAAACTGAATAGAAATTTGCATAAGAAATATATACTTACATATCTATTTCCTAAGTTACACTCTTAATTCTGGTTTGCATTTTCTAAAAATAGTATTTGCCTGCATGAAATGGATGCAGCCTTGTGGAATTCAGGAGATGCAGTGATGGCACTGAAAAGCTTCACTGTAGTCCTTTTTCCAGAAAAAAATCCCAGTGTCCACTATGTCTTTTTTCCAGAAAGTATCCTAGTATCTAGTACATCCTTTTCCAAAAACTGTCTCAGTGTGGATTCTATGAAAGGCAAGATGATTCTATGAAAACTTTATGAAAGTGAAGAGTTTGCAGGTAGACCATGAAGTTTCAAAAAAAATCAATGCCTTAGATTGGGCAAGTAATGATCTGGGGATGAGAAAGATAAAAAAAAAGAATGATAATTATAATAGCTAGAAAGAAAAAAGAAAAAAAATTATAAGTTGCTATCCACCAGAATGTTTCTTGAGCACTTGCCTTGTGGTTATCCTTTTAACAAGTGGTTGAGGAAAGGCAGGAACACAAACATTCCCCCTGTCACAAAGAAGAAGATAAATCATCTGAGAGAGAAGACTTGCATATAGGTCTGTACTCACCCAATGCCAAGGTCTTGATGTAATGAGTTGTCAGCCTCACTTTCAACTAATAAACTTGTTCTGTATATCTCAAAAAAGTATAGAGGTCAACACAAGGAGCTTCCTGTACTTCTCTGGTCTGCTCCTCGTGTCTATAAATGTCTCTGGATCCACATATGTCCTTTCCTCCTTTCCCCAAATCTCAGAGAAAAGATGATTTTTCTACCCAAGGTAAATCCTGTGCCCCTGAATGCATACCCTTCCACTCTTCAGGAACTTGCTCCATCAATTACCGCCCTCCCTGAGAATCTTCAAACTCCCTCTTCACTACTGTTTTTCTTTCTCCTCATAAACATATGCTTACATCATGAAACAAAATAGAACAATGATCACATTGATGACAAAAAAAACTTCCCTCTTGATCTAAGTCAATGATGTCCTCCCTAGGTACTCATTGAACCTCCTGGGATCTCTGAAAAAAATAAAATACTGACACCTGAGGTCCAGCTCAGGTCAAGGAAACTAAAATCCTTGAGTAGTGTGGCCCAAGTACTGACATTTTTAAATCCTACTCTGCTGATTTGAATGCACAGCCAGAGTTGAAAACCATTGGCCTACATAATCCTATTCTCTTCTCTTAACATCTAATCTTCTATAACTCTTCATTTCTGTTATATTTCAAAGAGTTCACAAATATAATGCCTATTGGAGGGTAAAGACATATTTAGATGATGGAATTAGCAGCATTAGGTAAAAGATTGGATATCCTGGCATTAACAACTGATGCATAAGCCATTTGTGCCATTTGTTGAGAAATAAGAGGAAAATAAGGAAGGACTGGCTAAGAAGAGACTCAGATTGCAGTGCTGCTCTGTAAGGCCTCGGCTATGCTGATGGGGAACCAAACAGCAAAGACTGACCAGAGTTCCTCATTGGACAGGAATGGCCTGACTGTAGTGCTTCTCTTTTGCTCAGTCATTGGCTGGAGGGCTGGGAAGAGTATGACCTCAGCATGAAACTGGTGGATTTGCAGCTGGACACCCTAAGCAACAGGTTCTCTCCTTTAGGGAATTCTGAGTAGCACATCCCCATGGCTGTCATAAATGCCCCTAACTTCTGGCTCTTACTGATTTCTCTTCTGTGCTCCCAAGGCTGATTTTTATCTTACAGTCTATTGTCAAGAAACAATATAATTGTTATGTTCTTGCTTTCTAAGTTATGCACAGATTCTTCTCCTGTCTCCCTGGGATAAATCTTGTCACCTTAATTAGGCTTTTATGTGTTCCCAAACACCTATCACACATTCATAAGTAGTTTCACAAGTGGCCAATTTTATTCTGTTTATAGAGTTCAAAAGTTTAACCAATTTATTATTTTATTTTATTTCTTATTCTTACCTGAGGACATTTTTTTCATTGCTTTTAAAGAAAGAGAAAGTGAAAAAAACATTAATGTGACAGAAACATCAATCAGTGGCTTCCTGTAGGCTGCCCACTTAGGGACTGATCCCGCAACCTAGGTATGTGCCCTGGCCAGGAATCAAACCCGAAAACTTTTGGTGCACTCTAACCAGCTGAGCCACACTGACCAAGGCTTAACCAATTTATCTTTGGAGCATTTATTGTTCTCCAATCACTGCCAACACCCCCCTATCAAATATGTTAACATTTTATACATATTTTATGCTTCCTGGCTTATGTGCACACTAAAATAGTTACTAAATGCTATATATTCTATTTTATAGTCTCAAAGTCAAGCATGTTGAAATAGTAACCTACCCTCACTCTCAGGTTCCATTAACCCACTTCAGTATAGGTCTATCCTCACCACTCCAATGAACAGTCTTATAAATATCCCAATAGCCTAATTGACCAATCCAGTTAAGTGTTAACTCCTGTGTGACTAGAGATTTTGATACTGTTGACTATTCCCTTCTTCATGACACCCTCTTTTGATTTCTCCACTATTTCTAGGTATATTCTTTATCAGCCTTCCAATCATCTTTTTTAAATGCCCGTGTTCCCCAGGGATATATCTTAAGGACTTTCTTCCCACTCTAAGTATTCTATCTAGTCAATCTCATTCTTACGCAAAATAACACATACCAGTTTGCTAATGACTTTCCAAATCTGTCTCCAGAATACACTCTTCTCTACAGCTCCAGAGCCAACTGCCATTAACAGTTATTTGCTCTTTCAACCTCTTCATAGATATCTCCTTTTGGATGTTACACAGGTAACTCAAATTTAACCATTTTAAAATCAAATCACATATAGTTCCCTCACCTTACCTCTTGTTCTTCCCATTCGTCCATTTGCCCAAAACACAACTGTAGAGTGATACTAAATTCTCCCCGTCTCTCTCTCTTCTTCCCCCCACCTCACTTACTGAGTCAAATAAAAAACCAATCCTAAATAATTCTAACCCATATACTCTTTGACATTCCAACTGCAATTTTAATTATTTCCTGCCTTGTTTAGAGCACTAAGCCCCAATCTGGCATCCTGACTCCAGGTATGATATCTGTTGTCTCTGAAGTTATTCTCACAGACAAATCTGTTCATACTACTCAGGAGTCTTTAATGGTTCACCATCAAGTACTGCTTCATCACAGCACACGAAAACATGTCCAATTCCATCCTTTCTGGTCTCACGTTCTGTGTACTCTGCTTGAACTAAACTACTTACATGGGAGAATTCACAATGCTCATTTTCATCTGCCCTGTGTGCATTCAGTTGCACCTGCCAACCTGCAAAATGCCCACTCACTCCTCATGTCCAAGACTGATTAAGAGCCCTTCCTCAGTGCTCCTATTATTTCTTTCACATACTTTCAGTGTAGCCATTACCATTGTCCTATAATTGTTGACATGTCTGTCTCCCCACCAGACATGACACTATTTAGATGCAGAGGTTATGTCTTTTAATCAGTATGTTCTCAGATCCTAGACATTTCAGTGCCTGACAATATTTATATTAGAATAAGCATATAATGAGAATGAATTCTAAGAATTGAGTCTTGAAAATAATTTTTTTAAGTTAGCATGTCCTCTCCTAAGTTCCTTTAAAGTAGTTGCTTGAAGAGATACAGGAGGAAAAAATAGTGCAGAGAAAACATGCTATAGGCTGTGGGTAGAATTTTTCTCTATTCACTAAAGTGCACTGATTTCATTCCATTGCAAGAAACTTCCGAAGATTGTCTCAAAATACCTGTAAAAGCTTCAATTGCATAAAATATTCCCAGTTTAAGTAGCGTACGGGGGAGTCTCAAAACATGCAATATAAAAGTTTTCTTTCACATGCCATGCTTTGTTGTTTTTTTTAAATGGAATTGGGCCTGAAAGCCTTTTTTAAAAAAAACACCCATATTCATATAGTATATAACAGCTTTTCCTATTGAAAGTCTCTCAATGGGGTAGTCATCTTTTAATATATAAGATAGGCTCTGAGAGACTACAAGGCTTGCTCAAGGCCAACAGTTACTGGAGCTGAGGCTGGAATGTAGGATGTCTGGCTGCTAAACCAATATTCCTCCTCTCCACTTTTGCCGCCTCTTTGTTGGTTTCTATTCACAGAACACATAGAACTATGGGTTGTTGGTCACCCCCTATCCCTGTTTGCATTCCCACAGTGCTTTGCATGGCCCCAAGGTTATCTACCCTCCATGGTCAAGACCATGAATGTTGTAGAAGTTCCCCCATTTCCCAAGTGCTTTTCCTTACAGCTTTCCCATCTGCCCTAGTTGAAACTGGCACTTCTAGTCACTGACACTAACAGACCCTTTTCCTGACCCCACATAGTGATTATTATTTGGGTGTTTGTCTAAACTTCAGTCACACATTTGGTGATTTTATGGTTCCATCTTCCTAGAGGTAAAACAACCATCACAACATTTTTTAAAATAAAGGATAAAGGAATTGAAATTCTTCAATTCTGCAAAGAGAGCTAGACTATTTATTGTGTCATTTGTGTAAAAGTTTTCCTAGCCCACGTTTTTTTACACCAGGCTAAATTCAGCAGCAAACGTGTTTGTTTGGATTTCACAGTGCTTTAAAAAGCACTTAGCATTTGGAAGATTTCAGACAGAGTGTATGCACTATTCAGTGTACCCCCAGCTCTATCTTAAGTAATTTATTTTATTTACATTTCTGGCCCCTGAAGAAATCTGAGTTTGATTAATAGTTAAAAGTCTGTATTTTAGAATGAAGTCTGGATTCCTATTTATCTTCTCATTAGTTTCGTGACCTTGTGCACATTTTTACCCAGAATGAGCAATGGCTAGATACCAGATTCCACAGCTGCATCACTTAGGTTTAAATGCTGTTTCTCCACTACCAACCATGTGCCATGAGTAGGTTATTTAGTCATTGGGTGTTTCAGCTGTGAGCCTGGAAATTATAGCAGAACCTTCTTCATAAGGTGGATGTGAGGATTCAGTGTGTTCACATGTGAGAAGCCCTTAGCACAGTAATTGCAGACAGTAAACATAAATCATTGTTACTGTCATTATTAATAATCATTTTCTGTGCTCCTGCTCTTCCTCCATATAATGAAAGTCATAAGACACACCTCAGGGGGGTATGGTAAGAAACAAATGAGATAAAGTGTGGAGGCATCCGGCTCCTGAATGGTAGTCATAATTGTTATCAGGCGCGTAGAGTAGAAATTTGCTAGGGTAATAATCCATGAAGACGGGCTTATTTTGAAAACCTAAAAGATCTACCCATAAATCATCAAGCATGTGCTTGGAGCCCAGCATCTGATAACGGCTTTTTTCCTGTATCTGTCATCATGATGAACATAATATCAAAAAATTAAAGGATAAGGGGTGGAAGGAAAATTAGAGTCCTAAATTCGATCTGTGCTTTGTGTGAACAAGGACACAGAAGCCCAGAATGATAAGGTAATGCAGTTAGTCTGTTACAAAGCTGGATTTTGAATTCAGTTACTATTCCACTATGCCATGCCAACGTCTCTTCTAAATTCTCACCATATATCTGGTGCATCCTCTGGGGTTGACTTAAGTCCCATGAAGAAACTTAGCTTAATTTCAGTACAGAATCAACCTCTCCTGAGTAGGTACCAAATTTCTCTTTGATGAGTGCTGAGTATTTCTGGTCATGTTCAGAGTATTAAAAACAATAATAATGTATATTAATCAGGAAAACATTATGCTAACAATGGGAAAACTAGGTTATGGTCACAGTTAACTATGCCGCTTTTTAACATACTTTTAACTCTAATTTTATGTATTTTTCTTTCTATAATTGATAGTTTTACTCATTTGCTATAATTTTCACATATCACATACAGCACACTGAGTTCACATTGGTTAACTTATATTTGTTGAATGAATAATTGATTTGTTTTAAGTCTGGCAACTCATTCTGACATCTGATTTAATTTTTCAACCCCTTAAATTTTTCTGATTCTTATATTTGTCAAGTAGTTTTAAATATTAACATAGAAAGCTTTTAAAGCATCTGCATTCTTCAGCTCTGTTCCCCTCACACATCCACACAGTCATACACTTTGCCTTTCCTTCAGACACCTGTTTTCATTTCTTTTCCTGAGCAATTAGTACCACAATTAATTTTTAAGCTCAAACATTGGTAGTATTCTCAGAACAATGATACTAAAAGCCAATGATCAGGCACAAAATATCTGGAAAAATAATGAGAAAGTATAAAATAGAATTGAAAAAAATGAAAATGTTAATGTGTTCAAACATTTCATTCTTTCAAATGGCGTTTTCTTCTCTATTCTGCACATAATAAAATGCTGTTTCATTAATTCCAAGACATACTTTTCATTTCACATTTCAACATCTCTGACATCAGGATGCATCACCAAATTGATGGCATTTTGCGTTTATGGCAGGTATTTTTTCTATAAAGGCAGTCCAGAAAATATCATATTTTGCCATGTATAATGCACATTTTTTGCCCAAATTTTTGAGGGAAAAATAAGGATGCTCATTACACATGGATATCACAATTACATACCATGGGTAAAATAATGCCATGTATAATGTTCACAAAAACCTGGGTGCACATTATACACAGAAAATACAGTAATAGATCATTTTTACAATATTATGGAGGGTGTCTTCAATGTGATGAAATCCAGCAATAACAATATTAGTAAGTATTGGGTGCCAGTGGTCTTGTAAGTACCTTGTACCTACTAAGGTCTTCAATCTTTGCAAATACTTAGAGTGGCTTCTCTTAGTCCTTTTGTTTTCGGGTTAGAGAAACAAGGGCAGATTAGCAGTTAATTAGGTTATCTGAGTTCCCCATCTAGTAAGTAATGGAGCTAGGACATAAACTAAGACTTTTGTGCTCTTGACCTCTACCTAACCCGTTTTTCTGGTATTTCCATAAAGGTCTTTGGTTGCTGTTCTTGTTTCCATCTTCTGGTGTGTCTTTTAGAATACTTTCCATCTTCCATGCAATCACTATAATACCCATTTTTATTTCACTGTTATTAGTGTATGTGTATCTGGGTATTTTACCCAACTGTCATTATGAGAATCAGGATAAATGCAGTCGTTCAGAGCACCATCTCAGGAACCAGAGACTACTTGGGAACAAACACTGGTTTTTCCATTTATCAGCTCTCTCACCTTGGGTAGATTAGCTAATCTCAGTTTCCTCATTTAAAAAGTAAGTATTTAATTTTTTTAAAAAATCCTACATTATAAAGTTATCATGAGAAGAATTAAATCAAATCACATGTATAAATATACATGTCATACTTTATACATGGCATTTGTATAAAGTATGCATACAAATGCCATGTATAAAGTATGACCTCATTCAGTGCCAGGGCCTGTGCAAAACAAAGGCATTTTGCAAGATGTGTTCCTTCTTTAGATCTTTACCTATCAGAAGGAAGATACCCCTACATCACTCTGGACAAAATACAATCTTAATTAGTATTTTGTTGAATATATAAATAAGTACAATCCAATTAAAAATGGGTAAAGGACCTAATTAGACACTTCTCCAAAGAGGACATACAGATGGCCAATAGGCATATGAAAAGATGCTCCATGTCACTAATCATCAGAGAAATGCAAATTAAAACCACAATGAGATATCACCTCACACTAGTCAGAATGGCCATCATCAATAAATCAATAAACAACTGCTGGTGAAAATGTGGAGAAAAGAAAACGCTTTTGCACTGTTGGTGGGATTGCAGATTGGTGAAGCCTCTGTGGAAAGAAGTGTGGATATACCTCAAAAAATTCAAAATGGATCTCCCTTTTGACCCAATAATCCCACTTCTGGGAATATACCCAAAGAGACCCAAAACACTAATTCGTTAGAACATAAACATCCTTATGTTCATTGTTGCATTATTTACAATCACCAAGATATGGAAGCAGCCCAAGTGTCCCTCAGTAGATGAGTGGATGAAACAACTGTGGGATATTTATACAATGGAATGCTACTTAGCCACAAAAAAGAAGAACATTTTACCATTTGCCATAGCATGGATGGACCTGGAGAACATTATGCTAAGTGAAATAAGCCAGTCAGAGAAAGACAATACCATATAATTTCACTCATACATGGAACCTAATGAACAAACTGAACTAACAAGCAATATAGAGACAGATTCGTAAATGGAGAGCAGGATGAGAGCAACAGGGGTTGGGGGGTTAGGGGGTTGGAGGGACCAAGTAAAAAGGAAAAAGGACCCATGGATGTGGACAACAGTGTGTGGGAATTGCCAGGAGATGGAGAGGTGGGTATGAAGGGGATAAATGGTAATGGAAAAAATATAATTAAAAAAAGAGAGATTCACTCACCAAATATCTAAATTTCTAAAACATATACTCTGTTGAAAACATCACCAATGAGTTAGTTATTTCAGTCAGTAGAGTTGGATTCATCTTATTAATCCAGGCAAGCAGGCTCTAAATGACTGATATGTTGCTCTTACTTGTAATGGATACAGAATTACTTTTTCCAATAGGAAAATCTATTACTATATTAAAATATTTGAATTAATTTCAAATTTATGAAAAGAAAAACCAAAATGAGCATTTTAGTAAAGACTTGAATAAAACAATTGCACTTATGGTTTAGGCAATGGGAAATTTTTCTTTTGTTTGTTTGCCATTTCCCCTGCTGAAAGACTAAGAGTAAAAGAAAAGATCTTAATTGGTAGCTGAGAGGGTCACATGCTTATGTTTTACAAGGACAAGCAGATTCATCCTCAGATAGCCTAATTTGAATGGATTAAAGAAAAGTGACTAAAAAGGCATTCATTCAGTTCTGGTTGGTGTGTCTCAGTGGTTGAGTGCTGGCCTGAGAGTGAAAGGGTTCCAGTTTGATTCCTAGTCAGGGCACATGCCTGGGTTGTGGGCCGGGTCCCCAGTAGGGGGCGTATGAGAGGCAAACACACATTAATATTTCTCATCCTTTCTTTCTTTCTCCCTTCTTCTCTCTAAAAAATACATAAATAAAATCTTTTTAAAAACGATTTTTTAAAAAAAGGCATTCATTCAGTAAGTATATATTAAAGCACCAGATGAAACAATTATCTTACACAAATCACCTGACTGTGAGTAATTACTGTCTTTTGTCAATGATATATTGACAAAAACAACTAAAAAATGCAACTATAATCAAGCTATATACATTGATTAATTTTTTCATGGAGAAATCAATGAAAAAATTTTTTAAATATTTAAGATTTGAACAGCAAAAGCCTTTTCTTTTGCTTATTTCATCCACTAGATGTCCCTCTTCTCAAACTTGGTGATGTGTTACTATACAGATGTGTCATACTATGTTGGGAGAAAAAGTGGTAGTTGGCTTGAATAAATTCTACAGATAATCCCAAACACTTATTTTGGCAACTGCAAAATGACAGCTAGGTCTAACCACTTTTTCTGGACTTGGACTCCTTCCACTCCACCTTTGCTGAGTGGCTATCTAGCCCATTCGTAAGAACCTGCCTCAGTGGGAAAGCTACTACATCAATTTTGCCTATTGGGTAATTTCTTATTACTTTGATCAGAAATTTTCCTTTTATACCTATCACCCACTGTTTGAATTTCTACCTTTGGAAATTCTATAAATCATACCTAATATGTTTTCTCCAAATAATTCAATAGTTCCATCTACATATTCTCTTCTCTAGATTAAGTATATTGTCCCCAAATTTCATTGATAAATCAGCTGTTTGGAGTAAGGGGAATATTTTCACATAATCACAAAATTGTAAATAGTGGTTAGGGTTGTGACCTAGCTCACTAAGTTTTATTTAATTTATATCATGATGAAGTAGTCAGAAATCATCTGTATTAAGTATTTGTGAAATACCTAATTAATAATTCCCCAAAATTTATTGATCACATTTGCTTGAATGAACACTACACAGAAATTCATTAGAAAGTTCTTTTCTTGGATTCAAATTATAATTCTCAGCATCTTTCACATTCTGCATTTTGGTGTAGCTGTAAGTAATCTGAATTGTAAATGATTATTTTACGTTATTCAAAATCTAAGAGTAACCAAATAGCATTCAAAGTACATCTCTATTCTTAAATTATTAGTTAAATCTATAATCTAATCATTACAATGTAATATCCATTAATCTGCCTCAACACAGATGAACACATTAAATATCTAGAGAGAACAGTACTGAGAGAATCCAATTTGGTCACAGAACCGGATAATTACTGCAAATGGAGATTACTCAGCGCCAGTGCAGCTGTCTACACACTAAATCATTATATTTTATTTTTAGAGTTGTTTGATGGTTTGGTTGAGGTCTATAATGAGGCAACATCTGAACTCTCTTAATTTTAGAGCCATCTCTCCCATTGAATGTAATATGAGTGGGTGGGCATTTCTTATAACTCATTACAACCCTGAAGGCATAGTTGGTTCTTGATAGTAATAGCATATGATGGGGCCCATATGAAATGGTTTTCTCTTCGGAATCTCAGGGAAAAGATGAAGGGAGTACTCCAAAATTAACTGGGTGCAAATTATTTTTACTGAAAATCATTATGTTTATGCAAATCAAGTAACACAAATTATATGTTTCAGTTCTTTCTAAACTGTTCTTTACAAAAAAATAGAACAAATACTTCATAAAATGAAGATCCAGCTAACTTTCCCAGATTCGCTGAGTCTTTCTGGAGTATCTAGGTGTTCATTTGGTACTTAAGCCACGAGAGTTTGAAATTCAGAAATTCTCTATTGCTCAACGTTAGGGTTCTGGGAGGATTAAACCTGAAGCCCATTATTGACAAATCCCATTAATTGGCATTTCATCTTTTGGTGAAGCAGAAATAAGGAAGGATCTTTAAATCAGTTAAAATGAAAGATTGAGGGGAAAGGTGGGGCTTGCCAGGCCCAGAATTTAACCACACCAAGCAAAGTGAAGGAGATGGAAATCACACAATCAGAGCCCCAAGAACTCATATTATAGGACATAAAGTCATCAGCCACCTGAAACATCAGTGCCATATTGACCTTTAGAGAAGACATGTTGGAGAAAATGTTTTGATTATGTTTGTGATTTGAATGGAAATTGAATGTATTGATAAAACATAACAATGAGCTAACAATTATGGAGCAGCTGCTCCGAGCCAGGCACAACGGTCAGCGTGCTACTCATGTTGGCGCTGAATCTTCACAGTCCTCCTGTGATTATAGGTGCACCGTCATTGCCCCGATTTTACAGCTGCATGATCCGCAGCAGAGCAAGATCTCTGGCCAAAGCTGTTGCACTTAACTTCAAAGTTCTCACGTCAGGAAAGTTAGCCTTCCACTCATGGGGTTTTACTAAATATGCCAGGCACTGGGTATGAGGTGCCTGGACAAAATCAGTAAAGATCCTCATCAAGGAGCTTATAGTCCAAGTAGAGGGTGGGAAATGACACATAAAAATTGCTGAAATGTGGTGCTGAGGCAACTAGAGGGAATCATGAGAGACTGGGGAGAGATACATATCCACATATACTTTCTTCTTCGCACCCAAAATAACCATTTCTTGAGGTAAATGAGTCTCAAGTGGTTGCCTATGCCAGGTACCTGTGCTGAGGGCTCCATACCTTCTTGAGCCATGTTTGGTGAGATACCAGTCCATCTCAAACTGTTTGCAAGCCATATTTTGCAGGCCTTTCTAAAAAACTATTAGTTTTCCTTGCAGGTAATTTCATAAGATAGTCTATGAGTAGAACTGACAGCCATTTTCTGGTTTCTAATGGTTGGAAAGAAACATTTTCTTTACTCATTTATTTCCATTTCACCTAACCATAACAATATGCCTCAAAATAACTAATTTGTTTTCTACTTTGCTATTTATGTTCTTTAAACATTTGGATATTATTAAACTATCGTATTTTGCAGTGTATAATGCACACTTTTTGCCCAAATTTTTTAGGGAAAAATAAGGATGTGCATTATGTATGGGTATAATGATTACATAACCTGGGTATAATAACAGTTATAATTATCCCATATATAATGTGCACAAAAACATAGGTGCACATCATACTCAGCAAGATGCAGTATATCTTTTAGTTTTTTCATTGTTGATCCACATATACTGTATTTCACTATCAATGTGAATTTATTTTCCCTTCTTAATCTATATTTATTTTATTCTGTTATTTCAAAGTACTGAAACTACTTTTCCTTTCTCTTCACACCAAAACCTTGTGATCCATGTTAACACTCTAAAATAACTGGGTCATAAACCCAAACTCAGGACACTTGGGTGAAGGAGGGCAGGTTCATGAGCTTGTTCTAGAAGATCATCAAAAAGCTAAATCAGTAAACAGTTCATCAGTGATGGAGAATTCACACAGCAAGATGCAGGAATTGAGTGAAAGACTCTCCCTTCTTTTCAGACTCTCCATTTTTCTCTAAGCTTCCTAAGCTACGTTCATGTGGCCACTTATAGAACTCCTAGGCATAATGCACAGCACTGGAGTTTCGGCCTTTCTTGGGCATTTTAGCCAATGAAGACCTAGGATTCCTGATGTGGTGGAGGTACCTCTTAAAGGCAGTAATAGACTTGTTATGTTCATGGAAAAGTGTGTGTGACGTGTGCATGTGTGTGATAAAGATGATTGATTCCAGGAGAACATAGGAGTCATCCTAAAGGGTTATAAAGAAGCATTCTAAATGTCATTGCTGTGATCACATAGATGAATTCTTTCTAAATGTGTCCCACTGTGAGTCTACCTTTTCGGCCTCCTCTCTTAGATGATGTAAATGTATATTAAGGTTCTGTCCAATGCAGTCCCCTACTATGGTTCAGTGTTATTTCTTTTCCCTTATTTTAACATTGTTTTTTATAACCAAAATAAGTGCTCCCAAGTATTTTCTCTTGCTTTTACCTGTAGACGTTGTGTTTGGGAGGAAATTTCCTGTGCACCCCTATGAGCTTCTTTGTTCACCCACTTTTGTATTCCTTCAACTCTCACTGAAACTCTCCTAGAAGGAGGAAATGAGCATCCCACACCCATCACCATCTGCTCTCATGGGTTCAGAGTTAACTCTCATGAGAGCCGGAACCGCTGCGCTCACTTCAGCAATTCTCTTTCTGCTCTTTCATATGTTGTTCTCACTTTCACCTCTTCACCTTTGCTTATGCAGTTCCCCCACCTATCTTCCCTAACTTTCCCAATATTCCTTCTTCACTGTCCAACTTAGATCCAATTTCCTTTTTAGAAACTTTGTTGGATTCCAACAGCTCATACAAATATCTCCTTTTATATTCTTTTTATTCTACTTAAAAAATGTAGCCTGGCCAGTGTGGCTCATTTGGTTGGAGAATTATTCCATACACTGAAAGGTTGTTGGTTCAATTCTTGGACCGGGCATGTACCTAGGTTGTGGGTTCGCATCCTGATCAGGGAGTCTGTAAGAGTCAACCTATCGATGTTTCTCACATCTGTATCTCTGGTCTCTCTGTCTCTCTCTCTCCCTCCCTTCCCCCTTCTTCTTTTTCTAAAAAGCAATGAAAAATGCTGTCAGGTGAGGCTAAAAATATTTTTTAAATGTACTTTAGACTTTCATCCTCTATGAATTGACTATTGTTCTTTTTAATGTTGCCACAGTCTTACCCTCAACCAAATACTAATTCCTTGAGAGCATGAAGCATGATTAGTAATTCTCTAGTATTTTCCTATCATATCTAGCAAAATGCAAGGCACATATTGTCTATAAAAATTGTACTGATGTATTATCTGTAAACATTTGTCTACTCATCACTATTTCTAGAGTATCCAATTGAAATCTATTAGAATTTATAAATTATTAATCTAATTTTTTAATTAATTAATTTATTCATAGATAGAGGTGAAAGAGGGAGAGAAACATCAGTGTGTGGTTACTTCTCACAAGTCCCCCAACCAGGGACCTGGCCCATAATCCAGGCATGTGTCCTAACCAGGAGTTGATCCAGTGACCCCTAAGTTTACAGGTTGGTACTCAATCCACTGAGCCACACCAGTCAGAGCAAATTATTAACCTTAAAATTAACCTAAAACTATCATATAAATCAAGTCCAAATATAATCTTGTGTAATGTAATCAGTACTGATAATTAATAGACTATTTCAACTCTATTACAGTAAAGAATAATAAAAATGATACACATTCTTGTCTTACTTTATTTAGCTTCAAATATATAACCTTAGACCATCTTTTGCATAGAGTACCATGTTATCTTTCTTATAAAAACCACATTCAAATTTATTATATCTAATTTCTACTTTTGGTTCCTTTAAAATGACACAATATGAGTACATAATCCTTCTAGAATTATATAATTTTTCCTAATCTAGTACAAGTGTCTAACCTAAACCTAATTTAACAAGACTCCTTTTTAGCAACATGTGTGTCTCAAATCTTTCAATTTTGTTTTCACAAAAATAACAATGATCTGGTTTACCAAATCCAGATCATATTTTCATCTAACATTAACATGAGAGTTCTTGAATTACATCAGTGACGATAATGACTATAATTGGCATAAACACATATGGACCCATACCCAACTGACTTTTAATAAGCCAACAGCGAGCTGGTGCAGAACCACACAGACCTACTAAGAAGTTAATCCATGTATCACCAGCATTTAGCGGGTCTGGAGCTTGGCCCCATGTAGGTTACAGCACTAACTGGAAGTTCATGGAAGAGCACTTAACGATGGGGATATGTTTAAGAGCTTCTAGGGTCTTATAATGTCCATATTTCCATTTTAGACCTTCATGTTCACTTTCAGAGAATGTTGAAGTTCAATAAATACTCAACAAATATTAACCTTTATATGTTTCATGAGAAAGGTTAAATATTTTTAATGGTTTTAGTTTATAAAGACTTTTGCAGACTGGCTTGCTATCTACATTTCTCGAATAAGAAGAACCATAACCAGGCAGCTTAATGACTGACAGTGGTGAGACAGCAGAACAAGTAAAATCTAGTTAGTTCCTTCCATTTATTAACTCAACAATGAACACATTTTTTGAATAATTACTCCTTGACAGCTTCTGTTCTCAGTATAACAAAGCCAATTAACAAAGAGAGACAATTGTCATTTTTTTAGTACAAGTATTTCTTGTTTTTTTTTTCCCCATTGTGGGTGATTTCTTTCAACTCCTGGAATAAAGACTTTTTTCAAAACATGTTTCTTGAGGTATTGAAGTAGGGTATATATGCACAGGATATTCTAGGATTATCTCTATTTCTTTAAATATAGGGTCTGGCAGAAGTAACACCTGCTTGAGTGTGGTTGGTAGGGTAATAACATGGGTGTAATAATTTATAGTTTTAATTTGAACATTTCACCTAAAATATCATATGGTGTGCTTGAGTGTGATATTTTTATGTTACAGAATTAGATGCTTACGATTTTGTAATAAAGCAGGGGTGTTACTTGTTCTGGACTCTGTTTAATAAATGAATGATAAAATTATCAGGTAGAAAAACTAGAAGATTTCAAGTGAAATAATTTTAAATTACAAATAATTGCCCTCCAAAAGATATCCACATCAAATATCTAGAATCTGTGCATGTTACCTTGTTTGGAAAAGGAGTCTTTTCAGATGTGATTAGGTTAAGGATCGTGACTTGAGGAGATCATTCTGGACTGTTCACGGGCTCTAAATACAGTGATAAGCATCCTGTAAGGGAAACACAGAGATGGATCTGACACAGACAGAAGGGCAGACACAGAGGAGAAGAGGAGGCAGTGTGGCGTAAAGGCAAAGGTTAGAGCGATACAGCCACAAGTCAGGGAAGGCCGGGAAGGCTGGAAGAGGCAAAGCACAGACGCTTGCTGAAAGCTTTTGGTCGGGGGGCAGGGGGTGTTCAGCTCTCACAACACCTTGAATTCAGACTTCTGGCCACCAAAACTCTGCAAGAATGAATTTTATTGTTTTAAGCCACCAGTTTTGTGGTAACGTGCTACAACAGCCAAGGGAAACTAATATACATGCCATAAATAAATCTAGTATCTGCCAGCTGACGCCTATCCTGGGAACAACCCAAGATTACACAGGTACTTAGGTTTTTATTAGACAAAAATTTCCAGAAGAGTGTTTGAGCAATTCAGTAATTTATAGATCTGATTGTACTGATTATAATCCATTATATTGCTTATAGAGAATTATGAGGAAAGGTAAAATATTTTTATACACAAAAGCAAAATTCACAAGTCATACATAAAAAGGATAGCAGTTAGTTATAAATAAAATATATTTTCATTCCATAGGAATTATTTTATAGGCTTTAGGACTTCTTAAGAGGAACTACTATGCTAAACTCCTTTAGAAAAAATATTAACATCACTATTTGGTTTAAAGAAGCTTCTCATAAAATTGAATTTGAAGATGTGAGACCTTATATTAGCCAAAGGAAATTGGCTATGCTAATAGAGTACCGTGGGGACATTAACAGAAGCTTATCCACAAGTATCAGTAAATTGTTTTATAAGTACTGTGTGCCCATACACAGGCTCTCATTACTAAAATGTTAACTGGGTTCTACATTTGTAGTGAAAACTAATGTCACAAGCAATTAAATGAAGTAAAGACTATTATATCTAGTATCAGAAATCTCTATTAAATTTAGGGAGCTGTCTTTACTTTTATTCAGCTTGAAATAAAATACTAGAATGTGTTGAATATTTTAAAATATAATTCCATTGTATGAAATTGAAATTAATATACAACTCCAATCCTTACATTATTTTCAGTAGGTACTCGATTCTCATGACAAGAGTTTTCTTACCCAATCTTACGCAACACCATGTGCACCTATGCCACAGTTTTCAGCTGTTTTGTATGGAGTCCAGTACGCAGAAGCAGGGAGTCAAGTTGTGAGATGTAAGTTCTAACAATACTAATCCATTTTAGATGATCACTCAAGTCAGGGCTGAGAGAACCAGCCAATGCGCGAGGGATATTCAGTTTGTGATGCTAAGAAAGATAAACAAGAATTGTGGAGAACTATGCAATATCTGTATTAAGAATCGAATTACCTACACCATATTAATAAGTTTGAAATGACAGCTTCATCTCACGTTGCACATTAAGGTGCCATATCTGACTCTGCTGCTGATTCGCAGGTGGTTCAGGAAAGGGCTGGCTGCAGCTACTATTACCTTGGGGTATTTCGTTGGTACAGGGGAGTCTGATTCCAATGACAACTGAGCTGGAATGGAAGAGAAAAGGCAGGAATTTCTCTAGTACCAACCAAAGAAAGCTTAGTTGCTGAGAGGGCAAAAGAATTTGGTCCCAAGGCTCTCTTATCTCTGCAGTAAGCCCAATTTAAGATTAAAAACGCTGTAAAAATTCCAGACAGAGAGGAGGATAGTCTGCCCACATTGGTCATAGTGTACTTGGATGCATGGAGACTTCACAATGTCTCTGCTGAACCTGACCCCTGTCCTAATGATTTTGGTGGAGGAGGTTATTCCTAACTGTCCTTAATCTTCATCTCCCCCCATGCAGTAAGAGGTATTAATGTGCTCAAATGGAGACACTAGGACAATTCTTGCCCCCTCCTCACGGGGCCCCAGGCCTTCTGAGAGGGTGAGGAATGTACAGTGACTGCTTCCTGTGGGTTTTCAAAGATGATCCATGTTTGACTCTCTTATTGCTTTTATTCCAATAGTTCAGAATCACCTAATCTCTATCCCATGTTGGAAAGAATACAGTTACAGAAGTAGTTCAGCTACAACCAGAGATGCAAAACTTCATCAACTTCAGTCAGAAGTAGTGTTGTAGGCAGAGTGATGATCCTCCAATGATGTCCATGTCTTAATTCCTAGAACCTGTGAATGTGTGTAGCAAAGGGGAAATAAGGCTGCAGGTGGAATTAAGGTTGCCAATCAGCTGACTCTAAGAGATTATCCTGGGTTTCTGGGCCCATGTAATCATGAGGGTCCTTAAAAGTGGAGGAGTGAGGCAAGAGAGCATGTCAGAGTGACACAATGTGGGAAGGACTCAGAGTGCCATTGCTGTCTTTGAAGATGGGGAAAGGGGGCCACGAGACAAGTAATACAACAGCCTCCAGAAGCTGCAAGAGGCAAAGAAATAGATTCTCCCCCAGCACCTCCAACAAGGAATGTGGCTGGTAGACACTGATTTTTGACCAGTGCGACCCAGATCTGACTTCTGACCTGCAGAGCTGTAAGGCAAATTTGTGTTAATTAAGGTGATAAGATTGAGGTAAATTGTCATGACCACAATAGTAAGTAAATATAGTGACATTCAGAAACAAAGAAATCAGTATCCAGTAGTTAATTCATGTTTCAAAATCTAAAGTCATGGTCACCTTTACGGGGCCAAAGTCAAGCCTAGAAGAGGGCACTGCTATTGCAGCACAGCACAGGCATTTTGGTTTCGAACTAGCAGAGGTTCATATCTGCTTCTAAGAAGGATTTTAAGCACAAGTACAAGTACCAAGGGTCCCAGCTCTACAGCTGTAGCAGTTCACATATGAGTGCAATCAGGAGTGAGCCCAGCGCCACACCATAACCAGGTTCTTTGTATATATCACTAAGTTCATTATCCAATAATAATTTCTTTTAGTATTAATTATCAGTCTAATTAGTCATTTCTTTCATTTGCTAACTGTGTCAATGGGTGTACTTATACTACGAAAAGAAAGGGTTTTCAGACCATATAGATGATGACTCATAGAATGTTTTATCTTCCTCACTTAAATTCCCAAAATCAATATTGATACAACTACATTGGATGGTAATAATAGTTTAAAAATAACCTGTATAGCTTCACAGATGAAGCATATGTTGCAGTTGCATATTTTCAAGAATTTTTTCCCTTAATCTTAAATGATTTAAGTCATCTCACTTGTGGTAATGATGTTCAAATTATCAGTGACATATTGGAGACCTTGAAGACACATATGTCCACATGTACACATGTGCACACATGAGAATTAAGAGGAATAAGACAGATTGATTGAGTGAGGATATTAGTTCCATGGGCTTTAGAGCCCTGCCAACATCCGCCCTGGTAGACAGACCAGGTGGAAAGGGGAGTTCTGATCCATGAGTTTGTCAGAGACCCATGTTGCATCTTTCTTGTTGTTCCACCCTACTCTAGGAGATAACCCTCAACCACATGGCTCAGCACCATATCATCCACATTCTAGTCCATAGGTGGGAAAAAGAAGTGAAAGGCAAATAGCTTCTTTTGGAGGGTATGCCGAGAGTTTCACACATAACCCCTACTGATGTCTCATTAACCAGAATTGAGTTACATAGCCATCCCAAGCTGCAAGGCAGGCTGGGAAAGGTAATCTGTAGGTCAGTAGCCACGTGTTCAGCTAAAATTTGGGGGATTCTATTAAAGGAAAATGGAGAGACTGGATATGGATATTGAGGAAATAATTGACAGTCTCTGTGTAGAGAGCTAGAACAATCACTACAGGCAAATCAGGCCTTTGTCCCAGGCCTTTGCATGTGCATCCTCATCTTACTCCTAGTGTCATTTGTCTGATTTTGAACCATTTCTGGCTTCCTCTTTGCTGTCTTTGTATTTCCTTCTGTGTCTATGTTTGCCTACTGTGGCTTTACTTGCCTTTGATGCCAATTTACAGTCCTTTTTTTCACTATGTTTCTGTGATATCATGTTTGATTTCTGGCTGGCTGTCCCTGCTATATTCTGTATTTAAGTAATCACCTTCATGACCAACCAAATAATCTAGAATCCCAAATAGCCTACATCTTCTCTTTCACTCCCAAATAATCTCAACCAATGACCTGTGACACAAATCATGTTTATGCTGATGGTACCCAAGAGCTTTATCTTTGCCAAAATACATTAAGAAAGAATGACATCAGCAGGCTTTATGTTTTAGTGTTATTGAGCCTCAGAGATAAAGCTAGTTAGGTAGTCAATATGCAACCTCATTCATGAAAAAACATCAATTTTACTGTAGAATTGGCAGTAATGTGGATGAACCTCTGAGGATACCACCCTCAATGGACCACTTATTCTTGATATCTTTGCTGACATTTTTAAAATCTTATTTTGTTTTGTAAAGAATACTGAGAAAATAAGGCCCAGACCTCAGGATCAAAGTAAAGAAATGTTTCCAGGTCAATAGTTATCTCTGTAATAATCAGCAATAGAAATGTGTAAATTGAGCTTGTAGTAGGGGATATTTGTTTTCTGTCAGACTGACTGATTAGTGCTTAGGAAGGCAGCCAATGCCCTCAGCAGCATAAAGTATAAGAAATAGAAGAACACGTGAAGATTTTATAGCTCAGCAGCCTTCATTTTATTGATTGAAAGCCACATCCAGGAAGGAGGGGAATTTTTAGTTGGGAGAGCCAAAACTGGAGCCAGGTGAGGGTGCTTCGTGCAGAACACAGTATTTCAGATTTCTAACTGACCTACATCACGTCTCAATTTCTCTCTCCTTACCTTTGTGTTTTTTTATTACAAAGTTGTTTTAATTGGAAAAATGCTCAAGGAAATAAATTAATGATACTGTCTGGTCATTTGGCTAACCAGTTTTACAAATTCTACATACCAATCAATGAGCATATATCAAGACAGAAGAAAAAACATAAGCATACATACAAAAGTAGAAAGAGAATTTAAAAACTACCCATGCCTTTCAGAATTTCATAAATTGAAAGCCCTTTAAGAGTATAAAACTCAATTGGACACCAGAATGTTTTTTCAAGGTCATGAAAAAATGTGAACTGCAAGTCTATTTTATAAACGTAAAATAATATAGTATCCCTGGCTTTTGTTCTAGCATTTATTAAACTTGCATATGAGTTTTTAGAAGGTGAACTGGGTCTAATTCTTGAGAATTTACTTCCTTTGAATGAAGGGGTCTGAAAACAACACGACTTTCTAATTGAGCGAAGAAGAGCAGCAGGGAGCTGGTCCGCAGCAGGGAATCACTCCACACAAACATCACTGGCCTTGAGGGGCGCCCCGGAGCAAGAGGCCAAGCGCAGCTTCGTCAGAGGAACCACTTCACTGGGCTCCTGCTTGCTCTCCGTGTCCAGACTCGCAGCGGGCAGCACTTGGCTTTCTGCCTTGTTTACCCTCTGCACCTCTCCTCAGTAGTCCACAAGATTCACAGGTTGCATCCTCCAAGGGTCTGTCACCAGCTTCTCCAAGGTGGTGAGTTACCCAGGGACAGGCTTGGCTTTCACTGCAAGTCAATGCTATTTTCACTAAGTCATTCCCACAATTAACTGGAAACACAGAATAAGCATTCCATATCACACCGTCTAGAACACAGAATAGTCACTTGGCAAATACTTCATGAAGGAATGAATGAATGAATTGAAATCGGACTGTGCTGTCAAGTAAGATTTCCTGAGAAAGAGACTGCTTGAGAAAGAACGACAGGGAAGGACATTCTAACTTTCCTGCCCCTACTCCGTTCTGCATCTTCCAGGGCTAGGAGAACCCTCAGGCTGTTAGTAACCATTTGTGTGATGATGGAGCTTCTGCGAGAACAACTTGGGATAAACACATCTATTTCCATACTCTTTAAATCAGCATTCTGTGTGCATTGAGGGTTGGGTTTAAGCTTATCTCCTTGAGACGCTGTAATATTATTTGGCACAAGAAAATATGTTCCTTGAAAAATAAAAAAATTGTTGTCAGGTCTCTTCCTTCTGAATGGCACTTTGGACCATGGAGTGGTTTTGAGTAAGGGCACACCCATGGAGGGCCTTGGCCACCCACCCACAGACCCACACTCTAAGGAGTGCTGGCTGTTGTGGGCATGCCTGTCAGTCAATCAGCAGTGTTGGCTGAGAGCCTCACAGGTTTAGGGTCAGGCCTGCCTATGAGTTCTTAAGAACTTAAAATTATTTTCTACAGTAGTATCAAGCTTCATAGAGTGCTTCCTAAGGACAAACTTGGTGTATATTGAACAGATAGTATGATATTGCTCCTTCTATTTTAGCAAATAAAGTCAAAGCTCAGATTGATTGGTTGACTTGCTGAAGGTCACAGAGCTAGATAGTGGAGGAGTTGGGCCTCGATCTGGGCTCCAGGCCTGCGCTTGCCCTCCTGCCCTGCACTCCTTGCACAGGAACAGCCAGCCTGGAAGCAGTGATGGAGCCACCAAAGATATCAAACAGCAAAATATTTCAGGGCAGCATCAGGTCCTAAAGTTGACAGATTGGTGCTACAGGGTTTTCTGGCCATCCCAGCAAGCAGGTGTACCTGTGGCTCACAGATGACCCCACACATTCAGTAGTTTTAACAGTAAAGAACTATCCTCACTGTGCACCCCATGTACAAAGGACGCTGTGTCCAGTGTGGTATCTCATAGACCCAGGCTGTAGGAGGCTTCCCCTTGACATTCTTCCATCATCTCCAAGGCAGGGAAAAGAGTGCAGATGACTGTACACTGACTTTCAAAGCTTCTGCCTAGAAGTGACAAATACCACTCCTTTCCCATTTTATTGACTAAAGCAAGTTACGTGGCCAAGTCTGCCATCGATACACTCCCAGGGAGGGGCAATGAACCTGCTGAACAATAGTATAGTCTGCCATAGTTGCTGAAGGAGCTTTTGTTATCTTTTAAAGCTGTAACAGGGACGGACAGCACCATTGTCAGAACAGCACCTCTGAATCGAAAGACGATCCCTGTCTCTCACCTGACCGGGCTTCAACACTGTGTGCTTCTGCTGGAGGATACCTGTGTGCAGGGATATGACCTCACGGCCAGAGGAGAAAGGGAGGCCTCCATCAGGGGCTCTGGGTTCTCTTCGTGTAGCCCAATAAGCTGTGTGGAATGGCTAGAATCCAAATAGCTCTGAAATATTTCCTACTTTTCATTGCCAGCCACTGGTCTAAGCTCTGTGAGAGCTCTAGCTTGTTCATCACTGGATATTCAGTGCCTAGCCCAGTGTCTGACATACACAGTGATGGTAATAATGCCCACACATGCTAGCCACTTTTATAAGACTTTACCTACATCCGCTCTTTTAGTCTTCGCAACCCTAAGAAGACAGCATTGTTATTATCCCTATTTTGCAGATGCAGAAAATGTGGCATAGAAGTTAAATAACTTACCTGAGCTCTCTTAGCTAAGGAGTAGTCATTTGAATTGAGAGAGTCCACATCTTAAAGCTCAGTATATAAAACTGTAAACAATAAATGTTAACTATATTGATTAATTATTCATTTTAATTTATAAACTTAGGGGGAGGAATGGCTTTAAAAGCATTTAATTTGCAATTCACCAGAAGGTGGTATTTCAGAATTCTGGACCCAATAGTCTTAATATACCACTGGTCATAATCTTCAATCATTAGCCAAGGTAAAGGCCCAAATTAAGCTATCCCAAATACTATTTTGGCACTTTATAGCAAGGGTGTCAAACTCATTTTTACCGGAGGGCACATCAGCCTCGTGGTTGCCTTCAAAGGGCTGAATGTAATTTCAACTCCTTAACAGTTAAGGAGTAGTTACATTTATCTAGTACTAAAATTATTTTGGCCCTATGAAGGCAACTGTGAGGCTGATGTGGCCCCCTATGAAAACGAGGTTGACACCCCTGTATAGAAACCAGGAGTTAGGCTGTTGAAAAAAGTGAAAGATGATTCTCTGAGCCTGCACATGAGGTCAGAGGAAATCGGGGCTCCAGCCCCTCCGACCAGCTGTGGAACGCTCTGACCTCATTCTGTGTCCTGTTGTTACGAATGCTACAAAATAGAAGCAGCCCACGCAAGTGTTACCGCTTTTGTCTTGGCTGGTGCTCTGGAGAGCTAGCTCCAGGAGGACAGATGGCAAGTTGTCACGAGAAGCCTGACTTCTGGCTCACCTGTGTGTAGCCACATGAAACTTTCTATTTCCCAAGAAAGCATTTCCTGCCTAAGTCACATTTACAGTCCCTGACACTGCATTGCTCCTCCTGAAAGACCAATGCTTTCTAACAGTCAGGAAGTCTTCCAACATAGATCTGACCACTTCAACCCAAGCTGAAGGGCTCTTCTAGTAGCACCCTAATTATGCGAAAACCTGCCGCTGCTGATTCTTGGTCACCAATGCATTTAGTTTTAATGTTTACATTCAGAGGCAAAAACCTTTCTCTCCCAGCTTTAGTGTTTCCTCTAAGATCTAAATAAATATAGCCTTACCTTATAAAATTTGTGATTCCCAATACCTGGAAAACAATAATGGGGCAGAATTTCTCGCTCACTAAGGCAACGCTATTGATTCAAGTCACGGTGTTCCATCTGTCCCATGTGCTGGAAGCTCTATGATTCATTGATAAATGATGTCATAGCTTTTGCATTTCTGAATTTGCAGGGATTGCAAATTCAAATGCCAATAATGAACAGACAAGAAATGTAAATAAGTAAAAGGAGCAGGACTTGAGAGTGGTGTGAAATAGAGTCAAGTTTCTAACCCCAGGGACCACTGGCAGGAGCTCTGGCCATTGTTTTGTATGGAAAGGAGGCTTTATGCTGCCCAATCTGTTTTTCAAAGAGAAGTTCAAAATTCAAATTTTTTTAAATGTAAAAACTTCTGATGTTTAAGTGTCATCCCAAACTTTAAAGTATAATGGACAGAGGCATTCCAGGCAGTGAGAGCTTGAGAGAACACGGTGCGTTTGCCGAGACTCAGGTCATTCAATGTGCTCCAGTGGTGCGCACAGAGGGGAATAGTGGGAAATGGGGCTGGAATGTCACTTGGATTGTTTGTGGAGGGGATGAGACTCCACTGAAGGACAGTAGCAGCTATGGAGCACAGTTAGATTCACATTTATTTCAGTGGTTAAGAGGATGGGTCAAGGAGGAAGAAACAAGTAGGGACAGGAGTCAAGAGGATACCACAAGGGTCAGGGGACCATGTTGGGGACCTACCACGGACAAATGGACTTAAAATCTCAGAGAACAAGAATGAGCAGGATGTGGGGATGGATTCATAGTGGTAGTAAGGGAGGAGGAAGTAAGAGGGTGTCACTCAGATTCCTAGGCTGGAAAAGTGAGTGGCAAGTGACTCCTGGCATTCACTGGGCCTGGAAATATAGGGGCAAGAACAGGCAAGGGGGGCTAGTGAGTGGGAGGAAGGTGGAGGTGGTGCCTTCAGTTTTTGACAAGTTTTGTATGATGTGTCTATGAGACATCCAGGTGTGCTGGAGACAGTTTATCAGGACACGTTGTGCAAAGGTGGTGCTCAAACTGCTGGGGGTGGATGGTGAGACAAGAAGCAGCCTGGGCACAGGAGCTGGAGACCCACCACCTGCAGGGTGGAAGTAGAGGAGGATGACTGGTGTGCTTAATGAAGGCCAAGTACTCTCACTTTCATCACGTGTACCCTCAAAAAGCCTCAGTGGGGGCGTGGGGTGAGAGCAACGCTCCCCCTGCCTGTGTATTGCAATGGTTTGGATCTCTAAGAGGACAACTGGCAGACTCGCCTTGCAGGTGGCAATCTGATGAAAAACCCCTGATACAACGGAATGTGACGTCTATAATGGCCCCCTGAAAAGGCCCCAGGTTGCATAGATTGAATACAATAAAGAAGGTTTCCTGGGGCTGCCCATCCCCTCCCATGCAATTATTTAAAAAAAATAAGTGTATGCAGTGATTTTGGCTTTGACTCCATCAGAAGGCTTTCTAGAGATTCAGGCAGTTATCGACTTTTGAATCTGTGTGGGCACATTATGGGGAACAGAAAGCTTGCCTTTTGCTACAGACACCAGCCCCATGGGGCTTGGGCTAAACTTAATGGCAAAATATCCCCTGGCACTGTGGCACCAGAGACACCCTTGCTGTTATTGTGAGATTCCAGCTATTCCATTGCACCTCAGCAGCCTTCAGAAAATGGTAACCATTTTTGAAACTAATATTTAAAGATAAATATATTTTTATTTTTTAAAGATTTATTTATTTATTTATTTATTTATTTATTTATTTATTTATTAAAGAGCGGGAAAGGGAGGGAGAAAGAAAGGGAGAGAAACATCAGTGTGTGGTTGCCTCTCCTACTCCCCCTACTGGGGACCTGGTCTGCAACCCAAGCATGTGCCCTGACTAGGAATCGAACCAGTGACCCTTTGGTTCACAGGCTGGCACTCACTCCACTGAGTCACACCAGCCAGGGCTCTATATTTATATTTTTCTTATGTGGTCTTTACATTTTTTTACTTTATTAAATGGAGCTCACAAGTACAAGGGGAACTGATGTTCTGTGTTTCCACAGCTGCCTGAACATGGCTCTGTCACAGTCTCGGTGCACAGTACTCATAGGGTTAGATACAAGATCCTGGAAGACATGAAGAGACATATCCCAGCAGACTTTGCATCCTCACTGCCTTGCTCAGTTCCTGGAATATAGAAGATATCCAATACATGTTTCTTTCAAATGAGTAAATATCAGGAATTAGAAGAACTGGCTTTCATGTTCCATTCTCCTCCCCCAAAAATGTGAAAAATTAAGGATTAGTCACACCACATTGTCAACTATTAATTGGTTCATTTTGTGAAAATTTATAACAAGACTAATATGGCTTTAAAGTGCTGCTCTGCATTTGTTGACAGAGGAGATCAGAGTTTGAATAAATGCAGAAGACAAACTATATTCTTCTAGCTAATAAAAATTGCTATGAAATATTTTGCACAGGGTATGCATTAGAAAGTGCTACATACTAAGAAATAATCCCAACATGGTCAAGGCTGAGCATGGGAATTTGGCCACATGAGCAACCTGTCTGCCTTAGTAGCAGCCTGTGGTTTATGTGTTGTGCAGAGAGGAAAATGTGCAAACAGAAAACGGGAATGCACAGAGAGAAAATGAAACAAAAGTGCATATAATCCTCTCTTTGAAGATATTTTCTTCTATGCATCCCATTCTCAAGAGAGGGCCACTTAGACCTAATCTTTGAATATGGCAGCAGTTTGTATAGTAAACTATATGTGGATTGAGAAATGTTTTCCTTAAAAGACACTACTATCAGTTCAGAGGTCAGGGGAACTGAAAGGACAAGAGGAGAAGGCGTCAGGTTGTGGAGACAAGGAGTGGCTTCTTAGTGATATTCACATGCTAGGTTACTGGTTCTCCTCATTTCTAAGGCATTGGCATACCTTATACTATGTTTACAAAGGAGATGAGACAAACCTTAATTCATTCATTTATTATATAGATATTTATTAGATATCTCTCTTTGTTTGTTGGAAAACTGTGCTAGATACTTGTGAAGGAGCCAGACGGAGTCAGACCCAGCCCTCCTGTAGCCTACATTCTGACGGGGAGCACAGGCCATCAAACGCATAAGCAAGGTGATCAGAGATCATGGCAAAAAGCAGGAGGGTGATATTAGAGGGCCATGCCCAACGAGGAGTTGGGGTGCCAGGGCTGAGTGCTAGTTTAGGCAGGGCTATAAGAGGAGGCATCCTGAGAAGATAGAATTTTAATCAAGGTCTGAACCAGAAGAAACTCATGAAAGCTTTAGTAGAAGAACATTCTAGATAGGGGAAGAGAGCAAGGGCAAAGGCCCTGAGGCAGGGATAAACTGGGCTTGTTCACAGAGGAGAAAGCAGGCCAACATGAGTGGAAGGCAGTGATTAAAGGGGACAGGAGGTAAGAATCAGGTTCTGTGGGGGCCTAGGGGTATGGCAAGGGTTTGGGATTTTCTTCTGGACCTAATGCAAGTTCCTGGAGAGTTTCAGGCAGAGGACTGACATGATCTGGAGCGAAGAACCAATGAACTAAAAATGTTTTTCAATTATTCATATCCCTGAGCATTCCTATTATCTGTTTGTGTTTCTTTTCTTTTTTAAAAAATTTTTTATTATTTTTATTATTCTATTTTAGTTGTCCCAATTTTTCTGCCTTCACCCTCCTCCGCCCATCCCAGCACCCCCCCCCCACGGTCCATCCCCACACCATTTTCCATGTCCATTGGTCACTCATACATGTTCTTTGACTAGTCCCTCCCCATCCTTTCCACCATTTCCCCCTCCCCCTTTCCCTCTGGTCACTGTCAGTCTATTCCATGTCTTTATGTCTGTGGTTCTAGTTTGTTCCTTAGTTTATTTTGTTCATTAGATTCCTCTTATAGGTGAGATCACATGGTATTTGTCTTTCAAACCAAAAGTCTGGGCACATGTATTGAAATGCTTAAGTGTGCTTAAGCAATCAGTAGGACAGAATATCTCTAATCAGAACAGTTTGGGGAAAACCTAGGATGAATGCTTACCCTGTCTCTAGCGGTGCTTAGCCTTACGCATCTTCCATGGGGAATAAAAAGACTGGGTTCTTAGCTCTGTGTGACTTAGAGAAGGTGTTTCTTAAGTGTTAATAAATAGAAATTTCAAGGAGTTCCCAGCAAAGGAGTTGGGAGCAGATGACACAGCAGGGCTCATTAGCACAAGCTCTCCTCAGCGTCACCACCATCCCCTACCCCTGGGCTGCGGCAATGGGTGGACTGCCCCACCCTCTTCTCACCTTCTCCGTTATTACTGTTCCATTTGCACCTCGCTCCTGTCACACCCTGTTAGCACTATTACATTTGAGGAAAAGTGTCGCCAAAATTTCAGCTTTCTTCTCAGTAATGACCTGGGATTTTCGTAACACTGGTATTTCTCTTTCCTACCCTTTCCTTCCCCCCTTCCTTTATTTTTTCTCTTTCTTCCCCTTCTTTTCCCCTTGTCTTTTTCAACTCTTTTTCCAGTAGAGGTTCACCCAGGACTTCAGAGAGTCCCACACTAAAAACATTTAAAATCCACCATGGTAAAGAAACATAGTTTCTGAAAAAGAAGATTGATCATCAATATATTGAAATCAGTGTATATATACTTACTAGAGTTTTAAAATGTTTAATAGAAAGAGATATGATATGTTTTCTCTCTTGAAAATAGCTGAAATCGCTAAAATGCCAACTACATTGTGGCAATCATAGTATCTTACATTGTGTTTCATGTCAATTGCCTCTGTCTCCCTCTGTCGAAAACCCTTGGTGTGCGGGGTGCAGTGCTGGATGCTCTAAGTGGGGAAAGACACACTCCCTGCCCCCCAGGAGCCACAGAGCAAGAGGGCCTGAAACAAAGGCAGTTCCAGAGGCCTGGGTTTCCATGGGAGAGCCATTCTAGCTCGGCCTTGGGAAGGCCAGGTAGAGGAGGGATTTATGAAGAGACCAGCTGACAGTATCTGTAACTGCCTCAAGGTAGCTCCGGAGCACTTTTCTGCATTAGAACATAACCCAGGGCCTTCCCCCCACATTTTGGGTGGCGGCTGGCCAGCTTTGGCTTTGTAGGCTTATGAGGTATGTGTTTGGAACAGGGTGAAATTTCCGTGAGCAGCAAGATACCATCGTGACTGTGAGTGGGCACTCTCACACCCGAGTGCTGGACTGGAATCCTGCCCCCACCACTTACTCTCGAGGTGAATTTAGGCAAGTTACTGTATTAACATTTCCATTCAGTTGCCTTAACTTCAAGGTGGAGTAATAACAGTGCCTACCTAGTCAGGTTATTACGAGAAGTAAAGATGTATAAAACACTTAAAATAGTTCACAAAAACTTAATAAACACTGGGTAAGTGATGTTAGTGATTATTCATGCTAGTGGCCCACTGTCAAATCTGTGTGAGAGAATCATCTTTTTTAATTAAATTTGTTGGGTAACATTGGTTAGTAACATATAAGTTTTAGGTGTACAACTTTATAATCAGCATCTATATATTCTGTTGTGTACTCACCTCCCAAACACTAGCTTCCTTCCATCACCATACATTTGACCACCGTTGCCCTCTCTGTCTCCTCCCTACCCTCCTTCCCTGCTGGTAACTACCATTCTGTTGTCTGTAACCATGAGTTAGTTTTTTATTTTGTTTTGTTTTGTTTTGTTTTATATTTCACAGATTAATGAAATCATACAGTTCTTGTTTGTTTCAGTCTGAATTATTTCACTTGGTATGATACTCTCAAGATCCACGCATGTTGTCAGTATGGCAATATTTCATCTTTTGGGCTGAATAGTGTTACCCTGTATGTACCACATCTTCTATGTCCAGCCATCTGTTGAAAAACATTTGGGTTGTTTTCATGTCTTGGCCACTATGAATAATACTCTTCGTTAAGTCCCAATGGAATGAATGGTGCTTTTTAAATCCTTTGCTCTTGCACAGATGCCCCCTTGCCCAGGTGTAGCCAGCTATTTGCCAACAGGCCCCTGCTCTCTAGTACTGGGAGGGCGAGGAAAAGAATGCTACTCGGCAGCTCCTCTCCCCAGCCACACCGCCACCCTATGGCTCCTTCCAGGCTGGGCAACCGCTGAGATCGGCATTGCCCAAGGGGAAGATGACCCATCCAGGAACCAAGCATTGTCTGTAAACCATGCTCAAACATGTATGGCATAGTACATTCATGGGTATGTTAATGCTCTTTTGAGATAATCAGATGCCATTTTACTTAATACCCTTCATAGTAGCTTTTAGCTATCATAGTTTCTTAATGGAGAAACTAAAGCTTATCACATGGTCATCACTTACATTTTTAAATATTTAAATTGTTCAAAAATATATATTCCTTCAACAACAACAAAAAATGTTTGTTGAGTGACTACTATATACTGGGCACTACATGAGGCCTTGAGATCACGAGAGTGAGTGAAATACAGACCCTGACGCTAGAGGCTCCTGACCAGATGATTGCAGCACAGGATGTTGAGTGCTGTGTTGGGGACACGAGGACACAGGGGAAGGGCTTCTAACCCCAGAGGGAGCTCTGTCTAGTGCTGGGAACTCCATCAATGCCAGGAGTCCCGTGAACACTTGTTGAGAGAGGACGACTTCCTGAAGAAGAAGAGCCCCTTCCAATGCCTGCCCCTCAACTTCCCCACAGTGCTGTGTTGGCTCCACTCCCTACCTCTCCAGGCAGAGCCTGCCCTCCACCAACTCGGCCCCTTGGACAGTTGAACCACAGCCCACGGCTGAATACTACAGCCAAGTCCTGACAAGACAGCAGGGGCAGGGGCAGCCCCTTTCTGACTCATCCGGCCTTCCTTGGTCCTCTCTCAGCTGCTGTGGCCTTGCCCTCTGGCCTCTGAGAACTCTGGGTGGTCTCACCTCTCCCAGGCAAGGACCTGGAGCCTGGACAGGCTGCTACCTGCTCCCAGGGTCAGGCCTTGTTCTCCCCTGGAGAGTCTGACTTCACTCCTGCTGCCTCCCACAGTGGGAACTGTAGGGAAGGAAATGAAGCTTCAAGCTAAGCCAGGAGAGTTAGCAGGGAAACGTAATAAATGTAAGGTATAAAATAATAATGCTAACATAAAATAAATATAGAGCACTGAGGGAATACAGGGGAAGGAGCTGATGATTCTGCCACTGGGCAGAGCAAGGTCCAGGACAGTTCTTCTGCTAATCACTTTCTCTTGTTTCTGTGAGAGACAATGGTCAGTGAAGGTGGGTATTTTGATGCGAATAAGAATGGACAGCAGCGTCTAGGTTTCCAGATAGTTCAGTTTTCATGATAGCTCTGCCCCGTGTGGGGGTCAGTGTTGGAATGTGCTTCAGTAGCTCTCCATCCATGTCTTTATGCAATGTCTATATGCAATTATAACAACACCTCTGCCATTTTGTTCTCTCTAGTGTAAGAAAAAGGCAGTCTTAAACCTCTGGGTAATCCCACAGCACCACCCAGTGTATTTTTAAAAGAAAAAGGCCAATTCTATGTGTGTGTGTTCATGCGAGCATGCCTGTACTTTGCATTGCCCAGAGGAAAGGCAAAGGGAGAGAAAATTAGGGGGAAAAGGTGAGCCCAAAAACTTCTTACTTGATTTTTTAAAATCAGGCTTCAAAGGAAATGTATTATACCCAAGGATAAAATACACACCCACAAAATTGGTCTAAAGAAAGATCAAGCCCCATAACCTTAAATTTATTGGCATTATACTCTAATCAACAAATGAATTAAGAGATGAGAGGACATTTCAATCAATTGTTGTCACATGAAGACACTGCCCTTTTCAGTAGTGGCAATTTTCTAAAGGCCAAAGAGCATTTTTAAATGTTTCTTTCCAAGACTACTTATTGGCAATCCTGCCTTAGTATTGATGGAGGGAGTCATTTAATTTCCTTCCACTGCATCCATTCAGATCATTTCTAGAAGGTAGGAGGAGCTATTTATACAAACTCGAGCCGGGAGGGAAGAGCCTCCACAGCTTGCCATCTAACTGCAGGCGGAATCCTGGCGTCTCCTGCTTTATCCTCTGCTGCTTACCCACCGTGTCTGGGACCAGACACACGGAATTATGAATAAATGAGTGACTGGCTCAACCTCTACAGTGCATGACAAATGTTTTTCACGAACATTAAATTCGTTCTTTTTTCAATTTGAGAGAAAATTAACCTCGTTTCTGGCATTAATTTCCACTTGTCTTCCTCTGGCAGCATGAGTTGTTTATTTCAATGATACAGAAACACGTAACGCTCTTGTTTGTATGTTTTGCAAACTCTATCCATTTTCTAGGGAAACCTTTGCTATCTTTACCACTCACTTGTATGGATCCCAGTGAGTAATTTGATTCTGTTCAAGTTTTATGCCACTTTCCATGTTTCCTGTTCTCCAGATTAGGGTAAAGTGTCACCTCTTCAATGCAGCCTTGCTTTTGCATTTCCTGCAATGCCCGAACCATGCCTGGTATGCAGTGATGCTCAATGGGTGCTTATTCAGAGCTTCCAGGAATGTGAAGATTGATTTTTCTATTGGTATTTGAAATGTTATACATTAACCACAGAAAAAAGACACGTTAATGAATATTTTCCTTATGTAAATATACGATCTTTCCCCAAGTAAAGCTCTCACTGCACTAGCCTGCAAGCCAGTCCTCAAGCACACCAAACTCATTTTTGTGTCAGGCATTAAAAGAAATGATTGCTTTCAACATATTTTACATTTAAATGAGCAGTGTTGACACATACTGAAATATCTCTTGAAAGTCGGACATCTTCTTGGAGGGAAATAGTGCTGTTTGGACAGTGGCCTGGTGTTTTTCTTAATCAGTCTTTTTGAACTGGTGTTTAGTTCGGACGTTTTAAAGAAAAAACTTTTCTGACACTTACTAAACTGGTAGGGAAGACTTTATTTGGGACTATATTGCGATATGAGGCAAGACCGTTGCAATAGGGAGGAAAGACCAGACTCAACTCTGATAGACAGCTGGGGATTTATAGCCAACATGAGAATGAGGGGTCAGTGAATGGAAATTACTAAGACGAGACATCAAAGGTAAGGAATTCTTGCTAAACCTACTTAACTGGATTCTCACTGAAGGCAGGCCACTTATACATCAAAGGTGGGAGATGAGAAAATTGGTCACATATCAAGGTTGATCATATATCAAAGGTGAGGATTCTCTCTCAAGTTTAAGATTCTTGCTAACACTGGGCTTGGCAGTCTGAAGACGGGGACCAACATGGAGGTCTAGCAGTACACAGGGCTCTGGGGAGCCTGCCTAAAGTTTAGGCAATGGGACAGTCTTTGTCAGTTTTCATTTTCAGTCTTTCCTTGGCCTACTGAGCCCACTGTGTGCCAAAGCAGCAGGACAGAGTGGCGTCCGGTGGTCGTGCGGGAGCGGGGCGTGCGTGCTGGTTGAAGCGGCAGCTGTCAGGCTCTGCTGTTGAACACGCACAAACGTGCTGGACCTCACCCAGCTCCTGCACGCGGCCAGTGTGCTTGCACGGCTCTTCTGTTTTTCTCATGTTATTTCTAGCTGTTTTTAATATTCCTCACTCCAAATATAAATATACCTTTTCATTCTTTTTTACTTTTTTAGCTTCAAATTTCAAAAATTGTCGCACTTTGTTCACATTTCACAAAATTAGATTGTCGTAGTTGGGGGCCTTCTCTTCTGAGGTATAGTTTAGACGGAATACAGAGAATATCTCAAATAGTTCCACAACGTAGAGAGTATACACATTTATGTTATTGGACTATTTAATTCTGAAGCCACTGTATAAACAAGTCTGACAGAAAACAAAACATGAAAAGGCAATGAATACTCTCAGCTATCTGGCCCTTTCTGATTCTCTGTATCCTTTTCATTCCAGAGCTGCACCCCGTTCTTCCATTCCATGCCCTTCACTGGCCTTCACCTTCACATTCAACTCCTTTCTCGGTTATTATAAAAAGACCTGAAGGATCCCACCAGAGAATGACTTAAAGGTCTACATCTTACAAGACATTTGCATTCTAGAGTAGGTGTCCCAAGCAATGTGAAATATACCAAAGGGAAATTTTTGAGCAATTGCAGTTTTCCAGCACCCTTCAAATCACAGCTCAGCAGCAACACCTGCTGTGACTATGACTCTGCTTGTGGCCCTGACCATAACTGCTTTTCAAAAAATATTGGCCAGTGCTTTTTTTCCTATTTGTTCTTCATACCATTTTATTCTTCCTTCTCTATAGAAGACTGTGATCTCCTTGAAGTCAGGGTTCATGCTTCCTCATTTGTATATTCACTACAGAGCTATCTTGCCCAGTATGTTTGTCAAATTAAATCAAATTATAAGCTGAGATAAAGCCTTTAACATCTCTCTCATTCAAAAGTAAAAAAAAAAAAAGTCCAACAATCTAAAATTGTTCTTTGGTTTGCCATGATTTATTTTAGAGTACAGATCAGTGAGTTATTTTCATTATTATTTTCTTTTATTTTTGTCTGAAAATATCTTTAATATCAATGACTTAAATTTTATTTGTTTGTTACCTTTGATGGCATTTGATAGATCATCAGTAGACTTTTATAAGGCAGAATGAAACAGGACTCCAAGTTAGTGTGAGAGCTATGATAAACTACAGCTCAAATCACTGAGTGGAGAAACTCCAAAATCTTAAATCATAGACTCATTCTATATAGTCCCCTCCCCGATTATCAATTTCAATCTTTGTTTATAACTGTTTATTCACAAAAATTTTCAGGCTATCTAAAAAGTACAAGAATAACATTCTCATATACCCTTCACCTAGTTTCCCCTATTATTAGTATTTTACATTGGCTTTATCATTCTCCCTCTCTAACTCCCTTTCTCTCTCTCCTTCCCTCCTTCATTCTCTTGCTTCCTTTTTCTCTCTCCTTTTTTTATAGATAGATAGATAGATAGATAGATAGATAGATAATAGATAGATAGGTAGATAATAGATAGACAGCTATAGAGATACATTTGTGTGTGTATCCTGTCTCACAAATTCACATTCTAGTGGGAGAAGAAAGATAAGACATAAACTAACAAAGAAAAAGATAATTCCAGACAACTATAAATAGTTTAAAGCAAACATATTGAATGATACATTGAGATGTATATGAGTATGTGTGTGTGTGTATATCAAATATAAAAGGTCTGTCCAGAAAAAGTTCAGCCATTGTTAATATAATGAGAATGGTTTGCACGACATCAATGCAACCTGGCAGCCAAGGAGAGTGGACTGGAATGCACATGTGTAAACAATGATGACTTCACTATACTCCAGTCAGTGGGAAAGGTAGATGCCATTGATTGAGCATGTGTACTATGTGGCTGCCACATTCAAAATGACTGAGAGCAAAGAATCTGCATCCATTTTTCCATTAAGCTTGAACATTCCTCCATGGAAACTATTTGGATGGGTCAGAAGGCCATAGGTAAGAGCAATTGGTGATTGGCAGCTTCATCATGACAACATGCCCACTCACATGACATCTCATGCAGAGTTTTTTGGCAAAACATCAAATCACACAGGTGACTCAGCCCCTCTGCAGTCCAGATTTTGCACCCCACAACTTCTGACTCTTCCCAAAACTAAAATCATCTTTGAGAAGGAAGAGATTTCAGACCATCAATAAGATTCAGGAAAATATGATGGGGTAGCTGACGGCAATTGGGAGAACTGTGGGAGGTCCCAAGGTGCCTACTTTGAAGGGGACTGAAGTGTCATTGTCCTATGTACAATGTTTCTTATATCTTGTATCTTCTTCAATAAATGTCTCTATTTTTCATAGTACATGGTTGGATACCTTCTGGACAGACCTCACATCTCTTGTTGACAAATGTATCTCTTGAAATACACACATCTTTCTTAGTGGGCATAATGCTGTATGAACAGCAGCCCAGTTTGATCAAATCATTTTGACCTGGCGTTTCCTTTGGAGACACTCAGTCTTTTCTCAGCCTACTGAGCATCATTGTGTACCAAAACAATAGAACAGAGTGATGCCTAAAGGTTATTTCTTGAAAAGGGAACTTATCATGGTTTAAGTTTTAAAAGTCAACCTAAAATATACTAAAAATTTTTGAAACATTAAGAATACCTTGCAGACACATTGACTCCTTACCCCTAAATAGTTCAATGTATGGTCCCTAAGGACAAGAATATTCCCTTTCTCAATCATAGAACAATTATTATTATCAGAAAAATAACATTGATACTATTACCTAACATACAGACCTAAATCATTGCCTAATAGCCTTATAATATCCTTTACAGAAAGAAAAGAAAATCTGCAGGCCAGTGATTGTTTTTCTTGGAAAACTGGAACAGAGGGTCTACAGATATTTGATTTTTACTTCACTTTAATATGGTTCAAGCATTTTAAATAAATATTAAACTTTTAAAAACTAAGCTTGTAAGCTAAATTTTGATGCATTGCAGCCCACAAACTCATACACAACCTGCTGGATTTATTTTTGTGTAGACCTTAAGGTTTCTCCTCTGCCTCTACGGGATTAAAAGGCATCACAATATTCATTCACTGTTCATCCATCCTTTAGCAGTGCTAGTAGCAATGAGGATCTACTAGCAATGTTCTGGATGAGCTAAGATGTTAATCAACTCTGATCATTCATAGCGACTTATCTATAAGTATTGCAAAATCCATAGAAATAAATCCAGAAGCTAAAGCTGATAAAATGCCACAACTATTTATAATCCTTCATTTCAAATCAACTAAACATTATTAATTTCTTGATTGATTTTGGAAAAATCAAACATTATAACTTGGAAGCTGGAAAATAGTTTTTAGGTCAACAGTAATTTTTTTATTTTAAAATATTTTTAAAATAAATATTACACTTGCCTTTTTATTTTGGTGTTTTATATAAGTTTGTATAGAAAGGGGTTTTGTTTCTAATAACATCTAAACGTAACTTGTCTAGACCTGTGGTTTCCAAACATTTTTTGACCATACACCCATAGGTTTAAAAAATTACTATAGTCCCTAATGTGTGTGTGCTGGCTTATTTATAAAACAAGTATCTACTAGTGTACTATATACACTACAAATTATGTAAATTATGTAAATGATATATAATGTATATAAGCTTATATACAGTATAAAACTTACCTCCAAAAAATATTTAAAGAATGATGTAAAAATAAAGATAAATTAAATTTCTAACAACTTCTCTCTTGAGGTTCTTGTACCATGTTTTCTGTACTTCAAGTATGAACTATTTTCTGTTTTGTTACCTATTTCAGGTTATTGATTTAACATGGTGACTACTCCTATACTATAAAGACCTGTTTAAAGGTCATTTTTCATAAGAAATGCTCATTCATTTTCATATTTATGTATCACCTACACAAAGGTCACTTTTCTTGGGGTGTATGCCTTCATTTCATAATTGTTTGTAAATATTTGTGCACCACTGCATGACTGTTACATTTTTACTTCTCATAAAATTTTAGATAAGAAGGTTCAGGAAACATTCATGCTAGAGATAAAGAATGATGAATCAAAGAGGTGACTGAACAGAAAACTATTTTTACTACAAGCATCACCACCCACCTCCCGCTCCTAGAGAATGATTTCACACATTGGGAAGGATAGAAAACTCCATAAAGAGCATTATTTCTAAATTAGCTGTAATTTCATATTTAGTGAAATATGTGATAAGGAAATGAGCAAGACACAGCTAAAATCTGCATAGGTGTCTGTCAAACAGTTGTACAACTGTTTCAGCCATAACACTTGGAAGGTAACTGAATTATTAGATTTCTGAGGTCACACTAATGTTCTTCATTTCTTTGTGTCCTGATGATGTGCCTGTGCAAAAACAGGAGCTCAAAGCTCAAGTGTTTGTTTAATGAATATTAGTGGATTAATGAGTGAATGAGAATTTATGCCATTTTCCCAGACTCAGTACAAATACTTGTGATTACAAATAACAATCTGAATTGCTTAGCACACACAAACTACTAGAAGTTCTATATTCTCTTGGAAGTCTCAGTTTTCATGATGCTAAATCTTCACATGTCCATAGTTTCATATAGTTGTACTTCCCTTAAACTCCCTATGTTCATGGAAACTCAATTATGACAATCTGACTCCCGACATTTTTTAACCATTTCTACATGACATGCTATATTATGGTTTTGTTCACATTTCTTCTGCATTAAGTTGATTGAATTTCCTGCATATGTGGTTATGATTTTCATTACATTGGGAAATTTTTCATGTATTATTTCTTTAAATATTTTTTTCTGACTGCCCCCCTCCTCCACTTCAGGGACTCCAATTACATATATATAAAAACATATATACATATAAAACATTGTACATATAAAACATTTATTTATATATAATTATATATGTATATATAATTTTAAGTTATTCTAACTAACTGAAGCTCTGTCCATTTTTTTTCAATCTTTTTCCTCCACATGCTTTATTTTGGATAGTTTCTACCTCAATGTCTTTAAATGCTCTAATCTATTCTTCTCTCTGATCTAATCTGCTATCAGTCTCATCCATTGTATTTTTTTATCCCAGACATTATAATTTTTATCTTTAGTAGTGAGACTTAGGTCTTTCTTATATCTTTATTATCTCTTCTTAGAATGCTTATACATGACTTTATTGGGCATTTGGAGTATCATTGTAACAACTCTTTTAATTTCCTTGTGTACCAATTCTACTATCTATGTCATTTTCTCTGCAATATGGCTTACATTTTGCATGCCTGGAAATTTTTTTATTGGCTTTTGGATAGAAATCTTTTCTATTGGACATTGAGAATTTTAACTTTGTGAGTGCTGGATATTCCTTAAATATTTTAAGCTTTAAGTTTCTTTGTTAATTTTCCAATGTAGTTAACTTACAGTTTGGTTCTCTTGAGACTTGTGTTCAAGACTTTGTTGATCCTTTCAAGACTATTAGGTGGGAAAGAGTAGTGTTTAATCTTAGGCAGAGGTCATCAAACTGCATCCTGCAGGCCAAATCCAGCTCACTGTTGTTTTTATATGTCTTGGGGGCACCACTCCAGCACTGTGGGCCTCAAAGACAAAGTCGAGACATCCCCCTCCACTCCCAAAGCCTGCCACCCTGCCAGGAGCTGTGCCCACTGCTGTCTAGCCCTGGCATAGGTTGCTATGTACAAGTTGGAGACCTCACTCTTGGCCAACTGCCAAGCATCAAGCAATAGAATCTTAGTCTATGAGTCAGCAACTTAGGAAATCAAACAAATTTGGAGGTACTTACATAATAAGAAACCCTACTCACCACTTGACTGCAATGGGCTATCCCATGGGTGGTGGGCATGCTTTATGCCCAACTGCCATTTGCTGGAGACATTCTTGGTATGAAAGCACTGGCCTAAAGAGAGAGGTCTGTCTAGTATGTGGGAGGGGGAGGTAGTGTTACAGAGGGAGTGTTGGAGGTTTCCCCAAAGTCTAGCCTCCTTGGCCTTTCTGAATTCTAAACCCAGAGTCTCCTCTGGTCTCTATTCAGGTTCTCTTTTTTCCCAGACAGCAAGCTGAGGTACTGGTAAGCCTCCCCCTGCCATGTTCCTTCTCTCAGAGACCACTGCCCTGTGCCACCTGTTGCCCAATGTCCACACACCTTTGTCCCCTACATTTTGTCTGGTTCTATATTTGTCCCAGGCAGGAGGATAAGTCGGTCTCTATTACTCCATGACACCTGACAGTGTAATTCCTGACTTCCCAAATTTGAAGAAACAAAATACCCATAAGATTTAAAATTTTGAAGAATTAAGTTCATAGGAGATAGGAAATGGATTTTGATAGAGGTATTTCTAATAAGTTGAAGTCCTATTTTGACAAGAAAACAAAATGTCTGCCTTGAGACAAGCAGAGCTTTCAAAAGATTTGCCAGGAGACTTGTGGTGGGTCAATAGTAAAATTATCCTTTGTTCTCTAGAAGGCTTTGTCAAGAGAGCATAGTCTTCATTTAATTCCAAGGGTTTTTTTTATACATTGAATATCAATATTTTGGAAAGAAAATAGGTCAAGGAGATGACATCTCAATAAACAATGCCATGAACAGGATGATGGATTTATGTGCTCAGACAAAAAGATGAAAAGCTTAGTTCTTGCTGCATATGTTAAAAAGTTAAGGCATCACCTATTACAGCAAAAGAGGTGTTGGCAAAACCCGTGGTTCTCAAACATGATTTTGAGACAGTCCAAAGTACAGCAAGTTATTTCAAAGAATGTACTGAAATTCTTTTCTTCAGATTGTAGAACTTAAAGTTAATCAAACATTGATTTAAAAAAAGAGATTATCTAAATAATCCAGTAATTAAAATAGAGGTTGATTTTAAAGACTAGAAAAGAGGGAGAATAATTGTCTCATTGCTGACTCTATTCAGTTAAATTTTAAATTTGTCCTCGATTTATGAAAGTGAAACGCAGCTATAATAATAATGTAAAAACCATGTAGCTCTGGTTTTATCTATGAAAAGGGCACTTTTCTGAAGGGTGTGGTTTTCTTACCCCTGAGATATCTGACAGAAAACACACTGAATTGCTTCTCAAGCTACTAACTGAGTTCATTGTGACAGATTGCCAAAGGGAAAAAAAGCTTATTTTCTTCTTGTCATTAATAGTTAATTGTTATTGCAGTTTCTCAAATGAGAGATGTGAGTTAGGGAAATCATATCCATCCTTTCTAAAAGTGCTGTGATATTATTAGAGGTGATCATGAGGCAGAAAAATAAACCTATTCTTTGGGGGACTAAATGGAGTTGGCATATAGATTTTTCTCTCTCCCTTCTCTTAAAGCACTTTAGAGAGTCACTCACTTTCACAAGCAGTCCACCTGGGGTAGTAAATCAGTGTTAATGTTTCATAAAACCTTCATGTTCTGGAACAATTTACATTGATGTATCTCTAAAGCTTGCCTTTTGGAGGGCAATGTGGGTACCCATGGTAACGTGTCATGCATTGCCGAAAGGTTTCTTTCACCAGCTCCACTGCCCAGGTCTCTTGTGCAATTATATTGGCATTTGGAGCAACATCTTACAGTACTGTGAGCTTCTCATCTGACACCTCTGGGATTCCGTGGCCCCCTAATTGGAGAGAAGAATAGAAGAAGATGTCAAGAAGGTCAACTGGCAAAGAGAAAAAGCAGAATTTTAAACTGTCCTTAAAACATGATAGACAGACAAAGAGGTCTCTTTGACAATCTCTACCAACTGGACAGTGTATCTTCTAAAGGGTTCTTGACCAGAGAAAAGTGAACTGAAATACTAAAATGAAGTAATATTTTAGAAACAGAAAAATCTTGATGTAAATATCAGTAAATGCTAAATGAAACCATTAAAATTTTGCTCCATTTGCTGCTTTAGGTGAAGTCTCTACTTTACAGGGCACTGTAATGGATAAAGAGTGCTCTAGCAGTAGAATTGAGCCTTATGTCCCCTGTTTACCGCTATTTAACCTTGGGTAAGTCCTTGACCTCTCTGCTCTTCATCTGTAGTTTCCTCATTGGCAGAGTGGACATGGTAACGGGACCTGCTGCATCAGGGTGTGGGTAAATTTAGTGAACTAGTATATTCAAAACGTTCAACAAGTACTTGTTATTGCTTTTAATAATCATAAATATCCAGCACAAGTTATATTTGTTTCAGTTATCAGGAAATATACAATGAAAGTGGCCTAGAGACCAGAAATGCCTAGGTTGACAGGCTAAGATTTCCGCTGTGTTTTGCATGGAGGTCAACCTCCACCTAACTGGGAGCACTTACTTAACAGTTGTAGCATTTACTTTTGAACATTTTGTACGCAGAGGTTTCCCTGCCCAAATCACATAAGTTAATTAGAAAGTGAATACTTTAACTTATTTAATCTTCCAGACTAGGAACATAACCTCTGTACTTATTTTGCTCTTAAAGCTACCTGAAGAATTTCATATTTGGGGACCTGTTTACTGAATTTCTGAAATGAAATCCAGACAAAATGGAGATGTTGATATCATATTTTGTAGGCACCTGTCAGTTTAGAGTAGTGTCCCATGAAAATACTATTTCAGAAGAGCCTCTCCTTGTCAATATTGCAGTTGTGTCCATCAAATGCAAATATCTAACATCTATGTGAAGATACCATTTTCATCTTGTATTTTTTATTGATATAAAACTTTATTATAGTGAATTCATCTTCCTGTCCTCACTGTCACTGACAAATCACAGTGACCCGAAGGGCACACTGATGTTTTGCTGGATGCTTCATTACACATTCACTAATATGCATCACCCTGTGGAAGAATAATCACTTAGACCCTAGTTGATGTTGACAAGACACCCAGTCACAGAATTGCCATATACATTTCAATTAGGTCTGCTTTTCTTACCTAGGAGGTCTTAAAGCTAATTGGTTCAGAGAGCTTTTGTCTTTCTGTGAAAGACAAACACATAATTATGCTATTTGTTAAGGAAAAAGAAATATGCATGACACTGAGATTTTCATTGTCATTTAAAATGCTAGATATTGTCTACCCATCACATTCTAGTTCTAGCTGAGAAACTACTTAAATCCCAAACACATTTATCAGAGCAATGTTTTCTCAGTAAGCATTTTCAGGCAATGTTAATTTTTGGTATAGATTTCATACCTATATATAAGAGCAGCTTTGTTGCATTAATTCAATATTCAAGGCAGTGGTCCTTTAAAACTTTAGTAATTGTTAAAAAATTAGATGGTCATTCTTGGGAGAATATATTCACCGATACATCTGGTAAGGGGTTAATATCCAAAACTTATAAAGTACTTACCAAATTCAACACCAAAAAAATAAACATCCCAATTTAAAAAAAAGGCAAAGACCTAAATAGATATTTCTCCAAAGAGGACATACAGATGGCCAATAGACATATGAAAAGATACGCAATGCCACTAATGAGAGAAATGCAATTAAAACTGCAATGAGATACCATCTCACACCTGTCAGAATGGCTGTCATCGCTAAATCAGTAAACAAGTGCTGGTGAAGATGTGGAGAAAGGAAAACACTTTTGCACTATTGGTAAGAATGCAGATTGGTGTAGCCACTGTGGAAAGCAGTATGAAGATGCCTCAAAAAATTAAAAATGTAACTGCCTTTTGACCAATGATCCCACTTCTGAGAATATATACAAAGGAACCCAAAACACTAATTCAAAAGCAAATAAGCACCCCTATGTTCATTGCAGCGTTATTTACAGTCACCAAGTTATAGAAACAGCCCAAGTGTCCATCAGTAGATGAGTGGATAAAACAACTATGGGGCATTTACACAATAGAATTCTACTCATCCATAAAAAAAGAAGAAAATTTTACCCCTTACAACAGTATGAATGTAACTGGAGAACATTATGCTAAATGAAGTAAGGCAGTTAGAGAAAGACAAATACCATGATTTCACTCATTCATAGGACCTAATGAACAAACTGAATGAACAAGCAGAACAGACACAGGCCCATAGATGGAGAACAGATGGCAGTTTGTGTGTGTGTGTGGAGGGGGGATTGTTAGGGGATGGAAGGATGGAGCAAAAAGGAACAAGGACTCATGGACATGGACAACAGTGTAGTGATTGTATGGGGGAGGGGGTATAAAGGGTCTAACTGGTAATGGAAAAATATAATAAAGATTATATATTTTTTTCAAATTAGATGGTCATTCTAAAAGAGGTTAATACATACTGACCCTTTACTACTACTGCTGATTTTAACACATACCTAGAAAATAAGGGGAAAAACCTCTATGGAAATAATGATGTTATGTCCTCATTCTTAAAGACTAGATGTTTTTAATGCTCCTATTCAACTCTAGAAAATATGCCAGACAGTTTTACCACTTGGCATTTGATAACTGACTTCTACAAAATAAATTCCAGGGACTGTATGTGCTTCGAATCCTCCCATTCAACCACAGCAATTACTTTTTAATTTCAGGTGAAGTTTTTATTGGGACAGAACTACTGCAAATACTTTCAGGGTAGCAGATGCTTACTTGGACGTATTTGTTTATAGGAGAAGAGTCCAAGCAAGGAGTGATAGTGACACGTGACGACATCCCTGGAAAAGTGCAGCTGTGTTTACCAGACTGCTGCTGGCTGGCTGTCGTCTCCTTGTGTGATATCTCATGCAAACAAATTACTAATATGCCTTCTGGTCCAAAGTTCACCTAAATAATGCAGTAATTGGCTCACTGACATTGTAGTCAGCTTGGTCCAGATTAGATAGTATATCAATAAGGAAAAATATTAAAACCTAAAAATGGGTTTCACAGAATATCTTTAAAGAAAATAGGACATCAAGTAGTATTTATTTAGCTGTTATGTTTAGTTTCTCCCTCTCACTCTTAGTTGATTACACTGATAGTTGAAACCATGTTCAGTCAATTCTGCATTTATTGAGAGTTCAAGCAATAAAAAAGTAAATACAAAGATGAAGATGTTTGAAACTTTCCATCAAAGAATTTAAAATATGTTGAACCAGAAATTTATAATCTAGTGATAAAGATGAGCAAGTAGATTGTATCCATTGTGAATGCCTTCAGCAGCAAGAAGCAGAAAATTCAATTAACAGAGGCTCATGCAATAAATAATTTTAATTTCTCACAGGAAGAAATCTATAGATGAGCAGTCTTAGTCAGATGCAGTATTTCTATAGCGCTCCATCCCCTGGCTTTGCTGTCCTTGGCTTGTGCCTTCCCGCCTTGTACCTTCCACCTCATGGTTACAAGGTAGCTGCCACATCTCTGGGCATCATGTCAGTATTCACAGCAGAAATGAGAACAGGGCAGAGAACTCCTCTGGTGCCTGTCTCTTCTATAAGGAAACATAAGCTTCCTATATATGTCCTGCACACTTGCCATAATTGTGCCCTGTGACCACATTTACCTGTAAAGAAGGCTGCAGAAATGAGTACTTCATTTTTCCAACCCCAGGAGGTGGCAAGGGAGAACAAAAGGGACTTGGGAATTGCTGTTGGATCAGTCTCCCAGTAATATGTCTGCAAAGACCGACTGAGCAAGGCAGAAACAAGTCAATTGCAGGGGAAAGATATCATGGAAGCAGCACTCAGGCTGGAACTTTAAGGATAAGTAAGATTTAATGAAGGAGTTGGGGGCTATGGAACAATTCAGAACATAATAAGCAAAGGAGAGGCGAGGGGGTGTAAAACAGCACGGCATGCTGGAGAATGAGCAAACAGTAGTCTGGTATGTCTGGATCTAAGAGAACATGTAGATGTGCTGGCAGGGAAGCTGTGTGCTGAGGACTTAACAAAGGGAATTTGAAATTCATTTATACAGGACTCTTATTGCTGTATTAAGTAGTTTAACTTTCTGTGGTTTCCCAGGACCTGCAAAATCATAATCAAACTCCATAGGCTGACAATAGAGGCTCTTGATAACTACACCTAGCCTGCTTGCTTGTTCATTCTTTCCTGTCACTATACCCTACATATGGATCAATACCTTTGGCCAAACTGGATTTCTCATTACCCCCCACCACATACACACACACACAACACCCTCTTTCTATGTCCGTATAAGGCCACTTGCTGTGGTTTCTACCAAAGCATTCTCCCCACCCCTTTCCAGACCGAAGTTCTGCCCATCAAGTCCCTTCCCACCAGGAGATGGAGTGGAATCATCTCTGATCACTGTAACCCTTTTTTGAACTATGTATTATCATAGTTTAAGTATGATAATACTTTGCCAGGAAGGGTGAGCTGAGACAAATCGAAACTGCCAGTCTAGATTCAGTCTGGAAACTGATGACGAGCCTCAGTTCAAGGCTGCTTTCGTCCCCTATGACTCCCAAGCGGGCAGTCAAACCATGCCAGGGAAATACACAGGATTAGGAGGCAAGTGAGTGCACGTAGCTCCCCAGTGTCCCCCTCCTCCCTCAGGAAGTCATGTTCATAATTCATTGGCCAACTCAGGCCTGTGGGGGGGTGAGACACCTACCGGGTCTGAGGAAGCCAGAACCACAGGTTCAGTGCCTGCCACCCAGGGAGAGACCGCAACAGCACTTCAGGGTCTATCTCTTACCACGTAAAGAATTTTTTCTTCAGTACAATTACATTCCACCTTCTATTTCTGGTCAGGACCTACAGACACAATCTTACCACATAATTTTTCTAATTTTAGAGCTGTTTATGTGTATCTTTAAGACATTGTACCATAGTAGCCAATAGCACAGTTTCCAGAGTATTGAAGCAATGCACCTCAGTTTCCTCATCTATGCAATGGGAGCAATAAAGGCATCATCCACCCTCTTTGGTTGTTGTGAGGATTAAAGCCAGTGTCTCAGATTATTTGATACTGTTTGTCAAATTTATATGTTTTGAGGGCAAAGACTCTATCTCATTCATGTTTTCTTCCATCATAGTTAAAACTTGGTATGTGCACAGTAAACATTGGAAAAATAAATGAATGTCTAAATTAATTGATTTCAGTGTGTCCTGGCTCTGGAAATAAAAGCAAGCAATGACCCAGGGCAGCAGCAGAAATTCATAATGAATGGGCTTATCTCAAACAGACACACATTAGTCCTGCGAACGGACAGCCAGCTGTGCTCAGACTGCAGGTGGAAATGCGCCTCTTACAACCTCCCTGCAGGGCAACTTGGCAAAACCATCAAGTCCATCAAAAAATCACGGATTTTGACCCAGTGATTCCAACTCTATAAATTCTAAGAAAGTGACACACACAATGTTATAGGACAAAACAGAAAACAAGTACACGTCCACTGATAAGGATTAATTACATAAATTTTAAAATATTTCTATAATGATAAGATAAACCCATAGCTTGACTGAGAAAATGGCATGCATTAAGTGAGAAAAAAAGGACAACATTATACAGAGGGTACACCTATTTCTTTTAAAAAATAATAATAAAAACAATAAATAATATCTTGTTTGTATGTTCAAAAATAAGCCTGGGAGAGATACATAAAATATGACTTGTTGCCTTTTAGTGAATCTATGAATGATCTTCATTTATTTTGCTTTATACTATTTTTTGAAATGTTCACAATGACCAAAAAAATGAGAGCTTTCTTTTTGGAAAAGCAATCTTCTTGAAGCTTCAGTTTTTACAAACATAAGTGCAATAGCCTGTGGTTCCCAGCGTGTTCACACATTCATCACGGCTGTCAACAGTCTTCTGTGGATGCGAGCGCAGTGGGCGGTGTTGTGGAAGCAGGGAACCGAGAGGCAGACTGACTTCAGTCCCATTTCTGTTGTTAACTTCCTGTGTATGGATAATCATTTAAGTATTTCTCTGAAGTGTGGGTAAGTTTACTTCTTATGTAAGTGGCTAACATCAGAGATCTTCAAATGCTAAAACAAATATCCCTAACCAACCTAACTATAAAGAGCATAACAAGAGATTAAAGACCTGTAGTTATGTGCATGGGCGGGCACACACACAGCCAAGACTAGAGGGAAGCAGAGAGACACCAAAGGCACGAAATGTGAGGAGACACTCACTCTGAGAGGCATGCACATAGACTATCTGATTCTAATCCCCAAAATGCCCAATACTTGACCTCAACTCAACCCTGAGTGAGTGCCTTCTTATATTTTGCACCCTATCTGCCTCTTACCCCAAGTCCCTGGCATGCATGTAAATGTGTGAGCACACACATGCAGAGTTTAGCAAAGGTCAGAAAGAGGGGTGATAAACAGTTCTCCAGAGTGATTGTCAATGCTATGATGTTTCCTTACTGAATATGTAGAAATGACTTAATTGCACATTGAGGAAACTGTTCTATCTTCTGATAGGTGATAGGGAATAATAAAAAATTGCTCTTGACTCAGACACTATCTTTTCCTTATTTTACTTATGCATGATTTCACTAGTTTCTCCATGGGCATTATTGTCTTCTTAGCATCACCCCAGAATTCCCACATTACAGCCCACAGGATCTGTACAGAAAGTTCCGATCCTGTGGCCCAGTGAAATCTTCCCAGTTACCTTCTTACTACAAGCTTCAAAACTCACCTATTTGGGGAGTACCTGTTGGCCTCTGTTTACTTCAGTTTACTGCTTCCTGGTGTTTTCATTTAGATTTGGCATCAAACTCTGAAATTTGAAATTGGTATTGACCTGGCATCCTCCAAGGATGCCTCTTGCAGTCATTGCCCCACAGTTCTTGTCTCTGTGATCTGAAGGGGCTAATGTTTCATGCCCAGAGTCGGCCATTGGACAACCTTAGCCAGAAGGAGGTGCTGCAGGAATTCTGAGGATGAAACAGCAATTAACACCACCGATCTCTTTGGCCCACAGGCTGGCAGCAAGTGCTTCAGGGGCAAAACAGCATGACCTCAAGTCGTGTCTACTTTTGCAAGATAGGATTTATTTTTCAATTTTGGTTTTGAAGACAAAATTAACAGTTTCACCTTACTAAATTAGGCTTTTACTCTCTGACAGAATATAATATCAACCAAATGTACATGATAGTTCACCCAAACAGTCATTCATTTTTATGAGCTGAAGTAGTTCACTCTGACATATGTGGACCCAAAGTTACATTCATATTGCCATTTCAGGCCTAATTTTTTAAAATTAAGAAATTTCCAAAACACCATATTGGAAGAAATTTTATTCAGTGCTGAAAGTAGTTACTAAATTATGTTCTCACAGAATCATGTATTAAAAAACTGTGCCTTGAAATATAGACACTGATTATAAGTGGTGCAAGCAAAGAGAAAGGATTCCTGGCATGGAAATCTGAAAACCTGGGTCTAGACTTCAGTTTCCCAGTATCTGTGACCTCAGATGGGAAGCGACCTTGCTCTGAGTTTGGTGAATGCATGCTTATATTGAGAGAGATAGAAAAACGTAAACTGTAAGATCCCATTACTTTAACATGCCTTGTTTCTCAATTGTTAACTAAGTGATATTTGCAAACAGTATAGCAGTACATTAGAATTAATTACAAGTCACTGTCCCATCATTGCCATGATTATACAAAGCCATTTTAACTGTTGTATCATACACCTAATTCTCTTAACTACACATCGATTAAAATATCACAAAATATGACTTACACACAACTCTTCTCAATATAATTTGCTCTCATTGCCTAAATGGAGTCAATGAAACAGCCTTTTATGAGTCATGAAAGGACATCTGTGAAAATATTACTCTTTATAAAGTTGTATTAATTTGACAAATTGTGTTTGCAAAGACAGCTGTTTTAAGCTGGTGTTCCTTGTATGAGTAATTCAATAATTCTTTTAGGACTATTATTCATTTTAATGAGAACTCTATGTAATCTAATATTTTTTCTTTACTAACAGATAAGGGAGCTAAAGTAGAGGGTGATAATTATTTCAGTTGTACAAGTATTCTGTTCAGCAGTGTGAACAAAAGATACACTGACTCTTATGTTTCTGATAAATATTCTCTCAATTTGGGAACCACAATCTACTCTGCTACACCCCCACGCCATCTGTTTTTACCCTCATATCTATAGAATGTAAGCCAAAACTTTATACAAATACGTGGAGAATGTAGGAGAAGAAAAAATTTAATCATAATATATTTGAAAAAACTGTTTGTTATCAGTATCAGATTGTCAGTATTATTAGATGGTTGCATTAGTTTGGGCTCTCCAGAGAGACAGAACCAATAGAGATGTGCGCACACACACACACACACACACACACATATTGTACACGCACGCGCGTGCGTGTACATGTGGAGAGAGAGAGAGCAAGATGATTTATTAAAAGGGCTCCTTGACTCACAGAGTTATGGAGGCTAAGTTTCAAGATCTGTAGCCAGTAAGCTAGAGACGCAGAACCAATGGTTCGAATATGAGTCTGCAGACCTGAGAACCAGGAGAGACAATGTAAATTACAGTTCAAGTTTAAGTCCTAAAGCTGGAGAGGACCAATGTCTCAGAATAAGAACAGCTAAACAGAAAGAGCTAATCTCTCTTACTCAGCCTTTCCCTTCTATTCAGACCCTAAGGGGACTGGAGGAGGCCCACCCACGTTCAGCAGGGCAATCTGCTTTACTCAGCCAGTCAATTCAGATGTTAATCTCACCCAGAAACACCCTCACGGACACACCCATAATAATGTCCCATAAACAGCTGGGCACTCATGGCCCAGTCAAACTGACAAATAAAATTAACCATCAAAATGGGCCTTAGTTGAGGTTGTGGAATTCAACGCTATCCATTGAAAGCTAAGAAAACTGTATTCTAGAGATACATCCCAGATTTCAGAGGCCGCCTGAAATCTGCCCTCCCAGGGCATCCTCCCTTTGCAGTGACAAAAGACATGGGCGGAACATGTGACAATTTACATTTGTCCAAATGCCTCCTCCTAACCATCTTGCTAGATGGCCAAGGTGGGAATTATTTTGCCTTAAAGGAGTGAATTGGCGCTTGGTAAGATCTAATTCATAGTGATAGAGTCAATGTTTGTCTACAAGCTTAGGAAAGCTGTGATGCAAAAGAAGTCTGTACACTCTGGTGAGGTTCACATAAACTCACTTTTATGGTGCCTATGTCAAGATGTTCAGATAAAATGGAAGACAGATTCTCTCCTACTAAAAATCTGCTAAATACATTTTGAATATATAGAACATGGCACAATATTTTTGAAGATTTTTTATTTAGCAATTGCATCCCTCCAAATACATGACAGCTGGCAGTACTCAAAACAAACCCCATAAGGAGAGCACAACAGATAAGAGATGTGATAACCAGAAATATTTAAGATTTTTGTCTTCTTCGTATATCAAGAATGATTCTACTGATGTTAATAAATCATGAAACCTTGTCATTGTGTTTGTAGTACAGGAAATAATAAATTTTGAGGGACTCATATATTTCTTTTGTTTAATGTAGTACAAACAGAAATTATATATACACTCTAACAGAGTGTATGAATAGTGAATTATGCCACCATATTTTTATCATATGATAATACAAAATTGAAAAATAATATAGTCAGAAGAATTCTGATGAGTTAGTAACAAATGTGAATTTATTCTTATACACCCAAGTAATGAGACTTTGTTACTTTATGCTAGATTACTGGGAAATTTTTATCATGGCTTGTTAGGGAAACATCAAAGGTTGATCTAATCTCTCATTATTCTGTCCTGAAACTATTTCAAAGACCAGATTATTTACATGAACTTTCTTCCAATGATACTTTATAATAACCATCATAGGTAGAAAGAATTTCAACCTGTAATAAATTTAATTTAATTTAAATTGGGGGGTGAGAGTATAACAAATGAACCCCCGAGAAAGGGTTATGTAAAGCTGAGACCTGAATGATGAGGAAAGACAGTTGAAGAGTGACAGAGAGAATAGCATGTTGGAGTACACTGCAATGCCAAAGTCAGAACAAACCCGTACTGCCATAGCCATGCCAGCATGGTGATAACACTGGCATCATAACAGAGATGACTTGCACTCTCGATGCCTCCCCCTCCCCACTCACATAAACACTGACCATGACCAGATCTCCAGCCTTCTTCAATTCTCCCACCCTAACATCATTTGCCAAGAACCTCTACAGACATCCACTTTGTCGTAAGCACAGTTCGTGTGTGTGTGTGTGTGTGTGTGTGTGTGTGTGTGTGTGTTTCTAAGACATGCAAGAGAGTAGTCTCCTAGTCTTGCTTCCTGGAGACACTTGGCCTAGCGTAACCTGTGCCTCAAAATTCCCGAAGCTGTTGGCAGTGTTGATACTGCCTGTGTTTGTATCCTGGCTTCCAGGTTTGATGCTAATGCCACTGATTCCTGCATCAAGGATGCTGTTCTCTGACAGCTGCTGTGTCTCCTCATCAAGTACCCATGTGTCCTGATTAGCTCGATCCCTCCGTGGGCCGAAGCTCTGCTCTGTATAGCACCAAAGGAAGGGAATTCCTCTCCTGCCTTTCTTCTGTCACTCTTGTATGTTCCTTGGTTATCTATGTGCCCAAATGATGTATATTTTTTTATTTTACATTTCATTTCCCCAGAGTTCTGGTACAAGTCCAGACCTACAACCCTCTTTCCTCCTCTCCCATTTCACTCAAGTTCATTGGAATTAAATCCCTCTTTTGTGACCCAAACTTCATGTCTCTTAGCACATATTTCTCCCTAATAAGCTCCATAGTCTGCCATGTAAACAGACACATAGTTATTTCTAGTTTATATTTAATTCTTCTACTTATGATTTTCTGAATCCCCAAGTGGACACACCATTATTTCAAGACTTGGTTATTCCCATATTTGCTCCATATTTTTGGCAACTAAGCTTCTTAGAAAATATCTTTTATAAGAGATTTTTCAATAATGTGATTACATGTGAATTTTTGAAATTCCATGTTTGATTCCAGAATCTCTATCTGGTGCCTATAAGGTGAGCTAGAGACAACATATCTGGCTGAACTAGGCACCCTCACCTCCCTTATCCCTTCAAACATTGTAAATAGTTCAGTAATAAGGAAATATGATTATCTTGTGACATATTATAGGAGTTAGCATGTACACAAAATTCAGTGCAAATTTTTTTAAATTTATTTTTAATCATTATTCAAGAACAGTTTCTATCCTTTACTCCCATTCCAGCCAACCCACCCATCCCTCCCCTCCTCCCTCCCATTTCCAACCCCCCTAGTTTTTGTCCATGTTTCCTTTATATTTGTTCCTGTAAACCCTTCCCATTCTCCCCTGAAGTTCCCCTGAAATTCCCTCCCCTCTCCCATCTGATCACTGTCAGCCTGTCCTCTATTTCAGTGTCTTTGGCTATATTTTGCTTGTTTCTTTGTTTTGGTGTTTAGGTTCCTGTTAAAGGTGAGATCATACGGTGTTTGTCTTTCACTGCCTGGTTTATTTTGCTTAGCATGATGTTTTCCAGCTCCATCCATGCTGTTGCAAAGGGTAGGAACTCCTTCTTTCTTTCTGCTGCATAGAATGCCATTGTGTAAATGTACCATAGTTTTTTGATCCATTCATTTACTGATGGGCACCTAGGTTGCTTCCAGCACTTAGCTATTGTAAATTGTGTTGCTATGAACACTGGGGTGTACAGGTTCTTTTGGATTGGTGTTTCAGGGTTCTTAGGATATAGTCCCAGCAGTGGAATTGCTGGGTCAAAAGGCAGATCCATTTTAGTTTTCTGAGGAAGTTACATACTCTTTTCCACAGTGGTTGTACCAGTCTGCAGTCCCACCAACAGTGCACTAGGGTCCCATTTTCTCCACAACCTCTCCAGCACTTGCTTGTTGTTTTATTTATGATGGCCATTCTGACTGGTGTGAAGTGATATCTCATTGTGGTTTCAATTTGCATCTCTCTGATAGCTAGCAATATTGAGCATCTTTTCATGCGTCTCTGGATCCTCTGTATGTCCTCCTTGGAGAGGTCATACAAGTCCTTTATTCAAGTCCTTTGCCCATTTTTTGACTGGGTTGCTTGTTTTCTTAGAGTGGAGTCGTGTAAGTTCTTTATATATTTTGGAGATTAAACCCTTGTCTGAGGTATCATTGGCAAATATGTTTTCCCATACAGTTGGTTCTCTTTTTATTTTAATACTGTTTTCTTTAGCCATGCAGAAGCTTTTTAATTTGATGAGATCCCATTTGTTTATTCTTTCTTTTATGTCCCTTCTTTTAGGGGGCATGTTAGTAAAAATGTTTCTGTGTGAAATATCTGAGATTTTCCTGCCTATGTTCTCCTCTAGGACTTTAATGGTGTCACGGTTTATATTTAAGTCTCTTATCCACCTTGAATTTATTTTTGT
>CM052539.1:59241149-59393043 GCA_028533065.1 Trachops cirrhosus | reverse complement strand
ACCATTTTTGCATCCCTGGGATGAATCCCACTTGGTCATGGTGTATGATCTTTCTAATGTATTGTTGAATGTGGTTTGCCAATACTTTGTTGAGGATTTTAGCGTCTATGTTCATCAGCGATATTGGCCTGAAGTTTTCTTCAGTGCAAATTTTGATTTAAATAAGATATGTGATGGAGCCCTGATCCATGTGGCTCAGTTGGCTGGAGTGTTGTCCCATAACTGAAAGATTGTGTGTTTGATTCTCAGCCAGGGCGCACACCCAGGTTGCTGGTTCGATCTTCAGTCAGGGCGCATATGTATGGGAAGCAACTGATCGATGTTTCTCTCTCTCCCATCTTCTCTCTCTACAAGCAATGAAAAAGTGTACTCAGGTGAGAATAAATAAATAAATGATAAAAAAGATACATAATGGAAAAGTTCACCAAAAGACAAAGCATCGTTTTCCATACAAAGCTGAGTGAGTCTGGCCTTTGCTTGCCTCCAGCCGAACAGCCACCTGACATAACAGAACATTTCAATTTATAGTAAGAAAGCCTGGTTACGAGCACTTGTTCTGGCACTTATTGGTTGTTGTTTTGAATTTTAGTTTCCTTATCTGTGAGATAGAAACAAAAATATCTGCTCAACTTAATAATGACAAAACAATGAATGATAACATTACTGAATGTATACTTCGTTCCAGACAATAGGCTAAACATCTTCAAAGCTTTATCTCAATTAATCCCCTCAACACCCCTCCAAGGCAGGTACAAAAACTGACCTTGAACACAAGACCTCCACATGAATGTTTATAGCAGCTTCACTTATAATTGCCAAAACTTGGAAGTAACCAAGGTATCCTTTAATAGGTGAATGGCTAAATAAATTTTGGTTTATCCAGACAATGGAATGTTATTCCATGCTAAAAAGAAATGAGGTATCAAGCCATGAAAATACAGGGAAGAAACTTAAATTCATATTACTAAATGAAAAAAGCCAATATGAAAATTGTGACTCCAACTCTATGACACTCTGGAGAAGGCAAACTTTGGAGAGAGTGAAACAATCAGTGACTGCCGGGGTTAGGGAGGAGAGAAGGATTAATACATGGAGTACAGAGGATTTTTAGAGAAGGGAAAGCAGTCTATAATACTATAATGGTAGACATATATTATTATGTATTTATCCAAACCCATAGAATGTAAAACCCCAAGAGGATTTTTAGAGAAAATAGTATTATAGAATATTTTCTATAATATGAAAATGGTAGATATATATTATTATACATTTATCCAAACCCATAGAATGTACAACCCCAAGAGTGAATCCTAATGTAAACTATTGACTTTAGGTGATTATAATATGTCAATGTAGGTTCATCAATTATAATAAATGGTATCAATCATAATACTCTGGTAGAGGTTATTGATAATGGGGGAGGGGATGCAAGTGGAGGGACGAGGTATATGGAAAAGCTCTGTAGCTTCTACTCAATTTTGCTGTGAACCTAAAACTGCTCTAAAACCTTAAAAAAATACTGACCTTGATAGAGGTTAAGTAACTAACCCAAAGTCATCTAGCTATTAAGTGGAAGAGCTATGCCTCAGGCCCAGACCATCTGACTCTGAAATGTTGCACTTAACTGGTGTGCTAAAGTGAATAACAGATCATGTTCAAGTTTACATGAGTGGTATTAACTCTGAAATCACTGTGGTTATTTTCCCTCTGAGATATGTGGTTGAAACTAGTCATTTCTCAAGAATAGCAAAGGAATGTTCTATAACTGTCAACTGGTATCATTTCCCTGATACACACAGTGAGCTTATACTTTAAAGATCTATAACATTTTATTCAAAAACCATTGCTCACAATTATTTTAATGTCTTTGCATTACTTTACATATCTTCACATATTTATGTGGCTATAAAGTATACATGCTTTGCATTATGTATGTCAAGTATACAGCTTTTTGTTCCAGCTACATTTATTTTTTATTGTATTTTTTCCATTACCCGTTAGTCCCCTATACCTCCCTCCCTTCTGCAATCCCCACACTGTTGCCCATGCCCATGAGTCCTTTTTCCTTTTTGCTCAATCCCTCTACCCCTTTACCTCCCCCCTCCAATAGCTGTCACCCTGCTCTCTATCTATGAGTCTGTCCCCATTTTCCTTGTTCATTATATTTCACATATGAGTGAAATCATTATGGCTATTTCACCTAGTATCAAATTATATACCTGCTTTATTTATTCATTCAAAAAATATTTATTCAGCTTCTGCCATAAGCTGGGCATAGTCTTAGGCTCCATGGATCATCAATAAACAGATAGCCAATATCCCTCCTATCTTGAATATACCTTCTAGTAGGGACAGTTATGTATCAATATTGAAAAATGCTGAGGAAATAAAAATTAAAGCAGGGTAAGGAGGCAGACAATGGCAGGCACGATGATGTTTTAAAATAACCTAGTTAGGGAAGGCACCTCTGAGAAGATCGAGTTTGTGTAGAAAGACCTGAGTGAAATGAGGACGTGAGCCCTGCAGACGTCTCAGAAAGAGGGTTCCTAACAAATGAGACAGCACATGCAAAGGCCCTGAGGGCAGAGGGAGCTTGCTGTGTTTCAAGAGCGGCAACGACCAGAACGGAAAGGAGTAGAATAAGGGGGAAAGTAATAGAAGATGGTGACTGAGGAGGGATGCGGATGGGGAGGGAAAATGGGAAAATGCTGTTTGGGAGACCAGGTAAGGCCTCTGGAGGGATTTAGGAGAGCACTAACGTGATCTAACATGATTAAAAAAAAATTACTCTGGCTTTGTGCAGAAAATAATCTGTAGGAGACAGAGTGAAAGGGGAGAGACTAATTAGGAAGCTGTTGCCATAGCCCCAGTGAAAGCTTCTGGAAGTTAGGGTGGTAATGGTGGAGGTGGTAAGAAGTGGTCTTCCAAATTTTGTTCAAAGGATTTACCAATTGTGGACATCAGAGAAAAGAAAGAGGCAAAAATGACTCTTGATTTTTTAGTCTGAGCACATGAAAGATTGCAGTTATGAAGAGGAAGAAAATTGAAGGAGTAACAGATTTGGGGTCGAAGTGGGTAGAGTAGGAATCAAAAGTTGAGTGTAGACAAGATCAAGCTAGGCACCTAAGTGGGTATGTCAAGTATGCAACTGGATATACAAGTCTTGCGTTCTGAGAGTGAGGTCTTGACTAGTTTCAGATTGTGGTTCAGAAAAAAAGAAGAGACAGAGTTGAGGATAGAGCCCCCCGCCAAGGTAGAGAAGTCAGAAAGATAAAGATAAGTACAGGAGACTTGAACAGGACTGGCCCATGAGCGAAACAAAACTAAGATAGTATGGCATCCTGCAAGCCTGGTCAGGAAAGAATATCAGAGAGGAAAAGGGAATTATCTGTGTCAAAGGCTGCTCATATGTCAAGCAAGATGAAGGCAGAATGGGCCATTGGCTGTAGCAGTCTCAGTTCAGTGTAGCAGGCACCAATACAGGGAGGATGGGAGGTGGAGCAGAGGAGTTAGAAACACTGAATATGGGCAACTTTCCTGAGACCATTGTTTGAAAGGAGATTAACAAAAACAGAGGATCACTAGACAAGGAGGTCTTTTGGTTTGTTTGGATTTTATTTTAATTTGAGAAATATTACAGCACATTTGAAGACAGATTAGAAAAACCCAACAGAGAAGGTGAACTTATAACACAGGAAAGGGAGAATTAGAAAATAGTCACCTCCCCTTGATGTCCCATAATTTACTTATCTTTCTACACTGATGTTCATGTAAGTTGTTTCTGATGTTTTACTGTAATATTGCAAGAGAAATTTTTGTGTCCATTTATATTTTTATTCATTGATATTGTTTCCTTAAAAGAAATGTGTGGGTTGGGTTTAACCCATTACTGGGTTAAAGATCATGAACATTTTTAAGACTCTGTTTTTTCTTAAAGATTTTATTTATTTATCTTTAGAGGGGAAGGGAAGGAGAGAGGGAGAGAAATATCAATGTATGGTTGCCTCTCGTGAGTCCCCTTCTGGGAACTGGCCCACAACCCAGGCATGTGCCCTGACTGGGAATCGAACCGTGGTCTCTTGGTTCCCAGGCCCACGCTCAATCCACTGAGCTACACCAGCCAGGCCACATTTTTAAGACTCTTGACAGTGCTTTAAAAAATCAATTTACCAGGCCACCAGTAATGTGTAAATGATTAAGTTCTATTGCAGTCTTGTTAGAGTTGTGACACATACTTTGACGCCATAGTTTATGGAATCCCTAAAGTGTTTCAACTGCCCTTGTACTAACAGGCTATTAGCTCCTTAAAGACAGAGATCATGTTTAATTGTCTTCATTCCCTCATATTCTTTTGGACCAACTGTTTTACCACTAATAATAATTACAGTAATCATTTATCTAAAATCCCTCTATGTTACAGCATAATGGTGTGAATATGCCGTAGAGAGAGAAAAATTACCAATTATGGAATCAGACCAACTTGTATTTGAATCCCAGACTCATTACTTGGGCTTTGCTTAAAAGATTTTAATTTCTCATCAATAAACAGATGAATCATAATCCCTGCTTTCTAAATCGTAATGAGGGTTGAAATGTCTGTTATGTCCCTGGCACAGAGTAGGAACATTTTGGAGGGAATAGTGGAACTTTTAGAAGAACTTTGTATTTATCATAAAAGTACCTTGTGAATATATAATTTTTTAAAGGCAAAAAGAAAAAAATCTTTCCTGAAACACCTTATCTATAGCCCACGTAATTCTCTTCTTACAGTTTTGCTAATTACCATGGAAAAAAAATCCCCATGAATTTCAGTTCTAGTGAACAGTTGAAACAGCAAGCACCTGGGCTATCCCTTGGGAATGCACAGGCTGCTACAGTAGACCTGGGATCAGCAATGTCTCTAGAAATAGTACCAGGCAGTTACCCCCAGGTGACTATATGAGGCTTCATCTCAGCGCTGAGCTTAGAAAGCTTTATGATTAACCCAGCTTGCTATGGTGAGGGAATAACACAAAGAAGAGTACAGATGGAAGTCGAACTCATCACAACGCCCAGTCAATTTCCAGACAGGTAAGAGAGAATCTTCTGTGACATTAACAGCGTGAGGTTAGGAGGACGTTTATGTCTGTATCCGTTCGTGTGTGCATATATGTGAGTCGGCAGAGAATCTTCGTGCTATCTAGGGAAATGTCTTTAGCCTCAGAATTTGAAATTAAAAGAAAACACTATGCAATTAATTCAAAACCTCTAAACAGTAAAGAGCCTACCACGATCCTGAGAAGTTTCTCATAAAATTTGTATCCTGAAGAGAATGGAATTACAAATACATCCACTTGGACAAAACTGAGAATTTTTATAAAAGATTTTGGGTGGAGCAGTCACCTTCCTTGTTTCGTTTGGTCTACTTCCCACAGTGACATTGGGGAAAAGATGACCACTTGCATTTATGATAACTAGGAAAGAAAAGGAGAAGTTACAGTGGGCTAAATCACTAAATCTGGACATTTTGATAATGGTATCTTGGGGACCCTGCCTTTGCATACAGCCTTCACTAAAAGACTAGTCAGTGTCTCCCATTGTAATCAGATGTGGGGGACCAATCACCGAAAGGTCGTGACCTGAGACACCTCTGAACTAATTCTCAACCAGGGACTTCAGCCTCATTGGTTTCCACCAGTAAACCAAGAACCTTACTATTAAAGCTTGCTGTCCTTGTAAGAATGAATGGCTCTCATTAAGAATTATGTACGAATTCATACATAATTCTGTACAGAATTACAGAAACTTTCTGTACCGAAAGTGTTATCCTCAGGTGAAAACCCTCACAAAATGTTTATTTCATGTAGGTTTATTTCAAAAATACATGTTGGTTTCCATATGCATTCTAGGCATTGTGTGAAGTCCTGGGCATATGAAGATTAAAAATAAGAAGTTAGTTTGTGTGTTAAAAATTATATAGTAGTTCTGGTGTTGATACAGAGTTAAAAATTCTGATGTTATCTGTGGTCTGTGATGATGAATAACAATGTCAGAAATAGTGCATCTGGTGTTTTCATCCCTCTTCATAATAAAATTAGATTAACTTCCTGTCTGATTCAATATTGAAGAAAACAGTAATCAAGATGGCCCAAATATATCATTTGATCCAAGAAGTCGATCTCTATTTGCCACAAAATATAAGCCTGTCAGACTTTTTAGCATATCTCTATTGTGAAATATGACCAAATAATAATATCAAATGATATGTTGGCAGTAATTTCATAGCAGGATTCTAGGGTTTAACAGCAAAATTTTAGAATAAAGAGAAATGAAAGTTTTCAGTGATTTTTCTTTTAATGTCCAGTGGATAAATCTTTTTTAATAGGAAGAGTCTTAAGAAAGATGTGGCTTGTCAATTTTTCACACCAAAATATCTTCCCCTGCAGCTTCCACAGTCTTAAATGTATCTGTTTAAATTGCCAGCATGAATTACTCAATTGATAACTGATGTTGGATCGCGTTATATGAAATTAGCCATTTCTATATTTAGCTGTAACAAGGACCAATAAGCTATCTATAGTCTCCTTTGTTTTTCTCATCAACCCATGTACTTCTATAGAACAGTTTAATAATTAGATCAGAGATACAGCGATCCTACTGCCATGGCCCCAATCATGCTAAAAGAAAAACACGGGTGGGCTGGGAAGGTTGAGAAGTGAGGACAGGGGGCACTGGCACAGTCGCGCTGTGCTTGAAGCTGTGCTGCAGACATCACTCAGAATCTTTCTTTTCCAGAAATGAGATGGTTCTCTGGGCCCTGCTCACTGGAATAACACATTGTGGGAAATTATATGCTTACTATTTTGCTCCTTCTGCAGATGAATAAAACCACAATGACATTGACTAAAACTTGTTCCACATTCCGTCTTTATACATATTTAGTTATGCAGAAAATCGTTAATTCCCACTCTGATAGAAAAGTCAAGGTTCCCGAGAAGAGACATTGAAAGGACACTAAATAATAGAGTGTTTATTTTCATCTCAAAAACACAGTCCAATAAACTCATTTTATTTGATCATGTTTCTTAGAGAATTGGGTAGTTCACCAGAAGAGTGAAAACCAGAATCTTATTGCAGGTATTGAAGTGAAACATAAACTACTTCACAAAGAGAATCGAAATAAACTAAGTTGAGGACACCCTTCCACGGAGCGTTAGGCCCCACGTCGCCCTTGCGGTCAGACTGCCTGCCTGAGAGCCTGTGTGGTCGCGCTGCCGCCTCCCTGCTCGAGCGTTTGCGTGCAAAGAGTTGAAATCTCCGAAACACTATATTTCTGTTGGTTGATAAAAGGAAGCACCCAGGGGCCTGTAAGGTTTGTTGATTTCTTTATTTTTTAAAGTGGTATTTATGTATTGGTGGCTTTGGATACAATATCAGTTTCTGACTTGAAAGCAAAGTACCCGGGGAGTGGAAGGGTTATGACTTTACCCTGGGACATCTATTTCCAAGGACCCCTCAATGCCACTTAGAGGTTAGTTTGGTCTCAGTTCTTTCTGAATAGGTAGGGAGTCAGATGTCTCTTCTGTCCTTTCAGAAAAGCGGTGTGAGTGGAGTGGTCACGGCTGGGGTGATTTGAGTCTTGTTATCTTGATCAAGCCTGATGGAGAAACCTGAATTTGTCTGACCTCGTTTTCCAGGCAGCGCTCGCCTGAGCCTTGGGCTTTTGTCCGCGCAGGGCTGCTGCCTGGCCCCAATTCCAGCCGTTTTTCGGCTCTGGATTTTGGCTGCTGTGCTCTGCCTCCAGCATGAGAAATGCTGAAGGGAGGGGAGGGAGTGGCAATTGAAGGGAGACAGAGAGAGAACACAGGAATAAGAACAACAGAGAAGAAAAACATTCAGTGCGTGGTAGAACATATAATCAGGGAAGATGAATGTGGAAATTTCTATTGACTAGAACATATAATAAGGAGACTTGAAAACTGTGAAAAGCAAGAAACTTGCTATTGTATTTGTTTACTGTACACAGGATAATATCTATTTGTGGTTAAATCATGATTTTTTTTCCTTCTGTCTTTGAAGAACTTTGTATTAAACCTCTACTTTCTTCTATTTTATTCATAGATATGTTTGTAAGTTTTATAAAAATGTTTTTGTAAGTATAAATGGATACAAAATCACTAAGTATAAGAATGGTAGTATCATAAAAGTATATAAAATGTTATTTTACAATTTATGGAAGCTTTATCTCCTCCAGTGAATTTGTACTTAAAAAAGTCAAGACCTTCATCATTTCATGATTTTTTAAACTAGATCCTAAGGATGGGGGGTTAGGCCAAATTATGTAGAATTTAAAGTTTTCAAAACAAAGTATAAAAGTTCTTTACTTAATTGCTAAAAATTAGAAGTCTTTAAAGGCAAAAGAGAAGGTGTTTTACAAAAAAAGTAAGGGATATAAAAAGGAACACTAATTAAGTGGTAACATTAAAATAGAGATGACAAATTAATGAAATGGAGAAAACTAGGTTATAATAAGCACTTTAATGAGTAGGATCTAATCTAACTCACTAAATTTAACTGTTTCAATATCAATATTTAATTTACAGTAGTAAAGAGAAAAGAGGAAAAGGATGATGAATATGAATTTAATTCAATATTTACAGTCTTTTGCAGAATTTTAAATTTGGTTTGAAAGGGCCAGGTTGGGAGAAAATGGAAGCAGAGATTCTGAAATCAAAGAACATGCTTAAAATGGGCCATTTTGATCTCAATCCTCAAATATATATTCTCTCTAAAAATTATATCACTTCAGCAAAGCCAAATTGTTTGAACCATTGCTTTTTTCACTGATCTAGCTTTCCTGGCTGACTTTTGGCTGGAACTCCTTGACAGGTATTAGCAAACAGTGAATGCAAACACCAGAAATTCAAGGAGGCCACTCCTCAGGGCCTCAATATTTTTACTATTCCAGCAACTAAGTAAAGGGCTTTCATCTAACCAACAAAGTTGCTACTCAGTTGCCCTTGGTACTGAACATACAGATAAGTAAGTTATTTGATTAATTGTTTTTATCATTAATCTATAGTAAATTCATATTAATAAGCAAAGTTTATGGAACACTTTTTATCTGCCAGTTTTAGCTGTTTTACTCATATGTCTGATAACCCATGTGATTCTCAGAAGCCATATGAAAAGGATGCAGTTACGATCCCCATGTGACAAGAGAGGAAACTGAGGCTCAGAGAGAGTTAATCATTTAACCAAGTCCACTTAGTCCAGGACTAAATCCAGGCCTTTCTTACTCTATAACCCATGCTCTTAACTGTTTCATTATAGTGTGGCCAAGTTTGCTTATTTGTTATTTGCTCACCGACTTGCACCTTCCAAACACACAAACACAATTATTTTATCTTGTATTCAGTCTCCTAGCAATTAGAAAACAGAATAGGCAAAAGCTTTTAAATATGTGAGCTCATAATTCAAGAAGTCCCTGAGTATCTGTCTACTTTGTCCACAAGGTCTTACCTTTCTAAACAAGAAACTTAGATACATTTTCTTAATCACTACCAATATTCATTCATCTCCCTTATGAATTGTTTTAATTGGTTGGCTGATCAATTGATTTAGCAGGCCATAGCTACAACAGAGCAAGGATATAAAAAACTCAATTAAATTGGCATTGCAATTATTTTCAAAATGTCTCCAAAGATTATTCAGACTAAAATTCTAGTATTATTACTTCTTGTACTAAAAGGGGTAAGGTAGCTCATCACAGTGAAGGGACCTTAGGAAGAAAGATTATCCTCTGGCTAGCTACTGCTGTCAACATTCTTACCACCTGGGGAAAAAGATTTTTCTATTTACCATTTGTTCTTCTTTTGTTCTCAGTAAAAATTAGTTTTGGTGTTTTCCTTGTTTCTTCATTATACCCTCACTTCTTCACTCCCTAAAAGCCTCAATGTACACTAGTGGCATGTTGATTTTAGTTTATGAGTATCAATTGTACTAATCCTTACAGGCTCTGTGGAATTGTACATCGTTCACCTTGCTTTCAAGTGAGTTCCAACGAGGACTCATCTGGCCTCCCAGTGGCCTGGGGATCACATTTTGAGAATCACTACTTGAAGCCATCAATTATTTCTCATCAACAAATCCAACAGCCCTTTCTTGGTCCTCATTTTTCTACCTTAAGCTGCATCTGGCAGTGTTGGCAAACCTCATTTGAGAACTCTGCACCTGACTTCCATACCACCAGATACCTCCAGTCTCCCCTGACCCTTCTACCTCTGTAGATATCCATGCTAAAATCAAGGCCAACTAACAAATAAAGTTTTAAGTCCTTTTGGCTTTGCGGGGGAAATGAGAGGAGCGTGCTTCTGACTTGGTGGTGTTGTGCGTCGGTGTCTGAGCAGGTGAAGAAAGCGCATCCCTCTCCGCCCACCTGGGAAAGGCAGAGGGAGCAGACCTATGAGGATAAACATGTCACTTTATGACTGATAGAGCTGCTGGCCATCTCCCTCAGGGGCATGACAATCTACTTCTGTGACCAAGTCCCTTCAGCACACTCCCCCGCCCGTCACAGGGGCACAGCTCGACTGAGACCACACCCTGCGTGGAAGGACAGAGCCTTTGCAGCCCACTTTACTCTTGCAGAGACAGATTATATGCTTTCTACAGGCAGGTGGACCCCAAAAGGAAAACACAGAGCTACTCATACCCTAGTGCGTCACACCAAAAGCACCAGCTGTGCAAGTCCCTTCTCCTCTCCTGTGGAGACCATGGAGGGGAAAAATCCAGGAATATTTCTGCATTGGAGTTACCACCACACAGAAGAAATAAATAAAGTATTTTCTCCTAACAGCATGGAAAGAGGAAAGCCATGGGCATGAGAGTTATAGCCTCACATTAGAATGGATAATTATTTGTACAATGTATGTGGGTATATTTAACATCCACATGTGTTTACATTATATATATATTTATATATATATATATCACCCACGTATCAGAAAAGAGCTAACACTATAAACATCACAATATTATCTCAGGGTGACAGGATAAACCATTATGAATAATATTTATTTCTTTGTTTAATTCTTTATATTTTCTAAATCTTCTAGCATGAGTATATTTAATTTTTATAATTACAGAGATGAATTTTTAAACTTAAGTTAATTATAAGAAATAGACCCTAATATAGATTAGGTTTGAGTTCAACTTACAATCAATATAACATACTACTCAGAAAACTTATATTGCTTTCACTAATTAGAAGCAATTTTAAAACACCTAAAATACAATAAACTGATTTTTTCCTTTCCTGAATGGTGTACTAGTCAAAGTATCAGAGACATATTAATTGCAAATCAAACATCAATTGTGTTAAATCAATTCTGTGTGTTTCAAATGGTCAGGCCTTTCAGGTGAGCCACTTACCAAACATCTCAGGAACAGAGCCCAGCTTTCCTCTGCCTGCCACAGAAGTCTTGTTCTGCCACTTAGCAGCTACACAGTGCTGATTGTGCTGATTCATATATTCCTTCATTTCATAAAGATTTATTATTTTTTAAAGATTTTATTTATTGTTAGAGAAACAGGAAGAGAGGGAGAGAAACATCAATGTGTGATTGCCTCTTGTACGCCTCCAAGTAGGGGACCTGACCAGCAACCCAGGCATGTGCCCTGACTGGGAATTGAACCAACAACCCTTTGGTTCATAGGCTGGCACGCAATCCACTGAACCACACCAGACAGGGCACAAAGATTTATTAAATACCTACTGTATGGCAGGCACTGTTCCAAGTCCTGGAGCTACAGCAGAGAACCAGACCCACAAAGTCCCACATCAGTGGGGCCCACATTTTAGTAAAATGGAGATACAGCAAACAAATAAATAAGTAACTATCATCTAGTAATAAATGCTATGGGCAAAATAAAGCAGGGTGATGTGACAGGGAATGGCCAAGCTGAGAAGGCTTCTCAGAGGAGCTGGCACTTAAACCAGAGCTGAAAGACCAGAAGGAGTCACTGTGTGGTAATGATGAACTCTCCAGAAAGTGGCTGGTGAATGCCAAGGCCATGAGGTAAAACTGAGCTTGGCTTATATGAAGAACTGGAGGAAGGGCAGCATGAGTGCAGGATGGTAGATGAGGTTCAGAGTCAGATAAAGTAGGGCCTTGTAGGCCCATGTAATTGAATTTGACACTAAATGAGACAGAAAGTCATTGGAGGATTTTAAAAGAGAAGGAAAAGCTGAACTAATTGTAAAAAAAAAAAAGATTTCTAAATTAATACAAACACTAAGAGACTGTAAACAACAGTTTTATGTCATTTTCTTGTCTGAAACAGTTAATAGGGAACACAGCTTGACTAGGGCATCACAAAGAGTAAGCTGGCAGAACTCAGAGATAAATGAAAATAATAATAGAATATGCAATACAGAAATCAAAACCACATTGGAAACAAAAGCAATCAAACAGATTCTGCTGAAAATATATAAGGACACAGAGCAAATGTGAGAAAATTTTAATTCAGTAAAGATATACAAATGGTAAGAGAATATAAGTACATGAAATAAATAAAGGGTTCATAGAGAAACACAAGGGGTATACAATTGCATAATGGGTATCCTTGAAGGTGAACCAAAAATATTTAGAAAAAAATGATTCAAATATAAAATGGGAGAAAATACTTCTGAAATCAAGAGTCTGGAATCTGTAGACTTCAAGGGCATACCACGTTGCAGGAACTATTAACCCAAAGGAATGTCCTGGTGAAGTTTAAAAATGAAGATTTCAGTCAGATTATAGGCAAAAAAAAAAAAGCAAGTTGTCTTCAGGACAGACTAGCCTCAGGCCAGGGTATTTTTTGTAGCAACTTTCAATGCCAGAGGGCATCAAAATAATAGCAGCAGAATTCAAAGGCAAAAAATAAAAATAAAAATTGAATCAAGAATTTAATATCCAGCCAAGATGTTATTTATTGTCGAAGGGACCATAAATACATTTGCAAACATATAATGCCTCAGGAAATATAGCACTCATGAGCCCAACTTGAAAAAAAACTATTTGATAATGAAATCCAGCTAAAGAAGAGATAAGTCAAAATAAAGAATTCAGGAATGGTGACATCCTTCAAAAAAAGAAGACTGATCTTGAGCATTGAATCCATTTGAACACATAACTAACACTGTTGAACTTTAGAAATTATAGTTCACAGAATACATTCATCAGTGTAAATGATGCTAACACAACCCTAATGTCTTAGCAACTTGATGCAAAAAAATGTATGTTTAACTCATGTCACTGCTTACAGAGGGGTGTTGGGCAGGGCTTCTGCTTTAAGAAGTGATTCAGGACCCCAGGCACCTTCCATTGTGTAACTCTGTCATTTTCAACAGTCTTAGGGTCACCCTAAGCCTGTTGGCAGAGAGGAGGAGAAAGTAGACAAGGCACCCTTCCTAACTGCCTGGGCTGAAATGTCATTTCACTTGAACTTACATTAACTGGTGAGAAATATTATGTGGCTGCACCCAGACATGAACAGGCTGAGTTTCCAGGAGGAAAAAATAATTTGGTGAGTGGTCTCTATTGCATAAAATGTAATGTAAATATCATAAAACTTAATAATATAAAGTAATAGTATAATTATTAAAACTGGCTGGTGCCCTAGCTGGTGTAACTCAATTGGTTGGGCATCATCCTGCAAACCAAAAGGTGTCTGGCTCATTTCCCGGTCAGAGTCCATGCCTGGGTCTTGGGTCCGGTCCCCAGTCGGAGTATGTGCAAGAGGCAACTGATCAATGTTTGTCTCCCCTTCTTCTTACTCCCTCCTTTTGCTTCCCTCTATAATAAATAAAAAAATTTTAAATTGGGTGATGATGATGAAAATTGGCGGGAAGAGATGTACATTTTCTCATTTTCATAGCAAGAAATTAATAAATACTTTCTAAAGTTTATAAATTAAGAAATAAAGGTTTATATATTATCATATCATATTTAATCTTTTAAATGTAGACATTGGAAGAAAAATGTAGAACAACAAGAACAAAAGGCCATATAGCAAAACCCAGAAAACTAAAGAAGTAAAAACACAAATAAACAAAATAAGGTAACACAAAATAAAGTAATACAATACATTTATATCAGTTAAAGTAATAAAAGTGAATGGGATAAGTATCCTATTAAGAGTAAGGAATTACTAGATAAGAATTAATATATGATATTTGACAGTAGTATATATTACAAATACAGAATATAATGCAGATAAATGAATAAAAGGAAAAACCAATGTGTATGGTTTAATCCTTGTGTTTAATAGTAATATACATGATGTATAATATATACTTATTACTTGTGTATAATATATACATAAAATATTATTTGGAAGGATACATAAGAAATAGCTGTGCTATTTCTGGGTGTTGGAATGAAGGGTCAGGAGAGGACAAGTATACTTTCACTTTTTACTATTTATCTTTCTGAACCTTAAATTTTTTGAAATACGAGGTTTTTATTACAAAAATTTAAACAAAAATGAACTATAGTTTAACTCAGAGTACTACTGGAGAGCTGAAAGATGCAAGCACAGGAAGGGGAGGAGAGCTCAGGGAAGGCTTTGAGCTGGGTTTCCAGGAAGGAAGTTCTTCCAGCCAGTGATCCCCAGATGCAGACACAACGCGAGAAGGGTGCAGCACGTTCAGTGTGCTGTAGGGACAGCTGTGGTACAGTGTGCGTGGTGGAAGGGGCTGGGAGGTAAGAGTGGAAGGAACCGAGGGGTTAGAAACTTTCATTGGAACATGAGGTTTCCTCCAAGTATTTGCAGCAGAACAGTGGGGTAGCATCTTACATAGATCACAGTGGTGTCGCTTCAGGGCATGAGTTAGAGATCATAGTTCAGATAAACACGGTGGTGGCCTGAACTATGGTGAGGGAAATATGAACAAAAGATGACTCAACATTCAAGATATATTTAGAAAGCAGAATAGGCAGGACGTGATAATTAACTGGATGTCATGATGATGGGGTGACGCATCAGGAAAAGAGAGTCAAGTCAATATGATGTCCAAATATGGTACTTCATTCTTCTATATAAAATATAGAATTAGAAGTAAATTTGATTGTGGATGAGGAGAGGGAAAATGTAAGTTCAGTTAGGGTCATATTGAGTTTGCGGTATAAATGGAACATTCAGGTAGAGGGAAGCAGGTGTAAGACTCTTAAAAAGGTGAGGATGTGAAATACGGAAACAAAAATCATTAGTTTGTAAGTAATAGCAAGCAGAGGACAATGCAGAGAATTATAAAAAGGGATTGAGTGACGGTGTAAAGGCTTCCCATAGGTCAAGGGTTTCTACAAGATTCAAAGACATAAACAGAGAAACTTTTGCTTTTATTCCTGGAAATCACTAGCCAGTCTAATTGCTGGCCAGAAAAGGGAGGCTCCTAACCTAGAATGAAGTTAGAGATTCCAGGTAGCAAAGAAGACACGTTAGTAAGAGAGAAGTGGGTGGATTCCTCCTGGTAGACATTGGTCCTGAAGGAAGCTGAGTTCTTTTGTGTCTGTTGGGAATTGAGATTGGCCTTCTTCCAGGGACTTTGAGGCCTTCCCTTTGGGAAGCCAGATGGCCATTTGGCCCTCTTCCCCCAACAGGGCCACCGGATGTGGCCTGACTCTTACTGGGGATGGCAGTCCAGGCTGCCTAATAGCATCAAGAGGGGGCTAATATTTAGAAACCTGCACCTTTCCCTGGAAAAACTAATTCAGCCATCCTTCCAAAAAAAAAAAACCTAAAAGCTAATCCCTTAGTTAGAATTTAAACACAACGTTGGTACCTAAATTCAAATGCTGCATTTTAATCAGTCATATCAGACTGATTTATCTCTAACACTCATGCTTCACCTACATGAGTGGGCAGTCTGGTGATCAAAGAAAGCTCATTACAAGTGGTGTTTCCTTTGTTGGGGGAAGCAGTAGGAAAGGGAAGGACCTAGGCTGAAGGTAAAAGGAATCGACTCCGGAACCTCTTAACAAGGCAGAGGCCCTATAAATTTAAATACAGATGGAGTTTTAAATCTTTAAATTTTTTATTATGTTGTTTAATTTTTTCTGTGTTTATATATGTGTAATATCAATAAAAACACTCAATTGTTCTTGGATAGTAACTATTTAAATTATTTACTACTGTTAAGTGGCTTAGCATTTGCATTGAAAGAGCATTTTAATCTCTTTGAAATTAAACACTTAAATCATTTGTGTGTTATAGGATAGAAATAGCCAAATGGGTTGAACATTCAGACAAAAATACATCTTTTACTGTTGGTTGGTAAGTTTAAAGTTGTAACACTGCCGTTATTGCCATGGAAATTTATATTCTATCCCCGTTGTTACAACTTCACTTAATAGGATGAGGAGGAGCTGTGCAGTTTTAGCTTCTATCCAAAAGCATATATCCTCTAACTACAGCAAATCATATGCTTTTATTTTCTCTGAAATACAATTCTTATTTTGTCTTTTTTTCATTGCATTCATGTATAATGTCTGGCACTTATTAGGCCCTCAAATATATATTTTTCTGCTTGTACTGCACTTCATCACTATTTTATGGGGAATAGTCAGATATATGTGCATGCACTGTGCAGTCAGTCCAGGTTTTCACAGGCAAGCAGACAACTGGGACAAATTATTCAAATGTTTTGATGCATGCACCAGATGATTGCAGTTTTAAGCTAATTACTTCAACTCATTCCTTTGAGTTAGGTAGTCTGAAGTTGTGTTTCAAATGCACAGCTCTACCCTTTTGGACAGTTACCATTTTTTGTAATTTTTATTCCTGAGTTCCCATTTCATTTCCATTTATCATTTACTCTGAAGAACTTGGACTTGAATACTGTTTCCACAGTTACAAGCCTCAAGATAATCATGGCCCTGAGAATTGAGTTCTCAAGTGTATACACAACCCCCCTGACTTTCAGGTCTCAGCTTAAACCACTGGCGCCAAAATTTCCCCATGGGGATCAGGGACCAGGCCTGCCTGCTCACCCTGCCTGACAAACACTGCTGGGGAGCGAGGAGTCAACAATTCCTCATCAGGGTCTGTGGGATGTAGGAACCCATCTTTGCCTGGCAAAGGAAGGGGAGTAAACAATATCTAATACAGTGTCTCATATCTATTGGCAGCTTCCACAACCTCACAGAACTGAAAGTCAGCTGTTGGATAAAAGGAGCATTTATTTCTTAGAGCCACCAGGTGGACTGAGTTTTTCTAATTTCTTGGGTTTTCCAGGTGGATACATGAAGCATGCTTAAAAACATAATGTTTTGACTTCTGCCCAAGATGGAGGTGTAGGTAGATAGACTGTGCCTCCTCACACAACCAAAAGAAGGACAACGAATTTAAAAACAAAAAACAACCAGAACTGCCAGAAAATTAAACTGTATAGGAGTCCAACAACTGAGGAGTTAAAGAAGAAACATTCATCCAGACCAGTAGGAGAGGCGGAGACAGGCAGCTCAGGTGGAGAGGACTAGCAGCAAGGCAGCAGCTGGAGGGCTTAAGTGGGTGGGTGAGGTGGCAGCTGGAGGTCCTACCTTTGCATGTGTATAAATGGGGAGGAACAACTGGGGAGCAAGACAGATCACACAACCTAGGGTTCCAGTGCAGGGACATAAAACCTCAAAACTTCTGGTTGAAAAAATCTGTGGGGGTTGTGGCAGCAGAAGAAACTCCCAGCCTCACAGGAGAGGTCATTGGCCAGACCCACAGGGTCCTAAAATGTACACAAACCCACCCACCTGGGAATCAGCACCAGAAAGGCCCAATTTGCTTGTGGGTAGCAGAGGGCATGACTGAAAGTCAGCCAAGAGCTGAGCAAGCTGCACTGTTCCCTCTCAGACCCCATCGGCACATATAGCACCACAACGCAGCTAAATGGGTTGCTCCACCCTGGCAAATACCTAAGGCTCTGTCCCTTACAATGTAACAGGCACATAGAGACGAAAAATATGGCCCAAATGAAAGAAGAAATCAAAGTTCCAGAAAAAAATACAACTAAGCAACGAAGAGATAGCCAACCTATCAGATATAGAGTTCGAAACACTGGTAATCAGGATGCTCACAACAATGGTTGAGTATGGTCACAAAACAGAGGAAAAAGTGAGGGCTATGAAAAGTAAAATAAAGGAAAATGTACAGGGAAACAACAGTGACAGGAAGGAAACCAGGACTCAAATGAATGGTTTGGACCAAAAGGAAGGAAAAACATTCAACCACAACAAAATGAAGAAACAAGAATTCAAAAAAATGAGGAGAGGCTTAGGAACCTCCAGGACAACTTTAAATGTTCAAACATCTGAATCATAGGGGTGCCAGAAGGAGAAGACAAAGAGCAACAAGTGGAAGTTATTTGAACAAATAATAAAGGAGAACTTCCCCAATCTGGCAAAGGAAATAGATTTCCAGGAAGTCCAGGAAGCTCAGAGAGTCCCAAAGAAGTTGGACCCAAGGAGGAACACACCAAGGCACATAATTACATTACCCAAGATTAAAATGAAGGAGAGAATCCTAGAAGCAGCAAGAGAAAAGGAGAGAGTTACCTACAAAGGAGTTCCCATCAGACTGTCAGCTGATTTCTCAAAAGAGACCTTACAGGCAAGAAGGGGCTGAAAAGAAGTATTCCAAATCATGAAAGGCAAGGACCTACATCCAAGATTGTTCTATCCAGCAAAACTTTCATTTGGAATGGAAGGGCAGATCAAGTGCTTCTCAGCTAAGGTCAAGTTGAAGGAGTTCATCATCACCAAGCCCTTATTATATGAAATGTTAAAGGGACTTATCTAGAAAAAGAAAATGATCAAAAATATGAACAGTAAAATGACAACAAACTCACAACTATCAACAACAGAACCTAAAAAAACAAAAACAAATATAAACTAAGCAAACAACTAGAACAGAAAGAGAATCACAGAAATGAAGATCACATGAAGAATTATCAGCAGGGTGGTGGAGGGGAGAATGGAGAAAAAGTACAGGGAATAAGAAGCATAAATGGTAGGTACAAAATAGACAGGAAGGCTAAGAATAGTATAGGAAATGTAGAAGCCAAAGAACTTATATATATGACCCATGGACATGAACTAAGGGGGAGGAATGCAGGGGGAGGGGTTGCAGGGTAGAAGGGAATAAAGGGGGGAAAATGGGACAACTGTAATAGCATAATCAATAAAATATATTTAAAAGGGAAAATAAATATATATAAATAATGTTTTGCCCTGGCTGGTGTGGCTCAGTGGATTGAGTGCCAGCCTATGAACCAAAGAGTTGCCAATTCAATTCCCATCAGGGCACAAGCCTGGGTTGTGGCCCAGGTGCCCAGTAGGGAACATGTGAGAGGCAACCACACATTGCTATTTCTCTCCTTGTCTTTCTCCCTCCCTTCCCCTCTCTCTAAAAAGAAATAAATAAAAATATTTTTAAAAAGTATAATGTTTTTCTCATGACTGCATTTTTCAAATCCTACTTATCCTTCTGAATTGAGCTCATCTTATTTTCTGTATTAAATTTTGTTGTTAAATATTGGGAACATTTTTCGACTATAGAAAAGTACAAAAGTACAGAGAATAATAATTGTGTTCCATTAGATAGTTATTTTAATTTTAAAAAAGGATTATTGATGGTGTTGAAGTAGCTTTCCTACCTAATCCCAACACAAGTCCCTTCCCCTCTCCCCGGAAGCTAGTTGTACCTTAAAGCTGGGCTGTTAGGTTAGTTTTTGAATGGTTGTTCCCTTTTCTGGAACAGTTTCGAGGAGTTTTGGATTTTCTTCAAGGAGTATAGTTCCAACTCTTTAGCATGTCCAAGCCCTGGGTCCCCTTCCCCCATGAAGGAATTAAAAGATCCCAGGGTAGAAAGGTGCTCTGGAGCTTCAGCTGGGTGCACCATTTTTACTGATAACCACTAGCCCTATTTTTGACTTCCCCAGCTCCCTCTGACTCCTCTAGCATTGAGCATTTGGCCCAGTTTCCATCACTTATTTTGTACCAACTGTATGGATAGAGGATGTATTATTGCCTAACAAAACTATAAAATTTTGAAACACTATCATTCTCCTTTTAGACCAGACTGGGAGAAGGCCCTTTAAGAGTTGTTGCACTAGAGTAGTTTACACTTGTGAGACAATCTCTTTATCAGAGAAGGGTATACATAGAAGTGTGCCTCATTTTATAGCATAGAAGATATGCAGCCATCCAACAGTTATTGATAACCTGCTATGAATTAAACATTATAAAAATATAAGAAATGCATAAAGATTTATAAATGCATTATTAAAAAATAAAAAAATGAATGAGAAGCTATTAAAACAATACCACAAAATACAAAGGATCATAAGAGACTACTATGAACAATTACATGTCAACAAATTGGACAGCCTATAAGAATTAGATAAATTCCTAGAAACATACAATTTACCAAGACCAAATTATGAAGAAATAGAAAATTTGACCAGTCTGATTAATAGTAAGGATATTGAATCAATAATAAAAAACCTCCTAACAAAGTCCAGGACCAGATGACTTCACTGGTGATTTCTACCAAACATTCAAAAAAAAAAAGAGTTAACACCAATTCTTCTCAAACTCTTCCAAGAAACAGAAGAGTAAGAAACTCTTCCAAACTTACTTTACAAGGCCAGAATTACCCTGTTACCAAAACTAGACAAGGATATCACAAGAAAAGAAAATTGTAGGTCAATATCCCTGATGAACACAGGTGCAAAAATCCTCAACATAATATTAGCAAACTGAGTTCAAAAATTCATTAAAAGATGCTTTACCATGAACAAGTGGGGTTTATTACAGAGGTGCAAGGATAGTTTAACATCTGCAAATCAGTCAATGTTATAGACCACATTAACAAAATTATATGATAAAAAGTATATGATCATATCGATAAATGTAGAAAAGCAATTGACAAAATTCAACATTAATTTATGATCAATACTCAATAAGGAGGTGTAGAGGGAACATATCTCAGCATAATAAAAGTCATATATGACAAGTCTGCAGCTAACATATTCAACAGTGAAAAGCTGAAAGCTTTTCTAAGATCAGGAACAAGGTAAGGATGTTCACTCTCGCCACTTTTATTCAACATAGTAAAGGAAGTCTTAGCCAGATCAATTAGGCAAGAAAAAGAAATTAAAGCATCTGAATTGGAATGTAAGTAAAACTGTCACTATTTTTTGCAGATGACATGATAGATATACATACAGAAAGCCCTAAAGATGCCATCAAAAAACTGTTAGAACTAATAAATGGATTCAGTAATGTTACAGGATACAAAATCAATACAAATAAATTTGTTGCATTTCCAAATGCTAATAATGAACTATCGGAAAGTGAAATTAAGAATGCAGTCCCATTTACAGCTTCATCAAAAAGAATAAAATACCAAGGAATAAATTTAACCGAAGAGGTAAAAGATATGTGTGCTGAAAACTACAAGATAGTAAGTGGAAAGATATTTTGTGCTCATGAATTGGAAAAATAAATATTGTTAAAATGTCCATACTAACTAAAGCAATCTACAGATTTAATGCAATCTTTATAAAAATTCCAAAGGCATTTGTCACAGAAATAGAACAAATAATCCAAAAAATTATATGGAACCACAAAAGATCCCAAATAGCCAAAGTAATGTTGATTAAAAAAAAAAAAAAAAGAACAAAGCTGGAGACAGCACACTTCCTGGTTTCAAATCCTATTGCAAAGCTGTAGTATTTAAAACAGCATGGCATTGGCATAAAAACAGACACATAGGTCAATGGAACTGAATAGAGAACCCAGAAATATACCCACAGATAATTTATGGCAAAGGAGCCAAGAATATGTAATGGCTAAAGGACAGTCTCTTCAATACTGTTGGGAAAACTAGACAGCCACATATAAAAAAGTAAACTGGACCACTATCTTACACCATACATGAAAATTAACTGAAAATGGATTAAAGACTAGAATGCAAGGCCCAAAAGCATAAAACTCCTAGAAGAAAGCATATGCAGTACACTCATTGACATAGGCCTTGATGATGATTTTTTTAACCTGACACCAAAAGCTAAAGTGAAACAAAACCAAAAATGAGCGATTGACACTACATTGAACTAAAAAGCATCTGCACAGCAAAGTAAACCATTACCAAAATAAAAAGGCAACCTACTGAATAGGAGAAAATATTTGCAAATCATATATCTGATAAGAGGTAATATACAAAATACAAAGAACTCATACAACTCAGTAGCAAAAAATCCAATTTAAAAATGGGTGGGATATATGAATAGGCATTTTTTCCAAAGATGATCAACAGGTTCATGAAAAGATGCTCAACATTATCAGTTATCAGGGGATGCAAATCAAAACCACAATGGGATATCACCTCACACTTATTAGAATGGCTATTATCAAAAAGACAAGGCAAGGATGTGGAGAAAAGGAAACTCTTGAGTACTGTTGGTGGGAAAGTACAAAAAATTGGTGCAACCACTATGGAAAACAATATGGAGTTTCCTCAAAAAATTAAAAATAGTATTATCATATGATCCAGTAATTCTACCTCTAGATATTTATCTAAAGAAAATGAAAAAAACTAACTTGAAAAGATGTATGTATCCCCAAGTTCATTGCAGCATTATTTAAAATAATCAAGATATGGAAACAACCTAATTGTCCATCGATGGAAGAATAAAGAAAATGTGATACACACACACACACACACACACACACACAATAGAATGATATTCAGCTGCAAAAGAAAGATGAAATCTTGCCATTTGCACCAATGTGGATGGACTTCAAGGGCATTCATTATGCTAGGTAAAATAAGTCAGAGAAAGACAAATACCAAGTGATCTTTTATGTGAAGCCTAAAAACGAAGAAAACCAAGCTCACAGATAGATACAGAGAACAGATTGGTGGTTGACAGAAGCAGGGGGTAGAGGATGGAAGAAATGGGCAAGGGGAGTAAAAATAAAATATTATCAAGTATGTATATGTTTGAAGTGTGTAAAGACTTGTTTTCCTCATCTTACACAATATCTCAAATGATTATGAGACATTTTTGAAAAGAGATAGTTAACTAGTTTGTGATTTAAATGTAGTAATGTCACCCATGACTTAAATTAAATCTGTATGATTAATTTCATAACTTGATTTATATTTTAGGAATTTTAAAATATTTAGTTTTTTTCCAAAATATCTTAAAAACTAAGAGCATTTGCCCAAACAATTGAATAAGAATTGTTAACCTTAGACCAAATTACCAGTACCATTGGTTTCTTTACCAGAGCTTGAAAATACATTACTGCACCTCATTCTTTGCCTTCCATTGGCACAGGATCACTATACAGAGAAACCGCTAAGTCTGATGTTGTGGAGCTTGCACAGCATCTCCCTGTCTGTGACTGTGTGTGAACACAAATTAAAGCTGTCCTTCAGTTTTAATTATGCTTGGATTATGGAAATATACTTGGCCACGTGAGCTTGGATTATGGAAATATACTTGGCCACGTGTTCCATTCTGTCATCTGGACTTGAAATAAAGCTAACTAAACCAACACACATTTCAGTGAAATTCTTTGTAAATTGATCATTCATAAACCTTATTGATTATAACTACACAAATTGCATTATTATACAAGGTACCATCTTTTTAACTATTGCCATTTAAAATTTTACACAAAACATCCCTATAACATTATCTCTATGAAAAATGCAACAAAGCACCATGAGTGTAAAATTTACCCCAGTCACAGAAATTGTTATGGTCAGTCATCAGTTGGGAACTTAATATCCAAACACTTAACTATAATTTGGGTTTCTTTTTTTCTTTATCTTCCAGACACTGCAAATGGATGTCAACAAGCTGAACATAACCTTGCTTCGAATATTTCGCCAGGGAGTGGCAGCAGCTTTGGGACTCCTCCCCCAGCAAGTGCACATCAACCGCCTCATTGTAAGATGCTTCCATTTCACGTTCTCAGACACGGGCTTTGATCTGCACTGAAGGATTTAGTAACAAAGAACAGCAATTAAAAGCACACATGCCATAGTCCTATGGCCCTGAGCCCGATCTAGCGGTGTTTGTGAGGAAGCTCAATGGCCCTAGCCCCATGGTCATTCGTTTGCATGTTGTCAACGGCTGCTTTCGGGTTACAGAGGCAGCTGAGCCATTCTAACATTGTTTAGCTAAATCGAAGGTTAAGTCACTTGCTTCCTGGCCCTTTACAGAAAAAGTTTATCAATTCTCTCATAGTTCAAGGCTAGTTCCCTGGTAGGTATGAATAACGGGGCACAAAATACTCATCTTACCAACCTGACACCACACCCCAAATATTCTTCCTAGGAAGAATATCCTGTATCAGTTACAACCCTGCCCCCAGGCAGTATCTATGAAAACTCATTCAAAATAGCGGTAGGATGTAGGATACTGAATGGACAGGCAGAAGATTTTGATGAAAAATAAAGATACACCAATCCTTGAGAACAGTGGTCCAAATGGAGAGCAAGAATAGATGGTCCTGAAAAGTCTAGGGTGAAATCGAATAGGTATGTGGGGTGGGGATGAGGCATACCCAAAGGATTTTTTGCATAGAGTCCGCTTGAGACCTATCAATCAGTCAGTCACCCATATCCTTTCTTCCCTCTCTTTGCTCTTTGGAAACCTTGATATCATCCAACTGCTTGTGCCCATCTGTACTCGAAGGTGGGCGTGAGCAAAGGCAGAGAAAGGCAAATTCAAAGCAGATGATTCTCTCTTTATAAAAAGCTAATTACCTAAGGTTCCTGTGAAAAGGGACTTCGGAATCATCTTACAAATTTAAAATCGTTCTTAGTCTCCACTCCAGTGGGAACTCAGGCAAGCACTGCACGTTCTCTGTGCCTTAAATTGTTCTTCTCCAGGCTTGGGCTCAGCTTTCCACTGAATCAACATCTTCAGTTCTGGCTCTGGAAAGAATTTGCTTTTTAATTTGTTTTAGGGTTTTTGTTTTTTCCATTTTTTATGTGTGTGGATGGGTGAGTTGTTTTGGTCCCTATAATGACTTTATTCTGTAAATCAACTATTTGGGGGGACTAAATAAGCTTAAAAACCAAAGTTTTTAACTCAATACCAAAGTAGAGGAAATACAGTATTTCCCAATATCCTAAAAGAGGGTAATAGGTTTAATGTGCAAGGCGTACCTTGCTTAAATGAGAAGTTTCAGGTACTATGGATGTCTTAGCTCTAGACTTAGATTTTTATATGCTTAGATATCTTAGATATACTTTTATACATAAGTATATATTTAATTAAACATTACATATATTTATACGTATTTAATGAGCACAGTCACTCTTTGCAGGAATAAAAGGGAGGCTTGCCACACCCAGGCAGGGATAGGCCTGCCCCAGGAGAGTGTTAATGGCATTTATACACACCTGTTTCTAAGAGTCATTATCATAACGGGTTGAGTTGTGAGGATGCCCAAGGCAGCAGAGCACAGGGATGAAGAGCATTTACTTTGGGGACAGTCAGAGCTGTACTCCCTCTCCAGAGTGGCCAAGTCTCAGCTGTATGACCTTAGGCAAGCTACTTACGTTTCTTCATTTGCAAAATGGAGAGAATAATAGCACCCATGTGCGGGATCGGGGGTGTTGAGCATGAAAGGAGATAACTGATTTAAGGTACATGAGAGTGTGTCAAGCAAAAACAAGCGTTCTATTCCTGCTATTGTTGTTATTAGGTCATAACCTATTTAAATTATTATAAACATGTTTGACATCAAGGTTATGCTGTACTTAGTCATTGTCTGTTGTTTCCTGCAAACATAGAATGGTTTTTTTTCTGGATTGCTAGTGATATTTTGATACTCCATTTTATATCTGACTGCACCTCTGATAGATTACATTCAAAGAAATTTTTCTAGCATAAGAGAACTGCTTGTATCAAAAAGACTAACAATAATTCCCTTCCTAAGTACATTGTATAACCTGTAAAGAGAATCTACCAATGGCAATGGCACTTTTGTGATGTGTTTTTATGAGCATGTGTCCTGTCCACAGTTTATGATAGAAAAAAGCCCTCTGTCCCAACTTCAGCTAATGAGGTAATACTGACAGGAAAGTTTCATGATATCACTGTGCAATGTATTCATTTCTACCCAAGGATAGACTTTTCAAATGTGACAGTCAAGGTGAAGAACAGAATCAGGGAAGCAACTTCAAAGCTCATTTAGTGATTCCAGTCTTCACGTTAATACGAGTTATGAGAAAAATACGTGAACTGGAAATGTCTAATAATTGTACGATTGCATTAGGTTTTATTTAATTCATTTGATTTTCAAATGCTTCTCTAAACACAATTACTCAGGGTACATCTGAACAGTACATTTCAAAAATAGTATGGAATGGAAAATAAACCAGCATCCAATGAAATTATAAGCCTTGAAGTGTCAATTACTCAAAAAAAGACTATTTGAAGACTTCAGGCTTTGGGCTGGTATTATTAAGTGTATCAGAGAATAACTATTAAATGTAATCTCTTAAGATGCCTTTTAGGATTCTGGGGTTTTGGTTTTCTTTAATGTTTCTAGAAGGTAAAAATATTTCCCAAAGTTGCTTAAAATGTCTCTTAACATGGACAAATAACCCGCTTTTCCTAGGGAAAGAAGAACAGTGTGGAACTCTTTGTGTCTCCCATAACCCGGAAAGGCGGAGTTTCTGAGGCTCTGCCATCTGAGGAAGTACTGCGTTCACTTAACATCAACGTTTTGCATCAGAGCTTATCCCAGTTTGGAATCACGGAAGTGTCCCCTGAGGTATGCTGTTGCATGGCAGGCTTCATCTGAAAGTCTGCGCAGTTAGCGTGACACGGTAACCCAGCCTCAAGAGGCTTTGCTACTAATGCTGTTTATTTATGCTATTTGATAACAAAAATCTCCCTAAGCGTCAGAATTCTCTGATCATCACCTCATATATGTTTACTCCTTAAGGAAATTCATTTTCACGTCAAAGTTTCAATTTTTGACACTTTCTTCTTTAAACCTTTATGGCCTTGTAATGTATTTTGACTTACCCAGTACACTGTCTAGGAGAAAGGCCATTTAGATACCTTTGTCAATTGGTTATTTCAGACTGAAATGTCAAACACACACACACTCAGACCTTTCTTCCGTCTGCAACAGGCGCACCTCTCCTGGATGCCTTCATTGAGAAAATAGTCCCCAGATAGTCACCTGTCTCCACAACCTTGGAATTAATTTGAAATGCTGTTTTTCTTTTGCTGAGGATCCCAATCTTAAGAACTACGGGTGTTTTCTTGGTAGTGTTTTCCAAGTTTAACGCCATTTAAATTTTCCTTACCGACCTTGCCATTCTCACTCCTGGATGAATTCTGTCCCTTTTCTAGGATTTCTATTCCTCCCCACTCTAAGAGACCCAATAAAACGAGCATCATCGTACACATATATAACCAAACTCACCAGATCACAGAATCAGACCTTGAGGAAACACATGTGAGCATTTTACAGGTGCGGAAGTGAGACCCACAGAAACGTAGTGCTGCCCTCAAGGTGCCAAAGCACGTGAGGCGTGAAACAGCATTTAGAATCTAGACATCTGGGTCGTAGGCTATTCCCCTCTTCAGTAAAATGTACTGCCCTCATTTCAGCAAGTGTCACAGGTCCGGGTCTTTCACAGACTGACTGGCACACATTTCACCCAGGACAATTCTTTAAAATTTAAAAACACCATTGGATTAATTTATGCTGCTTCCTGTGACCTTTCCGTGACTTATATAAGCCTTCTTCCCTGTTCTTTATTCTGAATTTAAATGCCATTCTGAATGCCTAAGAATATGGCAGCTTAGTGAGTCATCAAGATTTGTGAGAAGCTCATCATACCAAAAAAAAGGCATTAAAATCAAGTACACATTTGGGGGTCCCCCAACACATCCCAGCCCAGTGAAGATTAAGAGCTTAGCCCGACTGCCTATCACAGAATTATTAGCCCACAAGACCCCAGGTCTGTACTTTAATAATGAAAGTGTATTTGATGGTCAAAATAATATTTTCTTCTGAAATTGTGGGAATTTAAGAAATATTATATTACATGAGACTAGAAAGTATTTTAATTGGGTCTAAGGAGCATTTTATCAAGAACAGATGAATTGAGCGAGCCTTTTGCTCAGATACTTCTTTTTATTTTATTGTATTTTATTTTATTTTAATCATTGTTCAAGTACAGTTTTCTGTCCTTTACTCCCATCCCATCCCACCCCCCAGCCCTCCCCACCTCCCTCCCCATTTCCACCCACCCCTAGTTTTTGTCCATGTGTCCTTTATACTTTTTCCTGTAAACCCTTCCCCTTTTCCCCTGAAATTCCCTCCCCTCTCCCCTCTGGTCACCGAGCACTTCTAAAAGGGGCCCAGCATCACCCTGTGACCTGAAGCTCTAACTGCAGAAACAGGAGAATGCGCCCTTGTGGGCAGCTCCCGGCACACAGGGTCCAAAAGGGTGCACAGAAGCGTTTGTGCAGAGTTGTTTCACCTGGGAATGGTGTTGTGTGAGCTTCCCCTTCTTTATTCATCTCTGTGGTAGTGTGTGATGACAGCTTAGGCCTCAGCCCTTTCTTTCACGTTTCATCTAAAATTATAACTCTGCTATGGGAGCATGTTTATTAAGAGAAAAAAATGAATATTGTTATTTTGGTTTTTCATCCTTTACAAAGATTATAGAACACCATGAATCATGTCTCAAAGCATCTATTCCTAAACTTACATTAACTACTTTCAGGGAAAGATGTGTTTTTGTTGTTGCCATTTCTTTATTTGCTTGATTTTTTAAAATCAGAAATAACTCTTGGGAAAGAAAGAAAAATACCAAATAGAGAATTACTTTTGTTTATTATGTGTTCTCATTTTGAATCCACACTTTGGGGAAGAAAAAGACATTTTTTAAATCTTCATCTGAGCACATGTTTGTTGATTTGAGAGAGAGACAGAGAGAAACGTGGATCAGTTGTCTCTTTTACATGACCTACTGGGGATCAAACCCTCAGCCTTTCGGTGCCTGGGAGGTGCTTTAACCAACTGAGCCACCCAGCCAGGGCAAAGAGTTTTTCAAAAGCACTTTTTATGTAATACCTAGGACATTGTAGGGACACACAAATATTATTTTGTTATAAGATACTCATAAAGATAAAACTAGACCTCTTGCTTAATAAGTCAAATCACAGGGCAATAAAATTAAATTCATTATTTTAGTTTCTATTTTTAAATGTTTTTATAAAATTAAATGTCTATTGAAACAGTAAGCCCTGCATTCACCTGGCACGCGATGAGGGGTTTGGTGGTTGTGTTCAGTGGCACAGGACCCCAGTTTCACAGGTCTTACACCGCAGAGGAGGAAGTTCCCTTCTCGAAGTTACACGCCAGTGTGTCAACTGACCCTTCCATGGAATATTTACAAATAAACACAAACCCTAGTCCAGGAGTTTGGCGACTGTTCCCTCAGACCAGGAACATTAGCCAGCAGTCTAAGGAATTACTATCCAGGCCAGACAGTGCTGACGGGGGTGCAGGGTTAACACGTCAGATCATCCCGACTTGTGCGTCGCACCGTGGAAGCGTGGTATCCATTGCACAAAGCCACGTGGCTGCAGGCTTCGTCTCATTTATCTACGTAAGTCAGCTAATGGACCACATAATGTATGATATTTCTACTTTATTCTTATTATGTGTTCTCCATCTCTCCTACAGAGATATATCTCCTAAAGCCTCTATATCATATCTCCTAGCATTTGGGAATCTCTCCCACCCTCTAGGATCAGAATTGGTTTAAAAAAAAAAGAAAAGGGAAAACTACAGTACATCAAATCATTAAACAGTATGTAAAGAAGCCATTGCTATTGATACAGTGATACAGGAAACTGCCCAAATTTTAAATCATAAAACAAAACAGAACCCAAGAACTTTCACTGCAACAAAGTTAACAGGCAAAGCAATGTAGCTATGAAATAAGATGCAAAGATGATACAGTGGCATTCGCTTGGCCCAGCCATGGAGTCTCTGAACTATCGAACCCTGGGTCCCCTGACAAAAATATACAAGGCATCACTTTAACCTTATGCAAAGGTTAGATGGGAGAGTCCTATGAATTACAATCTTTTGATTTGTGGAATCGTAATTACAAACTTTTCCATTTATTACCCTGCCCTTATCAAGTTTTTTAGATCTCTGTACAAATATAGTAGTGCTCAGCAGGAATAGCATGACTCAGAAGGAAATCTATTTACCAAGAAAGTGCAGTGACTAAGTTCTGGGAGTACAAAACATGTGTCTTTCTAACTGGGAGTGGGAGAGGCGGGGTGGGAGGCTAATTCTTCCATCATCACTGCTTTGGTTAAAAGAGAAACAAAACAGTTGTCTTAAGCAGAAAGGAACATGTTGATATTCCAGGAGGTGTAGAACTATAGCAAGAAAAAAAAGAAATGAACCAGATCAGGTTAGGAACACAAAATCTCTTTCCACCCACCTAGCCACCCCTTTTTATCCAGATTTTACATTAACTAAAGCTCAGATCCTCATACTTAAATTTGACAAGTTTATGCTGCCTACTTGAAGGCTTATCTTTAACTAGTTTGCTTTTAGAGCAAGCAATAGATGCCATTTAGTTGCCTGCAAAAGTTTCATTTTCTGGTTTCTTGAAGAACTTTCTGTTTCATTAGTTTTCAGCTATGTTTATGGATGCACTGGAATAAAATATGATCTGGATGAGGTCAAATAGTAAAATACAAGTTGTCACTTGAAGCCAAGATTTCCTTTCCAGAAAGATACTTGTTTTCTAACCCTGACCAATATCACTTAGTTGGTTGGGCACCATACAGCAAAGAGAAGGTTTGCCAGTTCAATTCCCGGTGAGGACACATGCCTGGGTTGAGGGTTTGGTCCCTGGTCCAGGCATGTACAAGAGGCAACAGATCCAGATCCATGTTTCTCTCCCTCTCTTTCACTCTCCCTTCCCCCTCTCTAAAAATAAATAAATAAAATTTATTTTTAAAAAAAGATAATAATCATCTCATGAGGCAAGTATTTTCAGATTCTCCATCCACTTACCATTTATGTTTTTTAAAAATATATCTCAGAATCATTTCTTATATCCATGAATTTGTCTGTGTCTTAGAAAGTAGGCATGATAGCATAGTGCGCATGTCAATGTTTTATAAGCAAAGGAAATAGAAACTCAACAGTTTCAAGCAGCCAAAGACTCTCTCAAATTGTTGTCAATCACTTTTTAACTCCACTAACAGACACTTTCTGTTCTGTCTTACTCAGTTCCCCATCAAGACTCACCTGAGTTCCAGGATAAAAGTTTTCATAAAATGTTTATCTAATTCACAAATGGTAAATGTGTTCTATTAGTATTTAAAGGCTCAAAAATGATTGGCAATGATTTCTAAGTTCAGACACAAGGACAGGTTTTATTCAAGGCTAGCTTTCTCTCCTCCTCCTCCTCCTCCTCCTCCTCCTCCCCCTCCTCCCTTCTTCTTCTTTGAGTCATTTACTATTTATTGCTCATGATTCTTTGGGTTGACCAGGCTCAGCTAGGCTGTTCTTCTGTCCCACATAGTATATAGGCTGAAGTCCCCCCAGTGATTACATTTGCCACGGAAATGTTCAAAATGCTCTCCTATTTCCCAGGACCTTTCTCCACGTGGTTTTCATTATTCGATATTTTGTGGTTTGAGGCTTTCTTACTCATTGGAGACAGCACCCAAGGACAGGCATCCTCTCACAAACGGTTGGGGCGGGGGAGGCAGCCTTCAACAACGCATAAACATTGGACTCGACTTAGCCTTTATAATGTTTTGCTTTTTGTGGACCATTTGATTTCAAGTTAAAGTTTCTTTAACTACAAGTCTATAAATTTCACTGGGTCATAAAATGAATGGCATTCTAAGACTTGATTTAATAGAAATGCTTTTTTTAAAAAAAAGAGAATAGGTTAAATAAAATTAAGGCACTCATTCACATTTTATTTGTGCTTCTTCTCCACCCCTAAATAGTGAGCAAAAAATTAAGTATAAATAAAAATCAAAATAATTATTTCACCTTTTATTACCAAGTAATTCTGGACTTTTTGGTGTTTCCTGATACTTAAAGAAAATATAATATTCTAACAATTTATGTAGTTGAGGTGGTATTGTAATCAGATTTTGACAAATAAGAAAGCATTTTTAAAAGATTTGATAAAAGAGGGAAAAAGAAGGAAATGATCTCAGCCGTGTTGCTCTGTTTACTAACGCATCAGGAGATTTTGTTTGCACCTGTTTCACTTGTGTTGAGAAGTTAAGAGCTGTGTTACAGCAAGGAAACCAGGGTGCTGTGGTGGTGGGTGGGAGGGGACTCAAACAGTAAAGAAAGCTTCAGAAGCAATTTCCTCAACACGGGAAAGGACAGAACTCTCTTACCTATGAACCAGGTCATTTCCAAAGAGACTGCAAGTGACAGGGACACGTACCAAGCCTTGGACCTGATCAGCGATGCGGCATGCTTGCTCCTGTACAGGAGATTAAACAACCTCCTCGTGTCTAAGGGCAGCAGTCCCTCGTCTTAGAGCAGTTTGAGAAGCAGCTCTGGCAGCGTGGAATGTAGGTGTGTTCTACTACACTGAATGGAATAAAGCTAAAAATATGTTTAGTGTCTGATAAGAACCACAGTCTCCTCAAGCTCTTCTTTAACGTCGGACTTTCTGTTTTGCTTTTAAAGAAAAATGTTTTACAAGGACAGCATGAAGCGGACAAAATCTGGAGCAAAGAAGGATTTTATGCTGTTGTCATATTTCTCAGCATCTTTGTTATTATAGTAACGTGTCTGATGGTAAGTTTGCTTCTTTATGTATTTTATCCTTTGCTGAGCCCACTGCTTAATATCATTGGATACATTTGCCATTCGAATGAATGTTGAAAAGACTGGGAACAGAAGCAAGACTATGATGCTGTTAAAGTGGGGAATTTTTTGTCTGACAGCGGAGTGAAAGCTAAAGGAAAACCTACGGAATTCTGGATTCTGACCTGCAGAATACAGCTGGGACTGCACTGAGGCTTTTAGTAACTTGATCAGCCCTGAGAATGAAGTTTTAGAAAATGATTCCCAGAGGTCACTAAAGCCTCACAGTCATTAAAGTCTCATGGGCACACTTTGGGCTTGCTTTATGTGTTCATTTATATCATTTTTATTGAACTCAGAGAAATTTTTTTAAAAGAAATATGTCTTATGGGCAAGCTTACTCCTTAAAAAGTGGTTGATTTACTTATTTTTAAAGGGCCCTGAAAGCATTTTATGAAATTGCAGGCACGGAAAAAAAATGATTATAGACTCAAAGCTGTACAATTCGCTATCAACTAATTTTTTTAGGTGAAGGAATACTATAAAAATATAACTGCAAATAGCTCTGTAAATTACAAATATGAGTATGAAACCTTTAAAAGTATATTTCTAATTTAGAAAAATAGAACCCAAAGTAAACCTAAATACACTAAAATGCACAGTGCTCTTTGGTATTGAATGAGTTAACAGTTGCCTTTCAAATAGAAAACAAAAAATTTTTATTCTTTTAAAACTTCCGTGATGTAACTTAAAATATTTGAAGTTTACAAATGGGTTTTAATGACTTTTTCCTGTGTGCTGCATTCTTTTTAATTTTACACATTTTTAAAAACATGCACACCTCAGTTTTCAAATGCCCCCACAAAGACCTCATGCTATTTATTCTTCCTGCAATCAGTGGTGTTGTTAAGTGTTTCATCGGATTTGTTCATTCATTTGTGCTTCCCCTGCTGGGCAGTGACTTATGTTAGAAATGTTACAGCTGTTGGAAAGACAGAGGCTGAGTAAGTTGAAGGACATAAAACAATTAAGGCCTTGCACTGGGTGATGATAAAAATACTTCCTGGACCCTGAATACAGGAAGCAGTGACAACACCCGAAGTTTCTTCCATCCTAACGAACTCAGAGGCATCTCCTGTGAGCCAGGCATTAAAGAAGATTTCTAAAAATTGTGACATAATAAACAAAAGAATCATTTAAGAATTGAGTGTGAAAATGGATTTTTATATATTAAATGGTAAAGGTTAAGAAAAAATAATTTTAATGAGAGAACGTCGGAGGTTATGGAAATTTTGGCAGAGACTTCTAGGTGTTTGTTAGTGTTTTAGATGGTGTGGTTCCTTGTTATGGTTAATTGCACTTTAATATATCTGGTTCTTCATTTGCTTTATTCAAGAAATCTCAACTGCTGTGTTCTCTCTTGTCAGTCACAATTAGGGTGCTTTCTGCTTCACCAGTAATAGAGATGTGAGGACAGGAAGATAGAGTGGGTTAAGGAGTGATGAAATGGAAATTGTTCAGGAGGAAATGGTAAGATTCAGAAGAGCAAAGGCAAGGTTAAAAGGGGGGAGCAGGGAAGCGGATTCATGAGCAGCCTGTGAGCGCTGGCGGATAGCAGGAGGCAGAGCAGAGCTTGCTATCAACACGTAAGATGCGCTCCAGATTCTGCATTTCCAACCCAGGGAGCACCCTTGACTCCAAAATGACTGGAGAAACCCCTACCTGAGATATTGGTCTCAGGTGACAAAAGGCCTTCTAGCAAACACACCCTCAACCACCTGGGCCCGCAAAACAACTCTTCTTTGCCCAGTGTACGCAAAGCACCAATGCAAAAGTCAGACCTGCATGGGTCTGCTCCAAAGTAACTAGAGCAAATCAAAAAAAGAATAATTCAGAGGTCCAGGCAGCTGCGCTCTCCTGGGTCGGTACATAGATTCCTCCATTCATTTAACCCACACATCCTTCAGAGGACCCACAGAGGGCCTGTTGTTGGCAAGTAAAGCCATCGGAGACACAAAAATGTGGGAGAAGGGCCTCCCAGGCAGAGGGGATCGGTGGGAACAGCTGAGGTGGGGATAAACGTAGCCTGTTTGGATTCAGGAAGAGTGGGACCCGTGTGCTTTCAGCAGAGCTTTGATGTATGAATTTAGAAGATCGAGTTCTCTGCTGGGGCAGCGTGCGAGAGCAAGAGGATTCTGGAGGCTACTATTTTAGCTTGATGAGAAAGACGATGGTGGCCCCGAGTAGGGGGTGGTGGTGGAGATGGGGAGGAGGGCAGGGCTGGAATTTATTTATAGGTGGAACTGGCAGGACTTTGCTGTGTACTGATTCTCAGGGGAAAGGAAAGAAAAAGGATGACGGATGACCTGTCTGGGTCTGCTGGGGGAGGCTCCTCCTCCTGGGAGGGGCACGTGTGGCGGGGCTGGCGTGGCGAGAGAGGCAGTGCTTCCAGGTGGTCTCCCAGTAGTTCTTGAAACGAAAGAAAGTAGTAAAATGACATATTTCAGACGCCGTCTTTGATTTTACTATGAAAGAGTCACTTGAAAAACTAACGGAGTAACAAGCCATCGGTACACAGAAAGGAGTTAATATTGAGAGAAAAGTAAAACCTACCTAACAGACAGGATTAAGATAACTAAGTTTATCTGATGCAATGTAACCACTGACAAGTCAACAGTTCACATTTAAGGGCACGTCAAGTGTGATTCTCTAAAAGAAGCTGATCTTCGTCAATGTCCCAGTGTTTTTGATAATGATCTTGATTTAAAGTTAAATTTTTACTTAGATCTCTCAGCAAGAGTTATACTATCACTTCTGTGATTCTTAAATACATATACTCCAATTTATTTTCTCATAATTTTGTTAATTCCATGACAAAAGAAAAGATGTAACTCAGAATTTTTCTGGGGCATTAACTATACTTATGAAAGCTCAAATACCATTATTGGCCTCCAACCTTCCTACATCCCATAGAAATGAAACACATGTGTTTTTATTATGAAGTTATATAGGTGAATTGCTGTCATGGAGGATTCCGTGTGCTATATAACAATAACATAAGGCTTGGCAAAATTTTTGAAATACAGCATATTGTTTACTTTTCTTAAAATAAAAATGTATATGTTGCCAGGCATAAAACTAGACACGTATGACATTTCAAATGTGTGACTTATTTAGCACCTTTAAATGTGAATGTACAGTGGGTGGAGCCACAAATAGACAATTTTCTAAGAAAAAATGTGTGGGCAATTTCCAGTCCATTCAGAATTAGTTCTTGAACTTGAATACGTAATGGGAAGAAGAGCATGTGTCATCTGATTTAGACCTTCAGAGGTACTTAGGTTTAGCAAGTACAGAGGCATTTATGATGTGTATGTAGAGATAGCTACTAGCCAGACTGCTTCTGGAAAGCACAGAAAACACATTTTTAAAAAGACAGTTGTTTGGGTCGGTAAAAGCTCTGGCATGTGAGACCCACAGAAGAGCCACTCATAGGTCAGACGAAGAGTTCCTCTCATCGTGGCCTTGTTCGCTGAGGCAGCCAGTCGTAGATCAGACGGCCCACTGCAACCTGAGCAGCACTCAGTAAAAACTGGCAAAGGCGGACATAAGTAACCACACTTTTCTAATTTTTATGTATAATCCCTAGAGGCTGAGAGAACTTGGATTAGGCTCCTAGGTGGAATTATGTGGGACAGAACCATTTTCCAAAGTAGGTATATGTCTCACACTAATTTTCAATATTTTTCTGGATTAATAAAAATTATTTGGGTAAGAATATAATCCTCTTACTAAGAAGAAAAATAATAATAGCAATAAGAATTTGTTTCTTGTATGTATTGCATACTTACTGGTGCTAAATTTACTGCCTGGTATTAAACATCTAATGTATTTTTAATCCACATTATTGAGATACGATTAACATACAAAAAACTGTACATATTTAATATACACAACTTGATGAGTGTGGAGATAAGTACACACCCATGAAAACATCACCACAATCTATGCCATAAACATATCCATCACCTCCAAAGTTCCCCCCACTCTATTTATTATTATTTTGTGTGTAATAAGAACACTTAATGTAAGATCTACCCTCTTAGCAAAATTTTTAAGTACGTAATACAGTGTTGTTAACTATAAGCTCTGTTCAGAAACACTTAATATACACTAGTTCCCTAATTTTACTGATAAGAAAACCCCCATTCAGAGCAGATAAGCGACTTGACAAAGACCAAACAGTGTGTGGGTGCGTGTATGGGGTGTCTGAGGACAGGAGCTGGGATTCCAATCCAAGTCTGCCTGGATTGAGTTTGAACTCTTTACCAGGAGGCCATGGATAATATTGTCAAATTGTGGTTTCTTTGAGCTCTGTCCCTCTATCCTGTGGACATCTATTTGCAGCCACAGAGGGGTCTGGTAACAGGATGAGAATGCCTGCATTAATCTGAGCCGTTCAACCCAGGCAGAGCTGATAAAGGTGTACCACACCACACCTACTATGGTCACATCTCTTTGTACACTTAGTATCTTGTACTGGACACATCTGTCTCTTCTGGAAGCCTGTGAGTTTCCAGAGGACAAGGTTAAGTGCCATCTTTACATCCACAATGACTTGTGGTTTGAATAATGTAGGGATTAATTCATGTTTATTCAATTAAATGAAATAAATGAATGAGCTCCTTCAGAACTAACTGCAAAATACTATAAAGAACAAACACATACTATGGACTGTTGGTGTCATTTTCAAATTTGAATGCATACCGATTCACACAGATGTTTTGGGTTACCTGCTTAGGAGATTTTGTTTTTAAATTAAAAGCTGAAGAAGAGCTTTCTAGGATTTCTTTAGCTCCCTCTTATTTCTGTGTTCCTCTGGCTTCTTCCTGCTATTATTTTTTTCTCCTGCTATAGTTTAACTTTTATTCCTTTCTCCTTTTCTTTTTGAATAATCAAAAGATTTCATTGCACCCCAAGATTTAAACAAGCTCTAAAGGCAAAGTCAAAAATATTGGCTGACCTCTGCTATGGTAAGCTTTCAGGTTTAACTTAAAACAAAGTCCATTCACACAGAGAAATATGTGCATGCTACATTCTTGACCTCAAGCTGTGTGTTGGAAAATCTCTGACCCACTTTTCCAGAGGTTCGGGAAGGAGGTTGGGAAGAAGGATGTGGGATTTACAAGAATGATATGTTTCAAACACAGGGCAGTGCTCACAGGCATAAGTTGGGAAATCGGGATTCTAGACTTTATTTCTAACCTTTCACAAATTATTAAACCTCTCTGGGTTTAAATATAAAATGAGGAGGTCATACCAGGTGGTTTTTAATTAAGATCCCTTATACCAGGTTTCTCAACAGCAGCATTGTTGGCATTTGGGGCCAGATAACTTGTTCAGAGGGAGGGGGTCTGTCCTATGCATTGTAGGGCATTTAACAGCATCCCTCCCATCTGCCCACCAGATGCCAGCGGCACCCTCCACACAGTCCAGGACGACAACCAAACCATCTCTGGACATTGCTGGATGTCCCAGGAGAGCGAAATTCCTGGCTGAGAACCACTGCCTTGTAGTTTACCTCCATGAAAATGCCTTATTGCTAAGTGACAATCATTTTTTCCACATTTTTTCAGACAGCCCAGTCTCTCTCTTAAGTATTTTTTAAACAGTATCTTATAAGCATCATACACTTCCAAGTTCAGCTTCCCCCTAATTAAAGAAATCACAGTTGGTTTGTGCATATACTATATAGGGAGGTATTAAAAATTGACTCTACACAGAGATGAAGTAAACAAATGACTGTAAGATAATGGCAGAGGTTCCTCATCAAGAGCATAAGCTTGTGAAGGGTAAAGAAGGACTTTGGACTAGAGCCTGTTTTACACAAATAGAACCATAAAAGTGACCTGTCAAGAGCTACAGTGAAGGCCAACCTTTCCTTAGTTTCCTCATTTTCATTTTTGAACTGTGCTTCTCCAAAATCCAAATGTAAACAAGCAAGCGAATGTTCTGATATGCAATGCGTATTATATTTAGTTGGCAAGAACTTAGAATATATATTACATATTCTGAAACCTTATATATAAAACCTTCTATTTATATTCTTCTGTAAATGTAAAGATATATTTGTTTCTGTCCTCATTCAGAAAAACTACTTGCAATTTAAAAAAAAAAGAAAACACCTGTCCCACCTTAAATTCTATTCCCTCATCCTTTAGTAGCTATGCGTTTAGCTCAACACATGTGTCATCTGATTGGTATTTTTCTCAAGGGATTTTGGTTTTGCTGAGTGGTGTAGTGGCAAAGTGCCTTCTAAGGGTTACAGAAGCTGAAGAGAAGCCCCGTCCTGAAGTATTATTCATAGGGAAAGGGAATGCATCTTCAGTATTTTCTATCCTGTAGCTGGTGGGGGTAATTATAGCAACAGTAAGAAGGCTTGTCATTTAGCATTAGACATCTTTCTTTAGTAATAGTTGTCATGGACTACTTAGAACCCAGTGTTTTCAAAAATGCAAGACTTCGCTTTACCCTACCAGAGGCAGTAACTAGCACCAGTATAAAAGTTTCCAGTGTATGAGTAAGTAAACTGACCTAAAAAGACTCCTATAATGAAAAGGATTCATTATAATTTCCTGGCAGTTCAAATTATATCAATAATATGCATTTCTAGTTATACCTCAGATGTGCATAGTCTTTTTCCTTAAGAAGACCTTTCCATCCACAAAAGGTCTATTCATAGAGTTGGTAGGTTTCAAACTCGGTGGTGAGACCCACATCTGCAGCAGGTGGGACTGCGGTCCCTCTTCAAGCACAGTAGTGCATTTTCTTTAGCCGTGCAGAAGCTTTTTAATTTGATGAGGTCCCATTTGTTTATTCTTTCTTTTATGTCCCTTGCGCTAGGGGACATACCAGTGAAGATGTTGCTGCGTGGGATGTCTGAGATTTTCCTGCCGATGTTCTCCTCTAGGACTTTTATGGTGTCACGGTTTATATTTAAGCCTTTTATCCACCTTGAATTTATTTTTGTGTATGGTGCCAGTTGGTGATCGAGTTTCATTTTTTTGCATGTAGCTGTCCAGATCTCCCAACACCATTTGTTGAAGAGGCTGTTTTTACTCCATTTTATGCTTCTTTCCCCTTTGTCAAATATTAATTGACCATAGAGACTTGGGCTTATTTCTGGGCCCTCTGTTCTGTTCCATTGGTCTATGTGTCTGTTCTTATGCCAGTACCAGGCTGTTTTGATTACAGTGGCCTTGTAATATAGTTTGATATCAGGTATTGTGATCCCTCCTACTCTGTTCTTCTTTCTCAGAATTGCAGCATCTATTCAGGGTTGTTTATGGTTCTATATAAATTTCTGAAATGTTTGTTCTATATGCTAAGAAAATAAGCCAGGCAGTGAGGGACAAATACCTTATGATCTCACCTTTAACTGGAACATTATCAACAAAAGAAAAAAGCAAACAAAATATAACCAGAGTCGTTGAAATTAAGAACAATCTAACAATAGCCAGAGGGGAGGGGGGAGGGGACAGTGGGGAGAAGGGTTTTTAGGAACTACTATAAAGGACACATGGACAAAACAAGGGGGAGGGTGGAAGCAAGGGAGGGGAGTGGATTTGGTGGGAGTGGTGGGGAGAAAATGCAGACAACTATAATTGAACAACAATAAAGTAATTTATGAAACAAAAAAATTTAAATAAAAGAAAAGAACAGTAGTGCGGTGGCAGAGAGCAGCGTCAGAGGGGACACAAGGGGCTGCAACGTGCAGGACAGAACTGCCCACAGGACAGAACTGCCTCAGGGCCTGGCTCTGCCACGGCTAAATGTTGCTGGAGGCAAGCCGGGTTATTTAGCCCGACCTCCACTTCTTTGATATGTATTAATAATTATATTGGACGACCTCTGATCCTTCTGTGCCCATCCTGACTCTGATTCCCTCTGTACCCCTAATTAAAAAGTCACTTAACGTACATTCACCTCTGTTTTCTATCCCTCTGCCCCTCAACCTTCTGGCTGGTTACGGCAATCTGAGATGCTGGGTTGCAGACAAGGCCTGAGACGCGGTTGGTTACCTTTAGTTTTCACTCCGTGTTGAAATGATTCCCAAGCTTCTTTTTACATTGCAATCTTTAGTTCTTCACTAGAATTGAATCATCTTTTCTCACGACTGTGCCTGAGTTTTTTTTCAGGAAGGGTACTCAGATAGTAAATTTTCTGACACCTTGAGTATTTGAGAAATTCTATTGGCTTCATATACATGAACATCTATTTATCTATTTCTGGAATTCATGCGTCCTTTGTAACATGTATTTTTTTCTCAAAGTTATGAAAATTTGCCCCATTTTATTCTCACCTTTACCCTTCTTTCAACTAACTCATGCATTTTTTAAACTAACAATTTTTTCATTCCATATCCCTAAATTCCGTAAGAACAGAGTACTGTCTATTTTGTTCATAGCAGAATATGATGTACCTTTCACAGTACATGACATAGGGGACACTGGAAATAGTTTTGAATGGCTTGCTTCTCTTTCGTTCATTCTGGTTTCTTATTAACATTTACTGTGATTGCTCTCTAACTTCCATGTCCTATATCTTTTCTCTGTCTTTATCTTCATCTCTTATCCTTTTGCCCTACATTCCAGGCAGTCTCTCTCTACCTTCTATACCACTGATTCTGTTTTCTGCATTGTCAGTTCTGGTCTTTATTGCTTGCAAAGGTTTACATCCTGCTACTGAGTTTTCAGTTCCTTGAATTATTTCCTTTTTAATCTCAGTCTGATACATTTCATCTTCGATAGTTGTGTTTTTATTTCAACCGGATTTTTAAAAATAATCTTATCTTGTTGAATAGGCTTTTTTAAAACCAATATATTTTGAGAATACTGGACAAATATTTTCTAAAATTTTCCTGAAATAAATTATTTCCTCCGCAATTTCAGGTGAATTCTTAACTTTCTTTTTTTGTTCTTGTTCTTCCTTTAACAAGAAAAAAATATATTTAGACTTTGTGCCTTTCCAATATATAAGTTACTAGAATTTAAAGGAACTTTGAAAGAAAAGGAAAGAAAGAATTAGCCCCATGACTTGTTGGAGTAAATGTGATTGAAAAGTGGCAGAAAAGCCTTATCCTCTAAAATAGCACTCATTTAGCTAATGGATTCCAGAAATTAAACAGGGGAGTCAGCAGGATGCAAATGCCATCAGTGCTATAATTGCAGATAATGGGTTAAGTCAGTTCTTCCCTGCGAATTAACTCATCAAGGCGCTTCCTTGAACAGACCTGAAGAAGCACCTGGACACTTGGTTTCTGCAGGAATTGGAGTAGAGTCAGCATCAAGACAAGAGAAACAATATCAAATTGTTATGTTGTACACCTTAAACTTATACAATGTTGTGTATCTATTATATCTCAGTAAAACTGGAAATAATTTAATTTAAATTAAAAATAAGTAAGTTTTAAAAATAAATGAGCCTATAAAAAAAGGAAGCCGAGGACAAGAACGACAAACTTGGCTCACCTCACAATACGGTCCCTTGGATTGTCTCAGCAAAGTCAGTCTGGTTGTCTTAAAAGTTGAAAAGTGAAGATCCTACCATTTCTGAACTATATTAGCCATTCTAGAAACAGCTCTGAGAATGGAAGAAAGTGATACTTTATTTTTCTATGTGCATTAAAAATTAAAAGGGGGAAAAGGTAAGAAAAAATATTCTGGTTGTTCAAATTATTATTTGATAAATGCCTTAAATTTAATTATTTTAAGTATTTACTAGGTACCCAAGATAATATAAGACTACTACAGGTATTTACCAATAGCAGAAATTATGATTTTTAGCACAGCTATTACTTCATTACTGGTTTGCAGGACTTTGCTCTTACATCTTGTCCTGGAAGCAGATCTGATCTCTGTTTCCATAATGTCATAAGCCTGCATGTCATGGATATTCCTTCCATTCATTTTAATGAGAAGCTTACATGTGATCAAACTGACATCTGGCACTTTTATAAAATTAGTCAAATTTGCTTTTAATAATATTTGGGGAATAAAGTTGTGCACATGTATATTTAATATGTCTGTGTACATATCTAAAAATACCAAGTATATCCTTTTGAGAAAAATCTCAATACCACAAAACTAAGAACCCATCTAGAAGTCTTTGCTTACTTGCGTTATCATCATTAAACCTTTACTTTGGCTTGCTTTCTAAGTTGGGGAGGAAAAGATCATACTTTGTTGCTGAGTTGGAAAAAACATGACAGGAGCCCTTATGTCTTTCTATAGATTCTTTACAGATTAAAAGAAAAGTTTCAGCTTTCTCTGAGACAAGATAAAGAGAAAAACCAGGAGGTCCACCTCTCGCCCCTCACCTTACAGCCAGCCCAGTCCGAGGCAAAGACAGTCAACAGCATGGTCCAGCCTGAGCAGGCACCAAAGGTGCTGAGTGTGGTCGTGGACCCTCAAGGTCGACACGCTCCCGAGATCAAAGCTACCACCTCGGTCTGCCCTTCTCCTTTCAAAATGAAACCCATAGGACTTCAAGAGAGGTAAGAGCTTTTTCTGTATCCCCCACATGTTGACTCTTTTTAGAGTATTCATCAACTAAAAAGGATAGAACTAGAAATCATTGGATAGTAAGTAGAAATCTCTCACTCCCCAATGGACACCAGAAACAAAATAGTTTTTCTTGTCTCCCCAAGAATCTAGCTGTGTTACACAAAAGCTTTTAGTTACATCTGATTTTGTTAGACTGGTATAGACATAAGCTGAGCTCATCTTCAACAACAGAACAGCTTCTATCATCATTTACTGAGTGCTTGTTGAGGACCACCAACCTATCCTGTTTAATTGTCATCAGAACTCTGGTAGATAGAACTGGAAATGAACTTCAGGCATTTCCCACCAAAGCCACATGGTTTGGAGTGAGACAGAAGGAGTTGACACCACCAATTAACTTGCTGTAGTTTTCCCTCTGCTTCCTTTGAGCAAAACAAATATTATCTCAAGATTCATAACATTCTTTGTGTTGCCTTACCTGCCTTGGCAATATTCTTATACATTGTCATTTAAAACAAATCCAATGTATGAAGCTAGAGTATGCAAAATTCATAAATGAGGGGCTAATGTTTTGTTTCCCCAAAACTTTAAGGAAAGCTTTCACATGGCATTTTTTACAGTACGAAGGTTCATGATTATATTTAAAATATGATTTATATTATATTCAACATTGCACATCAGAGTAGTGGAGGAACTAAAAATTTTCAAGATACACTCACAGGTTCATTTTCTCCTTATTTTACTATATCTCCATTTTCTATTACCCTCTGTTTTGCTGAATTAGGTTTGTAGATCACACATATAATTTGATTATATCTTCTATCACATACCCACACATACCACATGCCTTTAGAAAACATAGTTTGTGGCTTTAAGGACAGCAGAAGACCAAGTTGGTCATTCAAATTTCTTTGAAAGTACAAGGGGGCACTCAAAAAACCCAGAATTATCTTCCAGAGGGCTGGCTCCTTGTAGTACAGACTTCTGCCACTAGGTGAGTGTTCTAGGAACCCATCTGTAGCAGTGTACCAGCTGGCGTTGTTGTGAGAGGCTGTGTTTGGCTTCAGTGAATTTTTTTTAAGACTGTTTCAACGTGTTTTCTCATTTCATGATGGGTGATTTATGAGCACACTTACCTATGCCACACTGAGTGTTCAGCAGTTTTGACCAAAAACTCCATGCTCCACCCTCCCTATTCACCAGATCTCGCCCAGAATGACTTTTTTACTTTCCCCAGATGAAAAATGTCCTCAGAGGGAAACATTTTGCCATTGTAGAAGAGGTGAAAGAAAAACAGCAGAAGCACTGAAAGGCATCAAAAATCAACGAGTTGAAAAACTATTTTGAGCAATGGCAAAAAATGTCTTGATAGGTATATTGCATCAAATGGGGAGTACTTTGAAGGTAACTAAAGTTTGAACATATAAGAACAAATACACAATTTTCTATAAATAAATTCCATGCTGGGGGTTCCCCCTCATATTGTCAAAGAACAATGAATGAGCTGAAAAGAAAGGCATTGGTTGTGGTGAGCTCCAACATCCTTAAAGGAAAATGGAAAGCAATCAAGTCATTCTGGGTACTTCTTCCCCCCAAATATTTGATGTTCTCCTGGTGGATCCAGGTACCAGTAAATTGCCATCTGAGCTGCAATATGGGAAGGCCAACAAGATGGACCTTTTTTCCAGAAGCTAACCAGGATGCAGGAGACCTGGTTTTGAGACCCAGCTCTGCCATTTCTGGATTGAGTGACTTCGTGAGCCCTTCACCTGTCTGCGCCCCACTTTCTTCTTCTGTAACATGAAGGGGTTAAACCTGACCTCTTCCACTCCTTCAGGTTCTCTGACTCTTGTCACCCAAATTAGTTTTATGCATTTATGTTTTGTTCCAAGAGAAACCTTAAAACAGGCATCTGAGCATCAGTGGTACCCCAAGGGCAAGGTGGCAGAAAAGACCTACTCAGGTGCAGGCAATAAAAAGGGGGTCACTTTCTATAGATGATTTAAATAGGTTAATAAACCTGACTAAAAGTCAGACTAATTTTTATTATCATCATGGACCACCAATTCTAAGCAAGGTCAGTGATTAAATCCTCCAGGGAGGACGTATTCCCAGCATGCTACCCTTTTTGGCCATGGCTGGGCATGTCTGAATTTCAAGAAGCATAAAGATAAATATCCATTTATTCATTTAAACAAAGGGGATGGTTGATAAATGAGAATAGCAGCATGGTGTCTTACTCATCTTTGTGGTCCATGTGAGGGACTTGAGAGAACAAGTGTGTAATCAGTAATCAAATAGATCTCCTGCCCTCGACCTACAAACTTTCCTACATCGCCACCCATCACCTCCCACCTGCTTCCCACCTCAAGCAGGAAGCAGCTCTTCTGTCCACAGAGGCTCCAGGTCATTCCCTGCCAATCGTCGTAACCAACTCCCTCGATTTTCCTCCTCTGTTTTCAACTGTGCCCTCTTTGCTAAAGCTTACCCCTCTGTGTAGAAACAAGTTTTCTTTCTTATCAAAGAAACTCCCCTGACCCAATTTCTCCTCTGGTTCTTGCTTTCCTTCCTTTTCTGGATGTGTCTTATATGAGCAGAATATATTTGCTGCCTTATTGACCTTCTTCAAACTTCCATCCTCGATATTTCTCCCACATATCTTTGCCAAGTTTGTCAGCAGACTAACCACAAAGTACGTTTTATTTTCACATCTAGCACTAACACCTACTTGTGTTTTGAACTCTCTCTTCCTTTGGCCTCCAAGACTGTTTTTTGCTACTTGGGTGGCTGCCTTCAGGCTCCCACACAGACTCCTTTCTTCCCTTAACTTCAGAGTTTCATCAAAGATGTAGATTGAGCTGAGGTACTTCTTTAGAAATCATTCAGATCAGAGGTAGTAAGAGAAGTGGCTGTGGATTATCCAGTGAGAAGAGAAGAGTTGGAAAGGTGAAGCATGGAGTGAGGAATAGGACAAGATTATGAGAGGGGAAATTCAAGCATCGCTTTCTCTTGGAAGCCATTCCAAGCTTCCTCCACCCGCTTCTCCTTCTTTCTCTAGTCTACCTTGCTGACGCTGACTCAGCTGTCTCTCCTCTGTTCTCTTCTTCTCTAGCCCCGTAATGCCATGTGCATACAGTATTTAAGACTTCCCAGGTGTAGGTAAAATTTTCATTTACTAATGCCTTACTCCCTAGACTCTAAGCTTCTTGAGGGCACATACATGATTTAATTATCTCTTTGTCTCTTACATATAGATCATAATTTCTGAAGAGCAAGAGCTCCTGGGAATAAATGCTTGAATGACTGAATGAATAATGAATAATTCCCAGGTCACCTTCCCACAGTAGTAGGGAAACACTTTGCTTATTCCATCATCCCTTCCTCATCTATCCTCACCCCATTTTTCTACCATAATTCCCTGCCATGATTATGTAGTGATGAGTTTTAAGAATGATAAAATATTAAAGGATGTACAATGTTCCATGGAGTCAGAAAACTTTTCTTGGAGTTTCAAGCCTTAAAACTTAATATGTGCTCTGTACCTTTAAAATAGATCTGTGTTTTACAGCCCTCCATCCTGATCCTGGGGTAAAATGTTAATCCTTGTTCATTACATGAAAATTTGGCTTCTTTAAAATCACCATGAAACCATAAAGGCTACATTATGAGTCACTTGTCTCAAAATCTTTGTGGTCATGCCATATAAATCTCTCATCCCTGATAGGGAGAGTCTATTACTCTAGCATTATTAATAATAAAATATAATTTTAAATTAAAAATAAATAAAAGAAAATATAGAATTAAAATACATATGCTTAACAAGTACAAAGTATATATCCTGAAAATTATGAAGACTAAAGAATCATAAGGTGAGACACAGCAGTTTCCTCGTTTACTTCCCCCCTATTTCCAGCTAGTCACCAAATCATATTGATGCTCGCTCCTTGGATTTCTCTCATTATTGATTCTCTCTTTTTGTAACCATTACCCTGGGAGCAAGATATTATTTCATATTTGAAGTGTTGTATCTTATGATTATAAAAGGATATCGGGATGAATGTGTTTTATATTTCACATACCTTATTTCATCTTATCTGCCTGATCTAATTCTCTTCTCTCCCTCAATTCATGCCTCACCCCCTCCTGGTTTACTCTGCCATAACAACACTTGCATTGTTACTTTGCTGTGTAAAAATTCTCTCAGCTCCCCCTTTGCCTGCAGGCTAAGGCACAGACCACCTCGCTGGGCCTCAGAAGCCCTCACTGTCTGGCCCTGATCATTCTCTCCAAAGCTGCTGGTCATTCTCCCTGCAAAATAGACCTCCCATTCCACCCTCCCTGTTCTCCCCATGCTGCTGCATACCTGGCCACAGGTGTGTCTCTGTTTACCTGGGCCCTCTTCATCCTCCTTCCAGCCATCTCTAGTCTCCAAATCTCAACCCGAAACTTACCTTCAGCCATCGCCACACTACTATCACTGCCCACCGTGATTTTTAACACCTCTGAATTCCCTTGTAGGCCACTCCTCCGGCAGCGATCGTAGTTAAAGACTAGTTCCAAAAGGGGCGGAAACTGTTTTTTGAGTGGTCTGACCTGTCCCTTTATCAGCTTGTGAGAATCTTAAGGACGGGATAGGCTCAAGATACCCCTGTGCCTTCCACTGTCCTGTAATCTTGGTGCATAGCAAACACTTGGGAAATATGACAGAATTAATTAATTAATTCATGTTCCTTTACATCTTGGGATCTCATATATTTCTAAAGAAACTTCTATAAGAACAAATAACCTAATGATAAAATATAGAGCTGAGTCTCTGTGCTAATATTATTCTGCTATTTAGTAAATAAGTGATTGAACAAGTTAATTAAATGCCTAGTTTTCCCAAGCTACAGATAAGTATGAAAATATCTGTTTTACCTTTGTTTAAAGCACCCCATAAAATTAATAATGAATATAAAATGGCATTGTGCCTTAGAGAAGAAAAAAGTAATCTGGTATTTTTAAAATTTTTTTTAATTTATTTATTTTTAGAGAGAGACAAAGAGAGGGAGAAAGAAAGGGAGAGAAACACTGATGTACGAGAGAAACATCAATTGGTTGCCTCTTATATGCACCACACTGGGGACCTGGCGCACAATTCAGGCATGTGCCCTTACCAGCGATTGAACTGGCCATTTCAGGTTGCAAGACAACACCCAACCCACTGAGCCACTCAGGACTAGTATTCTTTTTGTTTTTGTTCTCTGATCCCATTCCTAGGTCAGTTATATTTTTGAGTTCAGGAAAGCTGAAACTTTTTTTTATTGAATTGATATAGTTGAACCTGCCATTTGAAATCATAAATGTTTTTTAAATTGTCCAGTGACATAGTTTTTCTTATCCTGTTTATAAATTGGCCATCTAATGTTATTTACCAGCTCTCAGGAGCAAATTAAATCTATCCCATCTAAGGAATGAGTCATGGGGAGTCCATGAACTGGGGAGATAAGTCCCGATGCACTGTGTGTAACTCCGAGCCCGTTGGTTCTCCTGTAATGAGGAGCATAGCATGTGCCTTGCACAGCTCTTGTGACTGTTAAGCTAGATGGCCAATGCCAAGTGCTCAGCACAGCATGAGGCCATAGTTAGTTCCTCTTCCCTCTTTTTTGTTCCACCTTGTACTCTCAAGGAACAAGCCAGGTTCCAAATGCCAGTGGGCAGAGATCACATTCAGACCCTAGAATGATACATTTTCTGCAGTGAGAAGGCAGAGACCTTCTAAGCATGAGTGTCTGCAAATTTCCCCTCCAGGTTACTATGTGGTTAATAGGCAATTCTGTGGAAAGGAAATCAGCAGGCAAACAGGTAGAGTCACACCATTTTCCTGATTTTTCTCATTTGATTTTCTATTAGAAGGAAAAGGTGAACAAGGACAGTTAGATGAGTGTCCAGAGAGGAAGGGCGGGCCTGTAATGTGGCACTGTCACTCAGGATTTCCTCACTGGTCAGTTAGCGGGCGGAGGAATGTGGCATTGATGGAGGCCTTGTCTTTCTATCACAGTGAGGCCTTCCCAGGCCCCAGGGAATTCTGATACCTAAGACATAGACAGACATTCTCTAACTTTTCTTAAGCTGTACTATAGAATGGTTTATTTTGGTATCCATAAATTCCATACAAACAATGATATAGCACCCAGGTATGTGATTTTAAAGGTTTTCTTAGGGGCTGAGCCTGGGAGATTTCCGTCAAAGCCAGAGAGGTGTCTGCCGTGGTGGAAGCAATGAAATCTCAGTTGCCAAGAAAATGCTGAGAATTCAACACCTAAACTCAAAGCCTTTGTTTACTATAACTTCCTCCAGGCAAGGTGGGATGCCCTACCCCCCACCCCCTCCTCCCCCGAGCAGAGAAACATCTCAGTGCTCAAAAATTTGAACTTAGAGGATACTTATTTGTTCCTCAACTGATCTCCCTTTGGGAGATTAAGAAAATGAAAGAATAGAGTAGATACAACTGAATATCCAGTACAAAGTATACAAAAATACTCTGGAAATTAAAATCTGTATTCATGAAACAGACCCATCAATGAAAATGGATCCAGTTCCCTCCTTTTCTGTCAAGTGAAACTGACACCCGGAATCTTCTCTCTTAGGCCTTAGGGGGAGGGTCCCTAAGAGCACAGCCTGAGAGGAGGATGCTTGTCCAAGTGACTGATTGAGAGGACACCCTCAGGAAGAGCCCAAAGGAAAGTAGGGGAAGGAGAACAGAGGAGAAGCCAAGTACCAAGGTGGTTTCAGCTGACCTCTGGCCACAGGCTGATCACACAGGGAGAGCTGGAGCGTGAGGGGAACCTCCTGAACAGCTGTTCCACCTTGGGGCAAACAGACTGGACCTCTGTGCCCCCACGTCAGTCAGCCACTGATTTCAGGCCATCCTGGGGATGGGGGAGACTTAACTTCCTAGGCATCTCTGTACAGGCCATTCGCATCAAGGGGTTGGGGTTGGGGGGCGTGATTCTCCAGAGATGGCAGCTGTGTGCCATTCACAGGCAATTCTCCCAGCAGTGGGGCAGGGGAGGATGCGGTCACCAGATCTGGGTGGAGCACCAACCACATTATTACACTTGCCAAAGGTTACAGCGCTAGTTACAGCAGAGCTAGGTTTAAACTTAAGGATCTTCCTCAGTTACAGCTTACATAATATTATTATGTATTAGTTTCAGGCATACAGCATAGCGGTTAGACCATCACATATTTTACAAAGTGGTTCCCCCTGATATTTCAAGTATCCTCCTGGCCCCATATGTAGTTGTGACAGTGTTATTGACTCTATTCTCTATGCTGTACTTTATATCTCTGTGACTGTTCTGCAACTACCAATTTGAACTTCTTAATCTCTTCACCTTTCCCCCGATCCTTTCTGGCTGTTATACACATACCACATAGCCTTCTGCAAATAAACACCATTTGTTCTCGTGGCACCTCTGACCAGGCACCACTGAGCAGACTGTCAACCGTGACTCATTTCCGAGGCCTGCCAGCCTGGGGATCATATAGATAGCGAACAGCCATTTAGAAGTCAATCCGAGCTTAACTCCAATTAGCATCAATAAAAACAGCAGCTCGGTGAGATTGTTCGCCCTTTACACGTGTCCTCTCGTTTAATCCTCACAAAGGACTTATTATTCCTCCTCACAGTGAGGAAACTGCTGCTCAGAGAGTTTAAGTTACTGCCCCAGTAACCTGATAATCAGCTACTGGGGGGTGTAAGAGTGACAAGCAGCATTTGAACCCAGGCAGCCTGGCTCCAGAGGCTGCACTATTAACAAGGACAACGTGGGGGGTGAGGGAAGCACAGATAGCCTATATTCTGTGGAAAATAAGTAGATGACAAATCAATGTGTTTAGTAAGTAGATGTATTTCAGTGCCACACTCTTAGCAAATCTTGTGATTGGCTTTCAGGATATTTTTCAGATTCTAAATCAAGTCAAATTTAGTTTTGTGCAATAGATTCAGCATGGGGGTTGCCGGAGGGAAAGGGGGTGAGAGAGGTGGAAGTGGGCAAAGGCGGGACAAGTGAGAGCAGAGAGAGGCTTTGGATGGTGAGTGAACGATGCAGTGTGCAGATAAGGTTTCATGGAGTTGTATACTTGAGACCTCTATGGTTTTGTTCACCAATGTCGCCTCTGTGAATTCAATTAAAAAAAAAACTGTTCTCGTGGAATTTGGCTTGGGGACCCTAGATTGTTCACACCGTGTGGGTGATAACTGAGCTCATTACACTACGTGCATGGGGGACAGTGGGCGTGGGAGGGCACATGCTCATGCACCTCCACCAACTGCTGCCCCTGCAGCGGGAAGAGAAACAAATAATAGCTAACGTGCTGACCCCTGGCTGGGGTGGCTCAGTGGATTGAGCACTGGCCTGTGAACCCAAAGTGGTTTGATTCCCAGTCAGGGCACACGTCTGGATTATGGGTCAGGTCTCCACTTGGGGGCGTGCGAGAGGCAACCAATCAATGTTTCTCTTCCTCTCTTTGTCCCTCCCCTCCCCTCTAAAAATAAATAAATTTTTTAAAAAGCATACATATTGATCACTAGCCTACCACACACTAATCACTGTGCTAACATATTATCTCATACACTCTTCACAACACCCCTTGAGGCAGTGCCCTTCCCACAGGTGAGCTAACAGAGACTTGCAGAGATTAAATAGCATGCTCGGTATCACAAAGGAATAAAGACAGAGTTGGAGATTCAAGTCGGGGCAGTCTGGCTACAAAGCCTGCACCTAACCACTGTGTTCTACTACCTCCTCGATGATGCAGATGATAAAACTTCTACGCTCCTCTCATTTTTGTGACTGTATCCTTATAAAATACTTTCACTGGGATGTCCAGAGTTGGGGAGGCATTGGAAACACGCACAAGTCCTTACCCTTGGTGATCACGAAGCTGTTTCTCTCTTTCTTGGTAGGACGGACACAATTGCCTTTTCCCATAGGCGGGTTGGAGTTTGAAGGGTTAGAAAAAACTTTAAAGGTTCTTTATTAAAAACAATGATGCTGAGATTAAGAAAATGAAGGCGAAGATTTTGAAATCTGCTTCATAATTAATGACAAGGCAGGAAACAAAAGGTAATAGTGGTAAAGGAAAGAAATGACAGTGGATATAACCCTAGGAATGCAGAACAAACACCAAAATATATTTTTAAGGAATTGAGAGTAGTAGAATCTTCCTTAAAAAGGTATAGTTGGCCATCACTTATTGGCAAGCGCTGACCTAGCTTCTCTCCAAGTAGGCTGAAATGCTTGAGCCTTTGCAGCTGATTGAGTCCCGAGAGTGTAGACCTGGAAGTAGCTGTAAGAGTAATCACTGTAGTGGCTCCTTTCCTCCCCCACTTTCCTCTTTCTCCACTCATGGCCCCAACAGAACAGTAGGAGTGAGTCCCATTGGGTCCTGCTATATCTCCCACCAGACCACCCATCACACAGGCTGCCTCATCCTGAGATTCAGGCAGAAAGGGCTTCTCAGCAGGCCCATCCTTCAACATTTATTAACTTGAACCTGAGCCTGGACACTGGCTACCAGCTTTACTAGGTGATCTCCATTTCCACTCACACAATGTGGGACAAAACCCAATTAATTACCTTCTTGGATTTTTATAGCCTTCCTGTAGGGCGTGACCTATTTTTAGAAACGATCATGCTTGCTTCCCCTACCTGCACTATGTTGGCATTTCCATCAAGTTCTCCTTGTCCTGACCCTGAAGAAGAGGTTGTTGTGATATAATGTTAGAGGGCCATGTTTGCCGAACACTCTACCCATGATCAAATTAGAGTTTCACCATGAAGAGCACGAAATGCTATGTTTTCTAAATTGACATTGCAAGTCTTAGCTAGGGGACCACGTTCCAGGTCTTGATGTACAGGTTGACAGAATTAGGCGAAATGGCCTTTTTTGTTGAGGCATTTTAATCAGGGCAGACACGAACAATTCCCAGAGTATGCTTTGCTTTTTTTGAGAGAGAGAACAGCACTGAACCTCAGTTCCTGTGTCAGGAGACTTTACGCTGCAGGCAGAGACTGTTACCTTTGTAGTTATTTGAAATGCATCATGAAATGACAGCTCAGGGTCCCACAATGATTTCATGGGCTCCTTGAACATGGTTCTCCTATGATGTGAGGCATCACTCTGTTCTTGTCATATTTTCCCAGCTATTTCGGCAATACGTGACCTCTCTAGGGAAACAGTGGAAAATCACAGATCACCCATGGCAGGTGACTTTAACAAAACTCTTATTTTCAATAGATGGGTTTGTTTGTTTGTTTTACCTGTAAATCTATTATCAATGTTAATGTGTCATTTCCATTTTGTGATGCGTCACGATTATCTGGGTGTGATCTGCACAAGGTGGGGAGGGCTGTGTTCTCAGATACGAATCCAGATTGTAGTGTGTGGAAACAGTGTCCTCTAGTGGACACCTGCGCATCGAAGCAGTTACTAGCTAGTCTCATATAGGGAAAAGGGAAAAGGGAAAAGAAGGAAGCAGGATCTTGGTTTTGTAAAAGAAAAAAATCCATAATGACTTCTTTAAGGCAGGTGAGGTATAATCCTTCTTGGCAGATACTTTAGGAAAAGGTCTCAGGGTGGTCATGAAAGAGCTCTAACTAAAGAAATAACAAATAGGTGTGAACACCTTCAAATATAATGTGCTTTAACAATGCTTAGCATCCAAGCATTTTCATTTCTTATTTCACCCACAGTAATTTTAAAGACAGTTGTCAAATACAATTATTATTGACTAATAGGTCTTATAATATATAAATCCTTTTATTTAGGAGCAATATTTTTTTCAAAACCAGAGATTTAAATACAAGCTTGAACAATTCTCCCCTGTCCAGGCCCACTTGTCCTGCCTGACTCTACTGCCTGCTTTTTCCTTTCGACCCTTATTTCCTGACATGGTGGAATTTATTTCCACAATGCCTGGCACATGCCACATGTTCCATTAATATTTGTTAAATCTCAATAAGAAAAAAGGAACAAGTCCTTCAAATTAGGTTAATTTTATGAGGAGAAATACTTAAAAGGAAAAAAACCAGGTCTCCATCACCTCCGCACCGCCCTACAGATGGAAGGCTCCGTGTTGACAGGTTGCCTGGCCTCCTCTGCCAGCAGCAGGGCGTCTCCTATTTGCTCCGTTGCATTCCCCGCAGCCCTGCACCACTGGCACCAAGGGGAGCTCGTCACAGCCCTCATTCCCCGGAGCTGAGAGTGATCTCCTGAATGATTAGTTTCACTCCTGTTATGTTTCATTTGCTGCTGAATTTTGCCTCCAAAGTTAGTATTTGGTTACTAAATTCCTCTTCAGAATAGTCTTCTCCTGATAAAATCCCTAAGGAGTCTAAGAGACAAACTGCAATTTTAAACCCACTCTAATCAATAATGTGAGTAAAAATGATTAACTGGTAAAAGACCTATGAGAGTGAATACATTAAAAGTGTGACAAAAACCTATTGTAGCCTGAAGGCATGAATACACCTTAACCGTGGCTTCTTAGCCATGAGTCTCTGACGGACACTCCACACTGTTGTTTTTTCCATTCAGCTCTCTTTCTCTTTGCTCAAGGCAGCATCTCCAAATCTGTACTGCCCTCCTTAAATTTCCTTTCCCCACCCTATCCACAGAAAAAACCAAAGAGCTCACCCTGGCCTGTGCGGCTCAGCTGGTTGGAGTGTCCACCCAAAAACCAAAATGTCACAAGTTTGGTCCAGGTTAGGGCACACATGAGAGGCAACCGATCAATGTTTCTCTTCCTCAGTCGCTTCCTCCCTTCCCCACACTCTAAAATCAAAGGGCAAATCCTCAAGTGAGGATTAAAAAAAAAAAAAGACCTTTAGGAATCAACTACCCTTCACTACCTCTCCTTCTCTCCCTGATCCCATAAATACTGTCTTTCACCAATCTCTTTCTCTCGTTCTCCCTCTCTCTCTCTCTTTCTCTCATACCCACACATAGAATCACCTAAGAGCTCTTTCATTTTTGTTCTCTTACTTCCTAGTCCCACACATATAATGGGGGTTCTTTGAACATTAGCTAGATAATGCAAAGTAAGCCTTACCGATCAGTGTTAGCCTCTAATCTATTTCAACTTGGGAATTTCCATTCAATTCTAGAAAACCGAAGACTGGGGAAACTTCTCACTTGCCATTCCATTCTTGGAGACTGAGTTTCCCCAACCACTGTGTGTGACCAATGAGTTACTTTGGGTCTATGGCCTGTCTGCTGTTGTTCAATCTATCGATCTTGTAAAATTAAAGAGATTCTATCCTGAACCTGTTTTTACAGAACAAATATGCATCAAGACAAACCATGCAGCTGAACAACTCCATATGTGTAAAACAATGGTTTAGAAATCAAGACAGAGGTCTCAGGTAATGAGATTGCAAATTTCTCCGTGACAGACAAGGTTTCTTTGGCTTTGAACATCCTGTGGAGCCTTCTGTGGGGCGACTCTCCTTATCCTTGTCTTCACTCTCCTACTGCACTTTTTCAAAGTTTAACTTTTTAAAACTATCATGACAGTTTTGCACAGGAAAGATTCTTGCATCCAACTTCTCAGTCTAGATTCTTACAATCTTGGCCGGGGCAATAATGGCCTGATTTGCCATTCCTGTTTTATAAAAGGAATTTACTTCCCTTTTTAAACCAGCCTTTAAAGTATATCTCAGCTTTAAAGATGTTTTATTTTCCACTCCATCCACATAATTCATGAAGTGTTTAATGTACTTGGGACAGAAATGAATAGAAAAAGCAAATTAATAGACACAATTCTTATTCTGGCCAAAAGCTGTATAAAGGAAAGGCTGAGGTATTGGACAGTTCAGAGTAAAGTGAATGCATTTCCTTTAGTACTAGGTACAGGGTGTGCAAGGAGATCTCGTGTATTTTGTTATTTGGGCAGATTGAGTCCAAGAGCTTGGTGGGTAGAGATTTGGGAAGCGTGTGCACCCAGAGATTGTTAGAGTGATTAGCAACCCTATGAAAAATACAGTCCTTGAAAGCAGTGAAGGACATGCTCAGCAAATGGAAGGGGTGACCCAAGGATGTCTAATTTCTAATTTAAGTATTCCTACCATACATGACCTGTAGGGGGTGCATGGAAACAGCAATTTGCCCTAAAAGTGAAACTCTAGGCCTCTCTACAACAGAAATACCAAGTGACACCCTTCCCTCATTGCCACTTGGTGGTGGTGGTGGTCGTGGTGGGCATGGTGAGGTCTCAGAGTAGGCGCTGCTATATTAGAACTAGGAGTTCCTTGAAAAAGCAAAAAATACAGCACTTTACAGTTCAGAAGAACCTTACAGCAGGGGTTCCGCAGCCTGGTTTCACATTACATTGCTCTAGGGAAGCTTTCTAACATTTCTAGGTACTCTGTTAGATAGACACTTTCTAGGTAGATTTTTTTTTCTTTCTAGATAGAATTGCTAGACAGAAAGATGTTCTAGAGTCAAACCCAAAAATTTAGTCTCAATAGCTCTGGGCAGAGTTGAGGAGATGGCTATAGCTGTAGATCTGCACATATGATAGCTGTATATAAATATATACACATTCATGTATTTTAAAACACATACAGTGAAATGCACATATTTACATACATGTATCTAAATGCCTATGTATGATCAAATATCCTTAAATTACTATATACTTATATCTCTACATTTAAATGACTCCTGCTAACGGAGCACAGTCTCGATGGCCTTGGTCCCAGTTGCGGGGAGGACCCTGGAACTCCGCGGCAGAGCCTCAGGTGCAAGTAGTGGTCACTGCCCTGGGGCAAGCAGAGCTGTGAAACCGAAACAAGCCATCGACTGCAAGGCTGGACACTTTTCCAGTCATTGTCCAAAGCCAGTTTCACTTTTGGCCTCACCCTACCCCAATGGCTCTGACCTTCTCACGAAACATGGGGTTCCTGGAACCGGGTATATTACTGAAATTATTAGGATCACAAGGTACAGGTGTTGGAATATTCCCTCTTTAGTGTTTTACTAATGCAGAAATTGAGACAAAGTTAACTGACTCATTTACAAAGAACTGCAAACCTGTGGGAACCACCTCTTGGGACTGGGTTATTTAGCCCTAAAATCATAGCTAGATTTGTGGCTAGCTGTAAATTATCCCACATTTTGATCTAATTTGGTGGCTTTTAACTACACCCCACAGACCCTTGGGGGAGAGACAAGCTAGTGGCGCCGTGTCCTTCTCAGGATTCTCAATGACCCCAGCCCTGCAGACACTTGTTCTATGTACTGGCCTTGCAGGAGATTTCCCTTTTCTCTCTTAACCAAGAGCCCCAGTTTTGAAAAGAGTTTGAAGGCCATCAATGTGAGTGTTTCCTCAGATAGGCTGTTTGGGATAAACCTGTCCAGATGAAATCGGAGACCCGAGGGGGAATGCAGGGCACGGTACGTTGTAGTTCCCGTGTCTTTCTCACGCTGAGGCAGTTTTGTGCGGGTCCTGTCCATTGCCCTGTTTAGAAGCATTTTTTATGAGACTCTTTTAGTCCGATTCCTCTGCGTTGGTGCAGTGAAGTGGCCAGAACGTACGCCCCCACCCCCATCGTGGCCCTCCGTGTCTCTGACACCGCTTTAGTGTGTGCCAGCGCTGTTTATAAAGCACATAAATCCAAAAATAATTCCTAGAGAAGGCGTCGCTCACTCTCAGATATACTTTTCATTGGCCACTTAGAAAAGTCCTGGTCCCGGTACAAGGGTGATAACTTCTCTTAGAAACTTGTTTATGCATTTTTTATGTTATAATTCTTTACAGATTACCTCTGATATATTATGTATCATGGATGCCTAGGAGTTAATTATTCTAGTCTTTTATCCTTATAACCCATTTTAAAAGTTTTGTTTTACCTTACTGTTATAACTCAAGTCTTTCCATTTTAAAAGTAATACAGTTTTTTAATGTTGCCAGAGAAAGCATTAGTTCAGCAAAACCTCTGGCTAGAAGGACCTTTGAATGACTACGCGTCTGAGTGTTTTAACTCCCTGAGAGAGCCAAAATCAAGACTAGGACCCAGAATGCACTTTCATTCCGTTAGGATCCTTCCTGACAACACGGGTCCTTTCAAGTTTATGAAACCATTTCAAGATTTCATCTTACACGCTCCTGCACTCAGAGAGTCATATATAATCAAATATACATCAATTAAATTGTGACATCTTAAATACTTGATAGGAATTTTAACATACATATTCTTTCCACCAAAAGCTCATTCTACCCTCCTCCATTTTCTCTTCCACCTTTTCCCTCTGTGTTTCAAAATCTTGAAAAGAATAGAAAGAGGGTAATGGAAATAAATAGGAAGGAACCCTGTTTTTGTAATGCAGAGTATCCCACAATGGTAATAACAGTTAGCATTTGTCAAACACTACATGTATTTCAGGCACTGTTCCAAATATTTTACATGTGTAACTCAAAACATGCCAAACAACCCCACTATTATGATCCCAGTTTTACAGAAGAGTACAGCCATGGCCCCAACAGGTCACGTCACATGTGCAAGGTCGCCAGGCTGGCTATGGGAGCCCGGGAAGAATGCAGGTGGTCTGGCTCCAGACCCCAAGCTGTCAACTACTGGATATACATTTCTGGGGCCTTAAATGTCTACCCAAATTTGAAGCTGATTTTTGTCCTTAAAATGTACTGTTTGCAGTAGGCACACGATACCTATCTGTTGCATTGGACTGGATTTTTGATGAAATTTTCTTGAATTAAGTTGACTAAATATATTAAGCAAAAAGATTAAGCAGACTTTTAAAAAGAAGAAGCGTCATTTCTTACTGGCTTTTAGTTTGGGTCTCCTGAACAATCTCCTACAAAGTTATGTAGAAAAATCACCTGTCATCATGACCATGTATGATGTGAGTCTACATAAAAAACAAGATACTTGACTCTGATTTTCCTAGAAAGGCTTAGAAAGGCACTAGAAATCCCTCTGTCAGCAAAAAGAGACCAATATACTGAGTTTGCCTTCACCCAGGGTGATGCTGGAGCCCTTGAAGGGTGAATCCATGTATTCCAGAACTTAATAAATTGTCTAGAAATAAAGTCATCCTTTCCTCATCTGTCTCATAGAGTTACATATTTAACCATTTAACATTCAAAGTTTCAGAACAGTTGTTAAGTGAAACAATAAATAGATTAGGGGGTGCTTTGTTGATATTCTAAAAAATAATCCCCTTATTCTGAATACTTTCCATTATCTTCCCCCATTTTCTCTGTTCTGCTAAAACCGTTTGCACTGCAAGGACATTGTCAGTGTATATAACCTCACCCAAGGACTATGGGTACATTTTTTCCCAGTATTCAGCCCCTAAATCAGTACCTGGAGGATTTGAATTTTTTCCACATTCTATGTCTTTTGATGACAGAAACACAAGAACATAATACATTGGGAAGAAAGGCCTTAGATTTCCTGACTAAAATATAGCTGCTTTTCCTAGATTTGGTGGATAATTTTACTCCATTGTGCTTTATTTATTCTTAGTAGAGCTTGCAGGGATTGTTTTCAGGATAATTGTTCAAAACTGAGCTATGGGCCAACCCAAGGGCATTCTCCTGGGAACACTTTGACTAAAATATACAAAAGATCTCTCCTCTCACCAAAAGTATTTCTTAAACATAAAGATAAATAAGAAAAGTTTTGACATTGGATAAAAATAACAACAAAATAAACCCATAACTCAATGCCTTATGTGATCTTAGTACAGAGTTAGATGGCAAATAAATCGTGCCTTGCTGCCCTGTCTCTTCACACTTTACCAGGGTAATGTGGAAGAAGCCTTCTGTGCCCTGGGCGGGCGTGCCCTCGATGCCCTTCGTTTCTCAGGAAGATGGCACGGGCCACAAGACAGTATGGAACATGGTTAGCACCAGGCCTCAAGATTTTCCAGCCCTTATTAATTTTTTAAAACTTTAATGAACTATACAAATAATAATACATTCTTTTTTCCAGACAAAGAGATTTATTTAATAACTTAGCTTCATTGCTTATAAGAAATTACTCCAAACAAAAATTAGGTACCTCCTAATTTAATATAAACCCATTTTACCTTGTTCTATGCCATCCAAGTTTGAAACAACTGGCCCCACTCACTGTGTGAAATCCCTCCGCAGATTTAAGACTAGCGTGCAACGACTTTTGGTCTATTCTTCATCAGGGTGTACAGTTCCAGCTTTTTCTGCTTCTCAGTGTCAGCCTTGACTGTAAGTCCTTTAACCATCCTCTGGATCATCTCTAAAGCTGTTCCCTGGTCTTTTGTGAGTCAGTGTTGCTTTAATAAGCCGTCCAACTGCTAACGAACAGGATTTGTGTTTAGTTGTCATAGCATTTTACGTCTCTTGTGCTGCATTTCTTTTTTCTTTCTTTCTTTTTTTTTTTTACTTATTGTTCTTCAGTTATATTTGTCCTGCCATTTTCCCCATTGGTCTCCCCTGCCCTGTCCCCCCTGACTCCCATAGTCAATCCCCCGCATTGTCCATCTCATGAGTCCTCTATTCGTATTCCTTGGCTTGACCCTTCCCCTTCTTTTCCCCGTTATCCCCCTTCCCCACCCTCTGGTTATTCTCAGTTTGTTCTTCATTTAAGTGTCTCTGGTTCTATTTGGCTCACTTGTTTGTTTGGTTGATTAGGTTCCACTTACATGTGAGATCATACAGTATTTGTCTTTCACTGCCTGGCTTATTTCACTTAGCATAATGCTCTCCAGTTCCATCCATTCTGTTGGGAAGGGTAGGAGCTCCTTCTTTCCTTTGGCTGCGTAGTATTCCATTGTGTAAATGCACCATAGTTTTTTTATCCACTCATTTACTGATGGGCACTAGGCTGTTTCCAACACTTGGCTATTGTATATCATGCTGCTATGAACATTGGGGTACATAGGTTCTTTTGAATTGGTGTTTCAGGATCTTAGGGTATAATCCCAGCAGTGGGATTGCTGGGTCAAAAGGCAGTTAGTTGCATTTTTAGCTTTTTAAGGAAATTCTATATTGCTTTCCACAGTGGCTGCACCTGTCTGCATTCCCACCAACAATGCACAAGGGTTCCCTTTTCTCCACAACCTCACCAGTACTTGTTGTTTGTTGATTTATTAATGATGGGCATTCTGAATAATAATAAATTCTTACTGCAGAAATTTTGAAAGCATATTTAAACCAAAGCAAAAATACAGAAATCATTTCATAGTCACTTCCAGCATCAGTGATAACTACCATTAACCATTTGTGTGTGTCCCCTTAGACTACACACACTCACCCACACACACTCACATACTGTACCCAGAGCAATGGCTGATGACAGTGGCGACGGTGGTAGCAATAGCAGGGACAGGCACCAACAGTGGTTCCAACAGCAGCAGTAGCAGGAGGAGCTACCAGTGGTAAGTCAGACACAGCAATAACGAGAGAATTCACAATCACATAGACACGACTGTAGAAAAAGCTGCAGCCGTGGCAGCTAAACTGAAAGTGTCTTCACAGCAACAAAAGCAGCATTCGCTGTAATAGTAGTAATATGCCAGCTATATAGCATTTATTATGTGCCAAGGACTATTCTAAGTGTTTTACATGTAAAATCTCCATTAATCCTCAATGAAGCAAGTGTGCTAATTGTATCCCCATTTTAGAGATGAGAAAACTGATGGACATTCAGGTTAAGTAACCTTCCCAAGATCATGCAGTTGTAAAGGGCAGACCTTGAATTTGAACCCCAGTCTGGCTTCATAATCTACTCTTAACCACCTCACCGGTAATAACAGCAGAAGTAACATGAATTCCAAAATACAGTATGAGGAATTTTTTGCAATTGATATATACTTATATAATAAATGAGTAAATTTTGAGAGTGATTTTGAAATTAGAAAAGAATAAGAAATAACCTTTTAAAAATCTCATAAATAAAAATGTCATTTACAATTTTCAACTTTCTTCCAAAGATAGTATATTTTGCAAGTGTTTTTGCTCCCCTATTTCATTGTTTTTCTACCGTTCCTATTCCTTTGTGTGCTTGTCTAGCTCATTAGGGTCTCTGTGAATTCTTAAAAAGTAAATGGGAAATTAACCACCCTGCATAATTTGTCATAATCCTCAGTTTACAGGTGCACATCCACACATTTCTATGGTTCGTAAGGGTTTCTGACTGAATGAAGCGGTAAGAAATAGCATTGCAGGATGCACACCGAAAGCAGAGCTGTGCTGCAGCAAACACACACCCCTGCGCTGAGAGCACTGCTTAACACTGGTGGCAACGCAGCGAAGGGGGTGAAACAAAAACTTAAAAAATAAACGATAACAGAAAGGTAAATGTTGCTGATGCTTTGGTTCTATTTTGGTTCTGTTTTGTCTTCTGTAATTCCATGTTTGGAAAGTTTAGGTTACAATTCATAGGTGTAATATTTAATCTGCCTGCATAGTTGGGACTGTCCCTCATACAAAAGCTTCCCTCTGCCTCTAGAAAGCAATGATTCTAGATGGTGTAAAAACTGAAACAAAAAATCACTCCAATGTCTTATTAAATGTTTATCTTTTGAATGATGAAAAACATGAAATCTGGGGCAAAAATATATGACCCTTAATGTAAGTTTGAATTCTTATGTCCTTTGTAATGATTTTAGAGTGCCGGAAATGGCAAAATTAGAAGTAAATACACTTTAAATTTAAAATAACTTAAAACGGATGAAGAATGCCTTTAAAAGTTATCTCAGGACTTTTCTGCTAGGCTTTCAAGCTGAAGTTTTGGTGATATGACTTGATTTCATTTCCAAGTCTCTTATCTGTAGTTTATTCTTGTTACTGCAGTTGCTACTGGTTTTCAACTTGTACACAGGAAACCGGTGCCAATCAATTTTGTTCCCAAGGTGACAGGAAGCCCTGGTTGGTCAGATGCTGATTGTGCTTGCTGCTCATGCTCCACCCATCTTATTTTCTTCCCTTTTGGCTGAACTTAAGACAAATTAATCAGCAGTCGACATCTGGCAGACAGTTTGGGTGTCTTCTCAGTGATTTGTTGACCTGCACAGTTAAAAAGTAAAAATGCAGTGAAACTGTAGACACTACAAAGAATGCTGCCCTGAGTCCTTTGTGAGGACTTGCAGGGGAGGCCCACCTTTTGACTTTTACATTGAAAATGTGAATTTTCTCAAGTAATGAAACGTCTGTCCCTGAAATATTTCACCCTTTTTAGGATGGTGAGTGGTTTACCTCACCGGATTGTAAATTCCAGATATGAAACATGTAACAGGGGCCTAGGAAGCACTCGGAGAAGTTAATCTTTTTAACAGGTCTCTGCTGTTTGTGATTAATCTTTAGCCACCTGCACATTTTCTTCATGGTAAGTCTTATTATTCCACATAAATGTGTCCCTTATCACTGCACACTCTGAAAGTGAGCGTTGGTACCCAGAACACGACAAATAAAATCACTCATAATTAAAAGCTAAGCATCAGAGTGAGCCAGATGACCTTCTTACCCCTTGAAGCCAAGCTTCTTGGGAGCCTCACCTTTCATGGTTTATGACTTCTATAAAAAGAAAAATTACAAACTGTCTACTAGCCTTGTGAACTGTTTTCTGAAATCATTAGTTTTAAAGGCAGTGGGACTAACACGTATGTCTGATTTTATCAGGTCTAGTGACTGATAGCAGACATCATGAGAAATATACAACAAATGTTTTTGTTTTTATTTTTGTTTTTTTGTATAAGAAGACGAAGGAAGGTAACAATGCAGGAAGGTGAGATTAAGATAAACCTAAAAAGGGCAGGTATGTTGGACCGGATAGGCCTTTCCTGTTTCTAAAATGTCTCGTGTTCTTACACAGGAAAAGCATTCTTATTCACCAAGGCATTTGCAAGTACTAGGCACAAGACCTGAAAGCACCCTGGGTTTGGTGGTAAGAAAGCAGGAAAGAAGTGGGTGGAGAGGAAGTGTCCATGGCAGGTCCATAACTAGGGCAAATTTCCCAAAGGGTAGAGGAGTGTTTAGCCATTTATTCATCCATGTCGCCTTTATTTTGAGAAGAGAGCAAACTGCTAGTTTGTCCTTTCTCAATATTGTCCACACCAAAATTTGGACACATTTGAAACTGGGCAGTCTCAGGCCACAGCCACCACACACTCGGTGAGCACCCTCCTTGAGTTTGCTGCCCTTGCTGACCCTGTCAGTTCCCAGGTCACCCAACCACCTGCCCGCAGATTCCTTTCCTGGATGTGTTAGCAAGGGAAATTGGGACCCACTTGTTTTATTTGGTCACTAACGTAACCCTCCATGGAGAACCTAGGTCTATGAAATTAACATGACATGCTAGAAAAAAGTTGGTAGTGTTTTGAATCCAAACCATTATGCAGAGCCATAATCCTGGCTTTACCAACAGCCAAGCAGGGGAAAAGCCCATGATGCTAAGTATTTTTAAGCAGTCATGCAGACTGGGCATTTCCCAAGGCTCTATAAGAAGTCTGGAAGTAGCCCTGGCTAGTGTCGCTCAGTGGATTGAGTGCTGACCTGTGAACTGAAGGGTCACTGGTTTGAGTTCCAGTCAGGACACATGCTTATGTTGCAGGCCAGGTCCCCAGTTGGGGGCATGCCAGAAGCAACTAACTGCTGTTTCTCTCATACATTAATGTTTCTCTCCCTCTCCTTCTCCCTCCCTTCCCCCCTCTGAATATAAAAAAATAAAATCTTTTTTTAAAAAAATAAATGAAGTCTGGTAGTAAACCCAAGTAGACTACTTTCGCAAACCTAAGATGCCTTTGAAAGGCACTTAATATTCTCCTCTCTTCCCCTTCATTTCAGTTCCCCTTTTGGTTTGCATGACAATCTATGCTGTGGTCCCCAGGGCACGTGGCTGCCAGTTGTTATTGCAGTAGCAGTAGTTGCCCCACTTGAGGTGCTAGCCAGGACAGGTAGATGAGAGTCTGCTCCAGGACAGCAGTTTGACCACCTGCCATGTTTACTGAATGACTGTAATCAAACATGTTCCTTTGGTTCTTTAGCATCGTTTCCAACCTAGGAAGCTGAGAGCTTTGGGATGTGTGGCGGAGTGTACGTAAGAGCTTCTGTGGGGCATGTAGGCATAGAGATAACAATGGGAGATTGTCTACAATGCATTTCTTTCAGAAGAATGTGGCAAGTGTGTTTTTCTGGATGATCTTGTTGTACAACATGTGCATTTTAAATAACTAAAGCTCTCCTGGCATGCTTAGAATAGGAAGTGTTGCTGTTGTGTCTCCATAGATGCAAACCTTATCCAATGACAAACCAAATCTGAGCTTCAATCTGAACCGGGACAGGAAAACATATTGGGGCAATGATAAAGGGGAAGGAAGATTATTTATTGGGCATATTTAAATATTGGATAATATCCCAAGGTCTACTGTCACTGCCATGAAGAAAAATGTCCCAGAATAACCATTCCTCTACACGGAGAGGAAGAAACTAGAAAAGCATCGACATGTCTCTGTGAATACCTACCTTGTGTTGAACAGCTGCTATGCTCCTTCTCATAAACACGTCATGGAGTCAGGTTTTTAAATCTCAACTTTAATCATGAGAAAACTGAGGTACAGACAATTAAGTTAATGTCACAGAGCCAGTAGAGTGCAGAGATGAGCTCAGGTCTGTGTGCCACCAAATCTCATACTCTTTCCTTATTTCCTGCCTCTCCTGATGCCCAAGGCACCGCATAATTCTTCCGATTAGGCTTTTCTATATTCATAGTCCAACTGCATTCAATTTTGTTAGTGGAGAAATAGAAGTATTTTAAAATAATTTGTTCAACCTAACCCTTGAAAACCCATCCCACTTGAAGAAGAGCCGGTGGCGCCGCCTTCCACCTCTAGATGGCACCGGTGCGCCACTAACAGGAGAAGAAAATTCAGGGTCAACAGAAGGTTGGGCTTTGCTTTTTTGTTCTAAGGACTTCTAGGTCCTCAAATATCCTGCTGGAGGTATTTGTTGGCATTTTAAAATTTAAAGCCAAATCAAATAAATAGGGAAAAATCCAGGTAAGGATCCTAAAAACGACAAACTGAGGGGGTTGCGGGAGCCTCCCCTCATCAGCAGTGGAAGGCATGCCCGGCGGGCACTGTTACTTGTTGCAGACAGCAAATGCATTCAGCCCAGGTTCCCATATAGGGTGTCAAGGTTGTTTGGAAAGTACTCATTTGATGTCAGTCAGAAGGGCTTTTTATTTCGTCTTTGTTAGCAATGATAAAGAGTTATGTTACCTAGAAGCAATCAAATTTGGGTGCTTAAGCCTTTGCAATTTTCTTTCTTAAAAAAAAGATTTGTTTTCCTAAGAAAATAATAATACAATTTAGTCAGGGAGTTTTATAAGATTCATTAGGATTTGCAATAGAAAGAGCTTTCTGTGCTCACGCACAATTTCGCTACAGAAATGATCAGCAGGAAAAGATGGGGGTGGGGAGCCTGGCAAAGCTTGCACTCGTGAACACTGAGTTCCCGTAATGGTAAAGGCCTTATCGAGGGCAGCCCAGGAGTGAATTGGCAGTACATTAGAAAGCATGATTATAAGAGGGAAAGCTGAAATGGCCCTCATGTCAGCTGTTTTCCTCCACAGGATACTGGGTGATTCCTGTCCTAACCAGATACTGATTACTTAAAGCTTAGCGCAAGAGTTCTTGTCAAAAACGATTTCCGTAGTATATTTTGACTTGCTGAGGTCTGAAGGACTTTTGGAATTTGTTCGGTGTGGACCTGAACTCCAAGAACCAGTCAGAGTGATCGGTTGATGAACTATATGTTTGAACAGAATGTCTTAAGCACTCCTTATCTCATTCACGGTTCTCTGAATGCTTTCCTCTGACGTGGAGAATTATTGATGGGCACTGTGTGCACTGGTAATTCAGACAAATGAAAGTAAAAAAAATTCAAAGGACTTATCTTCAAGTTGTTTTATGCAATATTTTAAACATATGCTTCAATCTGCAAACCTATCTATTCTTATATTTCTCCATTACAATTGCATTTATTTTGTTTTATAAATATTTTACCTCATTTATAATATAGAGGAGCTCAAAATATTTAAGTTGTTGAAGACTATTTTTATAGTGAATAAATAGTCTTCACATGAATTACCAAGAATTAATGTCACACGCAACTTTTCAAAATAATCTACCAAATATTCTACCCAAAATGGAAAGACATAAAAAAGGTGAATGTTTGTATATAAAGCAATGCCCTTAAAAAACATGTCTGAGAAGCATGACTGCAGTGCTAAGGCTTAAGTACTTTGTTGTTTCAAACACCCTGCAGTCTAGAAGTAATTCCAAATACTGCAAATAATATGACATTCAAATCAAAGTAACAGATATTCTAAAACTCATTTTATCCCGAATCAGATAACTTGAGAGGTCTTTTAAGTACTATGGTTGTGTGGGATTTTTTTTAAGATGTTATTTTTCATTTCCTAGCATGAATCCCTATTCATACCAGAAATCAATAAGCATTATTATAGGAAAATCAAGTTTTATACTATCAGGTTATCAGGTTTTATGTTATAGTTATCCTGTTCTGCATTGTAATTGTTTGGTACACAGTCAAAGCAAATACTAATTTTTCTCCTTTGGAATCTATGAAAAACATAATAAACAAAAGAGACAATTCAATTTTTACCAGTCTTGAAAATCTCTGGGTACTTAACTCTTATTTTCCTTCCCACATCTACAAATCTCTGCCACACATAGAAGAGATGCACAGATGCATAGAGAGAACTGAAATTAGGTCAATTGTGGTCCACAGCCATGGTTGCCAGGCTCTCTGTATATAAGAGACTGTTCTGCCTTTAATGATCTTGTCCTGCGTTCTGTACTGACATTGGCAAGACACCCTAAATGACCTGTGTTTAGCTTTACTTTTAATTAAGTGATAAATCATCAACAGTTAGAGCTTTTTTTCAAATCTAACTGGCATCCTGTGTTTTTATTTGTTAAATCTGGTGACTCTTGTGCTTGGAATCCCTTGTGAAGTAGGTAGACTCATCGTATATTTCTTAAGTCCACTCATGATTAGAAGTAATTGTTTTTAGAATTAAGTGTCACTAGTGTAGCTTAGGACCATTTAACATGCTCAGTTGACAGAACTAGTTGGTATCTAAAGGCGTTCTTGTCTTACGTCCTTCCTTTATCTGAAAAGAGAAATACATATTTTTTTCCTTGTTTATTATTACATTATTCACAGAAACAAGTCCTGGAGATCTAATAAAAATGGCATTATTCAATGTCTCAGAGATGCAGGGTTGCTTAGATAAATATTGGGATTTCTATGTTCAGGTCTGTGGTGAAAAGAAATAATGAGTTAATTTCTAAAGCAACACCTGAAAGAGAACAGTTCATCAGAGAAACAAGGAATATTCTTGTAGCTGTTGTTCAAAAGTGTGTTTTTACATATTCTTCCCTGCCATGTGCCTTGGAGAAGTGCCACTGAATATATTAAGTTCAGAACATTTTAATTTTATCTTTACAGTTATAGACGTCATTTGGATGGCAAATCCCTGTCGTGAAAACTTAATGATTATCAGTTGCATATCTAGAAGGCAGACTGAAGCCGGTTCTGTAATAAACAAAAAGTGTTATTTTAAACAATCTTGCATGACTAGTGATTAGAGCTGACAGGGTAGCTGTGCTTCTGCGGTGAGTCAGGTGCTTACCACCATGTACATTCAAGTGGTTGAAAGAAACCACTACATGCATTTGTGAGTCTAGATCATCAAGGCACTGGTCTCCAGGTGGGCGTGCGCAGCACACAGCATGTGCAGAATGGTCCGTGGGGGTGTAGAAAGAAAATATTGGAAAAACCATATTTATTTTTATCTTGCCCTTTCCTGTATTAAATCTTGTAAGTGTTTTATAATTTGCATAATATGTAAATATGGCAGTACATGTGGAAAATTTATAAATAAGTACATTTCAATAGAGTGCACATTTTTTTACTCATAAGGGTAAATGAGAAAAAAATTGAAAATCACTAATAAGTCTACCTGGAATAGAAGATAAATTAGAGGGAAGATATAGTTGAATCAATCCAGGGGTTTTCTAGCATGTATGTATATAGTGACAGAAGAGGACTTGGCTTTTGGTGGTGGGCACACAATGCAATAGAGAGGTGATGTATCATAGAACTGTACGCTTGAAACCTATATAAGTCTGTTAACCATTGCCACCCCAATAACTTTAATTAAAAAAGAAAAAACGCCTTATTCTAATAATGTTAGCCTGTTATAAAGGCTTAGATGCTGATAGAAGGAGAAATCAAAGAGGTAAAGTGGTTGCTTTTTGTAATATCTAAAATAACAAAGCCATCACCTTTGCCATACTTGATATTTAAGAGATTTAGCCATACTTGACATAAATACTTGACCTATTATATTAATATTTAAATTGGATCACATATGATCCCGTTTATGTTAAAAGCCATATACCTGTCTGTGTTTGTGAATGCACAGACAGCGTCCAGCAGTAACAGCCAAAACAGGGGTGAGCCCTGAGCAGTAGAGGGTTTTCATTCACCTCCTCCTGTGTTACTTGAATGATTTACATGAGTATGTATTGATTTTACAATAAATTAAAATAATGTTTTAAAAATTAAAACAAATAAGATATTGCTTTATTTGAATTAATAGATATTTAGAGCATAGATATATCCTGTCAGCGTAAAATGAAGTGGAACTATATGTACAGTGATCACATTATTTATGATGATGTCGGCAAATGTCACCATGTTTGCTTCAGAATAACAAGCAGTACACAACTGCGCATCCATCTGTGCTCTGGGGACACCACTCTACAATAAAGACCCCTCGTGTGATTCTTGATGTTGCATGGACTTCTTTTATCATGTATATTTCATTCACACATATAGAGAATTACATTATGAACAGCTATGCTTCTTAGCCATTTGTTAATTAACCATCCAGCTTAATTAACAAAATGTTATAAATACAATAGAAACCCATTGCTTTTGACTAATGTAATTTCCCTCCATTCCCCTAAAAAAAAAACCACTATTCTAAATTTGGTGTTTATCATCTCCATAATTTTATACATATACTTGATACGTGTGTATCAACAGTTACAGTAGGATCTTCATAAATTCTGCCCAGTGGTGCCTCGTGGCATGCATACTTCTGTCTTGCTAGATTAAAGACCTATGTGCAAGAATTGAAACTGTGAAACTCTTAAAAAAGCATACATGTAAGTCTTCATCACTGTGAATCAGGCAATAATTTTTCAGTTGCAACACCAAAAACACAACCACCAAAAAAAAAGTAGGTAACTTGGACTTCACTAAAATAAAAATGCTTGTGCTTCCAAGGAGACTATTAGGTAGGGCTCTCCAAGGAAACCTAGTTGTAGGATGTGTACACACACACAAAGAGATTTAGTGTAAGGAACTGCCTGACGTGACTACGGAAGCTGGCTAGTCCCAAGATCTGCAGGGTGAGTGGGCAACCAGGAGACCTGGGAGAGTTGGTGGTACAGCTCTAGTCTGAAGGCCAACAGGCTCGAAACCCAGGGAAAGCCAGTGTTAAAAAGTGATGTCCCGGTTAGAATGCTGTCAGGCAGGAGGAATTCTCTCTTATTTGGGAGTAGGTCTACCTTTTTGTTCTATTCAGGCCTTCAGCTGATTGGATGAGGCTCACCCATATTATGGAAGGAAATCTGCTTTACTCAGTCTACTGATTAAATTAGCCCCAAACACTCAGAATGTTTGACCAAATATCTTGGGACTCCATGGCCTAGTCAAGTTGACACATGAAATTAACCATCACAGATACTATCAAGGAAGTGAAAAGATAATCCACAATGTTGGGGAAAATATTTGCAAATCACATATCTGATAAGGGTCTGGTACATAATATATAACTAACTTTACAACTCAAACTTAAAAAAAAACAGATGACCTAATTTAAAAATGGGCAAAGGATTTGAATAAACATTTCTCTGTAGAAGATATGCAAATGGTGAGTAAGCATATATGGAGATGCTCAACATCATTAATCATTAAGGAAATGCAATTGAAACCACAACTACTTGTCATCTCACTCCGCCTAGGATGACTTTAATGAAAACCATGGACAATAATAAGTACTGGCAAGAATATAGAGAGAGATTGGAACTCTCCTGTATTGCTGGTGGGCATGCAAAATGGTACAGCCATTTTGGAAAAACATTTAGCAGTTTCTCATGAAGTTAAACCTAGAGTTACTATATGACTAAGTGATGCCACTCGTAGGGGCACACTCAAGGGAAATAAAAACATGTCCACAGAAAACCTGTGCACAAATGTTTAGAGCGGGATTATTCATAATACCCAAATGTAGAAGCACTCCAAATGTCCAATGGATAAGTTAGTAAATAAATGTAATATATCCTTACAATAGAGTATACTGTGCCATAAAAAGGAAGTATTGATAGATATCACAATATGGATAAACCTTGAAAATATTATGCTGTCAAAGAAGTCAGATGCAGAAGGCCACATGTTGTATGATTTCATTTATACAAAATGTCCAAAATAGGCAAATTCATAGACACAGAAAGTAGATTAGTAGAGGGAGGAATGAGGAGTAGGTAGTGGGTAGGGAGTTTCTTTTCAAGGGGAGAGTGAGTTAGAAAATTGATTGCTGTGATGATTATGCAACTCTGGGACTATAGTAAGACCACTGAACTGTGCTATTTTAAAAGGTGAATTTTATGGTATGAAGATTATATCTCAATAAAAAAGAGAAAAGTATATGTATAAAACTTTCATTTTAAAGCAATATGTTGGCTATTTCTAGAAAATTAGTTGGACATTGCTTTTGGCATCTCTTTCATTTTATTTGATTTGCTTGAAACATGCAAATTTAGAACATTTTTATTTATAGAAAAGCAAATGGATATGTTTCCTACAGTAAGTATAAAGTCTCCTCTACATGACAAATTTCAGTTCACTCTTAAAAATGTGGATGGCATTTTGCATTCCAGAAATATTTATTTTTTAACAGTCCATCTGCTCCTTGAACATAATATAGATAACAAAACCTAGTACCCAAAGTAAGAACTCTTTCTTTTGTCTGGTATGAATAATATCTGCACTTGGGTGAGTGGCTATTCAATTTGCATGGCTATCTTGCAATTATTTCATCTGACAGTGGGTAAGTGGAGACCCAGACATGAAAATGAATTACTGTGAATGGCATCAAATCAACACATTCCAGTTACTTGAGGGGAAAAGCTTATTTTAACTATTGGCAACAATATTCAATAATTTATATTTAAACATCTATCTTTGCCCTGCATCACTGATAACATGATTGTGTATTTACATTGGCAAAAATGTGATTGCAGTGATAAAATCAAGTGCCACTCTCTTCATTTATCGCTAGCAGAACTCTTCCAGGTAATGGAGGCCTTCCTTCCACCTGAGAAGCAATGGTACTTTAAATACAATCCATGGCCAGAGTAACCCAGCAAAGTCACTGACTCCTCACTGGCCAAAGGAAGCAACTCCCTCCTCTGAAATTCCAAGGTGAAAGGCCAATGACTTTTGAGGGCGACAATCATCCTGGCTTATTCCTAAAGCATTCCAACTGATCAAGGTTCACGACAGCATTGCTGGGTGGTACACTTTCCAACGAACACTGAACAAACATAGGGATGTATACTTACACAAATTGCTGTTCTTAGATAAACATTGGGGGAAACTCTGGAGACAGTAGATTTTCACAATTTTGACTGAGAGTTCATTTTAGGTAAAGGTAGACTTTGATATGCCTTGATTAATCACTTAAGATACCTGCTTCTTACATCAAATGACTGAGAAGCTTTTCTGAAGAGTTCAGATGGATATTGAATTTAATTACTTTTACAAATATATAATTTTTTTCATAAAGGTGAAAATTCTTCTTTTGCAAATTTAATTTTATAAATGTTCATCTCCAATGATTAAAAGCAAGTTCAAAGATTTGGTATAAAGAAATGTGCTCTTTAAATTAATAATCTCTACCTCTATAACTTCTTAGGCATAACTATTTCATAACAGGCTACAAAATATTCAAATAATCTATATAGTTTTCTTTCCTCATAATCTATAAAGTCCTCAACTGCAGAGGTTGTGTTTTTTTAACCAACAACACCTCTGCCAGGGCCTAACATGGTTTCTAGAAAATAGTAGGGACTCGATAAATGTTTGTTATGGAACTAAGTTCATCATAGCTTTGTGGTTAAGAATAAAATCTCAGGATTCAAACTACCTGTATTCACATACCTTAATGTATGTCTCTTGATAAGTAATTTAATATCTTTTGCTTCCCCACATATAAAATGGGAAAATTATAATACCTCCGTCAAAAATTGTTGTAAGAATTAAATGAAATAATACAAGTAAACGAGTCTTTGTAAGCTTAGGTTAATTAACATTAGCCACCATCATCAACAACATTATTAGCACTTATTACATACACTAATTATACTACATTACATTACTGCAATAGTATTAGCCACGTAGCTACCTTGAAATTCTGGGCACTTATTCTGGGGCCAGCTGGTTATTGCTCCAGGAGTTAAATAAAAAACTAAGCCAGGATTCCTGCTTGACTCTAGTTAGAGGGAGGGTAGATTCAGTGAAAATCAGTACATTCTCTTTTCTTGTAACCTCCCCCACTCTTTACCCAGAGTAGACAGAAATCAGGAAATTTGCTCTCCAACTGCAAACATATAACAAGCTGAGGTTCTAAACAAGCTCTGGGGCAGAGAAGATGCCCTTATTAGATTTCTGGGTTGTGTGTCTGTGTGTGTGTCTGTGTGTGTCTCTGTGTGTGTGTGTGTGTGTGAAGAGATATTAATTAGTTTAATATCTATCTGAAAGACAGTACAAAATACACATTGAAGATAAAAGCAATGCAGGGCATCACAACAACCCATACATGTATTAAGAAAATTTGTTACCCCGGTTACATTTACTAGGAAATTTGCTGTCCATTGCTTCATACAGATATGTGGAATCTTAGGCTTGTGTGTCAACATGGTTCTGTATTTTCATTCATGAAGCCCACAAAGGGAATTTACTCTTACTAACATACATTGTTCTTCTTCCATTTTTATTTATTTTTTTATCCTCACCCAAGGACAAGCTTTGTTGATTTTTTTAGAGAGAGGGAAAGGGACAGGGGAGAGAAATATTGATGTGAGAGAGAGACATCAATCAGTTGCCTCTCACATGCACCCTGGCAGGGACCAAATCTGCAACCTAACCATGTGCCCTGACCAGGAATCCAACCCGCGACCCTTCAGTTTGCAGGATGACATTCCAACCAACTGAGCCACACCAGCCAGGGCTATTGTTATTCCTTTATATTATCTCATTCTCTAAAATGTCTATCGTATTATGCAAACACATATGCTACATGTTGACTACAAAATTTTCCATAGATCTCACAGCAGCTAAAAATAATGAGAGCTGCCACTGTCCATGGGTCTTTATGTTAGTTCCAGTGAAGCTTTATAGCCCCTGCCATTTAAAAGGATCTCTCTGGGAAATGTTTTCAGTGCTTCTGGCCTATTCCTTTTCCTTCTTTCTTTTCTTCTTTTCTTTTCCTTTCTTTCTTTTACTCATTTGTTTTTTCTTTCTATCAACAGAACTTTTAATAGGTAGACATTTTTATTATTAAAATGATACAATGATAAAATTATAACAAAGATGGATTGTAAGGTCTTGACAATTCTTTTACCACTCTCTAATTGCAGAATATTTTCATTATTCCAAAAAGAAATCTCGTACCCATTAGCATTTACTTCCCAGTTCCCTAATCCTCAACCTCTGGCAGTTCTACAAATCTTCTATCTCTGTAGGTTTTCCTATTCTGGACATATTATCTAAAAAGAATCATAAAATATGTGACCTTTTGTGTCTGGTTTCTTTTACTTAATATGATGTTTTCAAGATTTATTCGTGTTCTAGCATGAATGTTATATCTGTACATCATTCATTTTTGTGGCTGAACAATATTACATTGTATGGATATATCACATTTTATATAAGAATTCACCAGCTGATGGACATTTGGAGTGTTTTCACTTTTGGCTATTATGAACAATGTTGCTATAAACATTCAGCGAGTTTTTGTGTGGACAGGTGTTTGCATTTGTCTTAGATATATACCAAAAAGTGGAATTGCTGGTCATATGGTAACTACAGGTTTAAATTTTTAGAGGAATGACCACCATTTCTCCAAAGTGGCTGTACCACTTTGCTTTCCCACCAGCAATGTCTGTGGGTTCCATTTTCTGCACATCCTCCCCAACACTTGTCATTTGTCTTTTTTATTCTAGTCATTCTAATGAGAGGTCTTGATACCATGATGCTTAATGATATTGAATGTCTTCAATATCCCAGTAAAATTTTATTAAATTTATTGGGATAACATTGGTTAATAAAATCATAGAGGTTTTAAGTGCACAATTCTATAATACATCATCTGTACATTGTATTGTGTGCCCACTACCCTAAGTCAAGTGTCTTTTCGTTATCATGTATTTGACCCCCTTTACCCTCTTCTACTTCCTCCCAACCCCTTCTCTTCTGATAACCACCATATTGTTGCATTTGTCAACAAGTATTTTTCTCTTCTTTGTTCATTTTTTGCATTCAATTTTATATCCCACATATATGTGAAATCATATGGTTCTTGACTTTTTCCCTCTGATTTATTTCACTTATGGTATGTAGTCTAAAGATCCATCTGTCTTGTAGCAAAAGGCAGTATTTTATTTCTTCTTATGGCTGAGTAACATTCTATTATATGCATGTCCCACACGTTCTGTATCCTGTCATCTACTGAAGGACACTTCAGTTGTCAAACATCTTTCCTTATTTATGCCCAGATCTCAATTAGACCCCACCGATCTATACGTCCATTCTCATGCCAGTGCCACACTGCTCTGGTTAGTTTGACTTTGTAGTAAATTTGTGAATCCACCACCTTTGTTCTTTTTCAAGATGCTTTTGGTCATTCTGGGTATATATTTTCAGGTGAATTCTAAAATCAAATTATCAATTTCTGCAAAAACAAGCCAGTGGGGATTCTGACAGGGATTGTATTGACTCTGCAGATCAATTTCAGGTGTATTGTCATCTTAACAATATTAAGCCTTCCAATATATAAACATGGTGATTTTTTCCATTTATTTAGATCCTCCTTAATTTTTTCAACAATGTTTTGTAGTTTACATTATACAACTCCTACACTTTTTCAAAGTTTATTCCCAAATATTGTATTCTCTTTGATAATATTGTAAATGGCATTGCTTTCTTAATTTCACTTTCAGAATATTCATTTTGAATAAGTAGAAATACAAGTGATTTCTTAAATTGATTTTATATCATGCAACCTTGTGGAACTCGAATACTACTTTTAATTTTTTGTGGATTCCTTGGGGTTCCCTAAACATGAAATCCTGACATCTGCAAAGAGAGATTTCTCTGCAGACTGCAGAATTCAGTTTTAAAAACTTGGGCTGTACAAGCAGATGTTGTAAAAAAAACTGAAGAAGCTGAGAAGTTGTATGTTTTTTGATGATTCACATTTTAGCTGAGTTCTATGGATTATTGTAATCATGTGTCATTTCTAGTCTTGAAAGTAAATAAATATATTTAAGTTAGTTATAATATTCAATGCGAAAATAAATTTTTGGTAATTGATTGATAAGAGACAGGACATTATTATTGTATTTTGTTACTTAGCAAACAGTTTGGACACTTTGCCTCCTTGCACAACCAAAAGAAGGACAATAACAAATTTAAAAACAAAATATAACCAGAACTGCCAGAAAATCAAACTGTATGGAAGTCTGACAACCAAGGAGTTAAGAAACATTCATCCAGACCAGTAGGAGGGCCAGAGGCAGGCAGCCAGGGAGGAGAGGACATGCAGCAAGGCAACAGTTGGAGGACCTAGCAGACAAGATCGTGGCTGGCAGACCAGGCACTCCCACATTTGTATGCAAAATAGACCATGCTACCCAGGGTTCCAGCACAGGAAAAGAAGCCTCAAAACCTCTAGCTATGAAATCCAGTGGGGGCTGTGGCAGCGGGAGAAACTCGCAGCCTCACAGAAGAGTTTGTTGGAAAGACCCATGGGGTCCTAGAATGCACACAAACCCACCCACCCAGAAATCAGCACCAGAAGAGCCCAATTTGTGTGTGGGTAGTGGGAAAAGTGACTGAAAGCAGGATGAGAGCCCAGCAAGCTGCACTGTTCCCTTTTAGACCCCTCCCCCACATACAGCACCACAATGCAGCTTAGTGGGTTACCCCGCCCTGGCAAATACATAAGGTTCTGTCCCTGACAACATAACAGCTGTGCAAAGGCAAAGAAATATGGTCCAAATGAAAGAACAGATCAAAACTCCAAAGATAGAACTAAGTGACAAAAGATAGTCAACCTATAAGATGCAGAGTTCAAAACACTGGTAATCAGGATGCTCACAGAAATGGATGATTATGGTCGCAAAACAGAGGAAAAAGAAAAGGCTATACAAAGCGAAATAAAGAAAAATACACAGGGAACCAATAGTGAAGGGAAAGAAACTAGGACTCAAATCAACAGCTTGAACCCAGAAGGAAGAAATATACATTCAAGCAGAACAGAATGAGAAACAAGAATTCAAAAAAATGAGGAGAGGCTTAGGAACCTCTGGAACAATTTTAAACATTCCGACATCTGAATCATGGGGGTGCCAGAAGGAAAAGAGGAACAGCAAGAAGTTGAAAAATTACTTGAAAAAATAATGAAGGAGAACTCCCCAATCTGACAAGTGAAATAGACTTCCAGGAAGTCCAGGAAGCTTGGAGAGTCCTCAAGAAATTGAAACCAAGGAAGCACACACCAAGGCACATCATAATTACATTACCCAAGATTAAAGAGAAGGAGAGAACCACTGGCTGTAGCTCAGTGAATTGAGCACAGGTCTATGAACCAAAAGGTCACTGGTTCAATTGCTAGTCAGGGCACATGCCTGGGTTGCTGTCCAGGTCCCCAGTAGGGGACATGCAAAAGGCAACCACACATTGATGTTTCTCTCTCTTCTTCCCTTCCCCTCTCTCTAAAATAAATAAATAAATAAAAAGAGAAAATCTTAAAAGCAACAAGAGAAAAGGGCAGAATTACCTACAAAGGAGTTCCCATAAGACTACCAGCTGATTTTTCAAAAGAAACCTTGCAGGCTAGAAGGGGCTGGAAAGAAGTATTCCAAGTCATGAAAGGCAAGGACCTACATGCTACTCTACCCAGCAAAGCTCTCATTTAGAATGGAAGGGCAGATAAAGTGCTTCCCAGATAAGGTCAAGTTAAAGGAGTTCATCATCACCAAGCCCTTATTATATGAAATGTTAAAGGGACTTATCTAAGAAATAGAAGATCAAAACTATGAACAGTAAAATGACAACAAACTCACAACTATCAACAACTGGACCTAAAAACCAAAACAAACTAAGCAAAAAACTAGAACAGGAATAGAATCACAGAAATGGAGATCACATGAAGGGTTACTGGTGGGAAGGGGAAGGAAGGAGAATGGGGGAAAAGGTACCAGGAATATTAAACATAAATGGTAGATACAAAATAGACAGGGGGAGGTTAAGAATAGTATAGGAAATGGAGAAGCCAAAGAACTAATATGTATGACCCATGGACATGAACTAAGGGGGGTGGAATGCTGGTGGGAGGGGAGGTGCAGGGCAGAGGGGAATAAAGGGAGAAAAAAATGGGACAACTATAATAACATAATTAGTAAAATATACTTTAAAAAAGAAAATAGTTCGTATGTGTGTCTGTTAGCTAAAATTCAAAGAAAGATTCCTCATTTCAGAAAGAATGGTTCATTCATTGAGATTTATTAATATTTCTTCATCATCTTTTTCTTAACTAATTATATGAACTTGAAAAAAACTAAACTTTGGAACTAAAATTAGACCTATCATCATTTTGTTCTTTTGTTAAAACAGAAATAGCCTCCTCATCATCACCATGAGTGACATTCAAACCACCAAATGCCAAATTTAAAACAAAGAGTAAAAATCAATCATACTTGCTTACTACTTTTTTTTCTTTTGTAGAACAAAATTACCAGGGCTCTTTAGGATGTTAATGCTCAGACTTCACTGATATTTAGATAAGACTGCAAGGACTGTAACATTTTCTGAACCTGGCTAAAACTTGACTTCTCCATTCTAAATCTTCAAACTCCTGGCTAGTAGGATCCTGCACTTCCCCGACTTTCAGAAGGATTAGAAAAGCCATCAGAGCACAGTAATTACGTGTAGCATTGCCCTACCAATTCATTTGCAACCATTCATTTATGCAGAAAGGAAGAGTTGCTTTCCTTGTGCTTAAGAACTGGGTACAAAGGGAGGATTAAGTCAAAGTCTTTGCCCTCAAGGAGTTCACACCTTAGGGTAACTCATCTCTAGTGAATACAATATATTGGAGACATACTTAAAAAGTTGCTAAGAGCCCTGGCTGGTGTGGCTCAGTGGATTGAGTGTCGACTTTTGAACCAAAGGATCACCAGTTCAATTGCCAGTCAGGGCACATGACTGGGTTGCGGGCCAGGTCCCCAGGAGGGGGCATGTGGGAGGCAACCACACACTGATGTTCCCCCCCTTCTTCCCTTCCCCTCTCTCTAAAAATAAGTAAATAAAATATTTTTTAAAAAATCAAGTAATAAAAGTATATATGGAATAAAAATCTAAATTTTGTCTCATATATACATATATATAGATTTGAAGGACATACATACAATTATTAGCAGTTATTTTAAGTGTTGATATTGTGATATTTTTCTTTCTTTTTGTTATCTCCATTATAGTTTTTCTATAATGAACATGTATTATTTTTGAATCTGAAAAAAGTCATTAATTTTCAGGATACAAGATAAAAATTTTAAGAGTTCAAGGTATGGAAAATTGTCCCAACTTAGATGACTACTGACTGCATATGCAACACTGTTATTGGTAGAAAGCGAGTTTGGGTGGTTCTTCTCCCAAGGAGAAGAATTTTCTGAGACCCGAAAGGAGGATGGGGCTCTGTGGTGAACTTTACTGACGATGAAAATTAAGGGGGTTCCCCTCCCAACTCCTCGGTGTGCCATCTTTGTCTGTCCCAGTGTGGGAAAAGCCCCATCCTGTCTTCAGTGGGGCCTGGATAAAGGCCTCTGACCAGAGTTTCTGCTCCGTGTTAAAGTCCAGTGCAGTCCAGCATCCGGCTAGTTCAGCGTGTGTTTCAGGCTGCCTCCGTGCAGCCATGGCCGCAGGGTTGCTAGGGCCACATGGCCGTGGAGAACAGAGGTGTAAATGCGCAGTGAGAGTGCAGATCATGATCAAGAGAGAGAGAGAGAGAGAGAGCGCGCGAGAGAGAGCGCTTCTTGGTTCCACTAGGATTATGTGTCTGGAGCTTAGAAAAGACCAGAAGGCCAATAAACTTCCCAAGATTTCACAGGCTTTGGATGGGTTTACACTCCCTAGTTAGATTGACAGGCCTCTGTGTTGCAGCATCTCCCCCTGCACCCCGCAATGACCCAGTACCAGAGTGAGAAGGGAGGTGTGATAATCCCCTTGGCAGAGCCCAAACCGGTGGTGCCCTGGGGTGTGAAAAGCTGTAGCTTCCTGTGGAAGCAAACATGCTTATGCTTCCCAGTTTATGAAACTTAATGTCTAGTTCCTTTTGCGCCCCTTTCCTTTATTAATATTTGGCTAAATACTGACAGTAATGACACTGCTACTGACTTTTTTTTTTAGTTTTTAAAGTTAATTTATTGGTTAGTTATTTCAATGTTTATTAGAAAATATTCTTGTGTGTATTGTACATTCTTATCTTTTTTTTAATTTTTTATTTTAGTTTATTCATTACAGTTTCTTTCCTTTATTCCCATTCCAGCCCACCCACCCATTCTTCCCCTACTCCCTCCCCTTTCCAACCCCCCTAGTTTTGTCCATGTGTCCTCTATATTTGTTCCTGTAAACCCTTCCCTTCTCCCCTGGAATTCCCTCCCCTCTCCTCTCTGGTCCCTGACTACCTGTCCTCTATTTCAGTGTCTTTTGCTACTGACTCTTCACTAACAAACTTTCCCACCTTGCCTTCTTCAAGTGTTTATCAGTGCATATGCCATGCGGTTCCCACACATCAGCCAAGTGTGCGTAGAGTGAAGTAAGAATGGCCACAGGATCATTATTAATCATTTTAATCATTCAAATATGTGTATTATATGCCAGACAGTAGGCTGGAAATGTTTACATCTTTTCACTTCTTTAACTTTTACAATGAGATCAACCCTGGGAGTTTAAATATTATCCCCATTTGCAGATTAAGGAGTCTGAAGCTGAAAGAACTTAAATGAAGCATTAGTGATTTAAACTCATTTTCTAAGGTTGATGCTTAAAGAACAATGTAACAGTTTCAATTTATGGTTTTTTAATAATAGTTTTTATTTTTATTTTTTAAAATAATAAAAAGGTATAGTAAATTGGCTTGTTTTACACACATATAAAAGTCAGATATCATTATATAAATTCAAATTTTTCTTTGCAATCACTCAAAAGGGAGAGCAACAGTTCACCTAATGATAGAGGTGCTTTCAAGCAGGGAAGTCAATCACTTCTCCCACAAAAAATGTTCTCTATGTTTTAAGATTTTCTTTCTGCTTTAGAGTGAAATTCATTTATCATCTTCATAGGCCTGTACCTGGTACCTTTTACACTGATTACATTTCTTCCCTACATGATTTCCTTTGGGAAATTTTACTATGGATGGTTACAATACCTATTCTTTCTTTCTACTTTTAGAAATTAGTGACACTGCATTTTTGTTACATTTAACTTTCCAAGAGCTTTGAATTTAAGTCACAATTGAACTTTTCCTAGCACTCCATATCTTTTTTTAATTTTATTCTCTCATTCTGCCAAGAGATCCAGGAAGACGTTAGTACTGTATATAATTTATTTGAAGATAAAGAGAAGAAGAGAAACAGCAAATGACTGATGAAATACTATTACTCTTGGAATTTAAAAGTGATAGTATCTGGAGTTTCAAAGAAACTGGAGGCCAGTAAAATTACACAACTGTTTGCTTACTTATTATGCGAATAAGTAAGAACTATTTTTTCTTTTTCTTTTTAATTTGAAGTCCCCTAGAATACTAAATTTGTGGACAAATTGAATCAGCAAAATTAAATAAGAAAAATCAAATTGAGGGATGAGGTTAAGCTCACATTTACGACAAAGGCAAGGTTGTCAACTTTGTGACCATTATGATTATAACACATCAGGAGGGAAGGCTGGACCAAAGGTCTTAGTCTCACAACATTTCAGATCTGGAGAGGATGTCAATATTAAACTTCCAACTTCTCACTCTGTAAGGTTGGATGTGTATACTGATAAAGACAGCTCTGAACAAATTATAGATATTTTTTACAAAACAACAAAAAAAGAATTATAATTGGAAAAGCTCTGAAAGATCAAATCTTTACATGTTGAACTAATTTTTTAAAATAATTCTTGATGCTTATTTTTCTGTTCTGGTTTCAAGTACTTCAAGATAAGCAGCTGCCACCATTTCCCATTGAAACTTAATTCCATAATCCAATAGTTTCCAAAGGACATCTTCCTGGACTACAGGCAAAATGATCAGTTGTTCTATTTTATCCTCTGACTCCCATTTCCGTTCTTTATTGGGTACTCAGAGAGGCTGGGCTTGAAGTCTTACTGTTGGCAGTGGCCAACGTACTGCTACAGGATCAGCCAGATCTGAGAATTAGAGCCCATGGCCACAGGCTGGAAAGTCAATCCCATCTGCCTAAATCCCGCTGCTAAAATCTAACGCATAATTCCAACTACCAGGAAAATAAATGCTTAGGTTTTTGGTTTTTTTTTTAGTTATCCCAGCACTCAAATGTAGTGCTCTTGTATTTGTTTTAGCCGTTTTTTTCTTCCCATGTCTTGGTCAGTAGGAGCAGTGGTGTAGAACTGAACAGTTTCAACAGAGAGTTGTTTATATTCTTTTGCTAAAATTGATGTGTGGCCCTGGCCCATAATATTTATCCATGTTTTCCTTTTTACTTAATTGTAATTAGCATGCTGTTTATTGCATTCCTTTTACCTTTCCTTAAGAATTTGCTTTTTCCTCCAATTGTTTGCATTGATATCTTTTGAATTTCCTCTCTCTTATTTATTTTTTGGCATAAATAATAATTGGTGCTACAGTGGGAGCTTGATAAAGCTTTTTATTATGTTCCCTTTTGTCCAGCAGCAATCGTGAGACATAAAAAAATGTTTAAACAGTGTGTGCAGAGTTATACAACAGAAGGGAAACAAAGTTCTTAGTAAGAATTTGTGTTCTTAGTTTTCTACAATCTGTTTTTATTAAAGGTTCAAGTCTCTTAATATTTCCATTACTTTTTGTTTCTAAATCTTTTGGATTTTTTCCTGTATTTTAATTTGAATTTTCTCTTAAATTCATATATTTGTGTTATTTTTAAAATGTCTTCTTGAGTCTATCCTCATTGCTTACTACCTTGGTTCACGAGTGCTGTGGAGCAAATTCACGTTCTCTCAGTTCAGGAAAGTGTTATTTTTTTTCTCCAGATCATTAGTCAGTGATGCTAGTTAAAAACTTAACATTCCCATATATAAAAATATTATCCCTTCTCAAGACTGGTGAGTAAATTGTGTTAGAATTGTTGGTAATTTATTTGGGGGTAAAAAAACACCTAAGTGACTCTCACCTTTACCATATCCCAAAATAAATTACAAATAGACTAAAAGATTAATTTTTAAAAAATCTTAGCTTCCAGGAGAAGTTAACTGATGTAAGAACTAACATAAGAAAAGATAAATATGTTTAAATAAATATAAATGTAACTTTTTAAAAATCCTTAGTATTTTAAGGCAATAATAAGCTGCATATTTGCAATTGATAAGTTTGAAAAATAATTAATATCTTATATAATAGTAATCAGTAATAAATACATTAATGTCATAATAGAAACATTAAGCAAGAGCAAGGACAATTCTCAAAGATAATGAGCAACAAACAGACAAGCATGTGAAAATGTATTTCTCACCAAAGAAAGAAAAATTAAAACAATAAGCCACTACCATTCCCGCCTATAAAATAGCAAAATTCAAGGTCTTTTGAATGCTAATGAAGTTTATGTGACTGAGTGATTTTAATTCCTTTTTTAAAACTTCTAGGTTAAACAGATTTCTTACAATAAGCATGCTGTTTTTATAATGAAAAAGTAACCCTTTAAAATCTATGTGGATGTATATTTAATCTCTTCTCTCCAAGCACAAGACATGACGAAGTTTCCAAATTTTTAAGTCAATTTTACTGATGGTTTCCTAATTCCACTGTATTTCAATAAACCTAAAAATATTGTTTGCTCCTTGAAAGTAAGAATTAAACAAAGCAGATTTTTCCAAGGTAATGACACCCTGTGGTAACATTTCACAGCCAGGATAGAAGAGTGCTTAACATGACAAGGGCCACCACATGGAAAATGCTCTCTCTAAGGTCAACAGCCAGTGCAAGTTTAACTTCATAATTGAACTTGGAGACATTGTCCGAGGTGTTGAGGTGAAGTGCTCAGGAATTGTTTAGGGTTGAGGGGAAATGGATTTGTCACAATAAAGGGAAATTTTAAGATAACTAGGTAATCAAGAAGAATGTATTTTTCTTTAGTAACAGATGTGTAGATTCCATCCATTGTTTTCCAAATGTTAAAGCTAATCTCAGTATAAACAATTTCAAGTTTATGTGAAGATTGCTTAAAATAGGTCCCTGAGAGAAACAGTAGGTGAAAGTGATGTAGAACTTTATTCATTTTTACTTAAATTTAATGATAGGCATAGCTTTTTGCTTGCAACAAGGCTGAATAGCCTGACCGAAGGTTTACCGCAGGGACTGGGAGAGGCTGCCCAGACAAACATGACTGTAAAGACTGAATTCTTACCCCTGAATAGTGTATTGCTTCCACAGTGTACCTCAGAAATACTGACCTTCCCCCCAACAACTGACTTCATGGAGGGAACTGTATGGTCTAACATAACCTACCCACCCTCCCCTTGCTTTGGGTCGACAAAGCAGACAGAGCCTAGGTTTTAAATTCAAAGCTGGATTAAATGTTTGCTCCACTATTGTGTTCCTAAATTAGTTATTTCTTCACCTGTGCAATGGGTGAAAGTAATACCTCAGCTGTGGTGAAGATTGAAATACCATATGTGAAGTGCTTAGAACAGTGCTTGGCAAATAACTGGTGTTTAATAAATATTAGTTTCCTTTCTTTCTTCTCTTGCCAGACAAAAGTCATTCTTCCTTTAGTAACTTAGTTTGCCTGAAAATGCTTTCATGGTTTTTTCTCAGTTTATCACAGAACCCTTAGGAAATTAACTCTCTAGATCAGATGGACATTAGGCCTGGGATCCCCCTTTTAACCCCAGGTGTGGGCTGGGCTTGCTGTGGGAAGCCAAAACAGAGGTTGCTATAACCTGATGTTCTGAATTCTCTCTTTTCTGGGTTTGGGCAGACTTCTTCCAGTCTTACAGTTTCTATGATTCTTGCCTCTCTTATCTCTCCTGCATAACCTATTCCCTCATTCCAAAAAACTGCTTATATGCTATTTCTCAAAGATGTCTTATCATTTCCTGTTCCCACACTTTTTCCCCTGCCAAACTCTGTCAGAAATAACCCTCGACCCAAAATGTGCCCACTGAGCTTTTCCTTCCAAGGCCCCGTGCAAATGCCCCCTCCTTCAAGCATGTGCCCTGAGCACTCTGAATGGACAAGACCTCGCCTTCCACTAAACCACTGGGGCCCTGGGTGTCACTCAGCTGACAGATTGCAGATACTTTTGACTTTTGGAACTGAAGATGGACTGAATAGAATAATGGTTTAAAGTGGCGCAAGATTGGCAATCCCTTCAGCAGCCTCTCCCAACTCCTCACTAAAATACCTGTGAAACCAGAAAAAGCCAGATTCTCACAAATACACTAAAAACTAAAACTAATAAACAACCTATTATCAGAATCAGGAAGCAATTTCTGCCAATTTAAAGGCCAGGAGAATTGGATTGAGAAACTTTAAATACTACTTTCCCATGAAAAATGGATTAAAATTCTCAACCTGATAGCAGAGCCGGTCTTTGCTCCTCTTCAACTGTTTACCTTTTGCCCACAAATAAGGAGCCCCATCACTCACCACCAACACACACACACACGCGCGCGCACACACACACACCCCAAAAGTGAAAGGGAACAAATATCCCTCCCACCGGCAGGTGTTAGTTATTTTGTGGGTGTCCAGAATGCTGTTCAATACTCTCTAATGCAGTGATCCAAAGGAGTTAAAAATAATAATAGGGGGAAAAAGGTTTGTCAAAGAACATGCCACAAAAAAACAGGATGTCAATATTAATTTTTTTTAAAAGTCAGATGTGAGGCCAGACATAAAATTAATAAGAAAATATTTAATATTGATAAAAATATACAGTGAAAACATAATTATGAATCTCTTCAAGGAATACAATATTTAAAATATGTAAAGTAAAAACTAATAGAAATATAAAGAAACAAACAAACACAATTATTGTAAAAGACTCACATACATATCTCAGGATTTGGCAAATCCACTAAGAAAAAAGTAAGTGCAAACACTTAAGTAACCATCAAGTAAAAGCAGGGATTAAAACCACAACTACAAACCATTTAGAAATTAACAAAAATGATAACATAACACATTGAATTATAGAATGGCACCAAAGCTGCAATCAGAGGCAGACACAAAGGAGGAAGGAACTGATATGTTTTTGTTTAATGAGATTTTTTTGTTGTATGTTCTAATAATTTTCTATTGTTTAAAATTAAGTTCTAACCTCTTGAATATTTTCTTTTTTATTTTTAAAAGATTTTATTAATTTATCTTTAGAGAGAGGGGAAGGGAGGGAGAAAGAGGGAGAGAAACATCAGTGTGTGGTTGCCTCTCGCATGTTCCCTACTAGGGTCCTGTCCCACAACCCAGGCATGTGACCTGACTGGTTCACAGGCCTGGACTCAATCCACTGAGCCACACCAGCCGGGGCTGAATATTTTCTGCTGTAGTACTCCATAATAAGCATGTAAAATGTCATTCACAGGAAATCATCTGCCGGGCCTACTATCTACTCTCCTCTTGTTATTCCCATTTGTCCTGCCTTATTTTACCCTGCTCTCCTTTTCCTTGGGACACCAACCCCTTGGCACCAGATGTAATCACCTGACACACCTAAGGCCTCTTTCAATTGAACAATTCTTGTTAACACAATCTCTGACATTAACCCTCAGTCTATTTTATAGTTTCTTCTGGGTTTCACACAGCTAATGTTTCTGGTGGAGGCATTCACATTTTCTGTTCAGCACGCAAGGGTCCTTTACAAGTTGGCAAAGTCCTCCCTCACCTCCCAACCAAAGGGGGGAAATTACAGAGGGTCTCCACAGCCACTTATAGGCTTATCATGGAGTTAAACAAACACATACATACATGTGCAAATACAGACACACATGCATGCATATATACACACATACATAAATGGAGGATGCAGACACACTCTTTCAGGGATTCACTTGAAGTTATAAATATATATATACTTTTAAACCTTTAAATTATTTTTCAATGGCAATAATTTGAACTAAAATAAAAGGATTTTTCCCCTCCAAGCTTTCCACATCCAGTAAAATCAAGACTCCAGAATATTCATGTCAAAAATATCAGTTATATGATTTATAAATAGGACTCTCAGACATACATATAACTAGTGTTGGTTTTGTGTTATAACTGATTCCTCAATTCAAATGCGATGTTCACTTTTCCTAAAACTTTTATTTATTATGACTAGTCATCCTATTATTTCTGTAACAAATATATCAATTAATAAGTTATAATGCATTTTCTCAATTCAGAGTTATTTCCAACAATGAAATTGTCAATTTCCTGTAAAGAAACTATAGATAGTTGCTATACTCAACTATGGTACCATAAGAACAAATGGTATTTGTCCTTCTTTCTGCAAAAGTACTCATTGAATTGTGTATCGGTACAGAAAGACAGTTTTGTGCAATCAAAATAATTCATGCAATGTTTAAATTTAATAACATTTTTCTCCAATGTAGACGAGGGTCCAATGTGTCTCTGACTTTGGACATGAGTACCCTGGGGAATGTTGAACCCTTTGTGGCTATACCAACCCCACGGGAGAAGGTTGCAATGGAGTATCTTCAGTCAGCCAGCCGCATTCTCACAAGATCACAGCTGAGGGACATCGTGGCAAGTTCACATTTACTCCAAAGTGAATTCATGGTGAGCCTGTTGTTTATTATTCACCCTTCATGAGGTATTTTGACAAACTAGGCACTAGATGCACACACTAAAATAGTATGACCCTCCACTGAATAATCAACAAATGGTTACCGTTCACAAGGTTAAGTGCAAGGGTTTTGGATCCACCCTGCAGCTCACCAACTATTGATGTGCTCAAACTAGAACGCTCAAGTCAGTGATAACTGACTTGAGACAGACTATGTAGGAGATGACGCGGCAAAGGAATGGCAAGGGGAGCTGGGCAGAGAAGAGCATTCCAGGATGAAGCAACAGTCTTGCTGTCACTGTTTGGGGAAGACAGGGATGGTACCTTAGTTTTTTACCTGGAGCAACAGGGTGCCCTTTAATGAACTAAGGAACATGGGAGAGGAACAAATGTAGGCTAAAATGATTGTGGGTTTCAGCTAAAAATGATGATAACTCATCAGTGTTGCCAGTGATAACTTAATTCATGAAAACACATTTCTACTCAGAGAGCACGTAGACAGATTAGACCTACTTTGGTCTAATTGTTGCCCAAGGGGAATATTCTTTTTATAGATCACTTGGCATCTTTAAATCAGTGGTACATCTTAAGCCATAATTGTTAAGGATAATAAATTGATCATTCCATGTTAGTTCAGATGTTTGCAACTACCTAAATGGCGAAAGATCCAGCAATGGGTTAGATTTACTATTAGCCTCATTGATGATTATCAAGTGTTTAAAGTAAAAAACAAAGTGAAGTTTTTTAAAGCAGACTATGTAGTGTCATATTTTTATATATAAAGAAAATGAGACTTAGAGAGATAAAGCATCCAGTCAGTGATCACACAACTAGCCAAAGGTATATCCATTATTCTTTTCTAGAATCACAGAGAGTCTTTGTTCTTTAAGATAAACCCTTCCCATAAAGGAAAGATGGGGCCAACACGGAGTACTGAGGAGTGAGATAATGCTGGAAGACGACAGATTGTCAGTGAGAGTCAGAAAACAGGAAGGAGCGTAGGAGGCATGAAGATGTCACCTGCTCCGTGGCTTTGCCAAACAGGCCGACCTTTTTGAAATTACCAGGCATGAACATGCGGTTTCTACGGACTATCCCATCATTTTGCTTATTTGGTAACTTGGACTGAGAATTTTCACATTTAGTTACAACAGAGAGAAGGGATAAATATCATAAATTCTACAATAATGCAAGTTTAGAAAATGGTATTTTAAAAGTATGCTACTCCTCTTTATAGGCCAAGTTTCAAACTCATAAGATAGTCAAGGTTTCCTCAAGTTTTTAGCTTGACTGAAAACTAGGACAATTTAAATTAATTTATAGATACTTTCATTTCAATGAATATTTGGCTTTTGAGTTATATCTTCCAGTGGAGAACATCTAAGTAACAAAAATATTATTTTATGTGATCTAGAGATAAAAGTTATTTTATTTCACATTAACCTTATCTTAGCAATCTTTTGTGGAATTTTAAGTTAGAAAACATAACACTTTGTATAATCAAATACTTAAATATCTGTTTCAATGCGTTTGCAAACAGGCTTCCTGGCTTTTTCTCCAGCCAGCTGCAGACACTCACCTTTGGGTCTCAGGCACATCCACAGAGCCACTTCTGCTCCGATTGCTCTATCTGCTCACTTAAGGCACATGACATGTCTTTTGGCTGAATAAGAATATTTATAGTCTTGTTAAAATAGATGGGGGAGGGCAAGAATAGTATGGGAAATGTAGAAGCTAAAGAACTTATGACACATGGACATGAACTAAAGGGCGTTATGTAGGTGGGAGAGGGTGTTCAGGGTGGAGGGGAATGAAGGAGGGGTAATGGGACAGCTGTAATAGCATAATCAATCAAAATATTTTTTAAAAAAGAATATTTATAGTCTTGTTAAGTGAGAGAAAACTGTCTGGATGCCCTTCACTGAAAGTATTGCATTGACAACCACTATAGGAAGAGTACAATTATAGGCCATTCTTTAATACAAAAAAGCATCCTGCAGTCATTACTTGAATCAACAAAAAAGCCCCTTATATTTATACCATTTTAAGTAGGGATGTTTTAATAACCTTAAAAGAGTCACAATTAATGTTAAAGGAGAATTCATAATAGAGAAATTTTGCATACTGAACTAACATATAGATTTGAAGAAATTTGAATACACTGTTAAAATATCAATTTTCAGCTTCCTGTTTATATATATTTTCAGCAATTATGCAGAACAGGATTCTTAAAATCTAAGCCAAGTTTTGTATATTTTTTAAATAACTACATATAAAGTAATGCTTTCTAACACAGAAAACTGTTTCTTGGAGTCAGCTTACCAGGGTGCAGTCGATATGTTGGCGAAAGGAAGGGTGTTGGCCGGCCAGCGGTGGCAGTCTGTTATTTCTGAAGACTTTGAAGTGCAGCGGAGCTTCCGATCAGATGCCCCCTGTGAAGGTTCTCTTTGTGGAAGTATTAGATGCACTAATTTGATATCATTTTTGCAGGAAATACCAATGAACTTTGTGGATCCCAAGGAAATTGACATTCCACGTCATGGAACTAAAAATCGCTATAAGACCATTTTGCCAAGTAAGTTTCTGGAATTAAACAGTTTGCATTGTAAAATGCAAGCGTTCCCTCACTTACCCTTGCCTCGCCATTTCCCATCATCAGAACTTTCACATTTGCACCAGATTGGGAGTTGCAAACAAATACCAAGACTAATAATCATTAAAATGGTCTAAGTATAAAAACTTTATCTTGCATGACTCTTATCATAATGGTGAGCTCACAGTTCTAGGAGATGCGTGGTTCTAAAATAAAATTGTATTGCGCCATACATTGTAGCCTATTTTCATTGAGGGTGTTAATTCAATGGGAGAAAGAATAGTTTTTTTAACAAATGGTATTGAGACAGCAGGATATTCACATGCAAAAAAATAAAATTGAACCCTGCTCACACCACATACATATTAACTCAAAATGGATCAGAGACCTAAAGGTAAAACCCAAAACTATAAAACTCTTGGTATAAAACACATGTAAATCTTCAGAGCCTGGAATTAGTCAATGGTTTCTTATATATGACACCAAAAGTACAAACAACAAAAGGAAAAAAATAGATAAATTGACCGTCAAAATTAAAGTTTTGTATCTTAAAGGACACCACCAAAAATAAAAAGATGACTTACAAGACGTTTGTAAATTATACATCTAATGAGGGACTTACATCTAGAATATATAAGAACTCTGATTACAACTCAATTAGGAAAACCAAATAACCCAATTTAAAAAACAGGCAAAGAACTTGAATAGACATTCTCCATAGAAGATATACAACTGGCCAATAAGCATTTGAAAAGATGCTCACCATCATTAGCCATGAGGGAATTCGAAACCACTATGAGATACCACTTCATATCCACATGATTATGATAAAAGAGGTAGACAATAGAAAGTGTTGGTAAGGATGTAGAGAAGTTGGAGCCTTCATACATTCACAGGAGGGATGTAAAAAGCACAGTTACTTAGAAAACAGTGTGCTAGTAAAGGTAAAACCTAGAGCTAATGTATGACTCAGGCAACCTGATCCTAGGTATATACCCAAAAGAAATGAAAACATGTGTCCACACAAAAGCTGTACATAAATTTTTAATAGCATTATAACAGCCCCAAAACTGGAAACAACCAAAATGTCCCTCAACTGATGAATAGGAAAATAAAATGCAGTATACTCACACAACAGAATATTATTCAGCAATAAGAAGGAATGAGGCACTGATACGTGCTACAACCCAGATGAACCTTGAAAACATGTTCAGTGCAAGAATTCATCACTAAAGACTTTACATTGTGTAATTTGATTTATATGAAGTGTCCAAATAGACAATTCTATAGAGACAGAAACTACGTTAGTGATTGCCTAGTGTTGGGAGACATGGGAAATGACTGCTAGAAGACATGGAGTTGATTTTTTTGGAATAAAGAAAATGTAAGTCATGGACACAGACAAGAGTGTGGGACTGCCTGGGGTGGGGGGCACTGGGGGGTGGTAGAGAAGGATAGAGGGGAGATAAATGGTGATGGAAGGAAACTTGACTTGAGTTGTTGAGCTCACAGTGCAGTGTGCAGATGATGTGTTGTGGAATTCTGTGCCTGAGACCTGTACAATTCTGTTAACCAGGGTCAGCCCAATAAATTCAGTTAAAAAAGGCGGAAAGAAGAGAATGTTGTAAAACTGATTGTGGTGATGGTTGCAAACTCTGTGAATAAAAATAAATAAATAAACTCTGTGATAGTGTACTTTAAATGGGTGAATCTTAAGGTAGGCAAATTACATCTCAATAAAGCTGTGATCAAAAAACTTCATTTTGCATAACAATTGTCTAGAGTCTTCATGAAAACTCCAGAGTCCTGTGCCCTACCCTGAGGATCCTATTTAAGTAGGTCTTCTGTTGGGCCCAGGAATCTGAACTTTCAGCAAACACTCAGGTGATTCTCATTCTGATGACACCAGGACCATGCTTTGAGTAATACCTCTATAGAATATGTGAACACTAAATGTAGCTCCGTGGATTTTATCCATGTTCAGATATGAGCTGTGTGCCAGGAGCTAGCAAGGAGTAAGGAACAGTCTACAAGATCAAAGAGGACACAAGCTAGAGGGAGAGACACGTAAATGAGTAATTACAATCAGTGTAATAAGGGCCAGAATAGAAATCTGGCCCAAGTGATGTAGAACTGAGTAATTAATTCTGACTAGAGTGGCAAAAGCCCTTTGGAGAAGAAGTGGCATTTTGAATCACTAAACAAACAGATATAGTTGGGGTTTTGGCAAAATCATAAACATCTCAGGGCAATAGCTCTGGAAAGATAGAAACACAAAGATTTTTTTTCAAGTATTGACATTGAAAGAGTACAGTCTTCATAATTCAGTCCATTAATTCACTCATAATACAGCAAATTTTCAATATTTATGGTAATAGCCAGAACCATGGTATCTTGGGCTTTCCTTTCGGTGGGCTTTCCTTCCAGTGGGCTTGGAAATACACTGCTACAGTCACTCTGCTACAGCATGTTTTTGATTGGTCCATACAGTTCAATCCGTTTACCCTAGGGACAGTCACCGTGAAAGATACTTTATAACTACAACTGGCTGAATGGGATAAAGCTGGTGTGTGTTAGGATCGATGTCTTTCTCTCTGTTAAGATTTTTTAATTTAAAATTTACCAAACATAGGTAACTACGGCACATGCATGTATTCCAGTTATGATATTGACCCATCTAATCTCAGAAGGATTTGAAAATTATTAGGAGTATCTCGAAGTTCAGCCTTCTCTATTTCCTGCACAGATGATAGCAGACAACTGCTTCATAGTCCTGTGTCCGCTTTGCCGTTCCCAGAACTTGGTGCCTCTCTTGAGCCAGGGCACCTGCGCTGACAACTGATGTGGCAAATGATGGATTTCCTGTTGAAAATGTCTGTAGTCCAAATATCACAACCACGGCCTGTTGCACAAAACGTAATTTAGTAAATATGGCTTGGACAAGCCGTACCATTGGTTGAAAATCATCAGAAAAAGATTAGAGCAAATATGCAAAGTTGTTCTTTAAGGTTTATTTTAGACTGTAATATGAGATTAGTTTGAAATATTATATAAAATAATTAGCAAACTATTAAGATTTTAAATGTTATGATTTTTTTTATTATTTTGACCTACAATAAACTTTTTTTAATACTCAGTATTATTTTGTATTAGTTTCAGGTATACAACGTTGTGGTTAGACAATTGTATACTTTACAAAGTGGTACCCCCGATATTTCCAGTCCAGTACCTCCCTGGCACCATACATAGTTATTAGAATATTATTGACTATATTCCCTATCTGTACTTTACATCCTCATGACTATTCTGTAACTACCAATCTGTACTTCTTAATCCCTTTACCTTTTTCATCCAGCCCCCGCCCAGACCTCCTCCCCTCTGGTTACCATCAGTCTGTTCTCTGTACCTGTGAGTCTGTTTCTGTTTTGTTTGTTCATTTACATTCAATAAAATTTTCAGTTTAGAAGCTTGTCAGCTTGTACATAATAGTGAGGTTATATAATTTTGAGGATGTTTTGCAGCAGAAATATGGATGGCCAAGAGCCAATTAAAGTATAGCTGCTTCTCTAAGGACAGTGCCAGCCTAGCTCAGAACACTCTTAACTGGTAGATTAAAGGGCTAAGGTCAAGTTTATATCAAATTATTTTGCAATATAAACAAACATTAGTGATGAAAATATGTCTACATCTTATATTAAAAAAGCATTGGGGAAAACTCTACCATATATTAATATGAAGTTATTTGTACAACAATGAAGTATAATAATAATAATAAATTTTATGCATAATTCTTTCATGCAGTCTACTTTTTATACTAAAGTAAAATAATGTAGATAAAATTAAAGAACCTTATTTGTTCTGGCCATCATTTCATATTTAAAAATTTAATGCCTGATAATGTTTCTTACTTAAATTATGTTTTCTTTTTATTATATTAACTGCACAGAACAGAATAGATATGCAAATAAGGTAACTACTCATTAAGACAAGTTATGTGACCACCGCAAAATATTGGAGTTAGACTTGATCTCCTACCCTGGCAAAACATTTATGATTTAAGGTGTGCTACTTAATCTTCCTATGTCATCCTCTCTTTATTCCTTAAAACAGTGATAATGATACTACTCTACAGGAAATTGGGAGAATTAAATGACAGTAAGAGTAGGATTCCTAGGAGAGTTCCAACTAATAGGAAGCCCTCAGCCAATGTTAATGTCTCCTTTTCCTCTCTAACAAAAACAATGAATCCATCATTAAGCCCAGAGCCAATTTCAGAAAGTAGGGACACTACTTTCTGTGTATATATGGTAAAAAAAATTTTTATCTACACGGTAAAATTTTACAGTTGAAAAAGAAACATACTCAAGAGCCTTGTTTTCTTTTTTAATTTTCACATGAGTCTTAAAAAACGTGCTTCTACGTCATCACTACCTTCCATTGCCAAGACCAGCACTGTCCACTAAACCCTCTACAATGATGGAACTGCCTTAGATCTGCACTGAGGTAATCTCGAGGCACCTGTGGCAACTGAGTGCTTGAAGTATAATGAGTGCACCCAAGGAACTGATTTTTTAATTTAATTTAATTTTAATTAACTTAAATTTAATAAGCTACATGTGGCTGGTGGCTACCATATTAGGCAATGCAGAGCTAGAGTCTTCTCTCTCTCCTGCAGCAAATTTGAAGATGACTCCCAATCACCTTGCAGGTGTGGCCAATCCCTGCCTTTCCTCCCATTTCCCATTTATCTTAAGTACATCTATGAAAGCAATCCTATTCCTCTCAGCCCTGCCTTTGCCCTAGCAGTGATACACTTGTCCCTCACCTAATCGTTTCTTCTCTTAACTTCAAATTTCAAACACATTTCTTCCAGGAGAAGAAATCTTAAACACAGAAAATAACCTTTGATAAAATCTCATATGATACCAATCAAAATACCAGGATCCAGGTACCATTTTGTCTGTTAAATAGAAGACTTAAGATTGCTAGAAGGTATTTTAAAGAGACTAGGGTGGGAAATTTTATGTGTTCTTTTTCCAAATCTATATGTGTTCAATAATTTGTTGAGAGGAAAAAATAACAGGAAGGAGGGAAGAAGAAAGAAGAGGAAGAGAAAGAAGGGAGGAAGGAAGGAAAGGAGGGAGGGAGGGAGAGAAGGAGGGAAGGAAAAAGTAGGAAGAAAAGAAGGAAAGAAGGGAAGGAAGGAGGGGTAAAAAAGAACTAGAGAAGAGAAATAAGAAAATAAAAAGGAACAGAAGAGAGGCAGGAAAAATGACCAGTGTTTAATTAATATTTGAAATTATTATTGATACTGCCCAGAGGTATTATAAATGGTACACTAAATATTTAGCATATAACCTAGAAATATCTGTTTTGATAAAAATTATAGTGAATTTGACTAATATATACACTAAACTGCATAACATGAAAAATTATAGCAGTAAGAATGAAAATAATCACATTAAAAAGTTATTAATGATAATGTTTTTAATCTTTGGCTGCTTTATTAAGCCAAGATAACATTTACAATGCTTTGGTTGGAAACCTTTATTTTCTCCTACTCAGTCATACGTTGTATTGTTATTTTTTAAAGATTTTATTTATTTATTTTTAGAGAGAGGGGAAGGGAGGGAGAGAAACATCAATGTGTGGTTGCCTCTTGAGCACCCCCTACTGGGGACCTGGCCCACAACTCAGGCAAGTACCCTGACTGGGAATCAAACTCGTGACCCTTTGGTTTGCATGCTGGCATTCAATCCACTGAGCCACACCAACCAGAGCTGATTCTTTTTTGTTTTTAGTATGTAATTGGAAAGCTTTAAGTACTTAGAAATAGTATAAGTTATCAATTTTTAACATGAACTTAATTTAGTTTGACAGGGACCTGTTTCTAAGCAGTTTATAGGGTCAAATAAATCATATACATTGCAGACATTATAAAATGGAAGGAAATAGGCTTTTTCAACTCTGGGTGATGTAGTGTCTTTGTGGAAACTTCTAACAATCAGTGGATACTGAAAAGGAATGGAAGTTTTACTGTCCCCTTTGTTAAAAAAGAAAAAATATATAGAAAGTCAAAAGCAGTGTTTTACTCTTCTTAATAGAAATTAATTCTTACATTAAACATTCTACGAGCCACACACCAAACAGAAATCAAAAAGGTACTAAAGTTAATTAAATATAGCTCTTGCACTCAAGGGGCTCACTGCAATCCATTGAGGGAAGGCAGAAATTTAAGTATCTGAAAGATACTTAAAGAAATTTAAGTATTCAAGATGATAAATTCTAAAATGAGGCTCAGGGAGCCTGAACAAAGATGGGAACACCTAATTCTCTCTGAGAAGTCCAGGAAAGGCCTCAGAGAGAACTAAGATATTTCTTGAACTGAACTCTGAAGAATGAGGACAATTTTACCATGCAGAGAAGGCAGAGGAATAAAAAGCATAAAATTTGCAAGAACGTGGAATATTTGAGAGATTTCCCTAGGCCTGTATAAAGGGAGCATATGGTCCATGTGGGAAAGTGATGGGGCTGTGGGAAAAGGATGGAGGCCTGCTGGGCCCGCTAAAGGACTGGATTCCAGCCTCTAGGTCTGCACTGCTCTGTAGCGCAGCCACTAGCCACATATGGCTATGTAAATTTAAATTTAAATCAATTAAAATTAAAACTTTAGTTCTTCAGTTCATACTAGCCCCATTTTAAATGTTCAGTTGCCACACATAGCTAGCGGTTGCAATTAGGGACAGAACAGAGAGAGACATTTCCATTATCACAGAAAGTTGTCTTGAGTAATGCTGCTCTAGGCTTTCTAAATCGTAAGTATTCCAATGGACAAGTAAGTTTTATGTAATACCTTCTTGGATATTCACAAAATACATGAACATAATAAAGACCTTGAGAGGTTCTGCAGTGAAAGGAATGTAGTTCAACCTTGCTTAATTCAATATTCCTTATATTTATTTGATTACTGAACCTTCTTGTCTAAAGATGGTCTCATTTGTACATTATATGAGTAGTTCTATGTGTTGCAGAAGAAACGATTACAGATAGCACTCGGGGAATACTGCTATGGCCATCAGGGTCCAAGGATGGCATGTGAGAGAGGGAATGCCGTGATCAAACAGGAAAACAATGTTGTGACCCAGAATCCAAGGGAAGAGAGAACTCCCAACAGATATATGGTCAATATGTTTTGAATGCCACAGAGAGGACATGGGTTTAGTAACAAAAGGGTCAGGAGTGGCATAAGCAAGAGCAGAGTCTAGAGTTAGGATAGATTGGAGTACACATGAGGATTGAATTGTAGATGAGGAGGTAAGACCAATGGGATTTACCTGCCTGGAGAAGAACAAGAGAACAACTGCTAGAGAGGGATGGATAAAACTGGCTTTTTGGAAAATGAAAGGTACCATTTATATCAATACCATAGACTTGTGTATATATACATACACACACACACAGAAAAAGAAATTAAGATCTCCATTCTTACCTTCAAGAGACTCAAGAGTATACCACGTTAAAGAAATTATAAAGGGATGATTTGATCTTAATTCTTTCATGTAAATGTTGGTAAAAATAACTACCATCTTTTCCACGATACCATGGTTCATGAAGAGCCTTTCAACTTCTTGGTGGAAAGTGGTTTTAGACTTGAAGACACTTTAATCATCTATGCACTATCGGATATTTCTGCTGTCAGTGAACACACACATGGTAAGTGAAGACAGCTTCTTCCAAGCAGTTAGAGGGGATTTGGCTCAGAGAAAATGCTTGCCATTGGGCAGGACAGAAGAGAGACAAGAGTAGGGAGATCTGGGGCAAACTCCAAACCCAAAGAACAAGAAAAAGGGCTTGGATGAGAGATGAGGTCAGTAACCACAAACCCACAACAAATAGCACGAAGGATAAGCTCACCATCTCAGGCTTACGGATGAGATTCATGTCAGGAACGGGGGTTGAGGTGTGCCCCAATGTCCCTCAATAAACGCAAATGCATCGAAGGACAGACATACAGTCACTGCAACAACAAACACGGACGCACGCCAGCCAGTCAATATGTAAGTCACCAGTGTTGCTAAGTTCTGGTCATTGGTGTTCCGGGAAACTTGAGAAAGAGTAATATATTTGATGTAGTTAACTAGGAAGGCAGACTTTAATGTATGCTTTCTTGTTTTTTTCATTAGATCCCCTGAGCAGAGTGTGTTTAAGACCAAAAAATGTAACTGATTCTTTGAGCACCTACATTAATGCTAATTATGTTAGGGTAAGTAAATAAATATCCATTTCTTTCTCGTGAAAGCATGTCAACTTACTATTTGGAATTTGGGTTATATTTTTTTTCCTTAGAATTTATTAATTTTGACTTAACTTGGTTACTGGCAAATTTTTGTTTGCTTGTTTGTTTAGTCATAATCCATAATCAATGCTGGTAGTGGGTTTTTTTATAATGAGTCTCTCTTTCTGGTGCATCTGTGGCCACAGAACCCCATGTGGGGTGCTCTAGTGAGGACTAAGTATCGTGACGGTCACTGCCGTTTGCTATGCTTGACTCCTGGGAGAACAGCCAGGTGAATTGTTGTGCTGGCGTGAGTTAAGCTGTGGAAATCTGTGTTGCTTTTGGACTAGCAGAGCGATATTGTTCTGAAGATATTTTACTTAAATGTTCAGTGCAAGGCATGAACTTCAAAGCCAATTTTTTGTATCTTTACTCAAACTAGGGCTACCGTGGCAGAGAGAAAGCGTTCATCGCCACACAAGGCCCCATGATCAACACCGTGAATGATTTCTGGCAGATGGTTTGGCAGGAAGATAGTCCTGTGATTGTTATGATCACAAAACTGAAAGAAAAAAATGAGGTATGACCTTTACCCAAGTACTAAATGCTATATATTTTCTGTTGCTATAGAAGAGATATTGCATATGAAAAATTGCCAGGTACTTAATAACAGATTTAAGATGGAAATTTGAAGACATTTAAGCAGCAGGTTGCTTTATGATTCCCAAAATAGTAATTGGTGTTATTTTGTTAGTGACAACTTTCTTTCAGATAAATCAATATATATTGAATACTCATTTCTCACATGTGTCTACCTATCTCAGTAAGGAAATGATGGACCACAAATTATCATCCTGATTTATAGGCAGTGGGATAAAAATTATTCATTTATATCTCAAGTAATTTTTGTACCTACTATGTGACAAGTATTGTACAATTTTAGTTGTTGACAATATACTAGTGAACAAGACACACAATACTCCTGCCTTTGGTAGATTTTAACTTTCTCGGGGGTTGTGGGAGGTGACAGGCAAAACCAATAAACAGTGAGTTCAAAAATATTAGACGAGTAAACACTACAGACAAAGAGTAGGACGGTGTGTGCTGAGCTGTCGGGAGGGGCTGACAAGGACGGCTGAGCCGCAGTGGTGCCCACACAGGGTGGGCAGGAGGAGCCTCACTAAGAAAGTAAGACTTAAAGAAAAATGTGAAGAAAGTTACAAAAGCCAAGCAACTTTCTCAATATCTCTATAAAAAGAGTCCAAGGATGAGACAAAATTAGATTCTATTTCCTTCTCAGGATCTAACTTACGAACAGAATACTTGTTCTGCATTTTGCATCATAAAAATAAAATTGTGTAATTCCCACAGGGTGCTGTCCTAGGTCCTGCTTACCTTTTAGGGCATTTTGTCCTCTTATTGTCATAGTTTACAGTCCGATTTTTGTCAGCTTTTGTGTTTGTTTTCTTGTCGAAAGTACTATAACAGGGCTTCACTATGACAGTAAGAATTTAAGAAAACTGAATTTTCCTTTATACCCCTTTGGTGAGTTGTAACAGCTAATCAAGAAAATCCAGGCTCACAATGGCACTTTATAAGTCTTTTAAAGTTTGTTATTTTTGATACAATAGATGAAGGGTTTTTTTCTGAAATTTATTTTGGACAAAAGTATTTTTTTGGCCAGTAGATGAAGGTATATACTTAATTAACTACATGGTTTACTAAGTAAATGCATTTCTCTGAATTTTATGTGAAAGCCTGATGTGGCATAATAAAAATAACCCATAATGTTCTCAGCTGTTTCACCCACTTTCAATCTGCCAGACATATTAAGCCACTGACAACTCCTGCACAGTTGTTTGATATTCATGACATTTTAACTTCATGGTGGAAAAAGATTCTTCGAAGTTAAAAGTTGTGTTCTTTGTGTATCTACATCCATAAAACTTAAGTGATGTGGCAGGCTAGATAACCCGAAAGACCTTCTCTTACAAAATCATTTATAATGGGTAAAACATGAAATAACAAGTTCAGCAGAGTGTGAAAGAAATGTAAAGAAATCCCAGAAGTTAAAAATGGAATAAAAGGCATAAAACCAGAGGCTTACAGGTTACTTGTGCTTTAATGATGACACAAGAGACGGAGACAAAGACTTGGACTTGCAGAAACCAGGAGGTAGAACTGAGACCTTCTACAAAGGGGACACTTGCGAGGGCTGTGCCCTCAGAGAAAGGTGAACCACAGAAACAAACCCGCCTACCAAAATAGGACTACAACAGGAAGTTCATCTGTCTTCACCCAGGCTTCTCACGGGATAAATAAAAAGGTTCCCCTGAGTATTCAGACTTCAAAAACCAGGAAATGCCAAGTGGAGTAATTAACAGAAAAAGTATTATAATACTGGATTGGTAATGCTCTGTGGCACTTTCCAGAAACAAAGGCAAAAACTTTTTTGGTGCATACAGTCTCAGCATCTATTTCATAGAATTTCCACAGAAAAAGTCCAAAAAAACATAAACCCATAAGTCAAAATTATGAGGCACACAAGTAAACAACATAAGGAAAAATCAGAAAAAGCAACAAAGTAGAAAGAGATCCATAAAAATTTGAAGAATAGAAACTATACAGTATAAGCTATATATTTTTTTATAGTTAAACACAAAATATAAAATAAAAAACTTGAAAAGGTGCAAGTTACTATCAAAAAAGACTAGGGAGAATTTTAAACAAATCAACGAGTAATAGAAATAGTTATAATATAGACACTGTCATTTAAAAGACAACCTCATTAGGCAGGTTTAATAGTAGGCTGGACACAGCTGGGTATTTACTAGATTAAAAAAATAGAGCTAAGGAAATCACCTAGAAGCTCACAATGACCAAAAATATGAAAGAGTTTCTGATACAGAGAAGACGATATTTAAATGCCCAATATATGTTGAATGGATATTTTGGGAGAAGAAAAAGGAGAATATAAAAAAAGGAGTAATCTTTGAGGGAACAATGACTAGGGATTTTCCAAAACTGATGAAAGACGTGAGCTTTCAAAGCTGGAAAGCACAATAAATCCTCCTCTAGATAACTCAAAATAAATCCACAACTAGACACCTCTGTGAAACTGAACAGAGACAATTTTTATTAATTTTTTACTGTTGTTCAGTTACAGTTGTCCCCATTTTCCCCCATTACCATATTTTGCCATGTATAATGCACACATTTTTGCCCAAATTTTTGAGGAAAAAATAAAGATGTGCATTATACATGGGTAGTACTAATTCGGTATCTATAAATGTTTTTAATTCTTTTATTTATGCTTATGCATTAAAAGTATAGCTCTAGAAAGTAATAATGATATCTATATACAAAATAATACCCTGGGATATGATGACTAGTTTTGTTTCTAAATATTAATTAATTAATTAATAAAAAAATCAAAACAAAAGATTTTTTTTCCTGAAAGTTTGGGCCAAAAATATGGGTGTGCATCACACATGGGAGCATATTATACATGACAAAATACAGTACTCTCCCCTGCCTTACCCATCCCACACCTCCTGCATTCAATCCTCCCCCCACCCCCCTTGTCTTTGTCCATGGGTCTTTTATGCATGTTCTTGGTCTTGACCCTTCCCCTTCTTTCCCCTGTTACCCCCCTCCCCCTCTCCTCTGGTGACTGTCAGTTTGTTCTTTATTTCCATGTCTAAACAGACAATTTTAGCAACTAGAGTAACTAACAAATGGCTTCTTAATAAAAATAGAAGCCAAAAGTCAGTTGAATAATACCTACAGAGGGATGAAAGAAAGTAACTGACAACCCAGAATTTATGCAGGATTTGGCAACATTTCCAAGTAGAATGCATTACCCCTACCCACTTTGGTTTGAATCATAATTTTCTCAATACACTGTCACAATGTGTTTTCTGAAAGCTCATTCATTCCCTTACAAATTCTATTTTCTCTTTAATTAAAAATAAAATCATGTATTATGAACATTGAAAAGCTCTCTAATTTATGTAATTATGTGAGCGTAAGTATGTAAGTGTTTTGAAACAAATAAATTATATTTCCACAGAAAACATTCCTTACTTGTCAGCATTGCATGTTTATTAAGGATTAACACTTGGCGAAGCATATGTGAAACAATATCTCCCAAGGATTACAGAATAATTTGTCATAGCTGTAAGCTAAGTCAGTTTTTGTTGTCTCGAGCATTTCATCCCTCTAACCTGGTGATGCATTTGTTCACTTTTATAGAAAATGTCAGAAGTATGTCTTTAGTGCTTCACCTTCTTGAACCAGGGTTTCTTTCATCAGGATAGAAGCAGCTAAGATTGTTAGTCAGTCAGAAGCATTCTGCAGAGGCGGAGTAGTTCATGACATGTTTTAAAGATGTTAGGAAGGATGGGCTGAGCCAGGGGAGAATATGCCAAAGCCCCAACTCTTCTCCTTTGTCCCCAAGACAAAGGCTGTCATTCTAACCAAAGTGCTGAATGAGCTGAATCTGTATTTCAATGTGCTACTGATGATGCTCAGAACTCTCTATTCAGGGTCTGGAGTGGAACAGAACACCTGTTGTTCATTTTCGACTTGGTCATGGTTGGAGCTACCTATTGGTACCACTCTCAGAATTCACACTCTCCATAGGAAAGTCAGGTAGATCTGTTGAAAGATAGATATTTTTAAAAGTAACGACCACACTAAAGGGTGATTGAGGTTTTTGTTTATCTCTTTGACTGAATTTAGAAATTGGAAACGTATTTTTTTCTTACCATTTTTAGACTTCTGTCTTTTAAATGTTTGGGATATAGCTCCTGGAAATACCAAAGTGAAACATATTATGTCTTCTAGATGTAATTTACTATGTGTGTTTTCCAGGAGCCAGTCATATTCCCAAATGTCACAGTAAAAATTTTGACTTTTTCCATTGTTGATTATTCATTAAATTAAAATGAAAATTCCTTTCCATCCTGACTCTCCGGAGAGGTAAACATAACGCTATAGAGGAAATGTTCCATTTCTTACCAATCTACCAGGAAAAAACTATTCACCACAAATGTGCCAACTTTCAATTGTGTTAAGCGTCATTGTTTAGAATAGACAAAAATCGTTTCCTCCCACAAAAATGAAGCAGGAGTTATCTTTAGAAATTCCCAGGCTTTATGTTTTCATGAACCTTTTTACTTTTTAATAAATGAATAAATAAACAAATAAATAAATAAATAAATTTCCACTTTTCAACATTCTCATAGTTTTTTAATAAAATGAGAATAAACAAAAACTTTAAAAATGGACCTGAAAAATCAGTTATATTGCAAGAAAGAGAAGAGATTGTATCGCTGGTAAATTTGAGTTCCTTCATTTAGATAAATCACAAGACGAAGGGAATTCCTCCTGAAGGAAAGAGAACATAAAAATGCAGCATGCAAACTCTTTTACACATGAAGTATGGCATTACCGAAGAAGACACACGGGCCAGATCTGCAAAGCTGGAGTTGGATCAGTCCAAGAGTGGGGCAGCATTTGCGCATTTCCAGACTCCTCAGGACACCTCTGGAAGTTACCTGGTGCCCCGTCATCTCTTTCTAGGAAAGAAAGGAATCAGCTGCAGATGCTGATCACGTTGCACATACTGTGGAAGATACCTTCTACCCACTCCCATGTACTGAAAGAACGTGCTAAGCACAGTTCATGTATCAGTTCAGATTATTTCCACTTTAACTCTACCAAGTAGGTTTTGCTTTCCCTATAGGATGGATGAGAAACCAGAAGCTCAGAGAGGATAAGCCATTTGCCTAAAGACTCGAAGTTAGTGAGTGATAGAGGCCAAATTTTAATCCAGGTTTGTTTAATTCTGAAATCCATGCACTTAATTATTGCCCCAACATAATAACCCAAATAATGATGCAAGGCACTAGAAAGCAAGCAACCCACTGTTGCCTCAGAGAGCAGTAAGCTACCAAATTTATCTTTCGTAAAGTGAGGGAATCACTTGGTGATTCAACCTAACATAATACTTCCCTCAAGTACACTCAGCCAGTCTTTCCCCATGTTCACATCCATCTTTCATCTGAGTTAGTTATGTGTCTTTACTTCCAAACCTCATTTAGCCCATTGATTGACCTAGTAAGCACTTCGCAAACCATTTAACCTTAAAAAGTCATATAAAAATCATATTATGTTTTCCCCTCTTTCATTCCCATCCTTTATCTGAAAAATAAATGACTAACTTTTATTACATTTATCTGACCAAATAGCTCAGACGAAGCCTTACAGCTTTGTCACAGGGTCCTGAAGAATGAGTGGGCACACAAGGGAATGATGCGGGCAGAGCGACAGCCCACGGAGGCCGACCGCAACCACAGGGCCTGTGTGGGCTGAGCGGTTTGGTGTGGCTTGAGCACAGCAAAGCAGGGCACGAAGGGAGATAAGACTAGAATGTTAAGTTGTGCCAAAGAATAAAGGACTATGCTAAAAACAAACAAACAAATGAAAACCTTTGTCTTCATTACCTAGGCAGCAAGGAATTCCTAAAGATTGACAAAATGAATTTGTATATCAGGAATATCACTGGTGGCAGGATCCAGGGTTTGGGTTTGAGGAAAGCAAGGGGAAGAAGGGTAATTAATAGGTTAGAAGTTGTAATAACCATCCAGGCAACAGATAATGGGGTACAGAATTAAGACGATGGAGGAGTGTATTGAGAAAAGGGGACACATTTAAAAGTTGTTACAGAGATAAAAGACGTGGGACTTAGTTCCCAATGGCATGTGAGGGAATCAAAGGAGGGTTCGATTTCTGGTGAGAGACAGAGTGGAGGCTGATACCGTGAACCTAGGTGGGCAGCAAGGGAAGATTCGTGAGAGAAGAGAGTTCCAGTTTTCACGTGCTCAGTCTGAGGACTCCAGAAGACCTGTGGACAGTTAAGTCTACTAAGTGGTTAGAAACAAATGTCTAGAGCTTTAGACAAATGTGCAGAGAAGAGATAGAGATTGGACAACTTAAATTTATGAAGTGAAATTTGCTCAGAGGGTCCCAGCCCCCAAGGGAATCTTCTCAAAGTCTCCTAGCAAAATTTCTGGGTTTCAGTTTCCTCTGTTGTTCAACAGTATAATAATAATAATAATATTCGCTACCTGCCTTGCCTAACTCAAATGATTGTGAAAGGGAATAAATGACCTTTTGGTGGAGGCACTTTTCATATTAAATTGCTGTCCCCTGTTAGAAATATTTAGTTGGGACACCAGGAATGAGAAATCTGACCCATTCTGTCCTCATGTGCTAAATGTACCAAAAATGAAACTGAGCATCTTCTTTTCGTTTATTTAGACCCGCTCTCTGTGCAATGGTACACGTCTCTGTCTATGCAGCTCACAGAACAAAATAGCTTTGGTTTTAAATGCATAGGATTTAAAAAGTTACTTAAAAAAGATTTTTTCAGGCAACTACTATAGCCAGACTTCCTTCTTCATTATATACAAAAAGCCCTAACATGGTAGGAGAGAGGGAGGGTCAAATAAAATAAAAAAGATCATAAAAATATGAGTTTGCATTGCATTCTCCTTTTACTATGAACCACTGATTATGAAGAACTGGTTGATGTCCAGAATATTCATAGTCAGAATTTGTTAATTACTCTTTTGCTAGAGACATAGTACCCCCTGAAAACCTCTTTTTTTCCTCCAACTCATGAATTCTTGAAGTTAATAGAGGATTTTACTGAAAGTATCAGCCTAGTAACAGAAGAATAGTGATGATTTGGAGTTATATTCTGCTAGATAGCATGCTGTTTTGAATTACCTACAATTAGTCTAGTTTCACAATATTATCTCTGAGAGAGCATTTTCCTTCCTTGCATTTTCTGCCTCTTTCATACCATTGTTAGCACCACAATAGAGAAACCCTAAAAAGCTGTTCACAAAAATAATTTAAACAGGAATTTGCGCTCTGAGAAACAACTACATTTGCAGCTCTCCCCTACCTCATATTCGAAAGCACCCACACTTATCTGGTCTCTTTTTCTATGTTCTCCTAAAAGGAGGAGAAATGTATTCAGTGTGTAAAAATAGGCTATTGTATCCCTGAAAGGAGATGGGATGCTAATTAAGCGTTCTTTGAATGAACAAGTCATCTTGCATTGTCTACTGGGAGCTGGCTGCCAATTGAATTTTTGGTAAAGAGTCAAGAAAAACATTCAAGAGGGCCCCGGCAAGCTTGGGAGAGAAGCGAGCACTACTTATCAAGTAGGTGCACGAGCCTGTCCAAGTATTGTTGAGAGTCAGGGTGCAGGCTGTGAGCTCCTGCCTCGAAGCTTTCCTGCTGGTTGTGAGAACCACCTTCCCAAAGACAGGCCTGCCGCTCAGGTCTGATCGTGGACAATGGGGCACATATGCCATACTGCTGGACCACTGAATGCCTCTTTCTTTGCTCAGTACTTTTTTCAAGATTCTTTGTGTCTTCTTGGATTCGTACAGGAGGCAGGTATCTTAAGTTATATACAATAGGTCTGGTCTTGCAGCAAAGTAATTGATGCTCCATTGAAAGACACCAGGCAAATTGGTTAGTATGATTATCTTTAACAAACTGGGGAAATTTTAGACATTTGACAACTCGTAAATGAGGAGGGAAATAAATTGCTCTGTTTTAAAATGTTTTTTTTTCTTCACGTTATGTCAGTCAGAGTAAGCCTTTAGCCTGATTGCCTGCTGGTGTTGGGTGTGGGGTGGCATGTAAACAGAGATGAAAAAATGATTTAGTTTGTTTGGAAAAGGGCCAGAAAATAGAGGATGCAAATGTGTCTTTACTGTAACGGAGGAAAGAAACAGTGAGTCAACCAGGTGCAGTCGCTCTCCCCATGACTCTGGCTTGTGAAACAGCTAGTGCTTAGCACTGACAGAATCCCGGAGGTGTGTTTCTGACACTTACAGTGTCTTTTTCTTTAGTTCTGTCATTCTGATTCTTTTGCTGCTCTTTTGAGTTATAAGTTTTTAACTTTTTTCAAGTGTGATCATGTGCCTTTGGCAAAAATGTGAAGAAACAAGTGTCCTGACCGCTGAAAGGTCCCGGCTGGAGGCAACAAGTGAAGGGGTTTCCCTCTAAATGTGCTCGTGGGTTTGGAAGAGAATAAGTGCTGCGTAAACAATACTTCTAAATTAACATCGCTTCCCTGGCACTTGCAATAAAATATCAACTTCACACTTTACATTCTTAGTCATTAAAATATGTGGTAAAAAATTTAATAGGTCTTTTGCAGTTGATTAAAAGGCAAAATAATGTGTGCTTGAATTTCATGTTGCAGTTTTCTTTTAATAATGTAACTTAGATAGAATATAATATTAATTCATGATCTAATGCATAATTAATGATAATTACTTTGGATCAAAAATCTCAAGGCCAGTAATTATGAAATGTAACAACAATAAAAACAGCAGCAACAAGTTTTGAATGCTTTTCATATGCCTGGCTTGGTTCTAAGTGCTTTCCTTATGGCAAATTGTGAGGGAACTGAGGCCAGAGAGACTGAGTCTCTTGCTTATGGATTCATAGCTAATAAGTAGTAGAACTAAAATGTGAGCCCCACCTCTCTGACCCCAAAGCTTGCACCTTAACCACCTTTATTATATTGCCTTGTTTACATTATGATTATTACTGCATGAAACACTTCAAAGAGGATTTATTTTTAAAATATCTTAAAAATAATTTTGATATACATCCATTGTAATGGACCGCATAAGTGAAAATACCATTGGTCCTGAAAACATACAGCCGTACGGCAGCCATTGTCATCACATCTGCTCCACACACACGAGAACTCCACCCTGTGGCATCTAACGTATTACACGTACTCTTAGGAGACACTGCCACTCGATGAAGGAGGAAGTGTGACTTGCCTCAACAGTCATGAGAAAACATTTATTTCTAGTCATTACATGATAAGCTCTAATATTTGGATATTAATTTCTCAATTCCTAATTAAGTTCTTAATTTTTCTGTGGAGTTTCAGGAAATTCTACCTTTATTTTTTTGGGTATGGAATTAGTAGCAACAGTGTTTGCAAAAATTGATACTTTTTTTTTAAGATTTCATTTATTTATGTTCAGAGAGAGGAGAAGGAAGGGAGGAAGAGAGGGATAAAAACATCAGTGTGAGAGAGATACATCAATCTGTTGCCTCTCACACGCCCCCAACTGGGAACCTGGCCCACAACCCAGGCATGTGCCCTGACTGGGGATAGAACTGCACACCTTTCGATTTGCAGGCCCACACTCAATCCACTACAGCCACACCAGCCAGGGCAAAAATTGGTACTTTATTTACAAAACAACCTTACTGACATATAATTTGCATGCCATAAAAATCACATGTTTAATATGTACAATTCAGTGGTTTTGGTACATTTACAGAATTATAAAATTGATACTTGATTTTTCTTTTTTTTCTTTTATTTACTTATTTATTTAATTTTAATTGTTGTTCAAGTACAGTTTTCTGTCTTTTACTCCCATCCCAGCCCACCCACCCAGCTCTGTCTGATACTTGATTTTCTTAATTAAATAAAAGCTGAAATACCTGAATGAAAGATACTCAAGGGCCAATGAGCATCATTAATATTTGCTGTGTTCTTCTTTCTCTTTCATCAGAAATGTGTGCTATACTGGCCTGAAAAGAGAGGGATATATGGGAAAGTGGAGGTTCTGGTTATCGGTGTAAATGAATGTGATAACTACACTGTTCGCAACCTTGTCTTAAAGGTAAGATTACGTGGCTGTAGCTATCTACAAAGCAGATATCAGAGGATAACATTTCTACTTTGAAATCATTGTCCTCATAAGTACTACAGATTTAATTTAAACCAATTAAATAATGTCAAGATGAGAGATAAATTATAATCATTCCCTCATGTATTTCTTTGTTGTCAGCTACTATTAATATATGGAATGATTAAATTAAATAAGTAGATATTAAGGAAGTTCACTAAGTAGGGTGTTATGACCTTCTACTTTCCACAAATAAAAGATCTCTTGATCTAACTTTTTGAAAGCCTTTAACTAAAGGCTTGTTCTGCAGACTTTACCATGATTATTTTTAACGTCACTTTGGTCTATGCAGCTTTAAGGCCTGGAAACTGAGAACAGCAAATCTGTGCTTGTGGGTGGCTGTGGGAGGCAAGACCAGACAAAGCGCTGATGACATCTGCAAAACTTGGCGTTTCAGTAATTTATAGGGACTTTCCCAGGCCAGATTACATCATAGGAAAATTATCTTATTTAATTTACGGGCAGCAGATGCTAAGGAATGTTGCCATGGTATTGTTTCTGCTTCTAGAGAACAGTCATCTCAAAGATTCAGTCCTGTCTACAGCCTCACTGTGGCGACACAGTCGTCACAGGGAGAGTGGAGGCAAGGCTGCCGCCAGTGGCATTGAGGGAGAAGCTGGGCAGAGGGAGGCACTTACCAAAACGTGCTTAGTCCTAAGTGCCTAGTTCATGCCACGACCCCACAGCGCACTGAGTTTTGCGATGATATACGTGGACCCTCACTCAAAGCGTTTCTAACCTAGTGACACCAAGAGACCCTCTACTATGGGGATTTTGCACTGCTCTTAAAGATAGAAATTTGGGATGAGTACAGAAGTGTTAGAGTGATGGAATATAAAATTACATGTTTGTATACTGGATAAAATGTTTATGGTAACCTGTCAGGAATGTTCAAGAACAGGGAACATACTATCTCCCAATTCTTTCTTAGTTACATTTTCATCTACTATTTGGTTCATTACAGTAAACTACAAACACTAGTATATTTAGCATATGTTACATATACACTTTCTATACTACATATATATTCTCATTTTTTCTGCTTTATTTTTTTAATTTTTAAATTAAGCTTATTGGGGTAACATTGGTTAATAAAATTACATAGGCTTTATGTATACGGTTCTATAGGCATCATCTATATATTGCATTGTGTGCATTTAATAGAGGCAAGACTGTCAAACTTTGATATTAGGATATTTACAGTAAAGTTTTCTCAAGGTGAGAGTTGTTCTTCAGAAATCTCCTAGATATTTTTCCCACCTAGAAATATTGCAAGTAAGATGGGAATGAGAGAAGGCATGCAGTACTGTGGTTTGGATGACTTTTAGTAGCACAAGTAAATGAGGCATTTGGTGGCTGTTGCTATTTTCAGCAAGGAAGTCACACCCAACATGTGAAGCATTACTGGTACACCTCATGGCCCGATCACAAGACTCCAGACAGCGCCCAGCCCCTTCTACAACTCATGCTGGACGTAGAAGAAGACAGACTTGCATCTGCAGGCCGAGGGCCTGTGGTCGTCCACTGCAGGTAAGGCCTGAAGTGTCCTTTCCACCTGAGCAAAGTGTCCATACTTTGCAAAGTCATAGAGCACACAGAGGTTGGGTTTTACTTCTTGGTTGTGACTTTGTCAGTAAATTAAATATTTCTTGAAATTGGTTAACTTCCTGATATTTGAGTCTTAGACAAAATGGTATTTATAGTGACAATTTTGAGCATTTTTTGCAAACAATGACACAGCAAAGGAAATACCACTTCTGAATAAATGGCTCACAGAACAGGAGCCAATTCCATCCTCTACCTTGAAACTTGTGATTCATCTAGTCTCATTGGTCTAATACACACGAGGAATGACAGACAGGATTTTCTGATTACCGGTAGCTTTCTTTGTTGTTTCAAGATGGTACCTGAACTGTATTTGAATTGTGTCTTGGTAACATTTAGTATTCTTTCACATTTAGTAAAAGTCAGTCAACTATTTAAAAAGTTATTTCATTGCCCTGGCTGATGTGGCTCAGTGGGTTGAGCGCCAGCCTGCAAACCGAAAGGTCACTGGTTCACTCTCTGGTCAGGGCACATACCTGGGTTGTGGGCCAGGTCTTCAGTTGGGGATGTGCAAGAAGCAGCTTATTGATGTCTCTCTCCCTCTCTGTTTCCCTTCCCCTTTCTCTAAAAATAAAATCCAGCCATCCTTTAGGGCTGGAACTGTCCCCCACCCAAAATCATAAAACACTCATGGTATCTAAAATGAACTAGCCACTTTCCCTATAAAACCAACTCCCCTTCTAATTAGTATTTCTAAGAATGAGACCATCTTTTTTCTGGGGACTCGGCCACTAATGTTGACAGTTATCTTTGGCCCTTCTCCTAATTCCAGCCTCAGTATCTAATCAGTCACCCAAATGGCTTTCCCTTCAAAGCTACCATTATCATCACTTCCTGTCCAGCCACCCAAGTTCAGGTCCTTATGACCCCACTTGCATATTTTAGAAGTAGTCAGCTAATTGCACACACACCCCACTTCCCCATGACCACCCTCACTATGGCCTATCCAAAGCATTCCTCTTGGATGCTCTAAAGCTCTCTTTCATCACATGGAGCCCATGCTCGAAACTTCTCAACGGCTTCCCACTGCCTAAAGCAAAAGTTCTTAACCTTGGGTCTGTGGATGAGCTACAGGAGTCAGCGAACTCCTTGAAGTTACTTACACAAATTTGAGTACCTGAAGTTATATGAATTTTTCTGAGAACTGAAACTTTCTAGTTTTCATCAAATTCTCAAAAAAAGGAAGTTTTAGAGGATGAAGTCCAAACCTCTTTCCGTATAAGACCCTCAAAGCCTCATTGGACCTTCCCATCTTATTTCCCACTGTTTCTCTAAAATAACTTTCCGTTCTCTAAAATAACTTTCCGTTCTCTACTCATTGTCGCATATCATGTGTTCTGTTCTGTAGCAATTTTTTCCTTAAACCTTTCTCATGCATGGAACATTTTCTCTCATTCATGATAACCAAAATGCCTGCCATTCATATGGCATAGTTCACGTCCTATCTCTTTAGTGAAACAAATGCTCTATAGACACTTCAACTAAAAAGGACCCATTCTACTTCTGAATTATTTTATACTCACATTTAACAGAAACAAGTTCCAAATGGGAGAAATAAGTGCTATCTCAGTGCCAAGAAGGGAGCTTTTAATTCAACCCAAAAGGATACACCCCTGGCTGGTGTGGCTCAGCTGGTTGGAACGTCATCTCATAAACTGAAGGTTGCCGGTTCGATTCCCTGTCAGGGTACCTACCTAGGTTGTGGGTTTGATCCCCAGCAGGGACACATGCAGGTGGCAACCAATTGATGTTTGTCTCTCACATCGATGTTTCTCTCTCTCTCTTCTTCTCTTGGGAGAGGAAAAAAAAACAACCAGGAGAATTGAAGAAAGCCTTTAAACTTTGGAATAATGTTGAATGGGATCTTTAAAAATAACCAGCGTTTGTGGTTTTAAAAGGTGGTAGGGAGGGCATTTTTGACTGAAGCAATATCATTAACACAGAAAGGAAAATTGGAACACAACAGGCATTGTTTTTGGCAATTATTCATGTAAATGAAAAAACGGCACAAAGGATGCAAGGAGGACAGTAAAAAGATATAAAGCTTGAAAGTTACTCACATTCATATGATTCAAGGTTATGGATACCGTGGCAGGGAACTTAGACCTGGTGCTAGAACCACTGGGAGCCAATTACGGTTTTGAGAAGAAGGTACTGTGATCAGGTCCCTAGCAGCTGTTTGCATCATGAACTAGCCCAGAAAAAGACTGGAGACTTTAAAACCAAAATGAGATTATTGCTAATCATGAATTAAGGAGATGTTGAAAACGTGAGCATAGTATATAGAAAGGAAAGCATGGATCAAAAAAGCTCAATAGAGGTGAAAATATGTAAGAATTGGTAACAGATTCCGTGTGGGAGGTCAGAGGGAGTGATGGGCTCCGAGATTTCCTAGCTGGAAACTTGTGGCTGACTGGTAGTGCCATCGAGGGAAAAGGTAATTAATTCTGTGTTGGATGCACTGAACTGAAGCAAGTGCAAACAGTAACCTCAAGATTCCCAACTAAGAGATGGAAAGCCAGTCTAGAGTTTAGGAGAAACTTAAGGAATATAAATGCAGGTTTAAGAGAAATTTACATAAAGACTATCAGTGGTTGAAACTGCTAAAAGAGAGAGACAGAGAGAAAGATGAAGGGCTGGTTAGGTCGATGACATGCCGTCTGAAGCAGATGAATGTGTAAACCCTCCTGGACAGACGGTGTTTCTATTCAACGATAAATGACTTACGAATATGTGGGTCTAGCCACTTCCTCTCTCCTAAACTGGATTGAATCTTCACTTATTCACATGAATCTTCAACATCAATATATCCAAGACCAAACTCGCCCTCAAATCAGCTCTCATTCCAGATTCCACCTTCATCGCATTGGGATTACCCTTCTTTCAGTTCGGGTCACTTTTGACTTTTTGCTTTTCCAACTGCTCAACTCCAGTCCTACAGACTCATGTTCGTGATGTGTCTAAGTGCTTCCCCTCCTTTCCAGTGCTTGTTCCTTACCCAAATCAAGGCCCTGGTTGTTCTTTGTAGGACAGTGGCAACGCCTTTCTACCATTCTCCCACTGGACACTTCCCTCCACCCCCCTCATCCTACTGCATGTAACTAAACGAAAGAATGTGTTTAAGCACTTAGCACAGAGCCGGGGGTGTAATACTCAGTCCATGAGAGCTGTTCTTGTCACATTGTTATTAATCCTCGCTGCTGTTTCACATTTCAAAGTACATTTTTAAAAATATATTTTATCTTTGCTATTTTTCTCCTACCTTTTCATTCTTTGTCCTTTCTTTTCAGTGCAGGGATAGGTAGAACAGGGTGTTTTATTGCCACATCCATTGGCTGTCAGCAGCTGAAAGAAGAAGGAGTCGTGGACCCACTGGGCATTGTCTGCCAGCTTCGTGTAGATCGGTGAGTGTCTGCGGGGTGGGGCACAGAGACTTCAGAGCAGCATCCTCTGTCACAACCTGCTTGGAGCAGCCTGACTTGTAAACATCACAAGTTCCAAAGTCCTAAATCTCTATAGTGACTTCTGTAATGTGTTTAAGAATATGCATTGCATTAAAAGTCATCAAAAAAAGTGTTATTTGCAGCACTGACCATCAAGAGTCCAAAATCAAAAGTTTATGCTTAATCCTTCCTTGTCTCTGATCCAGGTCGCTTATGGTGGTCACTGTTCCTTCCTAGTCTTGCATCCTCGTTCCTTTCCACATACTCTGTATTGTCATTTGACTTAACCAAATCATTCACTTTAGGACCTTGATGTTTTAAAATGAGGTGTATGTCATACTACCAAGAGTCCCCCTTTTTAGTCTAGTTTTTTTAATTGTGAAAAACGCACACAACAAAATGTACCATCTGAGCCATTTTTTATTTATCGGGTGGCATCTTGGTGGGTGTGAGATGAAACAGTCACTTTCATATAGAGATCTCTTGATCACCTTTGTGACGACTTTCACCTTTGTGAAAGTCGCCACAAAGAAATTTGTCTTCCTTTCTCCACAACTAAGTAAAGGGATAGTTGAGTCAGTGACGGGAAAAGTGAACAGGTGCTCCTTTAGAACAGACACAGAGAGAAAGACACACGTGAGCAGCTGACCTCTCTGCTGTAATTCAGTGTGCTACAGCGGAAAAAGAGTTGTTCTGAGAGGCTGAAATACTGTGTTCTCTTCTTGTGTTCATACAATATTGATTATTCCCCTCCCATGCCCAAGGCATTGCTGCAGATGCTGCAAGTACAGCGTTGGACCAGATGAGCAGGGCCCTACTGTCCTGGACTGTATGTGTCAACAGGGAGGGGGGAGATAATAAAGAAGCTAAGAAATAAACAGGACAATTTCAGACAAAGGTAAAAGCTGTGAGGGAGTGAAAATACAGAGCTCTTGCTCTATGACCTAGGGTCTCCTACAAGTAAAACTAGTCAGTCGCCTTCTAAGATTCATTTAGTAAATACTTATTGAGCACATACTATGTGCTAGGTCCTTGGATTTTAATGAGATAAAATGATTTTTCTTAAAATTCAAGGAACTAATATGTATAAAGCACTTAGAACTGTCTGGCACATAGTAAGCCTTAAGTAAATGTTCATTGTGTTATTATTATCTTCATTATTATTCAAATTATGAAGAAAGTTTCCCTTATCTCTAAAAATGAAACATTCAAATCCCTCTTTCTGGATAAAGTTTTCCCTCCCCACTCCTATCTGTCCTTGTCTCCTTTTAAATAATAGTTTCTCAGTATTTGTATGTGTATCTTTCCTCTATTTTAACTTTGGCTTATTAGAGGCTGTTCATCATGGCGGTTAGGATACTAGGCTCTGGGGACAGATTGCATGGGTTTGCATCATGGCTCCCACCATTTTCTGCTTATGTGGCCTTGGGCAAGTTGTAAGACTGCCCCATGCCTTGGTTTTCTCCCTTGGGAAATGGAAGTAATAACACCATCTACTCCTTGTTTTTGTTGTAAGGATTGAGAGAATCTGCAAAGTGCCTTTTACATAATGAGTATGCAACCAAGCTTCGCCACTGTTATCAACATACATAGCAAGACACCTGAACACATATCCATAAACTGGAACCAATAACCTAGACCCACATGGTTGTGACAGCATTAAAATGAGATTACACCTGTGATGCACTTAGTGGAACACTTAGCCTATGTTTCTCTCTCTCTCTCTGCCCTCCTCGCTTCCACCTTTCCATACCCTATATGTAACTGCTTCCAAAAATATTTTCTTTTTGTATGTGAGAACACCAGCTCCAGTGATCTCTCCCTCTCCTCTCACAATTGCTGTCTTAGTCTCCTGAAACCCCCTTGCCTTTCATTCAGAACTGTCCACCCAGGTGGAAGGGAGTATGATGACTTCATGTCATACTCTGCGACCTACCTTCACCCAGAAGAGGGGCCCTCGTCAGAGGATAAGGGACAACACTCTGTCAGCTGGGGCTGCTCCCACAATGGCCTTGATCCCTCCTTCTTTGTGCTTCTGTAAACAAGGCTGCTTGCATGGGACCCAAAACCCCACAGAGACTCTAGTGCATATCCCTGTGCCCTGCTTCCCTGATGGCTAATGCTGGAGTTCCATGAACACCAGACACCTGAACTAACTAAACTGACTCTGAACCAAGTTGGCCTCCAGCACCTGCTCTGACCCTATTTGGAAAAACATCCTAAAAACCACTGGGCATTATCTCCTAGGGGTTTTTTGTTTGTTTATTTTTGGTTGATCTTTTTTTTTGCTCTTGTTACTCTTCATCTTGCTTTATTCACCTTCCCATCTCCCCGCTCCCGCACCTGCTTTTGTAGCCTAACCTTCACCTTGATTTCTACTTCCCAGTCACATTACCTTGTTAAGTCTACCAAATTGTCCTCTAATTCTGAATGGAATCACAAATACATTTTTGAAAATAATATCACAATGCCTCCTCTATCTGCTCCTTCCTTCCTAAAGCAAATGGTTAGAAATTTAGCCTTGGCCTTCCATCACCACCAAGGCCTTCCCACAAGGCTTGTCCTGTTACTCCTGATAGGATCTTCAAAACACAGCCAACTTCTCTGTTGATCTGAAGCCCATGGGCTCCCAACCCCCTAGATTTTAATTACTGCCAGTATGTGCCTCAAATTCATTCTGATTTATTAATCAAGATCCCTTCTACATGAATTCTTTCTGAGCAGGTGTTGTTTACAAAACAGATCCTCTTTTTAAAACTTTCCTTGGAAGGTTTTTCCTTTTCCTTCCTTCCTTCCTTCACAAGATTAGCATTGATTTTCCTTTTCTTGTCTCTTCCTTCTATTGTGCACGCCCCTAGTTATTGTGAAAAGGAACACAGCAAACCTTCCTCCTTTCCTTCACCCCATCCAACTTCTTGTTCCCCCATCCTTCTTGCCTCTTGCATTCGGCCTTTTCCCATCATACCTCACTGACCATGTCCTCAATTCATGACATTTAAGGGAAAGACATTCACCTTTCTGCTCTTGCAGCTTGTCATTCTTCATTAGTTCTTTAAACCTCACTCCCAGCCTAGACTCTTTGGTTGTCTGTCCTTGCCTTCAGTTCCGGATCTGTCATCACACATTCCAGAAAGCACTATTCACACTCAGAAGTATATTTAACCATGGCCTTTTTACATGGTCTTCAAAACACATGTCTCCTTTAACTCCCAGAGTGAACCCCAATGAGGAAAAGAGATATTATTTGGCTTCTTTTTTTAATATAAGGAAACAAAGAATTCAAGATATCAAGTAACTTGCCCAAGGCCATGGTGCTTAGAAAATGACAGAATGGACTTCTTTGAAAATCAGGACTTCTGATTTCTAACTCAAAGGTATGACCATTGTAGATAAAGTAAGCAGACTTTTGGAACATATTTATTATCTCTTTGGTAATACTTTGCCAATTTTAAAAAATGCAACAACACCCTATTTTTTAAAAGATTTTATTTATTTTTTTAGAGAGAGGGGAAAGGAAAGAGAATGAGAGGGAGGGAAACATGTGCAAGATTGGCCTGCCCCCAACTGGGGGCCTGGCCCGCAACACAGGCATGTGCCCCGAGTGGGGAATCAAACTGGTGACCTTTCAGTTTGCAGACCATCGCTCAATCCACTGAGCCACACCAGCTTGGGCAACACCATAATTTTTAAAACAATGTTTGGTATGAATGACAGCTGTTTCACAAATAGCTCAATAGAGTGATAATATCAGCAGTTGCCTTAAGATTATAATTTTTTTATTGAGCATCTTTTCATATGGACATATATGTCTTCTTTCTTTCCTTGCTTCCAGCATTTTATTTATTTATCTATTTATCATGTTTAAATTACAGTTGACATTCAACATTATATGAGTTTCAGGTGGTTACTAATGGGGTTAGACATTTATATAACTTACAAAGTGATCCCCCCCATAGGTCTAGGACCCACCCGACACCATGCACAGTCATTCCAATATTATTGACTCCATACATTATGTTGTAATTTACATCCCCATGTTTCTCTTCAGATTGTTTAAATTGTTTCCCTAAGAGTATGATTTGAGGTTTATAGGAAATCTGTCTCATCCCAAAATGTCTAGACATGGAGGATCCCCCAAATACCTGCGTATGGTCAATACCTATAAAACTGCTGTCAGGGAACCAATCCTTTTCTAAAGGAATCATTAGTTTTTAAAATTTATTGACCCTAGAGATGAGACCTGAAGGTGACACTGTAAGTCTTCTCAGCTATTAACACTTTAATGTAAACGAAATGATCTCTCCTTCCCAGCACAGTAGCTAGAGAGGGTGTAACTCCCTGCATTATCAGTGCATTCAGAACGCAGGTATTGATGAAGGAGAATTGAAGGCAAGCCTCCAGAAACTGGGCACACCTGAGGCCCTGCAGTCGAGGGGACTGGAGACAACTCTCAGTCCCTGGGAAGGGGAGGGGCATAGAGGGAGCAGAAGAGCAAGGAGCACAGAGAGGTAGCAAGGGAAACCTCATGAAGAGCAGCTACCTCATTTGTGGGACCCAGTGCAAAATGAAAATGTGAGATCCCTCTCTAAAAAAAATAATAACTACATATTTCTTGATGGGACAGCAGAACATTAACCGAACCTCAGGGTCCTTCTCAGCACAGGAGATGGGGGCCTATGTGACTCCCCTAGACACAGACCCGTGAAGCCAGACCCACCTTGGGGTGTTTTCAGGATGAGTGTTTGTAGGTGGGCCCTGTGTCCTGTGGAACGGGCACCTAAGATCTTTGTTCCAAGCGGGGCTCCTGCATCTACATTTGTTCATTCATTCAGACATTTACTGAACACCTACTACTGAACGTGCACCAGGCACCTGGGTGTGGAAGGATGGATTCCAGACTGTTTCTCAGAGCACAGTGTAGTTATCAATCAAACTTGAGAGCCTGCTAACTGCCAAACTCTCATAGGTTCTCAATTAAGTTAGAGAAAAAGCTATATGCTGTAGTTCTTTGAACCTCTCTTCACTTGCATAGTAGTATTAATGCATTAAAAGAATCTGAAAAGTCCCCTCAAAACCTGGGAACCCATTTAACTTCCTCTAAGTACTCTTTAACATTTGATCACAGAAAACTTTCCTGAAGGGCTATTTAAATGGGAGAGAAAAAAGTTGTAAAATAATAAATATAAACTGTTCTTCCAGGGCCCTGGTGAAGAATAGAAGAGTGGAGATGGCATTAGAATTGGAGTCTGGGTGGGACCATTAAAAAGGGGAAAGGAAAGGGTGGGACTGGCTGACTGGAAACCTCCCACTGAATGTAGTAAGAGGGATACAGAAAACAGAGTAATATATTGAGAGGTGATATTAAATACTCTGCAGTGTTCACGCCTTTTCCTATCCATCCAGACCCTCTTTAACAAGTTTCTGATGCAAGAGATCCAAGGCTGCATACTGTGCAACTTTTTTATGGTCTGCCTCCACCACTTACAGCTGCCTCCTCCGGGAAGCCCAGGGCATGGCTAACAACAGGGAGAGACAAGGTGGTGATTTGCGTACTTGACATGGGTCTTGTTCCCTGACTCAATCAAGTGTTTGAGCATTGAGAAGGATCCTGACTCCTCCCTTGCCCCGAAGTTACAGAGCTGGATTGTTGCTATCCAACATGACAAAGCAGGCAATTTGTATTCAGATTACAAATCTGAATTTTAGCAATAAATTCAAATGGTCTGGTTTAGAGATGACTCTGTTATGCTAAATGGATATTTCTAATGTAACAACAATGACAAAGCCATTTGGTGGATTCCTCATTCTCTGGCAAGCGATTATTTTTATTGGCTTTAGGGCAACTTCTATTAATAGATGCTACAGTTCTCACTGCAGATTCATGAGTCTGTGATTCTCCTTTTAATAATATTTTTTAGAATATTTTGAACTAAAATAAGATTCCTTTTTTTCTAAAGTAGGAGTTCAAATTCAGTGCACAGCACCCTGAAGTGTTTTATTTAGAAATGCATTGATGAATCATTCCATGAATTCTCATAACGTTTGTTAACTAAGATGAAGTGGGTAGCAGGCAATTGGGTGTGAGCAGTGGCTAGGGGAACAGGTAAGCAGGCAGCCACTAGAGCATGAGATGCCGGTGATCACTGGTCCAGATGTCAAAGAGCTCGGCCCTGGCTCTGCCCCTAATTTCTCATGAAACCACTTGACCACTTTAGGCCTCTGGGTCTACATTTGTGAAGAGAGGTGGGACATATCTGTGGTCCCTTAACCTCTTCTGGTATGAGAACCCTCATGGACTTCAACCTAAGAGTTGGATTTTCAAATTCATAATGCTTATAAATTCATTTGCATTCTGTGACTCACAATTAGTGATGTAATATATGTATGTGTGTTTATTTGGCCAACTGATGATGCTGGATACAAAAACCCCTCCAATAAGATGCCTTTTCCACCCTGGGATTCAGTGATTGGGAGGTGAGCAACTGACCCTCTAAAGTTTCTTTCAGCTCTTGCATTCTTGGAGTCCATGAACCTTTGCTTTTGTAGAGAACAATGGAATGGCAATAACAATCAAAACATTTGCCAAACGCTTCCTAGGGAAGAGATGGTTTAAAATATCTGGCTTAAGAATATTGTAATAAATCTTTCATCCTACAGGAGGAATCCAAGACCTGAAAAAAATAAGTCATATACCCAGAGTCACACAACAAAATTTTGTTATTTTTTTTAACAATCTGAACTGAACTTCCAATTTTGCTCAAATGAGATTGGATAAATTCTGCATTTTTTGGTTCCCAAAAGGTTACTGTTTCCTGGGGTGGGAAACCTAAGTGGGTTAAGCACAAATTTAAGAGAGGAAGTTCACACTCTACTCCTGCCTTTGACAGTGACCCTGAACTAGTTGCTCTATAAACCAGGAAAATTGCTTATCTCTGATGGGTTCAGTTTAGATTACTTACTATGAATGTCTAAAGGTGAAAAGTATGGTGAACATCTTTTTTCTGTAAAAAGGGATATTTTTGCTCAATCACATTTTACTGTTCCCATACATGCATAAGTAAACAATTTTAAAAAATTATGGTGATAAAAAGGACCCGTTAAATTGTTCTAAGTTGGACATATTTTAGTCCAAGATTAGGACATATTTAATAATAGTTTATTACCTAGGAAGCCTTTCCATATACTCTTTAAATCTTCTAATATTAAATATTTCTGAAGTGTTGTGACTATACCACCTAATTAAGAATTCCTGTTGCTTTCACCATATTTAGCTCCTGCTACAACAGAATCACTTAGGCTTGTGTATGCCAGTGTTTCACAATGTGACATAGTGACAGAAGGTCATTTACGTATTGAGCATGGGAGATGCACCTGTCCCTTTAAAAAGTAATAATAATAATCTATACTTACAAAATAGCCCAGAAAACTCAGAAAATGTTCACATGCATATTGGTGTTACAGGAGAATGACTAAAGAGCAATACTTGACCCTTACAAGACATCTAGGCAGGGAGAAAAGGACCATATTCCACTGTGGGTTGACTTCTGTCAAATTTTTTCTCACTGTATTTCTTTAAATCCTCCTTGGCACCTCTAGACAATGGAAAAACTTGAAATAGAGTTTTGGAAATGAAACATATAAAATAATATGCAATCCCAAGGCCTTTCTCTGTCTTTTTTTTTTCCTTCCCCAGAAACAGGAAACAATCTGTCTAATCCTCCCGTTTAAGAGTCAGTGGTGAAATCTGCAGTTGTCTGTGCATATCCTCACCTTGGGGGCCCTAAACTGGAATGACAGCCAAAGACCTGACTTGTGGCTTCCCAGACAGGATAGAAAAATGCTTCCAGTGTGCGTCATATTATTGTTTAACTGTTTTGATTAATCACAGTTGTTTGATGATTTTGTCTTTTTTAACTATCATAATTAACTATAATAATATACACTATTATGTGTCCCCAAAATATTTTTGTTTACAAAACTTATTTAAAATCATTTAGAGGCTCACATTTCCACCTGTTGGTATAATTTTTTGGTATCAACCCTAGGTTTACATTGATCCATATTCCTCTGCATTCCCAACTAGTCACAGAGATCCCTTAATTAGGGAATTTCAGTGAAGATCAGGAATTGAACATTTTGGTTTACTTATTTTAAGGACACTTAACTTGTTAGAAATTGGTGTGCGCTTACTTGACATCACAGTTCCTGAGACCATAACAAGAAGTCCTCTGATAAAATAAATTATCCCAGCTGACTCTCCCAAGCAGTTGCCAGGACAACCTTTTCTGTCTTCTCAGCCAGGAATTAACTGAGTGTTAACCTGGGTGTTCAGAAAAAAAATGGCTAATTTTCAGGGCAAAAAAAATGGAATTCAAGACATGCTAATGCATTGAATTGCCATGGAATTATCACTTGATGTGTGTTGGCTTTTATGCCCCACAAGTACTTTGGAATATAGCCATTTCAGAGAAAGTATTTATGTTCAAAATACCCTGTCGGGACGAGTCGAAACATTCATGTTTAAGTTCTCTCTCCTTGACGCGACACCTGTATGAAGACTCGGGGAAAGCCTTTGTCTGAGGCAACCCGAGTCACAGCTGTGGACCTGAGCCTTGCTTGACCCCTGCCCCCGCTCTCAGAGATTTTACCCAGGAGGCACGTTAACATCCACACTTTTTGTTCTAAATTTACTGTACCAAACTTTACCAAAGAAATTCCAGATTCAAAAATAATAAAAAGCCAAGGAGCGTTAGGTTCCATTGTTAGCCCAGAAGTGAGTCACTGCTGCAGAATTTCTTCTGTCTACTGATTAGACCGGATACGTGCTGGGTGGTGCGGCAGGAAAGGCTGCTGCTCTCTGTATGTGTGAGTTAATAGTCACAAAAGGTCACAATTTTAACATGTTAAAAACCAAATCTCTCTCCTGGGCATCTGGAAAGCTTTTTTTTTTTAAATACCATCCCAGCAGCAAAGGGAAAAAGCTACATATCTTTTCCCTTCTAACCTGAGTTTACCCCCAGCTGACACAGCTACGTGCTTCCCTGCATGGATACACAGACGACACTGATTTTTGTGTTTGTCAAGGCTAATGCGATAGGAGATGTCTGACATTTCTGGAAGGGCAGTCTATCTGAATGCTCTCCGGCCTGGCCAAACACAGGGTTCACATTCTGTGGCCACAAGGCAATCAGAGTCACTTAGCCAACTCCCCTTTTGCAATCAACGGAATGACTTTCTTTCATGAGGGATGGGCTATAATTGGGATGAACAATTAATTTATCATCCAAACCAAACCACTTCTGAGAGTGAAATTTGGTCCTACTAATAATGACACCAGGGCAACAGACTGAACCAGAACTGTGCCAAAAAACAGACGCATGGTCACCGTAGGCATAGGATTAGCTAAGCATTTACCAAAAGAGCAAGAAAAAGACTATGCAATGTTGATTCAGTACTCACTAAATGACAACCACTGGGCTTAGCATTTTGTGGATTATCTCATTTAAAGCTTGCCAAACATGAAAATTTACTGTTTTCCAGGCCAGTAGTTTTCAAAGTTTTTTTGTGAATAGTGGGAAACAAGACAATGGGAAGACAAAATCTCCCACAAAACACCAACATTGAAAACCAATAAAAAGCTGGCATTAGTTGCTGGTCCTAGACACCCAACCTCCTTCTCCCCCAGCCGCAGCCCTGCAGGTACCAGGGCAGAATGCTGGGCTCCTGGAATTTCTGTGACAGCCTTCAGCTAGACATCGATATGCTCTGACTCGTTTAATCCTCACAATCTGATGAGCTTAATCATTAATGTCATTTTGTAAATGAAGGACCCCAGCAGGGAAGGTAAAAATGATTTGTCCAAAACCATAAAGGCAGGAGGTTCAAAAGCAAGGATTCAGACTTGAATCTGTCAGACTCCAAACCCATGATGTCTTTCTACAACATCACCTGCCCCCCCCACCGCTGATTTTAGGCTGGGTAATATATAGAAACATATTGGATCTTAGACAATATTGTGTCCTCGTTTTTAGCAATGTTCTTATTTACTGACATCCCTACTTTCATCATTCAGTATATTAGCCTTCCATTTTACACTCTCCAAGTCCTTCAGAGACCGCATGCCAGAGCCCTCAAACGGTTCTGTTTCACTAGATAGCACCAAAGAGTAATAATAACAGTAAAAATCCTAACAATATAGTGTCTTTATGTGCTCAGCTGTGTGCTAAACATTGTAAATGGATTATCCCATTCATTTCTTGCAGCAGTGCTATGAGGAAGGCACTATTGTTTTATCACCTCATCATTTTCAAGATGAGAAAACTAAGCACTGCAGAGATTACATAGTAAGGTGAAGCAGTTCATAAGTGGTGGAGACAGGGTTTGTCTTGACAACAGTGTGTGGTGTCTCTTGCTTCTTAACATACTTTTGATCCCTACCAGTAATGAACCTGACACCTTGGCATTCCAACCTTTTCAAACCCATGACCATGCTCATGGCTAACTGAGTTCCCTTGCCCTGTTTTTATATGACCTTGCTCTTTTTTCATAAACTAATTCCTGCTGGGAAGCAGGTATTGTAGCTTAATATGGTTACCTCCTGGGGAAACAGGTTTATACATATCAGGGAATCTCCAGAGAGGACGACCTTCAGTGCAATGAGCTGAGTAATGGTGGTGAGCAGGGTCAGGCACACACCTGAGTGATGACGACGCCACTGCTTGGGCCCCCCTCCCCAATGCCTTCTCTGCTAAAGCATCATCTCGACCAACATGGAAATCTATTAAAATGTTAACCTTGGATGAGTTTAAACCATGATCTATTAGAGGCCAAGGATTATTTTAGTGCAAATCTTTAAAAGGGAGTTGGATGATACCTTTTAAAATATTTTTTAAAAAAGCATCCTGCTCCCTGCCTTTCAGGACTGGCTTGCTTTAGGAATTTTACATCAGCGATACAGATCTAGACATCAGCAGGTCCGTGGAGCCATGTCTGATCTGAAAGATACCCGTGGGCCAAGTCAGAACTTTCTTGGAGGATGAATTATTCCAGGGCTCTACTGAGAGTTTCATCACTCATTAATAATATTCATTTATTCCACAAACATATTTTGCATACAGGCATGATATTAGCTTCTTGGATATTTTTTTTACTATGGCCACCCTATAAAAAAGACTGTATTTATCCCATTTTGGAGTAAAATCTCCAGGGCAGTCTTAAAATACAGAGTATTTTATCTATATAGCAATGTATACAATTAGACAGTTATTAAATATTTTCAAAGATGATAGTGATGAGTTCCTGAATTGAATCGGCCTCCAGTGATTCCATGCTGGGAAGCCCTTTGCCCTCTTTCAGCCTGGAGTTTATCTGGTGTCATGTGACTTGAAAATGGCATGGCCTGTGTAACTTACTTCTTTATAAATGACAAGTGAAAAGATACATAAGGCATACTTGTTGACTATCTGGAAGACACAACGCTGGGAGTGAAAAATGGAAGGCTAATATACTGAATGATGAAAGTAGGGATGCAGTAAATAAGAACATTGCTAAAACCGAGATGTTGAACTTAATAGGAATAAATAGAAAGTCCTGCATTTAGTTTCAAAAATTCAATAATGTTAATTTTAGGGAGGAGAGAGCTGTAATTTTCACATTCAGAAAAATGCTGCACACTTTTTTATTAGCCCAAACCTTCACTCAATATTCTAAAATGCTTGGGAGTAGCAGGCACTAGGTGGACACTGGAATCTTACAACCCAGTGCACCTGCAAGTGCAAATTAATTGGCCAACAATGTGCAGCTCAAGGGAGAAAATATTTCCACTGACTAGATCTCATTAGGAATAGACACAACACTCTAAGAAGGTCATAGTTGATAAAATAGCTTATAAAAGAGGGAGACTAGACTGGTGAGTGACAGGGAAACCAGGCTGGATGGAAATATTGAGTAACCACAGGATGTTTAGTCTAGAGAAGAAAAGATTATGGGACTTTGATGGTTGTTTTCTAGCATTTAGAGAGCTATTGTGTGACAAGTGGAGCCTTCAGACTTTTTTGGCATGATTTTAGTTCAGCCAATGAGGTGAGAGTTAGAGAGGGGCAGATTCATTTTGATGTCTTCAAAAGCTTTCCTGCCCACTGTGGGAAAGTCTGTCTCTGAAGGTGCCTCACCCCAGGAGGATTCCAGCAGAAACTAGCTACCCGTCTGCCACGTAGGCTGCTCCCTCCCAGAAAGGCTGCTTGGCTTCGGTGATTGGAATCAGTGATCTCTGGGGATCTCTTCTATATTAATTCCTTCATTTTAGTTTTCAAATTCAGTGGGAAGTAATGTGACTTCTCATATACCTTCCTTAAGCTTTCAGACCCACGAGAATTTTCTAGCTTATAATTAGTAAGTTTGTTTCCCCATCTTGCCCACCTTCACTGGCTGAGACAACCTTGACTTAGTTAACAGAATGTCATAGAAAATATACTCCAGATGTTGAAGTACACTGCTGGCCCATCTGGAATGCTTATGAAAACCCACACCGTGTCTTCATTCATTCACCAGTTGGTCATGTAAATACCAGTGATCACCAGAAAGACAAAAAGGGGGAAATTTTGTCTCGATTGAGGGAAACAGAGAGAAGAAGTTCCCAAACCAGAGCCCATGAGATGGAACATGTACAAGGCCGCACATACAATCTGCATCTAGGGGGGAGGGGGTGTGGCTAACAGTGCTCTGAGCTGTGTGAGCGCCAGAGGAGGGGAGGCACCACTCAGCTCCTTGGAGCTGCTCTAAAATTTACTGTAGCTCTATTGCTCAAGCATCTCAGTCAAGGCGAGCACCTTCTGGACACCTGCTATGTTCTTAGGTGTGCCCAGGGGTCATTATCCAGCTAAGAGGAAGATTTACCACAGCCTCAGCTGGCCATATCTGTTGTCAACTTATAGCCAAGGAACACTTGGCCAGAGAGTTGCCTTCTGTAGAACAAAATGTACAGTTCTAGGAGAAAAGACTGGTGGAATATTTCTGCCAATGATTGCTGTCACCAGACACTGTGTATTTACCCCTTTATCTCTTATGAAATATACCATTTAGGCATTGTGCCGATCTGTTTAGTTCAGAAGGGTGAAGTCTTACTATCTGAATACCTTGTAAACTTATATTTATAGAGGTTTATAAGTAAACATAGGTACAAACCCCATTTTAGTAATTACCATTAACCAAAAATCATGTTACAGCGAAGCATATATCTTATTTTTAAGTGGAGAGGCTTACATGATCTAAAAGTAATTATTTAGAATGCTAACAACAGCCACTAGGAAGAACTGGATAAAACATAATTTCAAATTAGTTGTATGATTGCAGAGATAGGGAGACTTTATAGGACTTTAAATAGTTACTAACAATTATGCTGTTTATAGGACTTAAAATAGTTACTAACAATGATGCTGAGCAGGAAAAATAAGTAGCATTTTATGTTACTACCTGTTAGCTTTCCCAAGTACAAGAACCATTATTATAGAGAGCAAAATGTTAGATAGCTATTTTGTATATAAAAGGATAATGAGCAACGTCATTATTTCTCCTGAAGGCTGCTACTCCCTACTGATCCAATGACAATAAGTACAGGTAACGGTGAGTAACTACTGATGCTAACAAAGGGGGAAAAGCAACAGCCACTCTCCTTTTTCCAACTCACTGAAGGGCCCACCCGCTATTGTATTTGAACAGCAGTGTGCCCCACCCAGAGGCTGAGGTGGTTCTCATATAACATCCTCAGAGAGAGCGTTCCATGGTAGTTGTTCCTAGTACTGGTAGAGTTGCATTTCACAGCTGAGTTTTGTTCGGTGAACCCACTTTGATCAATTTGAACCCAAGTGCATAAACCATTTAAACATAAGATAAATGAAAAGGCACCTGAGAAGTAATACTAACACTCCAGATATTCATTCAATTCATTCACTGAGTTCATTTAACCCTCAGAAGAATCCTGTGAAATAGGCACCATAATTATCCCACTTTTAGAAAGGAGGAAACTGAGGCACAGGGGTTTTAAGGAACTTGTCTATGATCACACAACTAAGAACTGGGAGAAGAGAGATTTGAACTCACACAGCCGGTCTGGTTCCCAAGTCCAGCTGCTTAACCAATACGCTGCACTGCCTCCTCAGGAATGGTATGTAAGTAAAATTAATCAAGTGCCTAGTGTGTACCAGGCACTGTGTTAATCCCTTCATGTACATTAGCATATTAAGTTCACCAGTTGGGTAAAAGAGGCAACAAAAGAATCACCAGGTCATCTGTTGATTGGCATTAACTCCCTAGCTTGGATGTGCTCACTGTGTTACTGGAGATTGCAAAATGTTAGCAGGAAGAAGTCACTGTCTTGTCTCCTCCTTGCAGAGGTGGAATGGTCCAAACCAGTGAGCAGTATGAATTTGTGCATCATGCTCTGTGCCTGTATGAGAGCAGACTTTCCGCAGAAACTGTCCAGTGATGCTCGGAAGATTTACCAGACCATCAATCTCTAGGGGTGATTAATCAATTACCCACTTGAGGCTTCTGGAAGGAGCTTCCTGCAGTGAAAGGAACGAGAAGCCCTCCGGGCAAGCTGTGGCATCGACTGTGGAAGACAGCAACATGTTAAAGGTTGCCAGCCCCTTGTGTATATGAATGCATCTGTAAGCATCTCCTAAGTTATTTTGAAGGTCCTATACTGCTGGAGGTAGGACAGACTTCTCACACAGCTAGGGGAGATTTTGTCTTGTCCGTATCGATTACCTGCCACACAGAATGTATGTCTGAAATACTCAGTGATACAAGTCATCAGATGATGACTGAAGAGCTGCTGAAGAAGTTATTGTGTGTTTAGATGCTTTAATGTTTGCAAAATCTGTCTTGTGAATGGACTGTCAGCTGTTAAACTGTTCCTTTTGAAGTGCTATTATCTTTCTCAGTTACCAGAATCTTGCCGCTAAAGTTGCAAGTGAGTGATAAAGCCTTTTTAACAAATAAGTACTTGTTTTTGAAAAAAATCAAAAGCAGTAACTATTTTATATGGAAATGTGTCTTGATAATATTACCCATTAAACGTGTATTTATCAGTACCTCCTGTCAATCAATGCACAGAGCACAGTGACTGTCTCTGGGTATGCGTGTATTTACTCTCTATCGCTAAGCGTCCCGGTGGCTTCTGCGCCAGGACTCTATCCCCTGTATTTCTACCTTGTGAGTCGTTTTACTGTAAAAGGGGGAAACAACTTTGTAGCAACTCTGATGTGTCAAGAATTTTAAATACTTTTCTCTCTGTCACTAAGAAGGAGTTTTTGAGTATGCCGTCTACCTGGAATCTCCTGCTCAATAAAAGGCGGTTGCTTTGGGGAATGAGGTCACCTGGCACATTTTGAGAGGTTCTTCTAAAAGGATGCTGCCTGGATATCCTGACATTTCTGAAAGGCTCTAATTCTCCCGAGACAAATACAGCTAAAAACAAAAACAAAAACTACAGTCAGCAAACACTAGATGTTCTGCTCAAATATGAATTTTTAATGCAGCTTTGTTGGCTTTGTTTCCTACTGCCAATAAACTACTCTTAATACTAATGATTAAGTAAAGCAGGTACTTTTTTTTCCTATTTGGAGAGGGGCTGTTATCTTTTGGGGGACGTCTGAAGTAGATGATGTTTTAACCTTAGTCCCGACCTCTCCCCAGTGGAGATGACCATCTCAAATGTAATACCTATTGTCATCACCGGAGAGATAATGATCGAGAAGTGCCGTCATTATGTGGTTTTCCTCAATAGACGCCCAGCATATCATTATAGGAACAGTACATGTTTATGTCTTCAGATCACTTGTCACAGACCCTCATAAATCACATGGTTTATGTTTATGCAGCAGAATCACAGCACCTGAAGAGATGTAATGTTGCAGGAACATTCAATTATCTAAGATTACGATTCCTTTCTTCCCTCTTGAGGTTAAGCAGTGCCAAAGGGATGGATGGTTGGAGAAAACCTGGGAGTTTTATTCTGCTCCTGGAGGCTGGAATTTTTTTCTATATAAAAAAAGAGAGGTGATCATAATCCCTTCTTTCTAAGGAAACAGACAAAAGGACACTGGTGTAAAACTTCCCCAAACAATTCAATAGGAGGAAATGCTCGTCACTGACTTTCCCCCCACCATGAAGGCACATTTCCTTCCCTAGTCTTTGCTTCTCTTATCTGAGAGAATTCCCCCCCCCAAGCGAAGCATTAACAGTTGTTAAGAGGAAAATGGAGGCTGCATTTTACATGGCGATTCTTACCTGCTTGATCTTCGGGAAGTCAGGTGAGTGGGCCTGCCTTCGTATCCCCACGAGTTTCTCCAGTGGGTGCCAGAGGAGGCTCTGTCCTTTGAAAAGTGCCTGAAATGAGGCAGAAATGGAGCCGGGTCTCCGTCCAGGGCAGTTTCGCCAAAGAGGCTGAGGAGGGGGAATAAAAGGAGCCAGCTCTGCCCACACTGTTGAAATTTCTCTCCAAAAGAAAACAAAAGGCCTCCTCTGTCCTGCAGATGCCTGGGGCAGCTCCTGAAAAGGCATCCTTACAGCCAAGAGGAAGGAGTCCCGAGGAGAGGTTTTTATTATTATGTAACAGTCCAGGGCATTCTCCATTTTTTCCCAATGAGGTTATGATGTTGTGTTTTTGTGTATGACAGTGAAAGAAAGAAGATATAAGAAATACAATTAAAGGGGATGAAGAAGTATGGTGGGCTTAATTTCAAAGTTGTTATTTGGCAGGACGGTCGGAATATTTTCATGGAGCTGGGCATACTGAGTGAAAGCACGCTGAAAATGGTTTCTGAATCCGAATACCTCACTTTTAAATACTGATGCTTAACCATTGGGTATTTAATTCTCTTACATCAAGAAGTGCTGATATTTTAATCTGTTTATATTTGAAGAAAAATTATAGGTATTGTCACAAAATTGAAAAATGCTTCTTTCTAGAACTATAAAAAATTTAGTCTGTGAAAATCAATACTTTCATTGGTTTCTGGTAGTTAACAATAAGGTGTGCTTAGAAAGGCAAATGCATCCAATTTTTAAATTTTTATTTAAACTCTGTATTTGTATACAAATATTTATTGCAATGATAACTTAAGGATTGCAAAAAAGGGTGCCTTTTACAGTTGGGGATGGAAGTGACAGGGAAAGGATAAAATGGTTGAAAAGGGAACTGAGCTTTTCATGATTTCAGCGTATTTAACTAATTGGACTGAAACATCACACCATAATCTTCGGATGGTTTGTTTCTTTTCCAAACTTCCTTTCATCACTTGGGGGGGGGGGGGCGGGGGGCAGTGTTTCTTCCCTAAACTGTGTGAAAGTAAAAGAAAGCAAGCAAAGTGTGACATTTTGACATTTTTACATTGTCAGCCTTGGGATTTTAAATTCCATGTGCTGAATCTGGGAATAGTCACTTGAAATGATAGTAATAGCAAAAGATAAGTAAACCTTTTATTTTAATTGTCCAATTCGTGGGTAGGTTGTTTCATTTTCTGGTGGGCCTTGTCATTTGTTATTATACATGGTACTAGATGAGCTTTTCATCCTCCAGAGGGGTTTCAGATTGTCCATGTCCGGAAACAACAGTGCCTTCTCGAAAATAAGATGGTGTCCATAGGCTTGTGCAATGGCACCAACCAGAACCAGCAGTGGACGTGGACTGAGGATGGAAAACTCCTTCACATAAAATCTGCACTCTGCCTGGGCATCTCCAATTCCTCTGGCGGCCCTTCCCGATCAGCCGTCTTTGTCCACTGCTCCCAGGCCCCCCGATGGACTTGCCATGAGAAAGAAGGGTACCTTGAGGTGGAACATACCTCTCTCTTTCTCAAGAAACGAGGCAACAAAGCAGTGGTCCAGAAGGAGAAGAAATACTTCCATAGCTGGATGAAAACAGAGGTCAACAAGGAAGGAAAACCAGTCAATGAAAACCTCTGCTTAAAAAAAGGTGAGCTATCCCTTTCAGAATCAACTCTGCAAGTTCTTCTGCTAAATGTCCTGTTCTTTTCACATTCAAAGGAAGATGACATGCCCCCAACACAATTTCTATGGGAGATTCATAAGCTGATGGAAAGGGATTATGTGGTACCCACCGACTTGCAAAGCTTTATTATTCCCATTAAAATAAGCCCAACTTTTCTCTTTTTTGTCTATTCCTTGCTCTTTCTTTCCTTCTTTTCCTGCTTCTTTTATTTTTTAAAGATTTTATTTATTTATTTATTTATTTATTTTTAGTAAGAGGGGGAGGGAAGGAGAAAGAGAGGGAGAGAAAAATCGAAGTCAGAGAGAAACATCAATCAGTTGCCTCATGTACACACCCTGATCAGGGACCTAACTCACAATCCAGGCATGTGCCCTGACTGGGAATCGAACTGGTGACCTTTTGCTTTGCAGGATGACACCCAACCAACTGAACCACACTGGTTAGGGATCTTGCTTCTTTGTTAATTCAACAAATATTTCTTGAGTTTCTCTTTTGTGCCAGACACTAGGCATTTTTAGTTAAACACTATAAGATATATGAACACAGATCTAAGCATAAACACAGCATACATATGTAATGACTAAAGCAAATGATCAGGAAATTAAAAATTTTGCTGATGTAGACACTTCAATTCTCCAATTATGAGAAACTATTAGACCATCAAAATGGTGCTTGAGAAGACTGGAAAGATACTAAACTGTGCTTCTTCAAATCTCTTGCATTAATATTTAGGGGTAGATATCTGTTGGGGGTTGCATACTTTTGAAATGGTAAGAACAAATGTGTAGCCACAGAGTTTTCTAACTTGTTAACCACTGACAGATATAACCCAGATGACAGACACATGTGAAGAAGTATGTACACAGGCACAAACTCCTGCTGCAGCACGCACTTTAGTCCTGTGCTGCAATGTTTCTCTTTGTGGATGCAACTTAATTTTCTCCTTTACTCCATCATTTTATTACTTCTCTTAGAGGTTTGCTTTAGGAAGTCATGAAAGACAAAATTAATAGAGTCATTATCTATTATGTACAAACAGACCTTACACAGCACTGGAGAAATTATCTAGAAATAAAGACGTTCATCGAGGACACTGACATTTGTCAAGGTTAAGTGAATTGTCCCAGATAATTTAGTGAGAGAGGTTTGATTAGAACCCAAGTTTCTTAACTCCTTGTCCAGTGTACATTCCACTGTAGGCATTTCCCCAATGCTTGACCAACAACTTTTGTCCAGGTGGCTGCAGGGGAATCACCTGGGGGAGGGGACGGAATTTCTGCCCTCAGGTCTTTCCCTACTATCCCCTCCAAGGTTGTGTTTCAAGAAATACAAATTTGGGCACAAGTCTTTATATGTTTAAAGAACTTCCCCAGATAATTTTGATCCACAATCTCATTTAGAGAGCAGCATATACTGTATCCATAAATATTTTTATTAGATGTTGATTTTTGATGTTTATATGAGTCTTTCTACCATGCTAATCTTTGGATAGTTTTCTGACACTCATTCATTTCATAAATTAAATAAGCATTTATTTAGATGCCAATTAAATGTAGTGAGTTGTTTTATGATAGAAGTTGACTTAGGCATTATAGTCTCTATCCTTATAAAACTTCTATAAGAATCATGTAAAAATATAAAAATCAATCAGAAATTTCAACTTTATCAGAGAATATGCAGCATATAGCACCAATTTGTGCATTTTTTTCTGTAATTCATATCATAGGGCCTGTCATAAACCACAGGGGATTATTGTGAACATTCTCTCTATATGGTAATATACAAGAAGTGAGATTCATCCCCAACATTCAATCAAACTTTATTTAGAAGAATATTCTTTCATTGAAACTTTTTAAAAAGTAGATATAACTTCAATAAAGAATTGATAGTTTTTCATGGAAAAACTATCTCCTTTGACCTTCATGCAAAACATGTACAATGGTAGACTTTGCTTCAAAAGTAAAGTGGATAGAAACAACCATTTACATCTAACCACTAAACAGACATACCTGGAAATGTGTGTTGGGGAAAAACATACAATTGTAGAAAAAACAGAGTTAAAATTTGAAAAATTGTGATATAAAAAATCTGTTTTTTGAGTGTACAAAGATACAATTGCTTTAACACAATTACAAGGTAGCACATTTTTCTGCTCCATCTCAAACTTACCATTAATTAAAGATGCAGAATGATAGCAGTTGGACCAATGCATGAAAGCCCACTGATTTTCTAGAGAATCCATTGTGAAAAATTAAATTACATTCAGATGTTTGCAATGAACGATTCCTAATACCCTTTTTAAAGAGTTGATAACTAAATATTATAATCTAAAACATAAATATGCATGTTGTTTATCTATAAGATTAATACTTTCTATACTTTCTAGATTATAGAAAGTACCAATGTAGTTAAAACTTTCTACCTCCACATGAGTTTAATTCAAGTTATTATGTTTTCAGCATGCTTAAAAGTTATCAGTATCACTTAAAGCAGGAAAACTAACAAACTGGGTATTGTTTTTGTTATTGTTATACAAAATTTCATTTCTGTTATTGATTATATCTGAGCCAATCAGGCTAATTAATAAACTAAAATATACATTAACTTATTTAAATGTATTCAATATACAATCTTAATATGCTGCAATGATTGCAAATCGTCTCACAGGTGAGCCATTTGCAACTTAAATGCAAAACTTTTTAGACTGGCCTGAGATAGCCCACCTTTTCTTGGACAGCGTTCTAAGAGGGATTGTGTATAATGTGAAAACAATGTAGCAGCAATGGTACCATAAAGCTTTTTAAAAATAGCTTCAACATATTGTTCCATTGTGTGAGAACTGTTGCTTGCATTTGTCAAAACACATCTTGCTCTTTCATGCACTGTGAAATGCATATACTTCTTTTAAGAACATCAGAAGGATATAGACACCAAAACATCCAAAGATGTACTATTTTTACAACTTCCTAGCACCCATTTTCAGTGGGTTCAGGAGATGTAAAAGGTAACCTCTTTGACCACTTTATATATTTCTGTATGGATTTTCTTTCCTTCTATCTAATTGATAATCTTTTAATACCCACATAAGGAATGATTTTGGCTCATGTTATATACATGAATAAAATCATATATTTAGATGTATATTAGAATCAACTTAGAAATTTGTTAGAAATGCAGGTAGTGGGTCCCACACAAAATCTACTGAATCACAATTTCTAGGAGGAGGACCAAGGCTTTAAATTCTAATAAGCTGCAAAGGTGATTTTGATGCCATCCAACATTTGTGAACCACAGCTTTAAAATTCATAAAATTGGGAAACTGAATGTTAAGACTAAAGCTTTTTTCCTGCTTCTTAAATAGCACAAGTTAGAAACACAGACACAAAATGAGGGGTATTTAACTTGGATATTTTGTAGGTTCTTTCTTTGGAAAAAAAGGTGGTGGCCTAAAATGGAAAATGGACTTGTTCAGCTATTTATTTATAAATAAATTTAGAAGGTTAATTAAAGACAATTATAGAAGATTGAAAAATTTTCCATAAGATACTCCAACATTACATGCAATGGTAATAAACAATGTTATTCACAGAAAACTTTTCAAGAATGCTTTGATCATTTATCTAATTTTGAGGGAGTCCTGTTTCATCCATTGAACTAATTATGTAAGTTGATGAAATTTTCCAAAAAGTTCTAGGGATGAGTACTTCACAAGTGCTCCTTAGCAATGAAGAGTGAGTATAGGTTGATGTACGCAGATACGTAATTACATGCTAGATATTTGGAAGCTTGTTTTTGTCCTAACCCCATCATTAAATCTTTTTTTTTTTAAGGTCTGAGAGCTAAAATTGTCATAGGTGGTAATCAACTCAGCATTGGCCAAAGCTCTAAATGACCAAAATACTAATCCACGTACAGAAATTTTTATATCCCAACAATGGACAAATGTCCACTTAAGGGGACATTGAATCAGCTCGCTCAGTTAAGACTGCAGAATTAACACTGCTTCACGGAGTTGAAAGTCTCCCTAACATTACAGTTGGGTTTGTCATGCAGAAAACGTGCCAAGGATAAATAAATCTCTTGACCTATAGTCAGAGTGGCCAACCCAAGCCCAATGACAGTGACAGTGGCACGAGATTCTGAAAGATAAAAACAGAAACTAAGGGGAATGTCCAAAAGTCTGTCAAAGCCTAGATTTAGTAGATGTGCAGTAAGGTTGACATTACCACCAACCCCCCGTTATATTTAAATTTCAGATAAATGACAAATAATTTTAGTATATTTCTACTATATAATATAACATAACCTTTGTAATATTATGTATTTGAGATATATTAAATATATGGAATTATTAATTAACACTCTAATTTAACTGGGCATCCTGTGTTTTTATTTGCTAAATGCAGCAACCCTATGTAGAGGTTACTTTACACAACCCTCCACAGCTCGGGGAAAGAATGCTTAATAGCCACGATAATTTTATTAACTTTTAAGAACACTGCTATTTATATCTTGCTAAATTTTAAAAAGTACTTTTTTCACTTTTATTTTTTTTAAACCTTATCGTCCTCACCTTTATATATACTATCATATGAGATAAGTTATCTTAAATTGCAACAGAAATGAAGAAGGTCCAAAAGAGGGGTCAGTAATGTGGTCCAGAACAGGGAGAATGAGATGATTAATAGCATCTCCAAGACAACTCCACCTAACACATGGTAGTTGCTTAATAGATGGTTGTTTGAATGAACCAGTAAAGAAGTAGTGAAAAAGATAAGTTTTCTTCTTCATCTTTCAACCAGAAACTCTTCAAAGTTATGACTATTTAAATTGGACAAGATTTTTGTGCGGTTTTTTATCCCAGAGACTGTGGTTTACTATGGAGCTGATGGAAGCATCTAAACAGACCACCTCAGCCCACAATTCACAGACCTTCCAATGCTTCAGATCATACAACCATTCCCTTGAGTTTTGCTGCACAAAGAGTGGTCCAAAGGCCATGAGCATCTGCACTGACATCACCTGAGAGCTTGTTAGATGAGCTGAATCTGACCATCTCCAGTGAATCAGAATTTGCTTTTTGGCAAGATCTTCATAAAATGGAAGCACATTTTAAAATTATGACTAGGTAAACGTAATTCACAAACTAATTTCTTTTTAAGTATGGGCAATTTGGCCTTGCAAAACAAAGCTGTGAATTAATCCTACCACCTCCTAAGTTTTAAATCAATTAACTGTCCTTCCAAAGATAAGTAGCTCAGAAAATAGAACTGTCCCATGGTTTGGTACTCACACAATTAGGGTTAGAGGCAGTCTGCACTGTGGTTAAAGAAATGTCACTGTTTTCCTAGGAATCATCAATCTTCATGGCAAAGTCAGGCAAGTCATTAACAGTGGTTCTCAATCTGGCATTTTGTTTGATGACCCCTTTGAGAAATTGTAAAAGTCCCCCACAAAAAAAGTATATATGTATATACACATACTGAGAATTTTACATGAAGTGTTTAGAGATCCATGGAACCCCTGAAACCAAGTCAGTGACCCTAAATGTCCATGTACTAAATGTAATTCCATCTTCTACATGGAGCTGGGATGCTGCTGGTAGTTGGATAAACGATGGATGAACTGAACAGGGCAAATGAGCATCGTGACACTCAATGTATCTTTGATTTTTTTCATATAACTAAAGCTTATCCACGTGTCTGTTCTTATAGATTTCTTCTTTTTCTAAGAAAAACTGCTTTTATGTGAGGAATCCATAAGAATATGAGGGCAATGTTAACAGCTGTCCTTTCTCTACCTCAGTTGGCCGGGGAGCAGAAGTTTCAGTGAGAAGCATCAGAAACACGGCTTCTCCCCAAACTCCCACTGCTTTTCATGCCATTCCGTATAGCCCCGAGCGCCCTGTTAGCAACACCACAGAGGCCTTCACTGGCAGTACTACTGGAAACGCCAGCCAAAACCGCAGCCAGAGGCAGCACCCCGGTCTGCAGATGACTGGAAGGACGGAGACATCGTGGATTACCTGGACCACTCAGCCCTTCTCCAGCACCACAGAAGAGGTAAGAGGACAGGGTGTGGAGTGTGGTTTGTGAGGCTCTCAGAAAGCCCATTGCTTGAAAAGACTTGCTTTGCTGGGAATGGCGCTATGCCAGTAGATGATTAGGCACTCTGTGCCCTAGCTGCTGATTGTACATGAATGCATTTGGTGTAATGCGAAAGTCTTGAGAATTGAATGAAAAATTCTACATCTTTCTAACATGAACATAATTAGGCCACCATGTCAGAACCACACGTGTGTAGTTGGTCACATATCTGAACCAAAGTCAGCTTCATAGTCTTAAGCATAACCTGAAACCAGGAAATGGACTTTGAAATCAGTACCTTGTAGTTCCCCCTGCATTTCTGTCACAGTCACGTAAGCTCATAAGGGAGGAGAAATAGTCAAAAAGCAGTGCAAGGTTTAGGAATCACTACTATTGATTTGTGAACATGGTCAAGGGAAGCTAAGTCCCACACCAACTCCACATCAGCATCCCCAGGAGGCCGCGTCAATGGAACCGCTGAGGGGCAGCGATGGTGTGGTCATGGAGACGGCTGGCATCGTGTTTCTGGTAACAGGCGTTTACCTCTTCAGTTTTGCATTCCACTCAGGGTTTTAGGCCATCATTTTAGGCAGTAATAGTGTAATTAAAGCAAATCAAAGAAGCTAAAGTTTCATTTGACAGTGTCTAGTTGTTTCCTAATAAGCAATCCGATAATTTAAAGAAAGCAAAAGTCCCACACTATGCATATGACTTATTCATTTTAGTGCTCTGGTTTCTTTTGTTTTGGCAGAGCTTAATACTGGCTATGGTTCCCATGTAGTGGGCAAATACTTCATTATTGATCACAAAACAAACAGCCCGTCCTTTGAACAATTCTTGGGACTTGATCTCCACTTCTTGACTATAAATCTTCCCTGTGACCTAGCTCTTCACTGGCCTCTGAATAGAAGTGAGGAAGGCCTCATGATTTTCTGCACACTCTTTACATCACTTTCAGACTTGAAACTCACTGTCATTCATTCACAAAAATATCCATTTCAGAAAATAACCCAAACTCTACATTCAATTTAAATGTTAGCTTCTCTTCTCTCATGATTTATTATCAGTTTGAACTTGACGTAGGAAAAGGGAGCATGTCCAAATTCTCTCACTCGCCACCTAGCTTTTTACCCACCTCTTCTAGTTGGACCATTATGGTTTCAGACCTGTCTGGGCTTGGAACGTGGGGAAGGAAGACAGGAAATCGAGGAGAGCTGGTCCTTCCAATGTCATCTTGAACTGACACTGCTCTCCCTGCACCTCCAACTCCTGAGCCCTTCAACCACTGGTGTCAGTGAGACTCACCACTTACTTCTGAAATGGAATGCTTCTTGGTGGAGCACATTCTCATTTTGGCTGAATGTGCCTCAGCCAAAACTGCATTCTAACAGTTTAGAGGAGTATTCACTTACATCTGAGCTTAAATATATTTATTTATTTTTTCTGTGTTGATATATATATGTATATATGTATATATGTATATGTACAAACATACACACACACATAAAATTCAGTGCATCAAATAAAAAACATGATGAATGAAAACTACAATAGAAACACATCTGCCTGGACACTAAGGAGTTGTCTTTTAGAAAAACAAGTTTCCCTATTCTTGTCCAGATTTGACCTTGGGAAACAAACACAGAAAGAGCTCCCAGAGGTGGCCAGGCTCTGCGGGGATAAGCCAAGGACACCCAGCCCTGGAGCTCCGTCACAGGCACACCAGCCCTTGGGTCCACCCAGCACTGGGCTACAGAGCTCAGGCAATCCAGCCCGAGAATGGGACGTGCAAGCTCAGGTCATGACAAGTACACTGTGGGTTTTTTGGGTTTTAGTCTTTTTCCAAAGTGAAATCTACTGCTATGTTCATGATCTTTTAGATGGGACACCAGAACGACTACAACTATCTCAAGTTCCCAATCCTCTTGAGCTCAGGCAAAATCTTAACTCTGTCCTGGGCAGCTGAGTGTGTAGAAGCCATGCTCTCTCCAAAGGCAGGTTCTAAAACTGCAGTTTCCCACGACTCTCATACCTCAGTCAAGGCATCCAGGCCAGGTCATATTTGATTTACTGGAAGCATTTACTTTATAACAGCCAATTACAAACAGCTATAGTTGGACACTTTGAAAAGTAAGTGAGTCACTTGGGAGGTAAAATGCCTGTCCTTTCAAAGTAATTTTGTTTTTGTTTTAGTTTGGGGGCTCTTGATAAAATTATTATTTATTATTTCTTTTTCATTGAATTTACTGGGGTGACATTGGTTAATAAAATTATATAGTTTTCAGGTGTACAGTTCTATAATACCTCATCTGTATATTGTATTGTGTGTTCACCACCCCAAGTCAAGTCTCCTTCCATCGCCATTTATCCCTCTTTATCCTCTTCTACCTCCCACCCACCTTGTACTCTGGTAATCAAAAGTAATTTTGGATGGTACTCTACCTCAACACTCATAAAGTTATAAAAGAGAAATAAAACCATTTGACCTAACTGCTTGGAATTGTGTAAGAGGAAAATCTGTGTGCCAATTGTTTTCTTTATCAGATAGCACTTGCTGTGTGAGGATTTGGGATTTGCTTAGCAGAGTTGGACCATGAGGAAGGCAGGGACTCCACCTCTTGACGGGGAGAGCTGCAAAGTCACATGGCAAAGGGGCATAGATATTCAATGGGAGCCATCTGTGAGCATCACACAGACTACCATTGTAGTATTAGAAGTTGTATTGGTAATATTATTAGTATTTCACAGATAACTACCTTAAACTTGAAGAGGTTAAGAACTTGCCCAAAATTGGATGATTAGAGAATGGCAGAGCAGGAAGAGGACACACTAACACACACATACACCTACCTGCACACCTGGCCACAGACTCTTACACAAAGCTCCTGCTAATGAAGGTAAATGCCAAAGAGAACGCAATTTGGAACCCCAAAATCACTCATTAATGCAGAGTTTTCCCTACCTTTCTCCTTTAGCCTCTTTCCTTGCATCTTGACCTAGTGTTAGGGGTTGATCTTTGGAAGATTGTAGACCTGGGCCAGTACTTGGCTTCAAAAATCTCTCTTCTCTCTTTTCTCTTTTCGTTCTTCTCTCTTCTCACCCTCTTGCCCTGGACATGAATTAACACTTATCATGTGCCTAGAGTAGTGCCTGAAAAATAGTGTTTAATTACTGTTAGCTACTGTTCTTATTATTGTTACCATTATAATAGAATAATGTGGCTGTGTGTGTCTTTATCAGGAAATGTTGGTGGAATAAGGAGCTCATCTATAGTATGAGTCACGAATTATAGTATGAGTATGAGGAAGTATTTAGATCAGTAGTTCTCAAAGTATGAACCCCAGACCCAGAACTTGTTAAAAATGCAACCTTTGGGTCCTGTTTTAATGCTAGGTGGCGGGCTCAGCAACCTGTGTTGTAATAAGCCCTCCAAGTCACTGATGCACTTTTAAATCTGAGAACAACAAATGTAGATAAATTTGGTCCCCAACCCACAATATCTCCCCCATGAGCTTCTAAATGCCTTAGTTTCCTGCCATTGATGGCACTTTTGTGTTATTGGATTATGACAGGGTGAGGGGGCTAATGCAATAAAATCTAAAATATCAAGTAGCAGAAATTAATTTAACTAAGTACAGACTCCTGCAGTTAGTTTCTAAAGTGTACATTCTTTAAGGAATGGGGCCCAGGTTAAATACTTAAGTGAAGCCTAGGAAGATAGGGAACTACTGCTACACCCCAGGAGCTTTGTGTTAATTAGAAAAAGGTGTTTCTAGGCACACAGATGCACAAGACTCAGTAGTGGAGCATGGGCTGGATGTCAGCACCCATGCACACCCCCAGCCAGGCATCTTTGTATACCACCTAAATGAAAACATACCATGTCCTTGGGCAGAGACCCTATTGCAGATCAGGCCAGATGTAGGCATCAGAATGTGCCCTGCATAGCCCAGACATTCCCATTGGGCAAGGTGAGACAGGCAAGGGAGTCCATGTGTTGGAGCAGGTGAGTGATGGGTGTAGGAGGAAGAGTGAAATGTGAATGAGTGGCCTCCAAAGGGGGATGAGGTGGGCCCTAGACTTCACTTTAGTCTCAAATCCTGACCACCTCCAGTCGGGATCTCCTCTCAGCCTTGTGATCCTGGAGGGAGGAGGTGGTTGATACAATGGTAAAGGGCTAGGGCTCTGGTGTCAGAGAACACTGGTTTAAATCCCGGTGGTATCATCTCCTAGTTACTCGACTCAAGTCATAATTGCTTCCTCTTTAAAATAAGGATGATTAAGGGGACTCTATCTGCCTCATAAAACGGTTGTGAGGATTAAAATCTGATTAAGCAAGGTGCTTAGTATATTGGCTATACAGGGCAAGTATTCAATGACGTTAGCAATTAATACTAACTTCCTTTTGTTGCTTCATCCTTTCTACCCTGCCAACTTCACAGGGTGGTTGAAAGAACCAAATGAACAACATTAATATGGGAAAAAGCTTTGACAGGGATAAAGCATTGACCAGGCACGTAAAAAGTTCCTGTCTGATTCTAATTCTGCCCAACATCCCAAAACCTTTTTGGAGGCACACCTCTTTCTTCCCCTCCCCACCCTGCCCTGGCCCTGGCCTGGGAGAGCGATTGCATTTCCTCAGTTCATGAATAGCCATTGTGGTGCTGATCTGGGTTTCGGTTCTGTGCTTCCTTCTCTCAGCCTTCAGAGGAAAGTGCATGTGAGTCTTCAAAAAAAGTGACAAGGCAGACACAGAAAATCCTCACCTTGCCACACCCCCTCAAGTTTGGGATGAGCTTCGTTACTGTGTTATTTAAATTACACAGGAGGGTCTCCCCGCTGCTACCACTGTTCAGTGGCCAGGACTGAAAATGGGACAATAGTCCCCTTTACTGGGGCAAACATCTAGAAGGAAAAGTGCAAAGATGTTGAAAAAAATCCCCTAGTACTCCTGACGAACGTCTCTTCGATTGTCTAGTGTGGATGAAATAAAATATAAGTGATTCTGAGACTGCTGACAGTGCAAAAAGTCCCTACAAGGGAGCAATATACAATGGGAAGGATGTGTTCCTGAAGACCCTAATTTATCATTAGCATCATTCTAGCCTAATTTGGGCAAAGGACTGTACTTTTCTCGGTTTGCCAAGTAGATTACCACATGCCAATAACATGGTATGGTTTACAATTCACTTGACCTTCCCCGGCTTTAAAATTTCAAGGATTTTTATTTTCTCTCATTTTATTTTAATTATAAGTGATTTGCACTGCTTTCCATTTGTGCATAAAAAAAGACCATGTTCACATTTTGTCACAATTTAAATCATGTGCACATAGATGCAACGAGAGCATGTAGGTTGAAAAGAGCTCTTTAACATGCCTCTAGTTCTCTGGCACATTCGTTTCCCTGGGCAGATGAAGGTGGATGCACTGGGCAGAAAGAATGACAAAGGAAAGGGAAAATGAGATCAAAGGAGAAAGGAGGATGTGCTGATTGAGATAGGAAGTCTGTGGCTCTCAACCTTGGCCTTACACATGTCGGACTCACCTGGGAAGCTTTTTAAAGGTACAGATTCTAAAATTATGTCTCAGACCTCTTGAATCAGAATTTACTGAGGTAGAACCTTAATGCCAGAGTATAAAAATCTCCCCATTGATTCTAGTGCACAATTCGGTCTGTGATCCCTTCGACAGTAATTGAATAAACAGCTCGTTAGGAAAGACATTGAACACAAGAGAAGTAAAGTCCTGCTGAGGAGATATAACCGGAATCTGATCTCAAGGAAACGGACACATGAAAAAGGAGGAAAGAACTATAGAAATAACCAACCTGTATCATTCAAAAAAGGTCAATATCATAAAGATCATTTCAAAAAGCTGAGGAATTATTCCAGATTACAGAGGGTTAAGAGGCCTGACAACTAAATGCAATATAGGATCCTGAGATGGATCCATATTAGAAAAAAAATCATACTGAAAGAACATTAGTGAGATGACAAAATTGAATACAGATTGGGAATTAAAGCATTGTCTCAATTTTGAATTAACTTTACTGAGATTACACTTTTAATTCAGGATATGTGCAGCCTAATCTGAAATGGTTCCAGTAAAATAGTACATATGGAGAGAAAGAGAGTGATGAAGCAGATGTGGGAGGATATTTAGAAAAAAAAAAACACCAGTGAGTCTGGATAAGGGTATGTGGAAGCACTCAATTAGTTAGCAAATAATTCTCTAATTTATCTGTAAGTTTGAAATTATTCAAAATAAAAGGAAATTTAAAAATAAAAAGTTTGCTGAAGGACTTTAAAAGGGTGTGACCCAAGGGATATTACTGAATCAGGGGCAGACCAGGGGCTCAGACTGACTAAAACCTGTCTGTCCCCTGCAAGGACCAGGGGAGAGAGGGTGGGGCAGGGGGGTGAACACCAAGAGAGAAATGGTGAATTTGCAAGAAAAAGCATAAAGGCAAGGGCCAGCACAGGCAGATGAGCCAGCGGATAAGTATGAAGATAAGATAAAGAACTCTGGAAGAAACTGCTCAGTCCTTTCTATCTTTCTAATTTACTCCAGCCACACCGTGGTTACACCAGTGTATTCCGCTCGCAGAATAACAGATTCAAAAACCAGTGATTGTGAAGTATGGTGAAAAGTAACTGAAAGGGGAAATGCTATGAATTCCAGGAGCTGTCTTTGAAGTAAAAACCCTTTCCATTCTTTCCACACTCTGGGGGATCTGGCAACCGAGTATTACAGTGGCTAAATCCAGATGAGATGCCCACTGGGGAACGGTACATGGGAGCATCCGTTTTTTCACCAGAATTCTTCCGATCTGAATCTCTGATAGATCTGGGCCAATGAGCACACCCTCTGTGTGTGGTTTTACTGGGGGGCTGCCCATCACCTGTGTGTCTGTGACCACTCATGTTTGCTCCCTTCCTTCAAGGCTATGCTCCTAGCCCAGAACAGCAGAGCTGTGGAGAACGTACCCAAAGAGTGTGCTTTGCTGAGTTTTGACCCTGGTGGCCTGAATAAGGTGATATCCAGGTTATTGGAGAAGGACTGGATCTTCTGTGGAGTCACCATCTATCCATTTGGAGCAGGCGCTGCTTGGGCACTAGTTTATCCTAAGGTTTAGGTGCTAGGTGTCCCTGGATTCTGTGGTGCTGAGGGTTCCGGGTCTGCAGCAGAGCAGCTGAAGAACACAATTTTGTTCCCGATTTACAAGTACTTAGCTACGGACGTGTTTAATGGGGTGGGGGGTGTGAATGTTTACCCTGACGGTATATAAGTAGACGTTGAGTCTCCATAACCTGGGGGTGTGGGGGAGATAATGAAGAGATATGACTCTTTCCCTACGGGGTTTGTAATCCAGCTGATTTTTTTAGCATTACATTTTTTGAAAAACATGATAAGATCCTTGGATCTCCCACTTTGATCAGAGCACTCTGAGATGCGCTGTCTGCCTCATCCAGCAGAAAAGGTGGGATAAGGAACTGTGTGAAAGAGGCAGGCAGAGTGTGGGCCCAACAAGCTTCCCTCTTTTGATTTTTTTAAAGGCAAAATGCAGATGTTTTTACATGTAAAATATGTTTTTCTCAACATTACCTACTTATTCCAATTTTTTAAAACAATGTTAAGAGGAAACTGTAAGAGCAAGAAAAGGCACCTGTGCCAGCCAACTCCAGAGAACACATGGGAAATAATGTTCTAGCAAACGTGATACACGGAAAAAAAGAAGACAGAGTTTTGACCCCTCCAATTTGACTGTCACTTTCTAAGGATGATGAAAGGGTGATCATTTTCTTTGCTTGTTTATTGGTTTCTGTTTTCCTTTTCCTTAAAACCAATGTTGGCTTTATTTTGTTTATCTGATGTCTCAGGGTTTAAATATCATGAAGATCATGACCTAGCTCCTGAAACAGTAATGTATGACAGCCACGCCCCTACAGAAGCATTAACGCCTTGACTTGGTGCTTTTGCGAGCAGCCTCATTTCCAGGGTTGGGCAGCAGAGATTGCAAAGTGGGAATGAAGAGGTGCTTGAGGGTGAAAAGGTGATTAGTTTACATCACATCTGGTTTTATGTCATTCGTCTGCATATGATTCGAAAGCTCTGGCAAAAGCTATGTAAGCCCATTTCCTCCAGATTAAAAAGGAATGGTGGAGGGAAGAGGGTGAGAAATCACTGTAGAAAAAAATATCAGGAAACCTTAGAGATGTGCCTGAGAGAGATGGTGGAGCCTGCTGTTAGAGACACATCCGGTATTCCCATCCCCTCCCTTCCAGGATTTAAAAAAATCTTGGCAATGGCCAGAAGTCAGGGCAGCCATTAAATGTCAAATGTTGTTTGCACTGATCTACTGAAGAGATTCCCTTGGGTAGGAGATTGAAAGCAGTGATCGTTTATTATCAGTTGGATATTCTCAGAAAGACATTCTCCTCTGTGGACTTTGTCATTCTCTAGCATTACTGTGTGCTCAGCATCCATGATTTATTGCTATTCACATACTACTATTATTACTAAAAAGCATGGTATTTTGAGCCCTTTGGCCAGGAATTGTGTTATACACATAATATGCACTTTCTTATTTAATCTTTGCAACTGTCTCCCAAGTGCCTTTATCATTTAAATTTTCCTGGAGACCTATGATCTACAAAGGTTATAATGTAGGAATGTTATGACCCAGGAAGCTAGAAAGAGTCCTTGAAATATAACTATGTGAAAATGGTATCTCTAAACAGAAGAGGATGGTCACAGTCCTTTTTAAAAAACTGGTTATCAAAATGATCTTACCTTAAATATGAATACACTTCTTTTTAAATGCTCCACACCTGCTGCAGGTGAAAATTCTATTGACTTTCACTATAATTTACTATTGAGCCAGTTCAAATTAAAACTTAGAAATAGATTTGTCATCTTGTAATTGCTTTTACTTGACACAATCCCTGATCGCTTGGACTTCGTCTTTTAAAAAATATCTGGGGAAACACACATGAAAGTTGCATAACGAAAGTCCTATCTCTTCCTTAGAGGAAGAAGCATCAGAATTGCCTGTCATCTAACATCTATTAAGTTTGCTCTATGTTGATCCCTTGTCCTTTAGGATTTGCAGTTTATTTTTATTGAGAAGTTACAAATATCAAAATATGTATATTATATTATAAGTATATAATATGCATAATATACTATATAAGCATGGATTATATAATTTTATAATGCATATATATTATAAATATATATCACATGTTATACAAAGTATTATAGTTTATGTCACCAATTTACTTATTTGACCCACTCTAAAATTGTTCAAGACCTTCTAAACCATTGATGTGTTTTTTTATAACCAGACATCTCAGTGAAATTTTTAAAAAAAGAACAATAAATTATCATTTATTCTCTTTTAAAATGATGTCTGATGCAATATTTGGGGTAGGGGATTGACAGTCTAAGACTTTTGTGAGTCCAGTTTGCAGCTTCCAGAGAAGTCATGGGAAATAATGTTCTTTCTCACCAACTAGAGCAGGAAGGCTTGTTAGAAACACACAAACAACCAAACACATAGAAGACAGATTATTTGGTCCACCTCGGCATTTCTCATTTCTGGGGTTGTGGCAAAGCCCTAGAATTGACATTTCTAGCAAGTTCCCAGATGATGCTAATAACATGCTTTGAGAACAATTGTCCTAAAGTTACTACATCTCTCTCCTCCTTTTCCTCCTTTAATCTTCCCTCCCACTCTGATCTTTTCCTCCTTCTTTCCCTTCAAAATCAATCTTCTGGTGTTTTTATTCCTTTCCTCCTCCCGTTCCCCCCTTCTCTTTCCCTCCCTCCCTTCTAAGACAGTATCTGAAGTATCCAGGTGGAACATCTTTAGAAGGACTTATTTAAAGTATTTGTTCACAACAATATTTACTGAGCAACTACAAAGATTCATTCATTCAACTAATATTTGTTGAAACTACTTTTATGCCAAGCTTTGTGCAAGAAGAAAAGACAAAAAAGACTGTGCCCTAAAGGAATTTTTCCTATGCCCTAGGAAGGCAGATAGTACACAAACATATAAATAATTAGATTACCAAATGTCATTCATGTTCTGAATGAAACAAATGGGTTGCTAAATTGAAGAACAGTAAAAGGATACTTTTTCTCTGTGAGGTCAGAATGTGCCTGGCCCCTTTAGGTGTGTGTTTAAGCTGAGACCTAAAGTTAGAGAGGAAGATAGCCAAGCAGAGCACCTGGGGGAGGGTGGTCCATGAAGATGAAACAGCAGGCACAAAGGCCCTGGGGCAGGAAAAAGTCCACTCTATGGGGGTGTCTCCGGAACCTAAACCAGAGTCTGGCACACAGCTGGTGCTCAGTCAGTATTTGCCAAATGAATAAGTGAATTATCAGAACCAGGCCACTGAAGTTAGGAAGCAAGCAGAAGAGAGGTGAAAGATGGGTAGAGGCCAGGTCATAAAGAAACTTTTAGGTTATGGGTGAGGTGTCTGAATCAACCAATCAACTTTACCAATCCACTCTGCCCTCCTCTCATCCCCCCACCTGCTCAAACCCTGATTTGAAGCAGCAGTTCTTAAAGTGTGACCCCTAGAACCCTGATGACCACTCATATCATTTGATGTCTGTATTCTTTAATGTGACAAGACCCATGCTTTCATCCATGAATTTATTGTTAATGAATATGTAAATTATAACAATGATTCATTAATTGCTATGACAATTTATTTAAAAAGCAGCTGTTCGTTCACTCACATCTAATCAAAAGCAGTCCCACCCTTCCCATGCAGTCTGGGAAAGGTTTCCTAGCAGCAAAGGGAAGAGATTGTCCCCTGAAAAATTACAGAGCGGCTGATCCCAAATTCCTGGAATGCAGCAACTTCTAAAGCAAATGCAATGTATTGCTCAGGATAAATAGGTTCAAAAGAAGTTGAGGAATTCCAAACAAAGACGAGAACAAAGAAAAATCAGTCAATTTATTTACACTTTGTACAGTAGTTTCAAATAAACTTGCAAAAAAGATGATATCTGGCAGCTTTTCCTAGCCCTGTGTTGCCTTGAATCCACTATAATTCTCATTAATTTTTAATAATAGTGTAAGTGCTCTTAAAAGGAAAAATGGAACAATAAAATCCTGAATTTAAACTTTCCCTTATTGTTTCATATGTTAATTCTTATGGGTTATTTAGGACCCACTAACTTTGGGGGCACTCTGTGAGGCTTAAGATTCTCCCCCCAGGCTCCCCAAAAAAGAACTGGCAATTACATTCCTTTGGAAAAGAAATGTCCTTGCCTACTGGTCCTTCCCTTCATGTATTACTATGAGTCTTCATATGATTGATACTAAAATAGATAAAGGACAACACATAGTTCTAAATGTATCTGTCTCTCTTCAATAGATCAAAAATAAAATAAGCTATATAAAGAAGTCATTTCTTCTTTTCCAAATTCCTATTTCCAAGGCATTATTAGCAACTCACTATTAGTAACATGGAACTTGGAAGGATCTAAAAAATGGGCCATGTTGTGAGGATCCTTTGCCATTGCTTACCTGATTAATCCTCTTCAAATGTTACTTTTTGGTGCATTTGCCCAAAGGGGAGGATTATAAGAAAGGATTGGTACACAGTATATTGGAAATAAAAATAATTTAAGTATTAACTTAAAAGGTACAGTAGGTTGCTGGCATGTACAATAGTATTTTTTTAAAGATGCTTGCAAAAAACTTGGAGGATATAGGATCCACTGAAGATTTTCTCAAAGAGCAGAAGAGTATTTAATATATTTAGGTAAGAAGATTCCAAACCTGAGGAGCAATTTATGAGAAAATTTTTAAACCCCAATAGAAAAGACAAAGACAGAGATAGGCAGAAGTTAGGAAAATGTGACCTATGTGAAGAATAAATTTGCAAAAGAGCAAAAGCGGTGATTCAGATGCGATCTATAACTAGCAAACTGACACTTGTACAGCACATTAAAGTTTGCAAAGGTGCTTTAACATATGTGATCTTATCAATTTTCATAATAGCTCTGGGAAGTATTTAGAGTGAGTATGATTCCAGTTTTACAGACAAGGAAACCAGATTGTCTTCTGAATACTGGAAATGGGAGGGGAGGAGAGGTAAGGAAAGGGAAGTGGAAGGGAAGGGAAGGGAAGGGAAGGGAAGGGAAGGAAGGAAG